>CM057090.1:2607558-3207558 GCA_029959045.1 Taenioides sp. WSHXM2023
CTCTCCTCCCTTCCTCTCATCTCTCTCTCTCTCCATCTCTCCTCCCTTCCTCTCATCTCTCTCTCTCTCCATCTCTCCTCTCTTCCTCTCATCTCTCCTCTCTTCCTCTCCTCTCTTCCTCTCATCTCTCTCTCTCCATCTCTCCTCCCTTCCTCTCATCTCTTTCTCTCTCTCTCCATCTCTCCTCCCTTCCTCTCATCTCTCTCTCTCTCTCCATCTCTCCTCCCTTCCTCTCATCTCTCTCTCTCTCTCCATCTCTCCTCCCTTCCTCTCATCTCTCTCTCTCTCTCCATCTCTCCTCTCTTCCTCTCATCTCTCTCTCTCTCCATCTCTCCTCTCTTCCTCTCATCTCTCCTCTCTTCCTCTCCTCTCTTCCTCTCATCTCTCTCTCTCCATCTCTCCTCTCTTCCTCTCATCTCTCCTCTCTTCCTCTCCTCTCTTCCTCTCATCTCTCTCTCTCTCTCTCCATCTCTCCTCTCTTCCTCTCATCTCTCCTCTCTTCCTCTCCTCCCTTCCTCTCATCTCTCTCTCTCTCTCCATCTCTCCTCCCTTCCTCTCATCTCTCTCTCTCTCCATCTCTCCTCCCTTCCTCTCATCTCTCTCTCTCCATCTCTCCTCTCTTCCTCTCATCTCTCTCTCTCTCCATCTCTCCTCCCTTCCTCTCATCTCTCTCTCTCCATCTCTCCTCTCTTCCTCTCATCTCTCCTCTCTTCCTCTCCTCTCTTCCTCTCATCTCTCCTCTCTTCCTCTCCTCTCTTCCTCTCATCTCTCTCTCTCCATCTCTCCTCTCTTCCTCTCATCTCTCTCTCTCTCCATCTCTCCTCTCTTCCTCTCATCTCTGTTCTCTTCCTCTTATCTCTCCTCTCTTCCTCTCCTCTCTTCCTCTCATCTCTCCTCTCTTCCTCTCCTCTCTTCCTCTCATCTCTCCTCTCTTCCTCTCCTCCCTTCCTCTCATCTCTCCCTCTCTTCCTCTCCTCTCTTCCTCTCATCTCTCCTCTCTTCCTCTCATCTCTCTCTCTCTCCATCTCTCCTCTCTTCCTCTCATCTCTCCTCTCTTCCTCTCCTCTCTTCCTCTCATCTCTCCTCTCTTCCTCTCATCTCTCTCTCTCTCTTCCTCTCCTCTCTTCCTCTCATCTCTCCCTCTCTTCCTCTCCTCTCTTCCTCTCATCTCTCCTCTCTTCCTCTCATCTCTCTCTCTCTCTTCCTCTCCTCTCTTCCTCTCATCTCTCTCTCTCTTCCTCTCCTCTCTTCCTCTCCATCTCTCCTCTCTTCCTCTCCTCTCTTCCTCTCATCTCTCCCTCTCTTCCAGCATGTGCCTCATGTTGTTTGTATTTACCCTCACGCCCCCGCCTCCCCTCAGCGCTGCCCCCTGCTGGTCGCTGTGGCTGTGGGTAGCTGTTGCCATGGCGCCCATCGCCAAGACCAAACTTTAAATAATGAACCCGACCCCAGTACGAGGCACGTTCTGGACTTTAGATCGTTTAACGGCGATTTGTGTTTTCAGAATCGTGTTGTTAGTGGAATAAGAGAAAATGACAAAGAAATGCCTGACGTTGTTACGATTCTAAACCCAAGATGTTTTCATTCCTTCTTAAAACGCATCTGCTCCGGTGATGTGAGAGTCCGTGTAGACGCAGGATCCTGATTTCAGTCTCCTGGATATTCCAGTGTCCCGGTGATGAGAAACCAGGAGACTCTCACTGGGTTTTTCAGAGTCTCCAGGACACTGTGGCCTGTAGACGCAGGATCCTGATTTCTCTAAACTGTTGCTGTACTGAGCATGTGCGAACTCAAGGAACAAAAACAGGAGCAGGTACTTCACCAAAACCACTCAAACTCCTACCAGGACTTTTTAAGTAATAATATTTTATACTTATAAACTAAATAAAGCCGTCTACTGTTTAATACAGCCACATTTTAACACCAGCCTCACTGCTGTGGTGGTTTGTGTCGCTCTTGAACCAAAATGACTTGAATTTTTCAACTGTTAAAAACGATTTTCACTGAAGCTGTGCCAGAGCTCCACAGTCTCATGTTCTCACTTGAATATACTTGTACGTCTTGTTTTTTGTTGTTAGAAACCTGTTAAAAAGCCTTAAGTTTGCTCCATGTTTAGCTCCTTGCCATATTTGTGCCATAGTTACCATAGCAACCAGCTTAAATATCCAGAATACTCTGATTCCCCATGTGCACAGAGACGAGTGTCCTGGATTCTCTGAGCGCAGGAAAACACCAAATCCAGAATACTGTCAGAACCGGGATAAGACTCAGAACCGGGTTAAGACTCAGAACCGGGATAAGACTCTGAACCGGGATAAGACTCAGAACCGGGTTAAGACTCAAAACCGGGTTAAGACTCAGAACCGGGTTAAGACTCAGAACCGGGATAAAACTCAGAACCGGGATAAGACTCAGAACTGGGATAAGATTGTGAAGCTTCGGGATACTTCGGGATACTTCGGGATACTTCGGGATACTCGAGCGCATGTAAACGCACTTATTGAAAAACCTCTTTGTCTTGTCATTTTGGTCTTAAAATGTTCATATTGACCCGTGCTACATGATCCTGATCCTGATGTTTTTATTTCACAATTTTGTACGTAAAAAATTCCTTTTCCTAATATGGAACTCAGCTCCAAATTTGCCCCATAACTGCTGGAGTCGATGAGCTTCATTTGACTGGAGCTGAACACTATGAGTGACTTTCTGACCCTCTCCTCTGCTCCTGTCTGCTCCTGTGACCGTCTCCTCTGCTCCTGTCTGCTCCTGTCTGCTCCTCTGACCCTCTCCTCTGCTCCTGTCTGCCTCTGTCTGCTCCTGTCTGCTCCTCTGCTCCTGTCAGCTCCTGTCTCCTCCTCTGGCTCTGCTCCTGTCTGCTCCTCTGGCTCCGCTCCTGTCTGCTCCTGGCTGCCCCTGTCTGCTCCTGTCAACTCCTGTCTGCTCCTCTGGCTCTGCTCCTGTCTGCCCCTGTCTGCTCCTGTCAGCTCCTGTCTCCTCCTTTGGCTCTGCTCCTCTGGTTCTGCTCCTGTCTGCTCCTGTCTGCCCCTGTCTGCTCCTCTGGCTCTGCTCCTGTCTGCTCCTGTCTGCCCCTGTCTGCTTCTCTGGCTATGCTCCTGTCTGCCCCTGTCTGCCCCTGTCTGCTCCTGTCTGCTCCTGTCTGCTCCTCTGGCTCCGCTCCTGTCTGCTCCTGTCTGCTCCTCTGGCTCCGCTCCTGTCTGCTCCTCTGCTCCTGTCAGCTCCTGTCTCCTCCTCTGGCTCTGCTCCTGTCTGCTCCTCTGGCTCCGCTCCTGTCTGCTCCTCTGCTCCTGTCAGCTCCTGTCTCCTCCTCTGGCTCTGCTCCTGTCTGCTCCTCTGGCTCCGCTCCTGTCTGCTCCTGGCTGCCCCTGTCTGCTCCTGTCAACTCCTGTCTGCTCCTCTGGCTCTGCTCCTGTCTGCCCCTGTCTGCTCCTGTCAGCTCCTGTCTCCTCCTTTGGCTCTGCTCCTCTGGTTCTGCTCCTGTCTGCTCCTGTCTGCCCCTGTCTGCTCCTCTGGCTCCGCTCCTGTCTGCTCCTGTCTGCCCTTGTCTGCTTCTCTGGCTATGCTCCTGTCTGCCCCTGTCTGCCCCTGTCTGCTCCTGTCTGCTCCTCTGGCTCCGCTCCTGTCTGCTCCTCTGGCTCCGCTCCTGTCTGCTCCTGTCTGCTCCTCTGGCTCCGCTCCTGTCTGCCCCTGTCTGCTCCTCTGGCTCCGCTCCTGTCTGCTCCTGTCTGCCCCTGTCTGCTTCTCTGGCTATGCTCCTGTCTGCCCCTGTCTGCCCCTGTCTGCTCCTGTCTGCTCCTGTCTGCTCCTCTGGCTCCGCTCCTGTCTGCTCCTCTGGCTCCGCTCCTGTCTGCTCCTGTCTGCTCCTCTGGCTCCGCTCCTGTCTGCCCTGTCTGCTCCTCTGACTCCGCTCCCTGTCTGCCCCTGTCTGCCCCTGTCTGCCCCTGTCTGCCCCTGTCTGCTCCTGTCTGCTCTTTAGTTCATGTCAGGTAAACTTTTCTCTTCTGGATCTGTCCCAATCCTTTTGTCTGAGAATTAGACTTAAATAAACTTTAATTCAGTCAAACGCACAGAGACACTGGAGCAGACGGAGATGTTCTGGTCCAAACAGGAATCACTCCGAGGACATTTGGACAAAGTTCAGCTCCAGGTCAAATAAAACTCCATGTGATTTGAGGTCAGCTTTTGTTTCTGGAGAAGAGAGTCTATGTCTGTATGTTAAAAAAGACGTACTGCGCTTAGACTCTATGGCACCCATGGATCTTTCTGGAATCATTTTGGACATTTTAAATTACAATATTCATCTAAAACGACAAATCCGCTGACTTCCACGTTGGAAAACTGTTGCCGCATGCTGTGGGCTCCTCCGGTGGATAGCTGCAGGATTTTGAAACAGAACTGAAATTGTCTGTAGTCCTGAAAGTCTTGAATAAGGAATGTCTCTATCCCAGGAATCTCCAGCTGTCGCTCGGGATCGCAGTAGCTCTCCTGAATTACACGTATTGTGCTGAATACGTAAAATTCGGTTAATTAAACTGCACTTGTTTCATTTTAATGTCTAACTTTGTTCACTAATAAATGGACAGTAGTTTATGTTTTATAGGCGTCTAACTGCACCTCGTCTAAATCTCGCTCTTATATTCGCTCCATTCCCGGGATCGCTGAAACTAGCAGCTCTCTGGCATTTTCGTTTAGTAAAGGAGCTCACCGGAGGAAAAAGGTCGCAGACTCCTGCTCTACCCAATTTGTGTCAGCCAAGCGAGTGAGTTAGCGCGCCGAGAGAAGAGGCTAAAAACTATAATATTCCATATGTTTCCTGTCGGAGTAAAACCTTCAGTTTGGGATTCAGATCCAGAGTCCACAAAGGGTTTTGGTTTTTTTTGTAGAGAGACAAAGCTGTGTGTTCTCTCTTTCTCTTTCTCTCTGTCTCTGTCTCTCTCTCTCGATTTCTTTCTCTCCTCATCTCTCTTCTTCACTGTCTCTCACTCTTTCTTTCTCTTTACCTCTCCCTCTCTCTCTCTCTCTCTCTCTCTCTCTCTCTCTCTCTCTCTTTTTTTCTCTCTTTGGCTCTCTTGCTCCCTCTCTCTCTTTCTGTCTCCTTCCCCCTCTCTCTCTCCCTCTTTCTTTCTCTCATTTTCTGTCTCTCTCTTTCTCTTATCTCTCTCCATACCTCCCTCTCTCTCTTTCTGTTTCCTTCTCTTCCTCTCACTTTCTCTCTCTCCCTCCCTCTCATCTCTCTCTCTTTTTCTCCCTCTCTCTGTCTTCCTCTCATCTCTGTCTCTCTCTCTCTCTCCCTCTCTCTCCCTCCCCCTCATCCCTCTCTCCCTCCCTCTAATGACCAGTGAATTTTTTCATCTCTTTCTCGTTCGCCCACTCACGCGCTCACATTAAACTCAGATTTTTAAATATTAACGGCCTTTCTAAAAACGTCTAAATATATCAGGCTTTTACAAGTTTGATAAAAGTTTCATGAGGACGTCGTTCAGATACGTTTCAAAATACGAAAATTCAAATTAAAGCTGCATTGTGTAACTTTTCTGGTGAACCAGACCAAGTTACAGGTCAGATCTGTGTTATTTTAGAGAATTCCTGCTTCAGACTCTAACAAATAATTTCTGGAATTTGATTTTCTGTTAATTGATACTTTGCAGTGGCATCATGCTGGGGGTGTTCTACATGCATCTCTATGGCGAAATGATCAGCAGTTACCATGGTGACACAATGCACACATGAGCAGCCACTCCAAAAAAGTTTAAAGATGGTCTGAAAAAAAAATACCAAAAAAATAATAAAATAAATAATAATAATAATAATAATGATAATAATAATAATGATAATAATAATAATGATAATAATAATAATGATAATAATAATAATGATAATAATAATAAATTACAAAAAGTACAAAAAATAAAACAAAGCTCAGATTAAAGTCTAACTTGAGTAACAGAGCTTCAGACAGAGCAGTGCCTCCAGTTAGAACCCCCTTTCCTATTTCTGTACTGTTAAAATGGGCTAAAGCTGCACTATGTAACTTTTTTTCTGGTGGAGCTTCCGTCACTTGCTTGTCTCCATGGCGATGTTATTGCTTTATCTGGATTATTCCACAGTTTGGCATTAAACGGATCCATGAGGACAGGCAGGTCAAGTTACAGGTCAGATCTGTGGAGAGGCGTAAGAATTTTGAGCATTACAAACATAAATGCCATACTGTGTAACATTCCAGACGAAGCAGTCACCTCACCTTGGGCAGAAGCAGGTGTCTTGCCCGAGGACACGAGGGCAGAGCGGCGCCGCCTCTCCCGGTTTCTCGTGCGTTTTGTTTTGGTTTTTCTCCCGCTGACAGTTTGATGGATTCGTGTGAAATGATGAAACTTTATGAGTCTGAATATGAAATCTCTCCGTAAACAATGTGACACCCACTTCCTGTTCCCGTCCATTAAAACCATTTCATTCCTGCCTCTGAACGGGAGGGCATCTGAGGTTTACTGATCGCTTAGAGCTCCTCCTGGTGGCACAAGGAGAGACTTAAAGGGCCCATATTTTCTGATCTATGTTGTAATGTTGTTTATGTTTTGTTTCATTCACACGTTTAACTCACAAACCTAGCAGATTTAGGCTTCTCTCAAACAGAAAACACTCTGTTCCACCTTGTGATGTCACGTGGTAATACAGGAAGTGCTCGAAATGTGTTTTAAACTCCACACACCTTCACCAGAATCATTTGGATCATTTCAGCCCTGGAATTGCTGATCTTTACTGAATAAAAGGTAAAAACTCGCTGTTCACTTGAAAACTATCTCTCCATGACATCACAAGGTGGAACAGAGCGTTTGGAGCGTCGGAGACAAACAGACTAATAATAAAGAGTTCCTCAAACATGTGAATGAAACAAAACACAACTCCAGGTGTGTTTTTGAGGAAGAAACAGTGTTAGAACACGACTTAAAGCTCACGAGAGTCAGTTTGTGTAAAATATGATCTTATATGGAGACGATTATTGCGATGGATTTATTTATGTATTTGTTTATTTATGTAGTTTTTTATTTGTTTATGTATTTGTTTATTTATTTATTTATTCTTTTATTTATTTATTTATTTATTTATTTGTTTATTTATTTATTTATTCTTTTATTTATAATTTAAATATGACCTTATATGGAGGCGATTATTGCGATGGATTTGTTTGTTTGTTTGTTTGTTTGTTTGTTTATTTATTTGTTTATTTATTTATTCTCGTGAGCGTTTGGGTGAGCATTCTGCAGTAAACATATAAAGGTCAGTACGCTGTGCAGAAAATACACAATACTGACGCTGTGATGACGTCGTCTGAAAAAAATTTAATTAAAAAGACGCCTAAACGCCGCTTTGAGATGTTTGTCTCTGGAAGTCGTTTCAGAACCGTAGACGGTGAATAAAAGGACGCCGTTGACCCTCTCGCCGCCGCGCTCCAAATAAGAAGTTTGCGTGCGGCTCTTCCGGCTCCTACTGGCTCCCGTTGACTTACATTAAAAGACCGTCGTCCCTCTCTCTGTACCTGCTGCTGTGGCCTCGTCATCTTATTTTGTCTTAAATATTCGTATTAACCGGCGAAACATTCCAGTCAAAGCAATAAAATTCAGAATCGTTTTTACTTGTTTCTCTTTGTTCCTCCGCACCTCCTCTCACCTCCGCCGTTCTTTGTTCAGTTTGACATTTTCTCGTCTGACAAAAACAACAAAAGAAGCTGTAATGAGTTTGAAGTGTGTGGTGGTGACAGGGGGCGCTCTTTCTGTGAAGAGTGGGTAAAAATAGACTGAGGCGAAAATACAGAAATACAAAAATACTTTCTTAAATAAACGGGTATTTGAAGTGAAACAAATACAGTGGCTTTGTTAATTACACGGGAGAGGACGTGACATAAGGTTTAACGCAGAAAGTGTTTGTACTTTTGTAAAAAACAGTAAAAATCTGTGTTTTTCTGTGCATTTTTCAGCAATTCCAATAGATAGATATGTTTAATGCCGTACTGTGGAACATTATATAGCGCACGTTTAAGCATTAAGCACCAGTCTTGTACTTATTCAATTAAAGTTACTAAAAATGTCTTGAAAAACGTACATTCTTATTATAATCAGGCTCAGCTCTCCACAGATCTGACCTGTAGCCTGGCCTGGTGGTGTCACTTGTCTCCTTAATGTCATAGTGTGGAACATTATTACTTTACACTAGGCAAAGTAAGAGCATCTCTACGGCGACAAACAGGCGGCAGACCCAGAATAAAAAAGAGCACCTTAAATTATCTCCAGACTGAATGATGTTATTTGACAACAGCTTTAAAATCTGATCTGAAATCTGATCTGAAATCTGATCTGAAATCTGATCTGTTTCATAAAACCAGAGGAGAGGAGAGGAGAGGAGAGGAGAGGAGAGGAGAGGAGAGGAGAGGAGAGGAGAGGAGAGGAGAGGAGAGGAGAGGAGAGGAGAGGAGAGGAGAGGGAAGTGTGGGTCAAACTGCCCATCATGAAATGTAAAGAGTTTGATCAGAAACAGATGGACTAAAGGTTATACAAGAGAGAGGAGAGAGGGAAGAGAAGAGAGGAGAGGAGAGGGAGGAGAGATGGGGAGGGGGAGGGAGAGAGGAGGGCGAGAGGGTGAGAGAGAGGAGAGAGAGAGGAAAGAAAGAGAGGGGGGGGTAGATTAGGAAAGGGAGAAAGAGGAAGAGGAGAGGGGAAAACGGGGAGAGAGAGAGGGGGAGAGGGGAGCGAGGGAGAGAGATAGAGGGGTGGGGAGAGGGAGATGAGAGAGAGATGGGAGAAAGGGGAGAGAAGGATGGAGGTGAGAGGTATAGAGACGGGAAGAAAGGAGGAAAGAAGAGAACAGAGGGGAGAGAAAGAGAGATAGAGATGGAGAAGGGAAGGAGAGAGAGAGGGAAAGGAGATGGGAGGAAGAGACGAAAGGGTTAGACATGGACAGAGAGAGAGAGAGAAAGAAAGAGTGGATAAAAATGGAGTGAAATTGAAGTGAAATGCCAAAAACATTAAGAGGAGAGAGAGAGAGCTGTGTCAGTGTGACCGGAGAGAACAGACCTCCAGATCATCGGGTTTTTAATGAAGTTCATGTTTGTGGAGGTGGATTAAGACACTTTATTGTCCTCTGCATTTGACCCGTCCTTCGTCCTTCACCGTGTCTCTGGGTCACCTTGTCAGGAGCAGGGACCCATCTCCAGATCTTCACCAAGTCTTGGACAAATCTGCCTCAGCTGGAGGATTTTACCTGTTGTGCATGTTTGGACTGACTTGCAGTGACTGTAAAATAAGTTTGATCAGCCACAGCGTTCGGCTTCAGCCAAATGAAGCTCGTCGAGGCTAGCAGTTATAGCGCCCAGAGTCTGGACTAAACACGGGGAGTCAGAGTTTCACTTTTATGCAGCTAAAACCTGGAAAACTTTGAATTACTTTATGTACGAATGGTGTTTTACAAATAAACTTGCCTTGCTATGCCTAGTGGCTAATCTGCAACCGTAGACTGTATACAGGAAGTGAGCATGGGTGTGCTACCGGCTTCATCAGCTTTGGCTCCAGTTCACTTTGTATTGAAAAAAACTCCACCCTTTCTCTGTAACTGCTGCTGTCAGACTCATCATTTTGGTCTTAAAATGTTTGTATCCTGGTGTTTTTATTGTCGCTGTTTTGTCTGTCAATAAATTCCTATTCCTACTAGCCTCGATGAACTTCATTTGACTGGAGCCAAACACTATGACGTCACGCTTCCTTAGTCCACGTCTTTATACCGTCTATTTCTGCAACCAGGGCCCATATTTGGAATTCTGAGTACGCAACCAAAGAGCCAATCAGGAGCGAGAGTGTTGAAGGTACACGCCCCTTCCTGATTTGGCGGGCGGTTAGTAACGCTGTCAATCAAACCTGTTGCTAACGCGAGGAGGCGGGATTTCAGTCTGTTATTAATGTTCATATCTTTATTTAAGGACAGAATAGCAAAGTAAAAACACCGGGATCACGTAGAAAAGGTTAAAACGAACATTTTAAGACCGAATAATAATAATAATAATAATAATAATAATAATAATAATAATAATAATAATAATAATAATGACACATAATGATTCAACTCTTGTGTGTTTTTAAGGTGGACTGGAGACGTCTGCAGCGTTTAAGGTGGAATATCTGGGACTGGAGACTGAAAGCTGATTGGACGAGACGTTGTGCTGTTTCCTGTTCGACTGGAGGTAAGGAGCTTCTTCTGAAAACCGTCACGAGGTTTTGTTTTGTTCTGCAGTGGTCAGTGTCTGTTAAAGGTGCGTTAGACCTGGTCCGGTTCTGATTTAGTCCTTGTTTTGATCTGGTTTTGTCCAGGTGTAATCCTGGTTTAGTCCTGTTTTATTCCTAATTCAGTCCTGCTTTAGTCCTGTTTTAGTCCTGTTTTAGTCCTGTTTTAGTCCTGTTTTAGTCCTGGCTTAGTCCTGGCTTAGTCCTGGCTTAGTCCTGGCTTAGTCCTGGTGTAGTCTCGGTTCAGGCCTGGTTTAGTCCTGGTTCAGTTCTGTTTCAGTCCTGGTTTAGTTTCAGTCCTGGTTCAGTCCTGGTTCAGTCCCAGTTCAGTCCTGCATTAGTTCTGGTTTAGTGTTGATTTAGTTGTGGTTCAGTTCTGTTTTAGTCCTGGTGTAGTCCTACTTTGGTCCTGGTTTAGTCCTGGTTCAGCCCTGTTTTAGACCTGGTTTAGTCCTTGTGTAGTCCTGCTTTAGTTTTGGTGTGGTCCTGGTTTATTCCTGGTGTAGTCCTGGTTTAGTCCTGGGGTGGTCCTGGTTTATTCCTGGTGTAATCCTACTTTGGTCCTGGTTTAGTCCTGCTTTAGTCCTGGTGTGATCCTGGTTTAGTCCTGCTGTAGTCCCGGTTTAGTTTTGGTTTAGTCCTGGTTTAGTCCTTGTGTAATTCTGCTTTAGTCCTGGTTTAGTCCTGATTTAGTCCTGGTTTAGTTCTGGTAGAGTCCGTCCCACTTTCTGACCTGCAGGTGTATAAATAGCCTCACTTCTGTTGATCTAAACTGTGTCGGTCTGAGGTGCGGCTCTTTGGACTCGTCTTTTCAGGAACAAAGTCGTGTCCTCGGAATTCTCCTCCGTGTTCTACTTGGAAATATCACTTCTTTGTTCACAGATCTTTAAAATGAGGGCATTATGCACGATGTATGCGCTCTGAAGGGAGAGTGACTTAGCACGGAGAGTAAGGGGAGGGCCAAATTTCACCTGTATCTGATTCTCTATGCAGTACTTTTGACAATCCAGCTCCGCTTATAACCGCTTTGCTCTGATTGGTCAGAACTGATCACATGGGTCACGTCATCATGCAGTGGTGTCTTGCCATTGACACAATATTACATTACATTACATTGGGAATCATACTACAGACCTTTGGGTGAGTTTGCGCGATCAATGCAAAAATCGTTGTGTTGAAATTTTGTAAAGTCTCATTATGAAGGTGGGTGTAGTGTCTTGCCAAAGGACACATCAGCACCGTTTATACACAGACTTGAACAGGGACATGAAGGTGCGTTTGTTCGTGTCATTTTCTTTTGTTTCGAGTGAATTAAATAAAACAGTTGAACTTTGTGCTAAAGCGTCTCTCGCTGTGAGACGTGACATCTGGACTTTTACAGTGAAATAAAATCTGAGAGCAGAGCTTCAAAGTCTGATCTGGTTTTCACACGCTTCAACTGTAGTCCAAGTTTAGTCCAAGTTTAGTCCAAGTTTAGTCCAAGTTTAGTCCAACTTTAGTCCAACTTTAGTCCAACTTTAGTCCAACTTTAGTCCAACTTTAGTCCAACTTTAGTCCAACTGTACTTTAGGAGCCAGAGGATGCAGAGGAGAGGGGTCAGAGGAGGAGAGGGGTCAGAGGAGGAGAGGGGTCAGAGGAGGAGAGGAGCAGAGGGTCAGAGGAGAAGAGGGGTCAGAGGATTAGAGGGTCAGAGGAGGAGAGGATCAGAGGGTCAGAGGAGGAGAGGGGTCAGAGGAGAAGAGGGGTCAGAGGATCAGAGGGTCAGAGGATCAGAGGGTCAGAGGAGGAGAGGGGTCAGAGGAGGAGAGGAGCAGAGGGTCAGAGGAGAAGAGGGGTCAGAGGAGAAGAGGGGTCAGAGGATCAGAGGGTCAGAGGAGGAGAGGATCAGAGGGTCAGAGGAGGAGAGGGGTCAGAGGATCAGAGGGTCAGAGGAGGAGAGGATCAGAGGGTCAGAGGAGGAGAGGGGTCAGAGGATCAGAGGGTCAGAGGAGCAGAGGAGGAGAGGGTCAGAGGATCAGAGGGTCAGAGGAGCAGGTGAGTCATGGTGAGATTTGCCTTTTGGCTCAGACTCAGAGGTGAGAGAACGCTGTTTTAGGTTTGGGGATCTCATTAGAAAGAGGAAGAGAGTGAGAAAGAGAGAAAGAGAGGAAGAGAGAGAGAAAGAGAGAGAGAAGGTTGGAGGGATTAGAGGGAGGGCTGATCCTGTGGGGAGCGGGTGCCACGGAGACAGACTGATGAAATATTAAAAGACTTCCTCTGTGACGAGAGAGAGAGAGAAAGAAAAAGAGACAGAGAGAGGAAGAGAGACAGAGAGAGGAAGAGAGACAGAGAGAGAAAGAGAGACAGAGAGAGAAAGAGAGACAGAGAGAGAAAGAGAGACAGAGAGAGGAAGAGAGACAGAGAGAGGAAGAGAGACAGAGAGAGGAAGAGAGAGAGAGAGAGAGACAGAGAGAGGAAGTCTTTGACTTTTAACAATACATTTATTATAATTAAAATTCATGCAAAAGAACAAGGAGAGAGAGAGAGAAAGAGATGAGGAAAGAAGGAAAGAAGCAAGGAAATCTGTGAAAAGGAGGGACAAGGGGAGAGAGGAGGAGAGATGGAAGAAGGAGGAGAGAGAGAGAGAGGAAGAGACTCTGACGTTAAACAATACATTTATTATATGTCAATTAAAATTCATGTAAAAGAGCGAGGGAGAGAGAAGGAGAAAGAGAGAAAGATGAGGGAAGGAGGAGAGAAAGGATGTCAAATCTGTGAAAAGGAAAGACAAGGGGAGAGAGGAGGAGAAATGGACAAAAGAGGAGAGAGAAAAAGAGAGAAGGGATTTTGGCTGTTCTGTGAATGTGACTTTTTTAGTATCGAAACCTGCTCAAATGAGTGTCTAGTTTCGATATTAGCTTCAGTCTCGATTAATGTCTGATTTTCGATTCTTTTGAGCGCCCCTAGTGGTGAGTTTGTGTAAAGTTTGAGTCTCTTGGACTTTTGGGGCAGTTTTGAGATTTTCCATCGTCACATTTGGACAACAATTCCGGGAAAAGAGCCGGAGTCTGAACCTGTGCCACCGTCAAACTGATTTAGAGTTTGAGAAACAGTAAATTTCATATTTTATTTTTACAACAAATTTTACTTTCTCTCTCTTCTCCTCCTCTTTGTTTCTATCTTCTCTCCTCTCTCTTCTCTCCTCCCCTTCTCTCATCTCTCTCCTCCCTTTCTTCTTCTCCTTGCTGTCCTCCTGTCCTTTTTTCTCCTTCCCCTTTTTCCTTTCCTCTCGCTCCTCATCTGTTCTCTCCTCCCGCTTCCTCCTTTTTCTGCTCTTTCTCTCTCCTCCGCCTCTCTTCTTCACCTCCCCTTCTC
This sequence comes from Taenioides sp. WSHXM2023, assembly GCA_029959045.1. Lineage (NCBI taxonomy): Eukaryota > Metazoa > Chordata > Actinopteri > Gobiiformes > Gobiidae > Taenioides > Taenioides sp. WSHXM2023. The sequence goes on from CM057090.1 coordinate 2,621,196, forward strand.
TTCTACCAATCTCTCCTCTTCTTTCTTCCTATCTTCCCTCCTTCTCTCTGTCTGTCCTCTCTCTCTCTTTCCTCTCTTCCACAGTCCAGTTTAACTTTTTCCTTCTGTATTTTATCGCTTCATCTTTCTCTAAAATGTCGTTCAGTGGCAGCTTTGACCTTTCACTCCCTGATCAGATAAAGTTCCCTTGACAGTGTCGTGTTAAAGTCAGATGCCCTCCCTTCTTCTTGTATCCCTGTGTGTCAGATGCCCTCCCATCCTCGTTATTAATCGCAATCCGTCTCTGATAGAGTAAAAACAGAGTCAAGAGAGGAAATGAATATTGTCCCATTGTCACCACCTTAATGTGACCCTTCGTCCCTCTCTCCCTCCGTCCCTCTCTCCCTCCCTCCCTCTCTCCCTCCGTCCCTCTCTCCCTCCGTCCCTCTCTCTCTCTCCCTTCCTCCGTCCCTCCCTCCCTCCCTCCTTCCGTCCCTCTCTCCCTCCATCCCTCTCTCCCTCTCTCTCTCTCCCTTCCTCCGTCCCTCTCTCCCTCCATCCCTCTCCCTCCCTCCCTCCCTCCCTCCTTCCCTCTCTCCCTCCCTCCTTCCTTCCCTCTCTCCTTTGATCTCTCCCTGCAGACTCTGACTTTGTTCTGAACCCTGTTTTTTCACGGCTGTTGCTGTTGTAGTGTTGTGTCTCTCTGCCCTTCCTCTCTCTCCTTCACTCTCTCTTCCTCTCTCTCTCTCTCTCTGTGCCCTCCTTCTCTTCTTCTCTCTTCTTAGTATCTCTCCTTCTCCAAAGCCCATGTTTTACACTTTACAGTGCACTGTTTTAGCGTTGTGTCTCTCTGCCCTCCCTCTACCCTCCCTCTCCCTCTCTCTCTCTCTGCCCTCCTTCTCTCCCTCTCCTTCCTGAGTATCTCTCCTTCTCCAAAGCTCAGGCTTTACATTGTACACTTTTGTAGCATTGTGCCTCTCTTCCCTCCCTCTCTCTTCTCTCCCTCCCTCCCTCTCCCTCCTCTCTCTCTCTCTCCTCTCTCCCTCTCTCTCCTGAGTATCTCTCCTTCTCCCTCTCTCTTCTCTCCCTCTCTCTTTCTCTTCTCCCTCTCTTTCTCTTCTTTCCCTCTCTCCCTCTCTCTCCTGAGTATCTCTCCTTCTCCCTCTCTCTCTCCCTCTCTCCCCTGAGTATCTCTCCTTCTCCCTCTCTCTCCCTCTCTCTCTCTCCTGAGTATCTCTCCTTCTCCCTCTCTCTTCTCTCCCTCTCTCTTTCTCTTCTCCCTCTCTTTCTCTTCTTTCCCTCTCTCCCTCTCTCTCCTGAGTATCTCTCCTTCTCCCTCTCTCTCTCCCTCTCTCCCCTGAGTATCTCTCCTTCTCCCTCTCTCTCCCTCTCTCTCTCTCCTGAGTATCTCTCCTTCTCCCTCTCTCTCTCTCTCTCTCTCCTGAGTATCTCTCCTTCTCCCTCTCTCTCTCCCTCTCTCCCCTGAGTATCTCTCCTTCTCCCTCTCTCTCCCTCTCTCTCTCTCTCCTGAGTATCTCTCCTTCTCTCTCTCTCTCTCTCCCCTGAGAATCTCTCCTTCTCCCTCTCTCTCTCTCTCTCTCTCTCCTGAGTATCTCTCCTTCTCCAGCGCTCCGGTTTTACACTCTACAGAGTTGTAGTGTTGTGTTTTTTCACGCTCCAGTTTTACACTCTACAGTGTTGTATCGTTGTGTTTTTTCACGCTCCGGTTTTACACTCTACAGTGTTGTATCGTTGTGTTTTTTCACGCTCCGTGCAGACTGAAGTCTGTCCTCTGTCACAGAACACTGTGGGTTTGGACCAGACTTCTGCTCTGACAGAGGCTCAGGGCGTGTGGAGTTTGCATGTTCTGCCTGTGTCTGGGAGGGTTTCCTCCGGATTCTCCCATCAACTCAAAACATGCAGCATAAGTCAAATCTTCCAGCTAAGGTCCAAGACTCGCTCAAGATCTGGAGATGCACCTGCTCTATTCACTTTATTTTAACACAATCTGACCACAAAGAACTGATTTAGTTGGAATTTGTGCTGTTGAACACGTTTTTTGCAAATAAAATTACAGCGAGCGTTAACCAACAGTTTTTCAGTTCGTCGCTCTCACCTTTTTATTGTAAATCAAACTCCTAAACTGGACCATGAACGCTCGTATTGATCCCAGGCTCCTGAAAACGAGCTCTTTAAAACCATTTTCGATTTTTCACACAATCTGAAAATGTATTAGGTACTGATATGATGTGTGCATTGTGTCACCGCGGTAACTGCTGAACATTCCACCACACACATACTGGTAGAACATCCCCAGCTTGATGTCACTGCAAAATATCCACTGACTCCTGCTCTATTTCTTGAACTGTGATGTAGAAATCTCCAAAAAAAAAACGAAAGATGATAGATTTAAAAAGAAATATTTCAAATCTGTCAGCTTTCTGAGTTTTTTTTTTTCCCCACAGAGAGACTTGTAGCAGCCAAAAAGCCTCGTGCGCCAGGCTAATGCTAACGCTAAAGCTAATGCAATCACACAAATATGACGTTTAAATGAAATCAAGACGGAATCTGCACCTGCGCTCTCCAGATGGAACTAAGTCAGTAGATTAACTACAACTCCGAGTCTTGAATTTACTGTTAACAGACTGCAGCCACTCCAGAGCAGATGGACCATTTACTTACACTTAATCATTTAAGTTAAGAATTACAAAGCTGGATCAGAGAAAATTATGGTGCAAATGTTATTCAAATATTACAGGAACATTTATTGAGTAATACCACAAGCTCGCGGCAACGAAGTCTGCTCCAGTTTAGCGAGAAATGAACTGGAACTAAATGAAAATCTGTGGTTATTTGAAGGAGCATTGTGTAGCTTTTGCTGGAGGGTCCGACACCTGCTACGGAAGGGAATTAGTTCCATCAGATTTTGAATTTTAAATCCTGCTGAATTTCTCACTTAGATTTTTTTTTAACTCAAAATGAGGATGTTTTGATTATTATTATTAATTACTGAAATTTTAAGTATACTTTTTCAATATGTTTGAAATTCAAAATAAAAATATCACCTTTTAAATATTCATCACAAATATTTTCAAGTCTTCAAATTCAACAGTCAAAATTCAGAGTGTAAATTCGCAGTGAAAAAATTTTACAGCAAAGATCCAAGACGCCAAGGCAGAAGCAATCGATCCTGTGTGAGTGAGGAGGACAGAGGCTGTTTCCTGTTGGCTGTTTTATGAAAGATAATTTGTTCCATCAGATTTTAAATTTTAAATATCGCTGAATTTCTCACACTGAATTTTTAAACTCTAAAAAAAAACATGTTTGAATTATTTTTATTCTGAATTTTAGTTGCTGAAATTTTAAGTTTACATTTACACAGTGTTTAAAATTCAATATTTTAAAAAAATTACCTTTTAAATATTCAGCACAAATATTTTCAAGCGCTCAAATTCAAAAGTCAAAATTGTGAAAAAAATTCACAGCAAAGATCCAAGACGCCAAGGCAGAATCAATCGATCCTGTGTGATCCAATCGAACTTAGTAACAAACAGGAAATGGTGCAGTGAAGCGATCTGATTGGTCAGAATTTGCCTGATCAAAACCTCATCTCTTTTATTTGTTAAGTGTAAATCCCGCCCACAGATGAGAACCATTAGGAAACAGCCTCTGTCCTCCTCACTCACACAGGATCGATTGCTTCTGCCTTGGAGTCTTGGATCTTTACTGTGAAATTTACACTCTGAATTTTGACTGTTGAATCTGAAGACTTGAAAATATTTGTAATGAATATTTAAAAGGTGAAATTTTTATTTTGAATATGAAACATATTGAAAAAGTACACTTAAAATTTCAGCCACTAAAATCCAGAATAAAAATAATTCAAACCTGTTTTTTCAGAGTTAAAAAATTCAAAGTGATAAATTCAACGACGTTTCAAATTGAAATTCTCTTCCATACCTGCTTCTCTCCATGGAGATGTTACCCGGAATGTTCCACAGTATGGCATTACACTTGTTTATCTTGACGGAGACAGCAGGTAGCGCCACGGGGCCGAGTTACATGTTAGATCTGTGGCGAGGCGAGCCCATTCACAGTATAGAATGCTCGTTTTGAAGTCAATAAAAACCCACGTTATTGAGGAAATGCAGAGGTGGATACGTTTAATGCCACACCGGGACATTCCAGACGAAGCAACAACATCTCTCTATCTCTCTGATCATTCCATCATCGCTCTTTATCTGATGTATTTCTTCTCCTTTCATTCTGTCCACCCTTCTCTCTCGCCCTCTCTGATCTATCGTGTAATCAGCCTTTGTCCATTTAACGCCCTCACTCTCTCCCTCTCTTCACCTGCTCTGGCTCCTCCCTCTCTCCCTCTCTCTCCCTCCTTTTCTCTGATCTGTCGCTCGATTAGCCTTTGTCTGTTTATCCGTTTATTTCCTCCTCTCTCCTTCTGTCTCTTTTCATTTAGCGCAGGCACAAACACCAGGATGACCCTAAACTCACCTCTCTCTCTCTCTCTCTCTCTCTCTCTTTCTCTTCCTCCCTCTCTCTCCGACCTTTGCTCTTTTTCCATATTTTTTTCTCTCTCCCTCCCTCTATTTTTCCACCTGCTCTGCCCTGTCTTTTTCTTTCTCTCCCTTCCCTACCTCCATCTCTCTTTCCGTCTGTACCTCCCTGTCTCATTTTCTCTCTCTCCCTGTCCCTCCTTCTCTCATTCTCTCCCTCTCTGTCTGTCTTTCTGTCACTCCCTCTTTCCCTCCCTCTCTCTCTACCTTGCTTTCTCTTTGTCCTCCTTTTCACTCTCTCCCTCTGTCTCTCCCTCTCTCCTCCTCTCTCCCCCCACCCCTCTCTCTCCGTCTCTCTCCCTCCTTCCTTTTCTCTGCTTTTTCCTCCCTCCCTCCCTTTCCCTCTCTCTCTGTCTCTCTCTCCCTTTCCTCTGTCTTTCTCTCCTTCCCTCCCTCCCTCCCTTTCCCTCTCTCTCCGTCTCTCTCCCTCCTTCCTTTTCTCTGCTTTTTCCTCCCTCCCTCCCTTTCCCTCTCTCTCTGTCTCTCTCTCCCTTTCCTCTGTCTTTCTCTCCCTCCCTCCCTCTCTCTCTCCTCTCATTTCTCTCTCTCTTCTCTTCTCTTTCTGTCCACTGTGTTTCTGTCCGGTGTTTCACCTCCGTCTCTGAACAGACTCTGGTTTAAACTCTGCAGAATCACATTTCAAAGTTTCAGACATTTCACTTTTTCAGTCTTTATAAAAAATATTTTCACTCTGGGAGGTTCAGCTTCACATTTTATTTTATTTTTACCTGATAAGACGTCGTTGGGGTACAGTTAGAGTTTGTGAGTTTGACCAAACCGCTGAAGGGATTGATACTTTGCAGTGACATATAACACTGGGGGTGTTCTACGTGTATCTCTATGGTGAAATGTTCAGACGTTACCATGGAGACACAGTACGCATATTAGCAAACATACTCAAAAACCTTTTAAAATCATCTGAAAACTCAAGAAAAACACAAAATGGATTTAAAAAACACATTTATGAGTCTGTGATCAGTTTGAGCGTTCAGGGTCTTGTTTAAGTGTTTGATTTTCAGAAAAACGGTGAGAAAAAGGTGAGAGCGACGAACTGAAAAACTGTTGGCTAACGCTCGCGAGCTTGTGTGTATAAATGTTATTTGAGAGAGACTTGTTTAACAGCACATATCAGCTCATCTGTTTTAGTCCTAATTAAGTTCTTTCTGGTCAGAGTGTGTTAAAACAAAGCTCGGATTAAAGCCGAACTTGAGTAACAGAGCTTCAGACAGAGCAGTGCCTACAGATAGCTTCACACCCTCAGGCAATGTAGCTGCGAAGTATCAGTACACTGTTTTCTTCTGTATAAACCCGATAACACAGCTTAGATCCCTACAAACATGTTCTGAAACGGGATTCTTGCCAAATAGTTTCGATGAACGATGACAGCCTTGAAGAATCCCCGGCTCAAGTTCAAACAGGGCCGTGCAATTTAAAGTTATTACAGTTTTCAATTAGAAATATGTCGTAATTAAATTTGCCCTTAATGACTCTCTGTTCAGAAACGTGTCGTTCTTAAAACCTGGAGCAAAGCCACTTGTTTTTTTTTTTTATGTCAGAAAACATTTTACTAAACCATATCTGAAGCAGCACTGCAAAAAACACGAATAATTTCACAGTGTCAGAACATAAAAGTCACTCACAGTGGGAAGAGGAAGTGCAACTTTTACTCAAGTAAGAGTACTGTTACTTCAATACAAATATGACTCAAGCAGGAGTAAAAATATGCTGCTGAAAAACTACAATTTAAATATTAAATTGAGTACTGCATTAATACCAGCTCAAGTGGAGGAGTTCAAGTATCTCGGGGTCTTGTTCACGAGTGAGGGGAGGATGGAGCGTGAGATTGACAGGTGGATCGGTGCAGCGTCGGCAGTGATGTGGTCGCTGTACTGGACCATTGTGGTGAAGAGGGAGCTGAGCCGAAAGGCAAAGCTCTGGATTTACCATCAATCTACGTTCCTCCCCTCACCTATGGTCATGAGCTTTGGGTAATGACCGAAAGGACAAGGTCACGGATACAAGCGGCCGAAATGAGTTTCCTCCGCAGAGTGGCTGGGCGCTCCCTTAAAGATAGGGTGAGGAGCTCAGTCACACAAGAGGAGCTTGGAGTAGAGCCGCTGCTCCTCCACGTCGACAGGAGCAGCTGAGCTCGGGCATCTGTTCCGGATGCCTCCTGGACGCCTCCCTCAGGAGGTGTTCCGGGCATGTCCCACGGGGAGGAGGCCCCCGGGTAAGACCCAGGACACACTGGAAGGACTATGTCTCTGGGCTGGCCTGGGAACACCTTGGGGTCCCCCCGGAGGAGCTGGAGGAAGTGTCCGGGGTGAAGGAAGTCTGGGAGTCTCTGCTTAGACTGTTGCCCCCATGACCCGACCCCAGATAAGCAGAAGAAAATGGATGGATGGATTTAATACTTGCTATTTAGGTCATCTTGGTGTTTTATTGTAGTTTTCACATGTGTGGTGTCATCTGTATCTGTTTCTTCTGTTTTTGTGGACTTTTATGTGAAGCACTTTGGTCAGCTGAAGTAGTTTTAAATGTGCTCTATAAATAAACCTGAATTGAATTGAATTGCTGAGAAATAGACTTTCCAAGAGCATCGGTCAGAGGTTTGATGATTTGAGTAACATTTAACTGTAAAACAAAACACTTACTGATACAAAGAAGACGCAGAACTGTGTAATAAAAATATTAAAGTTTATTTCCTTTCTATTTTGCGTAGCAGATTTGCATGTTTTTTTTTCTCCAGTGTACCACTCCATCATATCACCACATTCAAATATAAATTAAGTATAATTTTCTCCCAGTGTCGCAGCATCACCTCGGAGGAAACGTCAAAGCTCAAAGCGTCTGTTCACATTCACTGAGCGCAGAAACAGGTTTAGAGCAAAGTGCGTTATGTTTATACATCTGCATGTTCTCCCTGTGTCTGCTGCTGTCCTCGTTTCCAACATTCTCTATAACACAGCAGCGACAGGTGCTGCACTTTGATGCTGACAGGTGCTGATTTTATTCCTTAAAAGGGCCATGGAAAATTGACTTTCATGTTTCCTCACAGTTAACAGCCAGCGGATTGACTCATGCATGTTTGAGTGATCCGGTATTGAAAATCTTTGTTTTCACCTTCCCCTTATCTCCGCCCACTGTTCAATATAGTTTAGTTATTCAGACAACTAAAAATTCAGACTCCAGGTCAAACATGTAGGGTAAAAAAAAATCAAATTTTTCAACAATCACAATAAAAGAGAGATGAAAATTTGCTGCACGTTACAGGAAGTTAATGATCCTGTTTCTATTATTAAGCCTTTTTACACGGAACAAATGCAAAATATTGATTTATGTTTGTAATGGCGAATTCTAAACACCCGAAAATAAAACAATATGTCTTCTTTATAAGGACCGTGTTACACTATTTTCTAATCTTGTTTCCTCGTCAAACACATACAGAGTTTTGTTTTGTTTCATTCACACACACTTAACACATAAATCCTGCATGTTTAGGCTGAGTTTTTCTCTCAAACAGAAAACACTCTGTTCCACCTTGTGATGTCATGTGGTAATATTGGAAGAGTATTACTTGTGTGTGAAGGTATATGGAGTTTAAAAACACAGTGGAGATGTAGACAGACTGTGCAAGTGAAACAAAACACAACTCCAGGTCTGTTTTTGAGGAGGAAACAACATTAGAACATGGATTAAAGTTCACAAGCATCAGTTTGGTGTAATATAAGACATTTAAAGTCTTAAACTGTCTGTTTCTTCGTCTGATCTCTGCATTGTTTAGTGCACGGCTCCTCTGGCTCAGACGTGACTAACTCAGGCTTACAGACGGGAGTCAGGATCAAGGGGGCGGAGTTTCTACCCCTGTCGTTGTTGCAGGGACTGAAGAAGGGCAGGAGGCTCTCCTCAAAGCTGCAGTCAGTGAAGGAGTACAGGAGATCTGCCGAATCTGCATCATAGAAGGAGACCACGCTTCCTCTGTAGTCCACAAACACGCCCACTTTTCGAGGAGGTCGTCGCGGAGACAGAACCACGGGACGTCCGGCCAGAGCTTGGTACTGCCCGCTCCTCAGCCACACCACCCACTGGCCGTTCTTTGGCTTCAGGGCGATCTTTTCCTGAGTGTTGATGGACTCTCTGACCACGCCCAGGTCCCACTCACTTTTCCCCTCCACCTGGACCTCAAAGTAAAACTTGCCCGAGGAGAACTTCTGCCGCCCCAGCACACAGCAGCACTGAGAGAACCTCCGCCCACTCTCCGGGAGCGCCCTCTTCTGGTCACTGTGATGAACCTGCTTTAAGTCCTTCGACAGAACCAGTTTAGGGTGAGCCGTGTCTGGGTCCAGAGTCACCTCCACAGCACTCTGCTGCACTCTCCTGAGCTCTGCCTCAAACTGAACTTTAAACTCCTCAGAGACGCTCTTCTCCAGCTCAGACAGAGCCCGGGCTGCACTGCCCTCACAGGTCTCTGGTTCAAAGCTCACACTGCTCCACTCCTTAAGCCCAGCAGGGGGCGTGAGTTTACTGCAGCGCTGTAGAAAGTGGAGGGGGTCATGAGAGTGTGAGAGACATTCAGCTCTGCTCTGCTCCAGATCACAGATCTCCTGCTCCAGCCGCTGCAGCAGATCCTGTGCTTGTCTGTGGTTTCTGCTCTCCTTCTCCTGGAGCTCCTCTAAGAAGAGGTCCAGACGCCTCTGAACAGACTGCATGAGAGCAGTGAAGGCCTGCAGCCCTGCAGCCCTCTCTCTGTCTGTCTCTGTCTCACTCAGCTCCAGGAGGCTCTGGATCTCCTGGATCTTCTGCCTCCTCTGCTCCACCATGTGCTGGCTCTGAGCCTGAGTCTGCAGCAGAGAGGACCTCCTGCGCTCACACGCCTCCTCCAGAGACAACAACTCATGGTTCTTGTGCTCTAGGACACACACGGTACAGACGCAGCTCTGGTCAGTGCCACAGAAGAGCTCCAGGGGGCGCTGGTGTGTAGGACACATCCTGTCCTCCAGGTTTTCCACAGGCTCCATCAGCTGGTGTCCTTTCAGCCCAGAGACTGTGAGATGAGGCTGGAGGTGGCTCTGACAGAAGGAGGACAGACACACCAGGCAGGACTTGAAGGCCTTCAGTTTGGGCTCAGAGCAGAAGTCACATGACACATCTCCAGGTTTGGCCTGTTCTGAGCTGGGGCCCGGCTCACGCTTCCTCTTCTGTGGTGGCATGATCTGGAGCTTCAGAGGCCCTCAGGAACCTGAAACACAAACATCAGCTTTAGGAACGAACTGCAAAGACAAGACTAGCATAACCTGAGCAGGATCTCCATTCAGTTCAATAATTCTTCATTTCTGTCCTTTGAACTGAAGCTGCACTTCTTATTTTAAAAAGTTTAAACCGTCAGTGAACCACAAGAGCAGCCAACCCCAACCATGGCAACCAGGAAGTCACAAAAAACAAATGACTCAGATCAAATTACAACAAGTGAGCTGATTAAACAAATCTCTCAGACAGTCATTACAGTCACTAGCTAGCATTATTTGTTTTTCAGTTTACTTAAAAATGTGTTCTTTAAATCCTTTTTTTTTTTTTTTTTTTTTTTACTTTTTTTCTTCAAACTTTTTGGCTGTTTGGTAATGTGTGCTTTGTGTCAACATGATAACTGCTGAACATTCCTCCATAGACATACATGTAGAACCCCCACAAAGTGATGTCAGTGAAACGTATCAGTTGTAGTTGCCACATTACATTTGTGTGTAATTGAACCATTATATTGCAGTTAGAAATATTTAAATATAATTCAACTTTTAGACACTGTAAAGCAATAAATGTAATAAGTGAAATGAATGAAAAATATCTGTTATAACATGTGCTCCACGCTCACTGGATTTGTTCTCCCCGTCTCATTATTATCTGATTTCTGGACATTTAAGATTATTTAAAGGTCTGTTGTGTTTCTGTCTGCTCCATAATCTAATTTCTGCATGAGAAAACTGCGGTGCCCAACGGGAGCTGATCTGCAATATGGCGTCTTGAAAATAAGCGGTTAAAGATTCCTCCTTAAACATGCACAAATCACTCCAGATACAAGTTGGAGAGGGTAAACGAGAAGGGCAAACAACTGTAACTATAATATGGTTAGAATATTTGAAAAGTCGATGTTTGTAAACCGCAAACTCTGACGTGAGGGTTAGGGAAATCAGAGGAACCATGAACTGAAAGAACTTCAAAAACTCTAGTACATATTGTTTTGGGGGTTTTTTTCTTGTTTGTTTTTGTTAAATACACTATATTGCCAAAAGTATTCAGTCATCCATCCAAATAATCAAAATCAGGTGTTCCAGTCACTTCCACGGCCACAGGTGAATAAAATCAAACACCTGGACCTGCAGACTGTTTCTACAAACATTTGTAAAGAATGAGTCGCTCTCAGGAGCTCAGTGAATTCCAGCGTGGTACTGTGACAGGATGAACCTGTGCAATAAGTCCAGTCATGAAATTTCCTCGCTTCTCGTCGCCACTGGACTCAAGAGCAGTGGAGACATGGTCTCTGGAGTGACGAATCGCGCTTCTTCATCTGGCAATCTGATGGACGAGTCTGGGTTTGGCGGTTGCCAGGAGAACGGTACTTGTCTGACTGAACTGTGCCAAGTGTAAAGTTTGGTAGAGGGGGGATTATGGTGTGGGGTTGGCTCCTTAGTTCCAGTGAAAGGAACTCTGAATGTTTCAGCACCAAGAGATTTTGGACAATTCCCTGCTCCCAACTCTGTGGGAACAGTTTGGAGACGGCCTCTTCCTCTTCAACATGACTGTGCACCAGTGCACAAAGCAACGTCCATAAAGACCTGGATGAGAGAGTTTGGTGTGGATGAACTTGACTGGCCTGCGCAGAGTCCTGACCTCAACCCTGTAGAACACCTTTGGGATGAATTAGAGCGGAGACTGAGAGCCAGGCCTTCTCGTCCAACATCAGTGTGTGACCTCACAAATGCACTTCTGGAAGAGTGGTCAACAATTCCCATAAACACACTCCTAAACCTTGTGGACTCTTCCCAGAAGTTGAAGCTGTTAAAGCTGCAAAGGACCGACGTCATATTAAACCCTTTGGATTAAGAATGGGATGTGACTTAAGTTCATATGTGAGTCAAAGCAGGTGAGCGAACACTTTTGGCAATATAGTGTATGTGCAGATTTGGAGTGTACATGTAACTGCAGCCGCTGTTTACATCAGTAAACTAGATTTTCATAGGCTCATTACAGAAGGATTTTGGACGGTAAAGTACAAACTTTAATAATGACACTGTTTCCAGGGTGGAGGACAGCGGGTGGTTGGCTGGAGGCTCGAGTGACGTGTCAAAACATGTGCACATTTGTTTTATGTCCAAATAACCACCAGGGCTTTAACAAACTTTAACTATAATAAAGTATTGATTCATTTTGCTCATAGCGTTTTACATAAACTCTAGTCTGGAAAAGGCTGCTGTCAGAACACTGTGTAAATAAAGTCTGGTGCACATTTGGCAGGGCTGTTCTCTCTTCTGTAGTTGTTTCATTAGTTTGGATCGGCCAGAGTCCTGCAGCTCTGATCTAAAGTGACATTCACACTTCAGGATGGAGGATCTGGGCTGTACTCACGGATCACAGGCTCAGAGTCGGGTTTAATGTGTAAATCCCACACAGATCCGGCTGCTCCGCTCCTTCCTGCTGCAGTGAGACTGGAGCGTGTCACGTGACCCAACCCCCGACCACTTCCTGGGTCAGATTACAGCTCAGGCCACGCCCCCTCTGGGAAATGTAGTCACAGCAGAGCTCACGGCTGTAGTCCACAATTAGACCTGGGTTAGACTAAGTTTAGACCAGGGTGAGACAGAGTTTAGACTGAGTTTAGACCCGGGTTAGACCGAGTTTAGACCAGGGTGAGACAGAGTTTAGACTGAGTTTAGACCCGGGTTAGACCGAGTTTAGACCCGGGTTAGACCGAGTTTAGACCCGGGTTAGACCGAGTTTAGACCCGGGTTTGACCTGGTTTAGACCGAGTTTAGACCTTTTTTTTTTCACCTTTGTATTAAAAAAGAATTGTGTTTGTGTGGTTCTTTTGTATTTGTGAACAGAACAGAAATAATCAATACGAGAGGCACTTTAAGCCTTGAAAACAACTTGATTTAACATTTCTATAAGAGCTGCACCCTCTGCTTCCTCTCCTCTTCTCGTCTCTCCTCCTCTCCTCTCTCCTCCTCTCCTCTCTCGACCCCTCTTTCCTCCCCTCTTCTCCTCTCCCTTCTCCTTTCCTCCTCTCTTCTCTCCTCTCTCACTTCCCCTCTTCTCTCTCCTCCCCTCTTCTCTCCTTCCCTCCTCTCTCCTCCCCTCTCTCCTCTCTTCTCTCCTGTCTCACTTCCCCTCTCCTCTCTCTCCTCCCCTCTTCCCTCTCCTCCCTCTCTCCTCCTCTCTTTTCTCTCTGGTGTAAATCTCTTCTAAACTGCTTTAAGTGTCTGCATCTCTCCTCTTCTCTCTCCTCTCTCTCTTCTTCCTCTCCTCCCCTCCTCCCCTCCTCCCTCTTCTCTCTCCTCCCTCTCTTCTCTCTCCTCCTTCTCTCCTCTCCTCCCTCTCTCCCCTCTCTCCTCCTCTCTTTTCTCTCTGGTGTAAATCTCTTCTAAACTGCTTTAAGTGTCTGCATCTCTCCTCTCTCCTCCCTCTCCTCCCTCTCTCCTCCTCTCTCCTCTCCTCCCTCTCTCCTCCTCTCTTTTCACTTCCCTCTCCTCCTCTCCTCCCCTCCTCCCTCTCTCCTCCTCTCTTTTCTCCTCCCTCTCTCCTCTCTCCTCTCCTCCCTCTCTCCTCCTCTCTTTTCTCTCTGGTGTAAATCTCTTCTAAACTGCTTTAAGTGTCTGCATCTCTCCTCTCTCCTCCCTCTCCTCCCTCTCTCCTCTCCTCCCTCTCTCCTCCTCTCTTTTCTCCTCCCTCTCTCCTCTCTCCTCTCCTCCCTCTCTCCTCCTCTCTTTTCTCCCTGGTGTAAATCTCTTCTAAACTGCTTTAAGTATCTGCGTCTTGATTTTCTTTAGGCTCCTCTGCACATCTGGGGGGCGAGTCGAGATCTCAGTCTGTCCGTGAAAGAAACAGGTGCAGAAGAAGAATAAAACTACAGAAACAAACAGAAGAGAAGAGAAGAGAGGAGGAGAGGAGGAGAGGAGGAGAGGGGGAGGTGAGGAGGAGGAATGGGAGAGGAAAGAAGGAGAGGTGGAGGAGGGGGTGAGAAAAGGAGGAGGAGAGAATGTGGAGAGAGGAAGAGAAGAGAGGAAGAGGAGAAGGTGGGGTGTGTGAAGAGAGAAGGAGGAGAGGAGGAGGACGAGAGATAGAGGAGAAGGGGGGTGAAAATAGAAGGAGAGGAGGAGGACAGGAGGAGAAGGAAGAAAGGAGGAGGAGGAGAAAAGAAGAGACGTAGGAGGGAGAGGAGGAGGAATAGAGGAGGGAGAGGAAGATGAGAGGAGGAGGAGAAGGAGGAAAGCAGGAAGAGGAGAAGAAGGATGAGAGGAGGAGGACAGGAAGAGAAGGAAGAAAGAGGTGAGGAGGGAGAGGGGGAAGAGAGGAGGAGGAGGAGAGGAGTGAGAGGAAGATGAGAGGAGGAGGAGGAGAAGGAAGAAAGAAGGAAGAGGAGGAGAAGAAGAAGGAGAGGAGGAGGGAGAGGAGGGGGAGGGTGAAGAGAGGAGGGAGAGGAAGATGGGAGGAGGAGGACAGGAGGAGAAGAAAGAAAGAAGGAAGAGGAGGAAAAGAATGAGGAGAGGAGTAGGAGGAAGAGAGGAAGTGAGGAGGAGGAGGAGACATTTTGAAATCTGGGTTCCAGGCTTGATGTGAAAAGCGCAGAGGAGAAGAGAGAGAGAGTGGAGGATGGAGGAGAGAGAGAGAGAGTGATGTAGAGAGGAGAGAGAGAGGATGGAGGAGAGAGAGAAAGAGTGATGTATGATGGACAGATGCGCCGCTGTCAGACACTCAGCGAGTTTCATTTAAACAAATGTAAATCACAGTTAAACCCACAGTGTTTTACTAATAGTGATTCATCTGAGAAACACGAGCCGTGAAGAAGAGAGAGAAGTGATCAGAGAAAACTCCTCCTCTCCTCTGCTCCTCTTCTTCTCTCCTCCGCTCCTCTTCTCTCCTCTGCTCCTCTCCTCTGCTCTCTCCTTTTCTCCTCCGCTCCTCCTCTTCTCTCCTCCGCTCTCTCCTTTTCTCCTCCGCTCCTCCTCTTCTCTCCTCCGCTCCTCCTCTTCTCTCCTCCGCTCCTCCTCTTCTCTCCTCCGCTCCTCCTCTTCTCTCCTCCGCTCCTCTGCATCTTCTCTATATTAAAGGTCTTATATCACACTAAACTGACTCTTTTGAGCTTTAAATCATGTTTTAATCCTGTTTCCTGCTCAAAATCAGACCTGGAGTTGTGTTTTGTTTCATTCACATGTTTGAGTAACACTTTATTATTAGTCTGTTTACATCTCCAAAGCTCAAAACGCTCTCTTCCACCTCGTGATGTCATGAAGTGGTAGTTTTCAAGTGAACAGCTCCTTTTCTTCAGCAATTCCAGGGCTGAAATTATCCAAATGATTCTAGTGAAGGTGTGCGGAGTTTAAAAACACAGTGGAGCACTTCCTGTATCACCACATGACATCACAAGGTGGAACAGTTTGTTTTCTGTTTGAGAGAAGAACTCAGCCTAAATCTGCAGAGTTTGTGCGTTCAACGTGTGCGAATGAAACAAAACACAACTCCAGGTGTGTTTTTGATGAGGAAACGACATTATAAAACACAGATCAGAAAAAGTGTAACTCAGGCCCATTAACTGTCCCTCCTCTACTTGATTCTGGGTTGGATTTGTGTGATTTTCTTGTATTTTTCCGTTCATTTTGCTCTTTTTTGCGTGTTAAAGTTGACATTTGCGGTTGTTATTGTTTTGTGGAAGTGGGAGAGCTGTCAGTCACTCGGATCTGAACGCCTCAGAACAAAAGATGTTGAGAGGAAATGCCGCTGTGTGAGAATGCTCTTTTATACCAGCTCACATGATGGATCTGACACTTTAAAGCAGATTTAGTCTGAAAAACACTTTCACGGGCTTTTAAAGAGGGTTTTTTTACTTTATGGGGTATAATACTGCAAACACGTACTATATTTAGATCACTGCGTTACTCTTTATTACTATTGTTATATTCGGTAAAAACAACATATTTTTTAAGTTTCAATTTCGTTTTTGAGTCTTCTCTCCCTTTGCCCTCCACAATTTAACATTTCTATAAGAGCTGCACCCTGTTCTCCCCTCTTTCCTTCCCTCTTCTCCTCTCCCTTCTCCTCTCCTCCTCTCTTCTCTCCTTCCCTCCTCTCTCCTCCCCTCTCCTCTCCTTCTCTCCGGTCTCTCCCCTCTCTCCTCTCTCCTCCCCTCTTCTCTCCTTCCCTCCTATCTCCTCCTCTCTCCTCTCCTCCCCTCTCTCCTCTCCTCTTTCACTTCCCTTCTCCTCTCTCCTCTCCTCCCCTCTCTCCTCTCCTCGCCTCCTCTCTTCTCTCCTCTTTCACTTCCCTTCTCCTCTCTCTTCTCCACTCTCCTCTCTCCTCCTCACTCCTCCCCTCTTCTCTCCTCCTCTCTCCTCCCCTCTTCTCTCCTTCCCTCC
Organism: Taenioides sp. WSHXM2023; assembly: GCA_029959045.1. NCBI lineage: Eukaryota > Metazoa > Chordata > Actinopteri > Gobiiformes > Gobiidae > Taenioides > Taenioides sp. WSHXM2023. Next base: position 2,637,367 of record CM057090.1, read on the forward strand.
TCTCTCCTCCTCTCTCCTCTCCTTCCCTCCTCTCCTCCCCTTCTCTCCGGTCTCTCCCCTCTCCTTCCCTCTCTCCTCTCCTCCCCTCTCTTCTCTCCTCTCTCACTTTCCCTCTCCTCTCCTTCTCTCCTCTCTCCTCCCCTCTCTCCTCCTCTCTCCTCTCCTTCTCTCCAGTCTCTCCCCTCTCCTTCCCTCTCTCCTCTCCTTCCCTCTCTTCTCTCCTCTCTCACTTCCACTCTCCTCTCCTTCTCTCCTCTCTCCTCCCCTCTCTCCTCCTCTCTCCTCCCCTCTTCTCTTCTCTCCTCTCCTCTCCTCTTTTCTCCTCTCTTACTTCCCTCTCCTCTCTTTAAAAATATGTTGTTTTTGAGTCTTCTCTCCCTTTGCTCTCCGCTCTGAGTCCCCCCCCTTCAGAGCATTTTAAAAATTACACTTTCATGGGCTTTTAATTTTATTCTATGGAGTATTAACCGCTAACACGTAACATATTTAGACATATTCGCTTTTGGAGCTCTGAGTCTCCCCTCCCTTTGCTCTCCACACTAAATCACTCCCCCTTCAGAGCGCTATCGCAACACATTCGGCGTGCGGTAGTTTCATTAGCGAGATCGCATCAGGTTTTTCAAGTTGCTGTGTACGGTTTGGTTTTGTGTCGTGTTTTTGTGTGTTTATGGAGAATTGTAAAAAGATTGGAGGGTTTGAATAGAGATCACTAAATTACTCAAACATGCAGGACGGGATAAAGTCTTCAGGGATGTTTTTGATGAGGGAGCAGTGTCATAACAGGGTAGAAAGCGCTAAAAAAGTAGATTTTGCGTAATTCCTCCTCTTTGTGTGTTTGAGTAACACAGTGTTGAGGAATTTGTCACCTGTAGTTTGGTCAAATGTTCTGCAAAAAAAGCAAAGTGGTGAAGTGTCTTGCATAAGGACAAAACAACAAGATAAAGCGGGATTAGAACTGACAACTTTTTGGTTATGAGATGATTCCTATACAGCCTGCACCACATAAAAAATACACACAGGAATTAAATACTTTTAAAGGGTCTGTATTACACTATTTTCTGGAGTTGTGTTTTGTTTCATTTACACATGTTTAACGCACAAACGCTGCAGATTTAGGCTGAGTTCTTCTCTCAGACTGAAAACACTCTGTTCCACCTTGTGATGTCATGCGGTAATACAGGAAGAAGCGCTCCACTGTGTTTTTAAACTCCACACACCTTCACTAGAATCATTTGGATCATTTCAGCTCTTGAATTGCCGATTTCTACTGAACTAAAGGTAAAAGGAGCTTGAAAACCACCACTTTATGACATCACAAGGTGGAACAGAGGATTTTGAGCTTTGGAGATGTGGACAGACTAATAATAAAGTGTTACTCAAACATGTGCGAATGGAAAAAAACAACTCCAGGTCTGTTTTTGAGGAGGAAACATTATAACACGACTTAAAGCTCAAAAGACGACATATATTTCTTAGCGTTTTATTAATTAAATTTAGTCTGCTTTCTGATTCTGTTTTAATGGAAATTTTTTTGTTATTTGATCAAATGAACAACTTTGATGAGCTAAAACTCATGTTTATTCTCTTTAATAGAAATAAAGTGTGTTTAGTGCAGTATGTGTGTAGTACAGAGTATCAATCCAGGTAAAAGTATCTTAAAAAGTATTTTATTTAGCTCTTATATCACATTACGTAGGTATTTTTGAGCTGTAAAACCACCTGTAATTGAATAAATGTAAAGTAGAGCTGTTTAAAGTCACACTGTGGAACATTCCAGGCCGAGCAATGACAAGCAGGTGACGGACCCTCCACCAGAAAAGTTACACAATGCACCTTTAAGACGTCAGCAATATATGAGCTAAATAAAATACTGAGCAGTGGGTTTTGGTGCTCCTAAATCGCCCTTAACCAGAAGATTCCCGGTTTCACTCCCTGATCAGATCTTTGCCTTTTCTAATTAGCGCTGCGGTCCCCGGTCTAATCACGTATTCTCTCTCAGCTCCCTCCTCGCCGCATAAATCACCGTCCTCTCTTCACACAAGTTCATTCCGTTCTTTCTTAATCAGTGATATGTGTAGGACTCTGTGGCGAAAAAAGAGAAAAAATACTGCTGCTCGCCGTAGTGTGACGTGCAGCCGTCCATAGGGGGCGCTAACAGCTTCACGGCGCTTTGTTGTGGTGACGGCTCCTGATATGCCGTTGGACTCTGTGATTTTCCAAACCCAGACGACACTGGACTTGTTTTCTTTGTTAAACGTGCGCGGCTTTTCTAGTGGGCGGTGCTCGTCTCCATGGAGATGTTATTGCTTTGCCTGGAATGTTCCACAGTGTGACATTAAACATATCCATCTAACGTTTATTCATTACGGGCGTTTTTGTTGCTGTAAAACACATAAACAGTATGTTTCTTCTGCGAGTAGGGGCGCCTCTCCACAGATCTGAGCTGTAATGTCACGTAGTGCTGTGACCTCCGTGATAGACAGGTTTAATCTGTACTGTGGAACATTCTAGACAAAGCAACATCATTTCCATGGAGACAAGCAAGTGGCGGACCCTCCACTAGAAATGTTACGCAGTGCAGCTTTATTAAGTCCTACATTACACAAAATTTATTCATGTTATAATGTTTTCTCATCAAAAACACAATCGGAGTTTTGTTTTATTCACACATCATTAGTCTGTCTACATCTCTAAAGCTCCAAACGCTCTGTTCCACCTTGTGATGTCATGAAGTGGTAGTTTTCAAGTGAACAGCTCCTTTTACCTTTAGTTCAGTGGAGATTTGCAATTCCAGGGCTGAAATGATCCAAATGATTCTAGTGAAGGTGTGTGGAGTTTAAAACGCAGTGGAGCACTTCCTGTATCACCACATGACATCACAAGGTGGAACAGAGTGTTTTCTGTTTGAGAGAAGCCTAAATCTGCAGGGTTTTTGTGTTAAACATGTGTGAATGAGACAAAAAAACACAACTCCAGGCGTGTTTGTGATGAGAACATTAGAACAGATCAGAAAATGGCGTAACGTGGCCCTTTACGTCGTTTTAGATGAATATTGTGATTTAAAATGTCCAAACTACAACATAATGATGTCACAAAGTGTCATAGGTTATTACTACAGCAGACATAATAGTTCTTCAGGCTTCAGTGAGCGGCCCCGTGCGTTCAGACGGAGAGTCAGATGTTCTTTCACGGGAGAAGCAGAGTGTGAAGGCAGGGCTGGTCAAAGAGAACGTGTAATGACTTATGTATGACACCCCCCTAATGATGAAGTGTAGAAACCCTCATAAAAGACTGTGGTTATGATAATGACTCTGAGAACGACAGTGTTCTTAATCTAGTGCAGTTTGAGCGGAGACCTGAACACGGGGCAGAGAGCGCCTCCTCTGGTCAGACAGACGTAACACCGGACATCACACCACAAACACAGATAAAGAAACAGTGTGTAACATTCTGTTTATTATTAGAACTAGTTCCCATCAGTAAATAAGACAGCGTTAAAACACATTCTATATACACACATACAAAGTTAAACATTAAAGAGTAGTAGTAGTAGTAGTAGTAGTAGTAGTAGTAGTAGTAGTAGTAGTAGTGTTTTGAGTAGAGTGAGTGTATATGAGTGAGAAGTGTGTATGTGTTACTTAGTTTTTTTATTTACTATTTTTTATATACTTTATTTTTAAGCTTTAAGAAACATTATATAATTATAATAATAATAATAATAAATACAAATACAAATACAAATAATAATAATAATAATAATAATAATAATAATAATAATAATAATAATAATAATAATAAGAAGAAGAAGAAGAAGAAGAAGACAAAAAATAATATGCAACATTTCGGAGGTGGAAATTCGAGCGTAAGATTTTATGGGAACAGAAAGTTAAAACCGTATTTCGGAACATTCTCCACTGAGATGTTTAATCATAGCCAAAGGAACAACAGGAGGCCTTTCTCGAGGCCAAATAAGAGTCAGGTTTGTGGAGATGCGAGTCCACTCTCAGTACAAACACATGACATGTTTTACAGTACAAGAAACACAACAACAACAACAAAAACCCACGCGCTTTTATTTTAGTTTATTATGGGGTAAAAAAAGCTTCGCACATTTAATGGGAGGACAGAATGGGTGGTAGTACAATGGGCGGCACAGTGGCTCTTGACTCACAGGAGGTTATCACACAGGTAAACTGGACTCAAAATGCAACACAACGAACACAGGAACACGTAAGTCTCAGTTCAGTTTAACAGAAAGTGTCCGTTAACAGGCAACGCTTCATATGGCAAATCAGGCTAAACAACTAAGGAATATATGTGTTTATTATATGAACGAAAATATCCTCCAAAACTGGGAAAATCTTGAATAGAAAACAAACACAGGCACAGGCTCGGGGATACAGGGATGAGAATGTGGAATTCACACTGGCAACAGTGGATTCGAGCAGATGGAGTCTGAGCGTCTCTCTTGACTGGCCAACAATCTATAGCAAAGACTGAATGAACAGAGTAAATATAAATGACCCCTGGGATTATTAGGGAACGAGAGGCAGCTGTGGGAAAAATGGGAGGTAGCAAAAGAAGGACTGAAACAGGCTGGAAAATGGAGCTGTGACGGGGCTTTTTCTTCACTGGTTTCTCCCATGAACCTAAAACACAAAAGGATCTAGGTAATCGTGATAATACCGACTGCAGGTTTTGGCCGAGTTTTGCAGTAAACCTGCTCTCGCTTCACTTCAGCATACAGGTATATATATAATTATTATCAGCAAAAAGTATAAATTTGATTAGCGTAGATATTTTACATATGTCATTAATGTACATTATGAATAATGTAGGCCCCAGTGTGGAACCTTGAGGTACCCCACACGTTATGTCCCTAAACCCTGATTTGTGTTGATGAAGCTGCATTGTCGTCTGTCCCCCAAGTAGCTCTGTCACCATTTTTTGTCAATCCTCGAATGTCATAGTTTTCCAGTTTATTTATTAAAATATGATGATCAGTGGTATCGAAAGCCTTTTGAAGATCAATAAAAATCGCAATTAAAGTTTTTTTTTTCAATGCCATTTGAAATTTCCTTCATTAAATCAGTTAAGGCAGGTGATGATAAACCCGCTGGATTAAGAATGGGATGTCACTTAAATTCTTAAGAGTCAAGGCAGGTGCACAAATACTTTTGTCAATATGGTGTATTTACACTCCTGATCAAAATTTTAAGACCAGTTGAAAAATTGCAAGAATTCACATTTTGCACTGTAGGATCTTAAGAAGGTTCTAAGTCGTGCTTCAAAATGCAAAAAGAAGAAATAGGAGTGAGACAAGAAAAAAAATTGAGTAAGCAATTTATTGCAAACAGCCATTAAACTGAAACAGGCCGTTTATCAGCTGATCAACAGTTTAAGACCACAGCCTTTAAAAGCCCAAATCTTTGTAAAAATGTGGCTTCAGTTTCATTTTCAGTCAGGTATCCACACTGTCATGACCTCCTGATGGCAAAGGCAAAAAAGGTTATTAATAATACGTTTTTTGAGATGTGGTCTTAAATAAAAGACATAAAAAATACTAAAATCAGCAAATAGAAAAATAGCAAATAAAATAATTAAAACACAGTCAGAGGACCACACGATTCTCCTGCCGTGCTAAACGCCGGTGAGTAAAAATGTGTTTTTAAAAGAAACTTAAAAGAATCGACTGAAAAATTTAAAAAAACTTGTCAATAATAAAAATAAAAACTACTCATCAGTAATAATAATTAAAAAAAAAAAAAAAAGACCTGGAGTTGTGGTTTGTTTCATTCATGTTTGAGTAACTCTTTATCATTAGTCTGTCTACACCTCCAAAGCTCTTTTTTTTACCTTGAGTTCAGTAGAAATTGGCAATTCCAGGGCTGAGATGATCAAAATTATTCTAGTGAAGCGTTTTCCTTTGTTACCACATGGCATCACAAGGAGGAACAGAGTGTTTTCTGTTTAAAAAAAATAAAAATAAAAAAGTACTCATCAGTAATAAGATCTAGCCTCGTAGTCCTGTTCTCCGGCACAGACCACAGCTCCGTATCCTCTGGAGACGGGGGCGGCCATTTTCTGCTGGTTACCATGGATACGAGCGGGAAAGTAATAAACTAAATAAACAGAGAGCGGAGGGAGCTGTGGACCATGCAGCTGTTCAGATCTAATACAGAGAAGACCGTGCAGCCGTAGTGTCACGAATTTTAAACTCAATTTTGATACTAAGAAATAGACTCGATACTCAATACCAATTCTTTATTTAGGCAATAGAATGTGAATTTCAACATTAAATCGTAGTACTTTCTTTATTTTCCCATGTGGCCTTATATCTGTGTAATCCCTCAGTGGTCCTGTAGGTTCCATAGTGGTACAGGTCTAATCCAGGTCTAATCCAGGTCTAAACCAGGTCTAAACCAGGTCCATGTGCGTATACTAGTCTATGTGCTCTTATACTTGTTCTGAAACAGCTTAAGATCGTTCTAAACACATTCAGGAAAGCTTCATTTCTGTCCTGTCAATGGGACTTTTTTTTAGTATCGATACATGAGTATCTAGTTTCGATACTAGTCTAAGTATCAATTAGGATCTGATTTTCGATACTTTTGTTTGATAAAGTGGCTGTAGATTTGTGTGTGTGGACAAAAACAAAAAAACATCACACTGGGGGTTTTCTACATGTATGTGTATGGCAGAATGTCCATCGGTTACCATGGTGAACACTGCCCAGAAAGTTTTAAGATTGTCTGAAAACTCAAGAAAAAATACAAAATGGATTTAAAAAGCACATTTTCAGGAGCCTGTGATCAGTCCGAGTGTTCGTGGTCCTGTTTAGTTTGATTTTCAACAAAAAGATGAGAGCGACGAACTGAAAAACTGCTGGCTAACTCTAGCTAGTTTGTGACTGTAATATTTTAACTTCTTGGGTTCTTTTTTAAATACAGTAACGTGTATTTACCTTGTTGACATGTTTCGGCTGCTGCTGCTGCATCTTCAGAACTGTCCCCGGTGTTGGTGGTGACGTGTCATATATCAGCTGTTGTTACTTCCTGTGGGCGTGGTCAGATGTTGTTACTTCCTGTAGGCGTGGTCAGCTGTTGTTACTTCCTGTAGGCGTGGTCAGCTGTTGTTACTTCCTGTAGGCGTGGTCAGCTGTTGTTACTTCCTGTAGGCGTGGTCAGCTGTTGTTACTTCCTGTAGGTGTGGTCAGCTGTTGTTACTTCCTGTAGGCGTGGTCAGCTGTTGTTACTTCCTGTAGGTGTGGTCAGCTGTTGTTACTTCCTGTAGGCGTGGTCAGCTGTTGTTACTTCCTGTAGGTGTGGTCAGCTGTTGTTACTTCCTGTAGGCGTGGTCAGCTGTTGTTACTTCCTGTAGGCGTAAAAAAGAACCCAAGAAGTTCAAGTACATAAGAAGACAAAATTAACATCTTTGGTTTGACTGTAATATTATTTGAGAGACTTAAATCAGTTCTTTATGGTCAGATTGTGTCGGAATAAACCTCAGATTAAAGTCTAACAAAGCCTCAGACAGAGCAGTGCCTCCAGTCAGCGTCACGCCCACAGGGGATGTTGATGACGTCGGCGGCTGCAGAGGCCCTCATGGCTCTGAACACTGTAAAAATGATGACGTATGAAACCCATTAAATGTCAAACATGAGTTCTGTTTATTAAAGGTGAGATCGATGCTCCGGGATTCACCTCAACAAGGAAAAGAATTATTGGAACGTGTTCGGAGGGGGAATAAGGGAATATTGATCTGCGTGAATGAAGAGAGAGAACGGAGAAAATTTCAATAAAAGACTGAGGTATGAGGAAGTTTATTTAAAGGTCCTATATTACACAAAATGGATTCTTATGAGCTTTGTGTTTTGTTTCATTCACATGTTTGAGCAACACTTTATTATTACTCTGCGTACATCTCCAAACCTCAAAATGCTCCGTTCCACCTTGTGATGTCATGAAGCGGTAGTAGAGATTGGAAATTCCAGGGTTGAAATAATTACCACGTGACATCACAAGATGGAACAGAGTGTTTATTTTTTCAGTTTGAGAGAAGAACTCAGCCTAAATCTGCAGCGTTTGTGTGTTAAACGTGAAGATAGCGTAATAAAATCTGGGCACTTTATCAACTCTGACACTTCAAACTTCAGATCCACAAATGTTTCTCCTTCTCATTATTTATTTGGGATCAGCTCCACAAATGTGTCGTATTTATCTTATGTTTTAAAGTCCTTTCAGCTGACGACACTCACATCTTCGGGGTTGAATAATGGCACCACTTTCTGAAGCTGTCATGAATAAATAATTTCACTTTTGTTTATTTATACTGACGGAGAAGACGCTGAACTTTGTGTCAGTTTTTGTTTCATGTGGATTGGCCCTGGAATTACAGAGATTTGAACCATAAACCGTGACGATAAATCTGCATCTGACGCTCCACAAACTCCACCTGAGAGTGTCTTTGTGTATTCTCCAGATGAACAGTAAGAGCGCCCCCTACAGACCATTCTTAATGTATTTAGTGTATTTAATGACTCTCTCTCTCCCCCTCCTTCCTCTCTGTCTCTCTCCTGCCCTCTCTCTCCCCCTCTTTCTCTCCCTCTCACTCTCTCTTTCCCTCTTTGCCCCCTCTATCTCCTCCCTTTCTCTCTCTCTCTGTCTCTCTTTCTCCCCCTCTCTGCCTCTCTCTCTCTCCCTCCACTCTCTCTCCCCATCTCTCCCCTTTCTCTGTCTCTCTCTCTCCAGTCTCTCTCTGTCTCTCTCTGCCTCCCCATCTCTCCCCTTTCTCTCTCTCTCTCTCCTTCTCTCTCTGCCTCTCTGTGTCCTCTCTCCCTCTCTCTATCTTTCTCTCTCTCCCCCCTTCACTCTTTCCCTCTCTGCCCCATCTCTCCTCTTTCTCTTTCTTGCTGTCTTTCTATTTTTCTCTCTTCCTTCCTTGCTACCTTCCTTCCTTACTCTCTCCCTCTCTCTGCCCCCATCTCTCCCCTTTCTCTCTCTCGCCCCCCCTTTCTCTGCCTCTCTTTGTGTCTCTCTCTCTCTCCCCCCTTCACTCTCTTTCTCTGTCTCTCTCTGTCTCTCTTTCTATTTCTCTCTCTCTCTCTCTCTCTGTTCCTCTCTCTCTCTCTCTCTCTCTCTCTCTCTCTCTCTCTCTCTCTCTCTCTCTCTCTCTTCCTCTCTCTCTCTCTTCCTCTCTCTCTCTCTCTTCTGTTTTCATTTTGTCAAACTTTCTGTCCTGTGTCGTCATGGCAGCACTGTTACTGTGATGTGTTGCTGTAGATTACACCAGATGCCCCCCCACCACCATCCCCTCACTCCCTTCGCACTGGCCCAGTTTGTTTGGGCCCCTGGGAGCCCCTCTCTCCTCTCTCTCTTTCTTTCAGGCTCTTGCTTTTCTTGCTGTATTCTTCTGTCTCTTTCACTCTCTCATCCCCCCTCTCTCTAACCCTTTTTTATGTCTCTCAGTCTCGCTCCCTCTCTCTCCCTCTTTTCCCTCTCTCTTGCTCTCCCTCTCTCTATCTCTCACTCTTTCTCCCTCTCTCTATTTCCCCTCTCTCCTTTTACTATCTGTCTCTTTTCCTGCCCCTTTGTCTCTCTGTCCCCCTCTCTTTTCACCACCCTCTCTCTTCCCCCTTTCCCTCCCTCTCTTTCTCTCTCCGGCCCTAATCCCTGTCTCTTTCTTTTCCTTTTCTCTATCTCTCTCTTTTTCCTGTCCTCCGTCTCTCCCTCCCTCTTTTCGTTGGTCAGGTTTCGTGTTCTCTCGTTGCATCATTAACTGCTAACAGGACGAGATGGATTTGACTAATATTAGGCTTAGAGAGAGAGAGGAGGATGGGAGAAAGAAAGAGAGAAAGTGGAGGACAGAAGAGGAGGATTGTGTTTTCGTTGCTCATTTATTCTTGTTTGTTTGCCTCGAAAGAGAGGGAGAGTGTGGGTAGGGTGAGAGAAAGAGAGAGAAAGAATAGAGAAAGAAAAACAGATGGACGAAGGTGTTACATAAGGTTTACTGTTAAGTTCATTTGGTCCTGTGTCTGTGCAAGAGGCCCGTGCACTTTATTTTCACATGCACACTCTTCTCACGTGCACTCTCTCCTCTCGTGCACACTCTTCTCATGTGCACTTCTCTCACGTGCACATTCGTCTCTCGTGCACACTCTTCTCACATGCACTCTCTTCTCATGTGCACTCTTTCCTCACGTGCACACTCTTCACATGCACACTCTTCTCACATGCACACTCTTCTCACATGCACACTCTTCACATGCACACTTCTCACATGCACACTCTTCACATGCACACTTCTCATGTGCATTTCTCTCACATGAACACTCTTCTCTCGTGCACACTCTTCTCACATGCACTTTCTTCTCATGTGCACACTGTTTTCACATGCACACTCCTCTCATGTGAACACTCTTCTCTCGTGCACACTTTTCTCACATGCACTCTCTTCTCATGTGCACTCTTCAGGTGCACTCTCTTCTCACATGCACATTCCTCTTACGTGCACACTCTTTTTATGTGCACTCTCTTCTCATGTGCACACTCCTCTCACACGCACTCTCTTGTTACGTGCACACTCTCAGTTTTCCCTGTGTTACTGTGGCAGAGTGGTTAGCCCGTCTGTGAGGAGGTTGTGGTAGAGAGAGAGAAGGAGGGAGGAGAGAGGAGGAGGAGAAGAGAGGGAAAGGGAGAGAGAAGAGAGAAGAAGGGTTACTGCAGAGGAAGAGGAGAAAAGGTTGGAGAGAGAGAGCAGGGAGAAGAAAGTGAAGGTGAGAGGAAGAGAGAGAGACAGAGGAAGAGAGATAGACAAAAGGGAGAGAGAGACACAGAGGAAGAGAGAGAGAGAGATAGTATGCAACAGGAGAGAGGAAGATGGAGTGAGAGAGGCAGAGACAGGAGAGAGCCAGAGGAGAAGAATGGAAAAAGATGAATGGAGGGTGACAGATTGTGATAGACGAGACTGGAGAGAGGGAGGAAGGGAGAGAGGAGAGCTGAAGTGGAGAAGAGAGAGAGGAAACAGCAGGGGGGGGGGGTTTGACCAACAGAGGAGACAGAAGAGAGAGAGAGAGAGAGAGAGAGAAGGAGTGTGAGAAGAGAGAGAGAGAGAAGGAGTGTGAGAAGAGAGAGAGAGAGAAGGAGTGTGAGAAGAGAGAGAGTAGAGAGGAGTGTGAGAAGAGAGAGAGTAGAGAGAGAGAGAGTAGAGAGAGAGTAGAGAGAGAGAGAGAGAGAGAGAGAGAGAGAGAGAGAGAGAGAGAGAGGAGGAGAGAGAGAGAGAGAGAGAGAGAGAAGACAAGGCGAAGGATGAATCAAAGCTGAGCTCGGGGATAATTAGACCGAGAGGAGAAACAGAACGATTTCACATCAGACTCTGACTTATCACTGCTGCATTAACCAGAGGAGGAGAGGAGGGGGGGATGGAGTAGAGAGAGACAGAGAGAGATGGAGAAAAGGAGGGAGGGCAATTTTGAGGATGGTAGGTATGGACAGGGGAGGGAGAGAGAGAGAGGGAGAGAGAGGGAGAGAGGGAGGAGACATAGAACCATTAACTAGACAGAGAGAGAGAAAAAGTGAAAGAGACACTGGGGAGAGAGAGAGAGAGAGAGAGAGAGAGAGAGAGATGGAGATAGGAAATGAGAGTAGAGAGAGAGAAAGAGGAAGAGAGAGAAGAGGGAAGAGGCATAGGACCATTAACCAAACAGAGAAGGAGGGCAAGAAGGTTCCAGGTTTGACAAAACTAATGATACTTAATGAATAAAATCAGGTACAGCCGTTAAGATCTGGAGAGATTAAATCAGGAAGTGTGTGTTAGCATACTAGTTGTTGTTACCTTTACCGTGATGACTGGTCTCGCAGAATTTGACAACTTCACAGTCACTTTGGTACAAATGAAAAAAGAGATTCCCTGTGAGAGTCGTGAGTCCCTCTGTGAGTCCCCCTCTGAGAGTCCCCTTGTGACTCCCTGTGTGAGTCCCTTTGAGAGTCGTGAGTTCCTGTGTGAGTCCCCCTGTGACTCCCTGTGTGAGTCCCTCTGAGAGTCCCTCTGTGAGTCCCCCTGTGAGTCCCCCTGTGAGTCCCCGTGTGAGTCCCTGTGTGAGTCCCTGTGTGAGTCCCCCTGTGAGTCCCTGTGTGAGTCCCTGTGTGAGTCCCTGTGTGAGTCCCTGTGTGAGTCCCTGTGTGAGTCCCCCTGTGAGTCCCCCTGTGAGTCCCCGTGTGAGTCCCTGTGTGAGTCCCCCTGTGAGTCCCCCTGTGAGTCCCCGTGTGAGTCCCTGTGTGAGTCCCTGTGTGAGTCCCTGTGTGAGTCCCTGTGTGAGTCCCCCTGTGAGTCCCCGTGTGAGTCCCTGTGTGAGTCCCTGTGTGAGTCCCTGTGTGAGTCCCCCTGTGAGTCCCTGTGTGAGTCCCTGTGTGAGTCCCCCTGTGAGTCCCTGTGTGACTCCCCCTGTGAGTCCCTGTGTGAGTCCCTGTGTGAGTCCCTGTGTGAGTCCCCCTGTGAGTCCCCGTGTGAGTCCCTGTGTGAGTCCCTGTGTGAGTCCCTGTGTGAGTCCCTTTGTGAGTCCCTGTGTGAGTCCCTGTGTGAGTCCCTGTGTGAGTCCCTGTGTGAGTCCCTTTGTGAGTCCCTTTGTGAGTCCCTGTGTGAGTCCCTTTGTGAGTCCCCCTGTGAGTCCCCCTGTGAGTCCCCCTGTGAGTCCCCGTGTGAGTCCCCGTGTGAGTCCCTGTGTGAGTCCCTGTGTGAGTCCCTTTGTGAGTCCCTGTGTGAGTCCCTGTGTGAGTCCCTGTGTGAGTCCCTGTGTGAGTCCCTTTGTGAGTCCCTTTGTGAGTCCCTGTGTGAGTCCCTGTGTGAGTCCCTGTGTGAGTCCCTGTGTGAGTCCCTGTGTGAGTCCCTTTGTGAGTCCCTTTGTGAGTCCCTGTGTGAGTCCCTGTGTGAGTCCCCGTGTGAGTCCCCGTGTGAGTCCCCCTGTGAGTCCCTGTGTGAGTCCCTGTGTGAGTCCCCGTGTGAGTCGTGAGTCCCTGTGTGAGTCGTGAGTCCCTGTGTGACTTACGAGTCCCTCTGAGTCTGATTCTGGTTCTGATTCTCGGCATGTCTCTGTCACCACCATCACCACATCTGAATAAATCAAGAGTCACACCACAGCCACACGCCAATTAGTGCAAGAGAGAGAGAGGAAGGAAAGGAGAGGAAGGAAAGGAGAGGGAGGAAAGGAGAGGGGGAGAGGAAAGGAAGGAAAGGAGAGGAAGGAAATGAGAGGGAGGAAAGGAGAGGGGGAGAGGAGAGGGGGAGAGGAGAGGGAGGAAAGGAGAGGGAGGAAAGGAGAGGGGGAGAGGAGAGGGAGGAAAGGAGAGGGAGGAAAGGAGAGGGGGAGAGGAGAGGGAGGAAAGGAGAGGGAGGAAAGGAGAGGAAGGAAAGGAGAGGGAGGAAAGGAGAGGGGGAGAGGAGAGGGAGGAAAGGAGAGGGAGGAAAGGAGAGGGGGAGAGGAGAGGGAGGAAAGGAGAGGGAGGAAAGGAGAGGGGGAGAGGAGAGGGAGGAAAGGAGAGGGAGGAAAGGAGAGGAAGGAAAGGAGAGGGGGGAAAGGAGAGGGGGAGAGGAGAGGGAGGAAAGGAGAGGAAGGGAAGGAGAGGAAGGAAAGGAGAGGGGAGAGGAGAGGGAGGAAAGGAGAGGAAGGAAAGGAGAGGGAGGAAAGGAGAGGGAGGAAAGGAGAGGGAGGAAAGGAGAGGGGGAGAAGAAAGGAAGGAAAGGAGAGGGAGGAAAGGAGAGGGGGAGAGGAGAGGGGGAAAGGAGAGGGAGGAAAGGAGAGGAAGGGAAGGAGAGGAAGGAAAGGAGAGGGGGAGAGGAAAGGAAGGAAAGGAGAGGAAGGAAAGGAGAGGGGGAGAGGAAAGGAAGGAAAGGAGAGGGAGGAAAGGAGAGGGGGAGAGGAGAGGGAGGAAAGGAGAGGAAGGAAAGGAGAGGGAGGAAAGGAGAGGGGGAGAGGAAAGGAAGGAAAGGAGAGGAAGGAAAGGAGAGGGGGAGAGGAGAGGGAGGAAAGGAGAGGAAGGAAAGGAGAGGGAGGAAAGGATAGGGGGAGAGGAAAGGAAGGAAAGGAGAGGGAGGAAAGGAGAGGGGGAGAGGAGAGGGGGAAAGGAGAGGGAGGAAAGGAGAGGAAGGGAAGGAGAGGAAGGAAAGGAGAGGGGGGGAGGAGAGGGGGAGAGGAGAGGGGGAGAGGAGAGGGAGGAAAGGAGAGGAAGGAAAGGAGAGGGAGGAAAGGAGAGGGGGAGAGGAAAGGAAGGAAAGGAGAGGAAGGAAAGGAGAGGGGGAGAGGAAAGGAAGGAAAGGAGAGGGAGGAAAGGAGAGGGGGAGAGGAGAGGGGGAAAGGAGAGGGAGGAAAGGAGAGGAAGGGAAGGAGAGGAAGGAAAGGAGAGGGGGAGAGGAGAGGGGGAGAGGAGAGGGAGGAAAGGAGAGGGTCTCCCTCTCTCCCTCCCTCTCTCTCTCTCTGTACTCTCCTTCTCCCTCCCTGTCTCCCCCTCTCCCTCCCTCTCTCTCTCTGTTCTCTCCGGTGCCTCGTTCTCTCCGTCTCTTAATGAGCTCCAGTTTTGGGACGGTCTCTGGTCTCTGTCCCTCGCTCCAATTAAAACTCCAGTGAAGCGGCCGGGCTCCGTGTGGCCGCCGTCGTCGTTAGCGACCGGAGCAGCTCGAGCAGAACTGTGAGGAGCCAATTAAAACGCACAAGTCGACATTATGAAGAGATTTACAACAACTTCTGATTCAAGCTTCCACTCGCTGTTTGAAGTTTGCTGCTAAAAATAGAGTTTGTGTAAAGAGTAAACAAGGGACTCTTCATCCTCTGCTCCTCTCCATCCTCTGCTCCTCTGACCCTCTGCTCCTCTGACCCTCTGCTCCTCTGACCCTCTGCTCTTCTGACCCTCTCCTCTTCATCCTCTGACCCGCTTCTCTGCTCCTCTGACCCTCTCCTCTCCATCCTCTGCTCCTCTGACCCTCTGCTCCTCTGACCCTCTGCTCTTCTGACCCTCTCCTCTTCATCCTCTGACCCGCTTCTCTGCTTCTCTTACCCTCTCCTCTCCATCCTCTGCTCCTCTGACCCTCTGCTCCTCTGACCCTCTGCTCTTCTGACCCTCTCCTCTTCATCCTCTGACCCCCTCCTCTTCATCCCCTGCTCCTCTGATGCTCTCCTCTTCATCCTCTGACCCCCCTCCTCTTAATCATCTGTTCCTCTGACCCTCTGCTCCTCTGACCCCTCCTCTTCATCCTCTGACCCTCTTCTCTTCATCCTCTGCTCCTCTGACCCTCTCCTCTTCATCCTCTGCTCCTCTGACTCTCCTCTCCTTCCTTTGATCGTCAGGTTCTCCTGTCCATCTTCTGCTCCTCCTCTGCATTTTTTACTCCTCTTCTCCTCTCCTCTTCCTATGCTGCTCCTCTCTCCTTCTGCTCTTCTTCCTCCTCTTCTTCTCTGACCGTCTCCTGTCCATCCTCTCTTTCCGCTGCTCCTTTTCTTCCTCTGCTCCTCTGGTCCACCTGACCCTCTCCTCTACATCCTCTATTTCTCCCTCCTCTGTACCATATATCCCCTCTCCCTCCTCCTCTTCACCATCCGTTCCCTCTCTTCCTCTGCACCATATGGAATAAAAATAGCTGCTAATCTGGCTTATCAATATTAATACTTGAGTCTATTCTTCTCTGACCTCTGAGTGGAGCACATTAGCGAACGGAAAAGGACGCTGCACTTTTGGTTCAAATGGAGAATGGCATTGACGCACATCGGCGGAGCAGCTAGCCGGCTCTTTTGTGTGGTCCAGAATGGAGCGACATTATGAAAGCTCAAGTGCCTCATAAAAGCACTGTCTGATCCACCGTTTTAGTTTAGGAACCATACGTTTAAGTTGAACTATGTAGGCCTCTGCTTTCTACACTTCTCCAGTGAGTCGCGTCCTAAAAACATCTGGACTTGACAGTTTGGTGGGACAGTTCCTTTAAAGATCATAAGTAGGAGAGATCAGCTTTGTTCTGGGTGATCTCCTGTCGACTCTGAGATGCCCGGACCAGGTCGGTTAATTGTCTATACTCTGTTTTTGTTTCATAAATAGTATTTACATGAGCAGAGTTCGTTTGGATCCGCCCGAGCGAGGGAACCTGGGACCGCCCCGAGGAAGAAACAACAGCACTTTTGTCCAACGTTTGGGACGTTTAAATGTCCTCACTGTGATTTATATACAACGCTTGAAATGTGAGCGACGCCTCTGTGTTAGAAAACTGCACATGTCCTGAAGAGTCTGGACCAGGACTGAGCCAGGACTGAGCCAGGACTGAACCAGGACTGAGCCAGGACTGAACCAGGACTGAACCAGGACTGAACCAGGACTGAACCAGGACTGAGCCAGGACTGTGCCAGGACTGAACCAGGAGTGACCCAGGACTGTGCCAGGACTGCGTCAGGACTGGACCAGGACTGGACCAGGACTGAGCCAGGACTGGACCAGGACTGTGTCAGGACTGTGCCAGGACTGTGTCAGGACTGTGCCAGGACTGAGCCAGGACTGAGCCAGGACTGGACCAAGACTGACCCAGGACTGAGCCAGGACTTTTTTCTCTGGTGGACTGATAGTTGAACTGCTTACCCTCTAGTTAGTGGGCACCCAACCATATTTACGTATTTTCAAATTCATTCATTCATTTATTCACAGATGTCGTTTGTACAAATGTATTTTATTATTTTTTATTTTTATTTTTTGGACATGTGGAAAACAGGACGCCAATATTTATTAAATGACAGATTCTGATTTGAGTTCCAAAATACACTTCATACAATACAATATAAACAATAATAATATTTAACAAAAACATTATAACCAAAGAATAAACCATACAAATGTACTTCTTCTTGGGGAAGTTTAAATCGGATAAAGCGTCGGCTCGGAGTGTTTAAGACGGAAATACACTTTAATGTTTTCTGTGTCATTCTGAGCAGAGAAAAACGTGTCTTTACAAAAGGGATTGTGAGAAAGAATTCAGCACAAAAAAAACTCATTTTGGAGAATGAAAGTTGAAAAGAAAAGTACGAAAATACAGGAGGTAGTGTTACGTTTTTAAACGGATCGCCTCTTTCTATGTCAAAATTACGAAAAAAATAAAATAAAATAAAATAAAATAAAATAAAAATGACATAAAAAATCTTAATCCATCAAATTTGTGCACATTTTAAACCTTAAAAACAAAATAAAGGTCATTTATTTTTATTTGTCTAAACATAACTATTGTGTAATTCAGACAGGTTTGGTCTTGTATTAACTTCATGGTTGCTAGGTAACACATTATGAAATTACCCAGGGATGAACCAATACCGATACTCGTATTGAATATCGAATATCCGTAAAAATGAGCTGGATCAGACTTTATTGATCCAAAAGGGAAATTATTTGGACACAGCAGCTCAAATATCACAATATAATATAATAACATATAAAAAATTAAAAATAAAATATAAAATTGTAATAAAATAAATAAAATTTGTAATAAAACTTCTAAATAAGTCACAATACAAAAACAGCAAGAGTCTGGGGTCAAATACATAATTATATAAATGTTTGTGTACAAGAAAAGTTGTTGTACAGTTGTAGGGAGTATTATCTGTTACACAAGGGTGAGTTGTTGTACATGTATAATGTATCCATAAAAACAGAAAATGTGCCTTTAATGAAAATAAAGTCTATTTTTAGTCTACTTTGGTTGTGTAGCATATGTGCTGTTTTGTATCCTGCTTTGTATATTTATGTAGAATTGTCGTGTGGGAGCGTGGGTGACGTAGGCTTGTGGGCGGAGCCTTGTACAGAATCTTACAGCGAACGTAAAGAGGATTTGAATAGGGCCCAGGAGAGATTGCTAAATGACTCAAACACGCACGGGTGACTCTAAACCCTCTCCTGGCACGTTTCTGATGAGGGAACAATGATATAACATGGGAGAACGCTCCGAAAAGGCCAATTTGCATAATTCCCCGTCCTTAAACATCTTCCGTATTGTGTGTATGTATATGTATGTGTGTGTGTGTGTGTGTGTGTGTGTGTGTGTGCGTGTGTGCGTGTGGGTGTGGGTGTGGGTGTGCGTGTGTGTGTGTGCGTGTGGGTGTGGGTGTGGGTGTGCGTGTGTGCGTGTGGGTGTGGGTGTGCGTGTGTGTGACTTAAATTGGTCCTTGGAGACAAACAGTGTGTCAATAAACTGAAATGTTGAAATGTAAACGAGAGAAAATCCAGGTGCAGATTGAGAGAGGAGAGAGAGAGAGAGACACAAAACAGAAGAAGAGTGCGTGGGGAGCGGGTGTGGGGCGGTGCACGGCGGACTGGGGGGAGCGGGTGTGGGGCGGTGCACGGCGGACTGGGGGGAGCGGGTGTGGGGCGGTGCACGGCGGGTCGGGGGGAGCGGGTGTGGGGCGGTGCACGGCGGATTGGGGGGAGCGGGTGTGGGGCGGTGCCGGCGGGTCGGGGGGAGCGGGTGTGGGGCGGTGCACGGCGGGTCGGGGGGAGCGGGTGTGGGGCGGTGCACGGCGGATTGGGGGGAGCGGGTGTGGGGCGGTGCCGGCGGGTCGGGGGAGCGGGTGTGGGGCGGTGCACGGCGGATTGGGGGGAGCGGGTGTGGGGCGGTGCACGGCGGATCGGGGGGAGCGGGTGTGGGGCGGTGCACGGCGGGTCGGGGGAGCGGGTCGGGGGCGGGTTCTGGAGCGATGATTGACGCCGACCGACAGCCACAACAGTCCAACAAAACTCCAGGTCTGTTTTTGAGGAGGTCACGACATTATCGTCGACACATCGTTCTTTTGCTCCTAAACTGTGTACAGCCCTACTGTGCTTTTAAATGAGGCTAAAAACAATAGCTGCTATAGTGAAGACTGTTGCTTAGTGAAGGTGTATGGATTTTCAAAACACGGAGGAGCACTTCCTGGTGAAGGCCGTACCACCTCATGACATCATTGGGAGGGAGTCAGAGTGAATATGCACGATGTAACCTTTGTGGTGGAGGAGCTGCCTGCACCTGCCTGTCTCTATGGAGATTCAATGCTCCACAGTATGGCATTAAACTTCTCTGTTTCCATGGAAATGAGTAGGTGACGCTGCCAGGCTAAGTTACAGGTCAGATCTGTGGAGAGGCAAGCCCAATCAGTAAAAATGCAATTTTTTCAAGACTTTTTTTAGCAATGAAATACTGAATCTCTAATTGAATAAACATGTTTAAAGTTCTCAAGAGTCCATTTTGCATAATATCGGACTTTTAAACTGTCGGAAAAATGTGTTCCTTGTAATTTGTCTCATTTTGGATGGGATTTTCCAAGTTGATAACATAAGTAGAAATAATCTGTTTTAGAACCTTATTTCTTTTCATTTCAACCTTTTTTCCTTCAGTTCATCTAAAGAAAGTGTTCAGGTAGCTCTGTCACCTGCTTATCACCATGGAGATGTTATTGCCTTGTCTAGAATGTTCCACGGTAGAGATTAAACCTAAACTATAGGCTTCATTACAGATCAGGTCTGTGGAGAGGCGGCCGTAAGAATTATTGTATTTTTGAGCAACAGAAACACCCGTAATGAATAAATGCTACATGGATATGTTTAATGTCATACCATGGAACATTCCAGCCAAAGCAACAACATCGCCATGGAGACAAGCAGGTGACGGACCCTCCACCAGAAAAGTTACGCAGTGAACCTTCAAGTAACTTCTTCGTTTTGCTTTGCTTGCTTATTTCCTCATTGTCGGTGATGCAGAACATATGAACCGCACTTGATCCATGATATCGGATTTCCTTGGGTCTCTAGAGTCCGAGCGGAGCGTTTGGAAGCGGCCGTACTGAAAATCCATGTGCGAGGGGTCAGATCGCACGGACAAACGGCCCCTGACAAATGCACTCATAAAACAGACAATGGCCGTAAACGCAGAGCTCTCCATCTACTAACGGTGAGCGCGACGCGGATGATGCAGGCTAAAGCTAACCCGATCTGACAGGAGAATGGACGTCGATGGACCCAGAGGACCGTTAGCATGTGTGTTTAACGGGGAGGTGCGGCTAACGTGTGGATTTAAAAGAGCACCGTGTACATTTTTGGTTGGTTGGCTGCTTGTTTCTACGGAGATGTCATTGCTCTGCTTGGAATGTTCCACAGTATGACTTTTATCAGTTGTGCTTTACATTTATTCAGTCAGAGGTGGTTTTTATTGGGCCTTTCTGTGTGGAGTTTGCATGTTCTCCCCGTGTCTGGGTGGGTTTCCTCCAAGGACGACAGGTGGAAATTATCTCTAGTGCTACAACCTGCACAAAGCATCTCTCCTGTTAAAGTTAATGTAGATTGTGCACTGCCCCTGTCGCTTAAATAAAATAAAATAAAATAAAATAAAAGGATAGAAAAACAGGCATTCTGACTGTGAGTGGGATCGCCTCTCCACAGATCTGGCC
Source organism: Taenioides sp. WSHXM2023 (assembly GCA_029959045.1). NCBI lineage: Eukaryota > Metazoa > Chordata > Actinopteri > Gobiiformes > Gobiidae > Taenioides > Taenioides sp. WSHXM2023. Next base: position 2,657,798 of record CM057090.1, read on the forward strand.
TGTAACTTGGTCTGGTTTGGTCTCCATGAAGGTAGAAAGGCTTAAAGCCATACTGCGAAACATTCCAGACAAAGCAAAAACATCATAACTTCCTAGAGATGTTGCCTGCTTTGCCTGGAATGTTCCGTGTTATGGCATTAAATGTGTTCTTCTTGCATTTTTGTTCAATTATAGATTCAGTATTTCATTGCTAAAAAAGTCTTGAAAAAATTGCATTCTTACTGTGATTGGGCTTGCCTCTCCACAGATCTGACCTGTAACTTAGCCTGGCAGCGTCACCTACTCGTCTCCATGGAAACAGAGAAGTTTAATGCCATACTGTGGAGCATTGAATCTCCATAAAGACAGGCAGGTGCAGGCAGCTCCTCCACCAGAAAAGTTACACAATGCAGCTTTAAAGTAAACGTTCTTTTGCTCCTAAACTGTATACAGCCATACTGTGCTTTTAAATGAGGCTAAAAACAATAGCTGCTATAGTGAAGACTGTTGCTTAGTGAAGGTGTATGGATTTTCAAAACACGGAGGAGCACTTCCTGGTGAAGGCCGTACCACCTCATGACATCATTGGGAGGGAGTCGGAGTAAATATGCACGATGTAACCTTTGTGGTGGAGGAGCTGCCTGCACCTGCCTGTCTCTATGGAGATTCAATGCTCCACAGTATGGCATTAAACTTCTCTGTTTCCATGGAAATGAGTAGGTGACGCTGCCAGGCTTAGTTACAGGTCAGATCTGTGGAGAGGCAAGCCCAATCACAGTAAGAATGCAATTTTTCCAAGACTTTTTTAGCAATGAAATACTGAATCTATAATTGAACAAACATGCAAGAAGAACACATTTAATGCCATACCATGAAATATTCCAGGTAAAGTAATAACATCTCTATGAAGATAAGCAGATGCCGGACTCCCCCACCAGAAAAGTTACACAGTGAAGCTTTAAACATGTGTAAAAGAAACAAAACACAACTCCAGACGCAGTAAACTGTTACTGACACAGAGATCATGTGACCGAGCCGGTTAGTGTTAGCGCTCGTGTTAGCCTCACTGTGACGCGTCCAATCGTCCTCCATCTTGTGTCTGTCGTGTCCGGCCCTGTTCGGCCCTGTCCTGTCCGGTCTTGACCCTGTCTGTGGCGCAGTTTGATTGGCTCTGGGTTTCTGTCACGATAAGAGGCCGAGCTCAGAGCTGAAGTGTTTTATCTGCACAAGTCCAGAAGGATTTAGATACAAGATAAAGTGTCTGTCACAAAGTGCAGCGCTGTTTAGAGCAGGTTTAGTCTGAGAAACAAGTTCAACAAAAGAGGAGCGCTGGAAAGAGAAAATATCAAACTCCACGTCCACACCAAGGAAACCGCTCAATATTCAAAGCTGCATTGTGTAACTTTTCTGGTGGGGGGTCCGTCAAAAGGCTTTTCTCCATGGAGATGTTGTTGCTTTGTCTGGGAAGTGTGTAGAATCCCTCAGTCGTCCAGGTAGAATCCATAGCAAAAGGAGAAATTTAATTTGTCAACTGGACAGAGTTTATTTGGTTGAATACGTTTCGCAGCTCATCAGAACTGAAGAAGCAGCTTGGATGAGCTGCGAAACGTATTCAACCAAATAAACTCTGTCCAGTTGACAAATTAAATTTCTCCTTTTGCTTTGTCTGGAAAGTTTCAGTGTGGCATTAAACCTTTCTATTATCATGGAAACCAAACCAGACCAAGCTACAGTTACTTTTTTTTTTTTTTTTTTTTTTTGTAATGCAGAGTTCATGGCTCTAGTTACAGTTACAAACAGGGTTATGCAAAAACCCTGTTTACCTTTTGGATATTGTAAAGTGTATAATATACACTTTTTAAATTAGTGCTGCTAACACTATGGAAATATATTTAAACAATCAATTGCCAATAGATTAAATTATTCATTTTGTCTTTTAACATTTTCAGAACTTAAATTAAAAAATTTTTTCTGAATTTATCATTTATTGTTAACTTAAATTTGGACATTCCATAAAATAAATCAGCCAATTGCATTTACAATCTAACTAAAGCTTCTCATTCTGCTTTTAATTCTACTTAAATTAAACAGAATGTTCACTTGAATGAATTAAAACAGATTATTTTTACACTATTGTGTGCTTAGGATCTTAACTATACTTTAAACTCATTTTGCAGGTAAATTTCCTCACCGTTAGTGTCTCTGTGTTTCCCTTTTTCATTCCTGGGTTTGGTTTGCACCTGTTCACCTGGGCCTATTAAATTATTGCAGCGACACTACGGGTTTACCTGTATTTTTGGTGCCATCTACTGGTCAGAGTAGGAATAAGATAATAAGAGGGGAAGGAGAAAAGAGGTGAAGACTATGAGCAGAGGGACTGGGCTTTTTTGACTTGACACTGGTTATTGTCTGGTCCTAAACGGCCAGCGGTGGTTGTCATTTTGGTAGATTATCCAAAGCTCTCGTGTCATAAACTCTCCTTCATATCTTCATTTTTAACCGTGATTAAACATATTTCTGTGGGACACGAGAGAAGCCGAGTGAGTGATGAGCAGAGGAGTCTAGAGGCTCTTGTCCATCAGCAGCTCACAGATAACCCTGTCCAACATGGCCGCCGCAGACCCATCCGTCTCCTGCAGGCGCCTCCGTGTGAAGTCTATGGATCGCTCTAGATGTTTATGACTCTGCAGAGGATTCACGCAGAGGAGGATCATGGGACAGATTTAAGGCTCGTTCTGTTCAGTTTCACTTTTAACACGGTCCTCTTCACAACGCAGGAGCCCAGATGAAACCATAGATCTGAGTCCAGGACTTAACCACATCTAAACCAGTCCTAATCAGGTCTAAACCAGTTCTAAATCAGGTCTAAACCAGGTCTGAACCAGGTCTAAACCAGGACTAAACCAGGACTTAAACAAGTCTTAACCAGGACTTAACCAGATCTAAAGCAGTTCAACCAGGACTAAGCCAGGAGTTGAACTGATCTAAACCAAGTCTAAGTCAGGACTTAATCAGGACTTAACCAGGACTTGACCAGGTCTAAACCATATTTCTAAGATACAGTAGTACTAAATCAGCGCCTGTGTTTACTTGTACACAGCTCAGGGATGTGCTGATGTCATGTGAAAAGGACTTATTCTTGTTCTTGCGTCTGTTGTTGCAGGATCTGGGGCCCTCTTGGACTCTCCGGGACTGTCTCCAGACCAGTTTTGGAGGTTTTTGGATGAATTTCGTCTGTTGGATCTGAAGACCACAGAGGTGAGGGAGAGCGGAGCTTAAAGGGTCCATATGACGGTATTGTCTCTGTTCTAATGTTGTTTCCTCATCACAAACAAAACACAACTCCAGGTCTGTTTTTGAGGAGGAAACAACATTAGAACATATTTAAAGCTCAAAAGAGTCAATGTTACGTAATATTGGACTTTTAATAGTGAAACCTGCTGTGAAACGTGTTTGGAAAGAGGCTGAAGCTGTGAGACATTTAAAGCTGCACTAAGTAACATTTCTGAAGGGGGAGGGGGGGTGCTACATGCTTGTCTCCTCAGAGTTGTTTTTGGTTTGCCCGGAATGTTCCACAGTATCTATCTCCATGGAGACAATCAGGAGCTATTTAGCTGACATTAAAACTATTTTGTTTTTACTCAACTACTATTACTACTACTACTACTACTACTACTACTACTACTACTACTACTACTACTTTTGCTGCTACTGTTGTTGCTAATAGTGCGGTTACTGCTGCAGGTACTACACCATTAGTCCTGTGTCCAGGTGGAGAACTGTTTTTGGAAGTATTTTTCATGGAGCAGGAGGCGCAGGAGCAGATGGTGCAGCTCTGGGCTCTGGAGTGAAGGAAGAGGGGGATGAGGGCAGAGGGAGAGGAGGACACACTGTTGTTGTGTCCCTGGGCAAGACACTGCACTGCCTCCAGTGTTGAGTGTGTGAGAGGATGAATAAGGAACATTCTAGGGTGTTTACAGGCTCAGTAAATAAAACATGAAACTGTAATCTATCTCTTTTTATGCTTTTTACACCTCTCTCTATCATCTCTCTATCTCTCCCTCTTCCCTCTCTTTATCTGTCTCTGCTCTCCCTTCTCTGTCCCTCTTTCTCCCTCTCCCTCCCTCTCTCTTTTCTCCCTCTCCCTCCCTCTCTCTATCCGCCTGTGGCTGTGTATTAAGTATAATCCTGTTACTCTGTGTCTGGCTTTTGGAACTTCTCTTTTCTCCACACCAATAAAACTCATAAAAGCATCACAACCACACCATCTCTTCCTCTCCTCTCTCCTTTTCTCTCCCTCCTTCTTCTTCATTCAGAGCGCACTAGTATTTGTCATGAATCTGGAAACGCGCCCTCTCCCTGCCTTTCTCTCTCCAATTCCAGAGCTGAAATGATCCAAATGATTCTAGTGAAGGTGTGTGGAGTTTAAAAACACAGTGGAGCACTTCCTGTAGAAAAGAACTCAGCCTAAATCTGCAGGTTTGTGCGTTAAACATGTGCGAATGAAACAAAACACAACTCCAGGTCTGTTTGTGATGAGGAAAGATTTCCCTCTTTATTCCCACGTCTCTTTCTCCCTCTACTCCTTCAATCTCCTTCTTTCCCTCCCTACGCTCTCTTTCTCTCGCTCCCTCCTTCCTTCTCTTTGTTCAGATCTTCTTAGTCATAACTCGGATGAATCAGATTGTTGTGTGTTTGCGTTTTTTGGACGTGTCAGAGGTTCAGACCCAGAGTCTCAGACACTGGAGCTGTCAACAGAAATATTAGTATTTACATTAATATTATTTATACGTATTTGTGGAATAAGTGAGACATTATTCTTAGGATTAGTAAACAAAATAATTTATAAACAGAGAAGACCAAAAGGACACGAGGAACATTACACGTTACACAGTTTATCCATTCTTAACATATACATTTGTATTTTTGTAAATTTGGTGATCGTCTGTGAGCTGGAGACATTTGCACCCACTGCACCAGACTATAGAGGGACAGAGGAGATAATACTCCCTACAACTGTACAACAACTCACCCACTGCACCAGACTATAGAGGGACAGAGGAGATAATACTCCCTACAACTGTACAACAACTCACCCACTGCACCAGACTATAGAGGGACAGAGGAGATAATACTCCCTACAACTGTACAACAACTCACCCACTGCACCAGACTATAGAGGGACAGAGGAGATAATACTCCCTACAACAACTCACCCACTGCACCAGACTACAGAGGGACAGAGGAGATAATACTCCCTACAACTGTACAACAACTCACCCACTGCACCAGACTATAGAGGGACAGAGGAGATAATACTCCCTACAACTGTACAACAACTCACCCACTGCACCAGACTATAGAGGGACAGAGGAGATAATACTCCCTACAACAACTCACCCACTGCACCAGACTACAGAGGGACAGAGGAGATAATACTCCCTACAACTGTACAACAACTCACCCACTGCACCAGACTATAGAGGGACAGAGGAGATAATACTCCCTACAACTGTACAACAACTCACCCACTGCACCAGACTATAGAGGGACAGAGGAGATAATACTCCCTACAACTGTACAACAACTCACCCACTGCACCAGACTATAGAGGGACAGAGGAGATAATACTCCCTACAACTGTACAACAACTCAATCTTAAGTAACAGATAACCTTATGCCCTGTCAATCATCAATCTCTTGTTTATAGCTGTGATTTTATATTTTATTTTATATTTTATTACTTAATTTTCTATTTTATTTTGACTTGTACATATACATTTATTTTTATAATTATGTCTCATTTGACACGTGTCTCTTGCTCTTTTTTTTTTTTTTTTTTTGTTACTCTCCAAATAATTTCCCTTGTGGATCAATAAAGTTTGTCTAACACTTTATTTTAGGCTGCACTTATTAACATGTAACTACCTGCTAATTAGCTTAATTGTAAATGGTTAATTTGTCATTAATTAGTATTTATTCAGCCCTTATTATGTCTAATTCCCCATAAGCTTATTCTGCTTTTAGTTAGACATTTACAAACACTTTCCCATTAATAAGCTCCTTATTACTGCTTAATAGTGTGATTTTATTTTTGTTCATGAATTATGATTCTAAAAAGATTTTGGTAATAAGAGTGTTGTTAAGGACTAGTAGCACAAGAAATGTAATCAAATATGGACTAATATTTTGCTCTAAACATCAGTTACTAGTTGTTGTGTCCTTGTGCAAAACACTGTGAATGTGGAGTGAGTGTTGGTGGTGGGAGGGACCACAGATTTCACTGAACCTTTAAAGCACATTCCAAATACAGAATAATACGTAATAAGGCATTATTTTAAATCTATCTCTACAAATAATGTGTTTTTCAATAAATGACATAATTCGAGTTTAGAATCACCGTGTTTAGATAAAGTCCATAAACGTCTGAGTGCGAGGACAGAAGGGGCTCCTCTTCCTCTGCTTCAGGAGTCTGTGGTGTTTGTCCTCGGGCTGTTTGCAGATGAAGGTCAGAAAAAGTGAAAATGACCTTAAAGTTTCAATATCAAACACAGGCTTCCCCTTCACTCCTGTGTCATCTTCTGTTGAACTGTTTTACACAAGTTTATGAATGTGTGTGTGTGTGTGTGTGTGTGTGTGTGCGTGTGCGTGTGCGTGTGCGTGTGCGTGTGCGTGTGTGTGTGTGTGATGTGTGTTCCATGTGTTACGTGTGTGTTACATGTGTTATGTGTGTGCGTGTTGCATGTTTCCTTTATTTTTGTCCTTTACATGTATCTCCATGATCTTGTTGCTGGTCTTGGTCAGGACCTCAGCTGGAGGATTTTTACCTATGGAGCATGTTTTGGGTTGATGGGGGAAACCAGAGTGCCCGGAGACACGGGAAGAACATGCAAACCCAGGGATCAAACCCAGAACCTTCTTGCTGTGAGGCGTGATTGCTAGCCACACCGTGCCGCCAATAAATCTAGATCATTTCAGCCCTGGAACTGCCAATCTCTACCAAACAAGAGGTAAAAAGGAGCTGTTGACTTGCAAATTACCACTACATGACATCACAAGGTGGAACAGAGCATTTTGAGCTTTGGAGATGACAATAATAATTTTGGCTAATAATAAAGTGTTACTCAAACATGTGTGAAAGAAACAAAACACAACTCCAGGTGTGTTTTTGATGTTATAACATGAGCTAAAGCTCACAAGAGTCCATTTTGTGTTCTATAGGACCTTTCAGTTCCTTTTACTTGAGAAACACCATTACACAGGTTAGCACGGGTTAGGGCTAGTCCGTATATTAGCATACGGACTAGCATGACTGACACAAATTTGGTAATGACTCTCCCTCATCGATCTCTAACCACATTTCCCTGACCTGTTCCTCCTCCTGATGAGTGCTGCCTGTAGTTAGCGTTTGCGCGATGCTACTGCCGAGCAGAGCGCGATCGACAGAGCTGCGTCTGAATTACCCATGCTCCTCTGGGATCATTTACACTCACCATTAAAACGCATCAATCGTTTGGCGAGGCCGTTCCATCACCGTCTGCGCTGCGCTTATCTGATCAATAACATGATGAGGACCGGGCTCCACGCTGCCGTTTAACCAGGGAACTGTGAGGAAACGGAGACAACTGATGGCGATTTGGACTGTTGCCATGGCGATTACACATTTAAATCTAAATATTACATCTTCTGAATCAGAAAAGTTTTTCATTTTTTTGTATATAGAGTTGTTAAGGGGTGATGTCACTTCCAGGTCCGACCAAAAACTTCACAGCTGATTTTTTTTTTAGCTTTGTTCTTGTTCCTTATTCATCAAACGACAGAGAGTAACCTTTCAAAAATGTATGTTTCACCAAAAATGTAATTAAATATGTAAATAATGTGGTCATTATCTAACGTAACATGGGTTGTGTGTGCGTTTCATGTGTGTGTTACATGTGTATGTGTTACGTGTGTGTTACGTGTGTGTGTGTTCAAAATGACTACGCAATGCTGCAGAATCCTACGTGTATCACAGATTTAAAAAATGAAATTGGAAAACGAAGTGCGTACGTCACAGTGGGCGTGTGCCGTGATGGTGAAAACGGGACTAGATCAGAGTAATAACATCTCAGAGGAGAATAAAGATTACTCACACACAAATCACTCAAAATACAACTTCAAAAGGATAAATTAGAAGGAAAACTATTAATAGCCATAAAAAGGCGATTTTTGCAGAATAGGTCTGTGTTAAAAAACTTTTTTGTGCATTTTGGAGTTCATAATAACAGCTCTCGGATCCTTGTTCATTTCTGGTCTTGAGTTCCGGCGCGTCTCCTTGAATATTTGTTGCTAGGCGACTAAAACGCCACTCGGTCCGTTTCCTGGTCTGAGCTCCTCTCGTTCAGAAGCACTTAAAGTTTCTAAAAGAGCAATACTGTACTAAAGGTACACTGTGTAACTTTTCTGCTTGTTTCTATGGATATGTCACTGCTCTGCCTGGAATGTTCCACAGTATGACATTAAACATTAAATTACAGGTGGTTCTATAGCTCAAAAATACCTTGGAAAAAAGACATTCTGACCTGTAACTTGGTCTGGTTTGGTTTCCATGATAGAAAGGTTTAATGCCATACTGTGAAACATTCCAGACAAAGCAATAACATCTCCATGGAGAAAAGGATTTGACGGACCCTCCACCAGAAAAGTTCCACAGTGAACCTTTGAGTACAGTACTTTCTACTTTTACTTTGGTACGTTCCACCTCTGAACTCTTTGGAGATTCGCTAAACTTCTGATCCACAAATGTTGAACCTTCTCATTATTTGTTTGGGGTCGGCTCCACAAACTTGCTGTATTAATCTTCTGGCGTGACTCTGGTGTATCCCATTCATCTCCATTGTTTTGTCCGCCTCCAGAGACAGCTGTTCCACTCCTCCCTCTGTGTCTGTGATGATGGAGTGATGAGTCACAGACGGATGAGTGATGGACAGACTGAGACCTCTAACAATCCATCTCTGTGTGCAGCAACATCAGGACAGGGCCACGGTCACCTCAGCTCCTTCTGTCCGCAGAAGAAACCTCCACAAATCCAAAAAAGAATCATTTCTGTTAGTGGCAAGGTCCATTATCCAACCACACCACAGCATCTGCTTCAAAACACCAGCAGAGGGCGCAAGGACTCCAGCTGCAGCCATACTGAAAGGTCCAATAGTACTCAAAATGGACTCTTGTGGCTTTAAGACATGTTCAAATGATTTTACCTCAAAATCAGACCTGGAGTTGTGTTTGTTTCATTCACATGTTTGAGTAACTCTTTATTATTAGTCTGTTTACATCTCCAAAGCTCAAAACGCAAAATATTCTGCTTAATAGTTTTGGTTTGTTTGGTCACTTCACCTTTGACCTCTGCCCTAACCACAGTGCTGCCCCGTGATTGGTCAGACCAGTCAAATCCACCAGATCACCAGTTTTAATCATCCCACAGACTCATACTCCAGATGCCCTTCCGCTGAACCATGCCTATCTGAACCAAATGCCTAGAATTTAGTGCATTCCACCTTTGCACAGTTTTCACTATGGGACTGAAATACCCGCGCCGAGCCTCTGGAGACCGCTCTGTCCTCCATCTTGGTCAGGTCGCCCTTGGCTCTGTCCCCATCCTCCATCTTGGTCAGGTTGCCCTTGGCTCCGCCCGCTGCACAGGTGCACTCCCGGAGGTCGTCATGGTGATATAGCGGTTTCATGGTACAGTTGATCTATGGGCGACCTTTACAGGAGTGAGACAAAGCACTTTGGTTTCTATTTGTGACTGTGGAGCAGGGACAGGACAGAGAGGCGGCCATCTTGGTCATGTTTCATAGAGAAGACAAACTTCATTACCTGCTCCATCTGACTCTCCCCTCTGCTCCTCTGGCCTTCTCCTCTGCATCTTCTGCTCTCTGGCCCTCTCCTCTGCTCCTCTGACCCTCTCCTCTGCGTCTTCTGCTCTTCTGACCTTCTCCTATTCATCCTCTGCTCCTCTGACCCTCTCGTCTGCTCCTCTGACCCTCTTACTCTCTCCTCTGCATCCTCTGCTCCATTCTTCTGCACCATATATTCACTATCCTCTGTACCATTCTGTATATTCACTGTCCCTCTGTAAAAGAATGCAGTTCCTTTCCATCATTGTGAACTAAAACTAAAGAGATGTTCTGGACAAAAACAAGATGAAGCAAAACCAGCAGAGGAGAGCGCAGAGAGACACTTATTTGACAAACTTGGTCCGGTCTAATTTAAGAAGTTTGCTGACGATCTGAGGAGGCGTGAGCAGCAATGCAGAGGAGCAGGAGAGTTTGAGGAACAGTTGATCTATTTTTAGCTTTAAAAAGTGTGGACGCCAATGCAAAAACTGGAATGGGGCTTTGAGAAGAGCGTGGTCAGCAGCAGCCTCTCTGTGTACGTGCGCTCTCCTGCGTGCACTCTCTCACGTGCACGCTCCCACACACACACACACACAGGAAGGGGAGGGGCTCATTATCTCGACCAAATGCAGGTCTAAAAATAGCCTCACGAGCAGAAGAAGCGTTTGAAGAGGAAGTCCACAGGGAGACTGGCATCAGCTAAACAGGTCACGCTCTGCTCGTAGAGGAGAATGCAGAGGGGAGAGAACGAGTAACTGTAGTAGTAGTAGTAGTACTAGCAGTAGTAGTAGTAGTAGCGATGGTAGTAGTGGTTGTAGTAGTAGAAGTAGCGGTGGTAGTAATAATAAATAGTAATCTTATATAGCACTTTCTAGTCGCTTTACAGTTTGGTGCATTATTCATTCAGTCGGTGGTGGTAAGTTACTATTGTAGCCACAGATGACCTGGGGCAGACTGACGGAAGACGCTGCCAATCTGCACCATCGGCCCCTCCGACCACAACCAAAACTCACGCACACACCACTTTCTTACTAGGCAATGTGGAGGAAGTGTCTTGCCTGAGGACACAGCCCCCTGTGGCTTTGAGAAGGAGGTTTGAATAATAGTAGTAGTAGTAGTAGTAGTAGTAGTAGTAGTAGTAGTAGTAGTAGTAGTAGCAGTAGCAGTAGTAGTAGTAGTAGTAGCAGTAGTAGTAGTAGTAGTAGCAGTAGTAGTAGCAGTAGTAGCAGCAGTAGTAGCAGCAGTAGTAGCAGTAGCAGTAGCAGTAGTAGTAGTAGTAGTAGTAGTAGTAGTAGTAGTAGTAGTAGTAGTAGTAGCAGTAGTAGTAGCAGTAGTAGTAGCAGCAGTAGTAGTAGCAGTAGTAGCAGCAGTAGTAGCAGCAGTAGTAGTAGTAGTAGCAGTAGTAGTAGCAGTAGTAGTAGCAGTAGTAGTAGCAGTAGTAGCAGCAGTAGTAGTAGTAGTAGTAGTAGTAGTAGTAGTAGTAGTGCACCAGTGGCCGTTACACATGCATATAACTATATCACTTATTATTGGTAGTAGTCCTCATAGGGAATTTTGTCCTCTGCATTTGACCCATCCTTCATTGTCTCTGGGTTAAAACTATATTTGACCCATTCTTCAGTGTCTCTGGGTTAAAACTATATTTGACCCATCCTTCAGTGTCTTTGAGTTACAACTATATTTGACCCGTCCTTCAGTTTCTCTGGGTTAAACCTGTATTTGACCCATCCTTCAGTGTCTCTGGGTTAAACCTGTATTTGACCCGTCCTTCAGTGTTTCTGGGTTAAACCTGTATTTGACCCGTCCTTCAGTTTCTCTGGGTTAAACCAGTATTTGACCCATCCTTCAGTGTCTTTGAGTTACAACTATATTTGACCCGTCCTTCAGTTTCTCTGGGTTAAACCAGTATTTGACCCATCCTTCAGTGTCTCTGGGTTAAACCTGTATTTGACCCGTCCTTCAGTGTCTCTGGGTTAAACCTGTCAGGGGCAGTGGACCAGATCTGAGCCTGGATTAGTAGTTTAGTGCCTTAGTTTCTCCATTGTGTTCTTAATATAAACAGAGTTGGCAAAGTGTTCTCTTACTCCAGATGCCCTTCCTTTGCTTTGTCCTGGGTTAGGGTCCACTAACATACATGTACCCTTTGATTTGATTCCGTGTGTGACTATTATTACATACGTGCTGTAGTTTTCTTTTGATGAGTCCGTTTACAGAGAAGGGACGGTGTTTTTCAGCGGATGTGACAGTGGAGTTCACACTTCTGCAGGTCACAACATTTAAAGTTTAAAGTTTAAGAAGAAGTGAAGGAAAAGGTGATAAACGAGTGGAGCAGAGGGAGGGAGAGACGGAGGACAGACAGGGAAGAGCAGTGGAACAAGAACTCAATATTGTCACTAACTGCTCTATAGTTATGTATTTGACACCTGTGGATTATTATGTTATATTTTGGACAATTAAAATCACAATATTGAACTGAAATCACTTAATTAAACAAAATAAGTCCATCAAGAATCAAGAGCACTAAAATCACCACGTGCTACTGAATCCTCCGTGTATCATTAAGAAAATAAAACTGGAGAATGACGAAAGTGCAGTGGGCGTGTACCGGTGCTGAAAACGGGAATAGATCTGAGCAACGACGGCTTGAAAACGGGAGAATAAAAATGACTCAAACATTTCTAGAAAATTTTAAAAAGAAAATGTGGTGACAGGAAAATGCGTATGTTTTTCCGGACGTTTTTATAATGTTGTATTTTGTGACGTGCTGTACTGAATCTCAAAGAGACTTCCAGGTTAAATAACGATATAAAGTAATTTTTTTTAAAAGCACAGAGAAGTGTCAAAGTGTCCTCGCGGCGCCCCCTGCAGGACACACAGAGGCGTAAAAGTGAAGAAGACAAAAGGGCCACAGGGGAACGGACAAGACAGCCCAAAATGTCAGCTCCTATTGTGTTAAATACCAAAGTCATGGACAGAAAGAGACGAGAGACAGAGGAAGGAGGGAGGAGAGGGAAGAGGAGAGAGGGAGGAAGGAGGGAGGAGAGGGAAGAGGAGAGAGGGAGGAAGGAGGGAGGAGAGGGAAGAGGAGAGAGGGAGGAAGGAGGGAGGAGAGAGGGTGGAGGAGAGAAGGAGGAGAGAGGGAGGAGAGAGGGTGGAGAGACAGAGATAATGATGGAGAGAAAAGGAAAGAGAGTTCTTAAAGTTCAATCAATGTTTTATGTAAAGTGTTGATTGGACACTCAGTGGCACATTGTCTTATTAAAGCTCCACTCTGTCACTTTTCTGGAGGAGGGACTGCCCCCTGCTGGTCCTGGTGGAGTTGTTCAGTGTGATGTCACTTCCGGATCCATTAGATGATTGAAAACATCCATCCATCCATTTTCTTCCACTTATCCGGGGCCGGGTCGCGGGGGCAACAGTCTAAGCAGGGACTCCCAGACTTCCTTCATCCCAGACACTTCCTCCAGCTCCTCCGGGGGGACCCCGAGGCGTTCCCAGGTCAGCCGAGAGACATAGTCCCTCCCGCGGTCCTGGGTCTTCCCCGGGGCCTCCTCCCGGTGGGATATGCCCGGAACACCTCCCTCAGGAGGCGTTCAGGAGGCATCCGGAACAGATGCCCGAGCCTCAGCTGCTCCTCTCGATGTGGAGGAGCAGCGGCTCTACTCCGCTCCTCCCATGTGACTGAGCTCCTCACCCTATCTCTAAGGGAGCGCCCAGCCACTCTGTGGAGGAAACTCATTTCGGCCGCTTGTATCCGTGATCTTGTCCTTTCGGTCATTACCCAAAGCTCATGACCATAGGTGAGGGGAGGAACGTAGATTGACGGTAAATCGAGAGCTTTGCCTTTCGGCTCAGTTCCCTCTTCACCACAACGGTCCTCCAAATCTGAGGCCATGGTTCTTGACCAGAAAAAGGAGGCTTGCCCTCTCGGGGTGGGTGGGTGGAGGAGTTCAAATATGATTGAAAACAATGGACATTTATATTTCTCCCATGTGAGACAATAAAGGATCATCTCATCTTATGTCATGTTATGTTTTGTTTTGTTATAAGCATGGATCTATGGTTATTACTTTGTATGAGGAAGGTCCGGTAAGACGCTGGGCTAGGCTAAGCTATGGTTAACAGTGACCCATGGAAGTACAATAAGATCTGGAAGATGAACCAAAGATGGCGGCGTGATGTTTTCAGTGGCACGTGCTCATTCACACAAAAAATACCAAAAAATATATTTTTTTTCCGCATTACTTCCTGAATACTGGTCCACTGTGTGACATCAGAAACGTGCAGTTCTGACCAGAGAAACAGAAATCTTTCTGGGCCTCCAGGTACAGTATGTTTACCTTTAGAGGCCGCTAGTCGCTCTCACACGGGGACAGAGGGAGGGTCTTATCCTGTTCTTATTCTAGATCCATGCAGTTAAAGACATCTACACTCTGGTTATCCTTTATTTGGTTAAGGTTTGGTTATCCTTTATTTGGTTAGGGTTAGGGTTTGGTTACCCTTTGTTATGACAGATTATTACTACATTCTTTACATCTTGTCTCTTGTTTGATGAATAAAGAACAAAAAAACAAAGCTGGAAATGAGACGTGAAGTCTCTGATTTGACCCAGAAATATCATCACAGCAGCTCTATTGCTTTGGGCTTGAATGTTCCACAGTATGACATTTATTTCCATGGAAACAAGCAGATGATGCTGTTAAACTAAGTTAGTGATCAGATCTGTGGAGAGGCGAGCCTGTTTTTGTCGATAAGGCCATACTGTGGGACATTCCCCTCCTGTCAGTGGGGAGGTTGTGGGTTAGACTCCCGGGCGCTCGGGCTGTTGGTCGTTTGAATCATGTCCTTTGTTGTCAGGTGCAGGTGGGTCATTGATGCATTATTGATCCGTTATAGATTTATTATTGATAGAGTTCTCCGTTTGACGCACAAAGACTTTCACTCTCACTGTCACCGCGGCAACGGAGGGAGAGATGGAGGGAGGGAAGGAAGGAGAGAGAGAGTGGGAAAGAGAGAGAGAATGGGTGATGGAGAGAGGGAGAGAGAAGGGAGGGAGAGAGGGATGGAGAGAGAGAGAGCGAGAGAAGGGGTGATGAGAGAGAGGGAGAGAGACAGACAGAGAATGATGAGAGAGAGGGGGTTGGAGAAGGAGAGAGAGAGAGAAGGGGTGATGAGAGAGGGAGAGAGACAGACAGAGAATGATGAGAGAGAGGGGGTTGGAGAAGGAGAGAGAGAGAGAAGGGGTGATGAGAGAGGGAGAGAGACAGACAGAGAATGGTGGAGAGAGAGGGGGTTGGAGAAGGAGAGAGAGAGAGAAGGGGTGATGAGAGAGGGAGAGAGGAGTGAAGGGGATACGGAGAGAAACAGAGGGGGTAGAAAGAGAGAGTGAAAGAAGGGGAGAGAGAGGGAGAGAGACAGAGAGATAAGGGAGAGAGAAGGGGAGAGCTGTAAAGAGAGAGGAGAGAGAGGAGGATGGAGAGGGAGAGAGGAGTGAAGGGGATAGGGAGAGACACAGAGGGGGTAGAAAGATAAATAGAAAAAGATAAATAGAAAAGGAGAGAGGGAGGGAGAGACAGAGGTGTGTGTGTAGGGGGGTGTTGTGTAGAGTTTAAAAGTTTGACGGTGCATCATTCCAACTTTTGAAACTTTCTTTGAACAGTTTGTTTGTAATTATTTTGTTTCTGTTTTAAAAGTTGCACTACAACTTTCCTGTCCAGCCAAAACTTTGACAAAACTTTACAAATACGTGTGGGTCTGGACCACAGACTGTGTAAAGAAGTGGACGGAGTGAGTGTGACGTCACCCACTGTGTTCTGCTCCAGCCAAATGAAGCTCATCGAGGCTAGCAGTTACAGCGACTAATCTGCCACCAGGGCCCATATTTGGAATTCTGAGCGCACAATCAAAGAGCCAATCAGGAGCGAGAGTGTTGAAGGTACACGCCCACTCTCGCTCACATCACTGGTTTGGCAGGGGGCGGGCACTTAGCAACATCGACCTGTCAATCAAACTGTCGCTAACGAGAGCGACCATGGCAAGAACAGGCGCTCATTGGTCTGTTATTAATGTGCATATCTTAATTTAGGGACAAAATAGCGAAATAAAAACATCAGGATCATGTAGAGTGGGTTAACACGAACATTTTAAGACCAAAATGTCGAGGCTCACAGATGCAGTTACAGAGAGAGTGACGACGATTTTTCAATAGAAGTCAAATGCCACCAGAGGTCAAAGAAACCACTTCAGGACCATGCTCACTTCCTGTTTGGAACACAGCAGCTACAATGTTACCTATGTCCATCTATATATATATATATTTTATACCACAAACCAGGACTTTTAAACAGCAAATTCCACCGGAGAATCCTGACGAGTTTCCAGCTCAGTTTAAACTACAGGGATTTTCCGTGTCCTGCAGCTCGTGTCGTGTCTTCCATCATTCCAACATGTCTCGGGAAAAGCAGTGACAGTTTCAGCCTGCTCCTGTCTCTCACTTCAGACTCTCCATCGGTCAAACTGGAGAAATTTGCCGTTTTGGTCAAGTACTTTCATTGAGGACAGTTTAGAGATTTCTTTTTATTTTCAAAAGCTCCATTTAAAGAGGGATGTCTCGAGTGGTTTCACATTTTCTGAAGATTCTCACTTTTCATTGAGAATAATTACGATCTGGAGCGATGATTAGGCCATGAGGAGAAGGAGCTTTTTTATATTGTTTTTTCTAATCTCGGTCATAACGATGTTTTACTCTGAACCATTTAATCTAGGAGGACGGGAGGGCATCTGACACACAGGGATAGAGCATTTGACACAGGGATATGGGAGGAAGGGAGGGCATCTGACATAAGGATAGAAGAGTTTGGGAGGGCATCTGACAGACAGGGATATAGAAGGTGGATGGGAGGGCATCTGACACTAATATAAGCGGTAGGAAGGGCAGTTGAGACACAGAGTTAGAAGGATGGATGGAACTGCATCACAACACAAATATAGGCGGACGGGAGGGCATCTGACACAATAGGATTGGGGGAGGGCATCTGACACAAATATAGGATTGGGGAGGGCATCTGACACAAATATAGGATTAGGGGAGGGCATCTGATGCAAATATAGGCAGATGGGAGGGCATCTGACACTAATATAGGTGTAGGGGAGGGCATCTTACACAAATCTAGGACTAGGGGAGGGCATCTGACACAAATATAGGAGTATGGGGAGGGCATCTGACACACAGGGATACAGGAGGTGGATGGGAGGGCATCTGACACACATGTAGAAGTACGGGAGGGCATCTGACACAACTTTAAAGCAGTTTTCCACATTCGTCCTGTGTCCTTCCGATAAAAACAGGGACTTCTCTCAAAATGAATAAAGACGAGCGAATTTCCGATTAAAGAAGAAGAAGAAAAAACAAACGCTAAACGAATCCGGGAACGTTTTTATTTGAATAAAACGTTTAAAATGGCGGCGCGTCTCCAAGGGCGTCCTCCTCTCCACATCTGCATCTGCACAAAGTCAAAACCTGTTTTGCATTTTAAACAAATCCACACTGTACTCACGTCTCACTAAAGCTGCACTGTGGAACTTTTCTGGACACAGAACCAGGCCACGTTACAGGTCAGATCTGTGGAGAGGCGACCTCGCTCACAGTCAGAACGCCCGTTTTTCTGAGCTATAAAACCACCTGGAATTGAATAAGCGTATACGATAGTTTAGTCCGGGTTTAGTCCTGGTTTAGAACTGATATAGTCCTATTTTAGCCCTAGTTTAGCCCTAGTTTAGTCCTAGTTTAGACGTGGTTTAGATCTGATATAGTCCTACTTTAGCTTTAGTTTAGTCTTGGTTTAGATCTGATTTAAAACTGATATAGTCCTATTTTAGCCCTAGTTTAGTCCTGGTTTAGACCTGGTTTAGAATTAATATTGTCCTATTTTAGCCCTAGTTTAGACCTGGTTTAGACCTGGTTTAGACCTGAAATAGACCTGATAGTCCTGGTTTGGCCCTAGTTTTCCTGGTTTAGATCAAATTGGTCCAAAATAGGGACACCTGGGACATTTCTTGTATAAACATGGGACAAATCAGTGGTTTTGGATAAATCTGCAGGGACAGGGGACACAGGGCTCAAAACTGGGACTGTCCCGGGTGAATCAGGACGTCTGGACACTCTGGACAAAACACAAGTCCAGGTCTGATTTTGAGGAGGTCACAACATTCGAACACGACTTAATAAACCGTAAGAGTCCATTTTATTTATATAATATCGGACCTTTAACTTCAAACTGCTTTTACATTTTGCTCAAATATGTTGGAAAAATCAGTTACAGGTCCTTTAATGGACACGTTTACATGATGTTTTTTAATTCTGAATTAATTGGTCCAAATTAAATAGGTTGAAATTAAATTATTCTCCTTCGAGTTTACATGGAAATAATAATTCCGTATTGAGGTTTACATGGAAAACACGTTAAATCGGTTTTATTTAATTCCGCTCATCGTCTGGGGGTGGGGAAGGTTCTGATTGGACAGAGACACGAACGGATTTACGTCGACGTCGGAAGAAAACTCACACTTCAGCTGCTACCGGCTTTTTGTCATCTCGGTTTGGTTTGTGTTTTTATGTTTTCCATCCGCTCTTTTCATTATTTGTAGTTTTTCTTCCAGCGCATTTATTAAAATAATTGTTTCGGTTCGAGACCAGCGTTTGCTCCGGGCGCCGTCTCGCCGAGCGTCATCGCGTCAGAAGAACGACCCAACGAGCGCCGAACGACCGGAATTATTTTTAAATGGAATAAACGTTTACGTGATCAAGGAATAAATTAATTCGGCTTTAAAATTACTTAAAAACTTTAAAATTTCGAATAATCATTTTCAGTAAGAATTAAGTGTTTACGTGGGGTTTTTTTTAAGCGGAATTCATTTTTAATCGGAATAAAATCTCTCATGTAAACGTGGCAAATGTGTGTCCAGTTTTGTTTTTGTCTCACGTTACACGTCAGAGTTGTGTATTTAACGTTTCCCTCACTCGCTCCTAAGTGCCTGCAGTACAGTACTTCATTAAATCCTACATGTACTCATTACTGTGTACACGGTACTGCGTTTCCCTGCGTATCCGTGTACTCATTACTGTGTACACGGTACTGCGTTTCCCTGCGTATCCTCCAGCTCTGCTCCTGTGTGGGTTTAATTAGCGCGGCCTCATGCGGAGCGCCCCCTGCAGCTGGATCCCTGCAGCGCGCGGAAAATAACAGTGACGGGAGTGGTCCTGCCTCAGAGACCGGAGAGATACAGGAGGCTAAAGGAAAGAAGCAAACACCGCAGAAATCCCCAAAAGAGAGAGAGATGGAGAGGGAAGGGTGAAAGAGAGAGGGACAGGGAGAAAGAGAGAGGGAGGAGAGAGAAGAGACAGTAAGAGAAGAGGTGGAGAAAGGGGGTGAAATGGAGAGGTATACAAAGGAGGTGTGGGTGAAGGGAGCGAAGAAAGAACAGAGAGAACAGAGAGAAGAAAGGCTGAGAAAGAGACAGATAGCAGAGAGAGGGTGGTAGAGGGGGAAAGAGAGAAAGAGAGAGAGAGGAGAGAAAGTAAGAGAAGAGGTGGAGGAGGTGAAAAAGAAAGGTATACAAAGGAGGAGAGAGAGAAAGAAAGAGGGAGGGATGAGAGAGGGGTTGGTAGAGGGGGACAGAGAGAAACAGAGAGGGAGGAGAGAGAAAGTAAGAGAGAGAAGAGACAGTAAGAGAGGAGGTGGAAGAGGGGGTGAAAAGGAGAGATATACAAAGGAGGTGTGAGAGAAAGAGAGGGAGAAAGAAGCTGGGAAAAGAAAAAAAGAAGTAGAGAGGGGCAGCAGAGTGAGGGATGAGAGAGGGAGGAGAGAGAAAGTAAGAGAGAGAAGAGGCAGTAAGAGAGGAGGTGGGAGAGAGGAGAGAGGGGGTGAAAAGGAGAGGTATACAAAGGAGGAGAGAGAGAAAGAGGGAGAAAGAGGAGGGAGAAAAGACAAAAAAACAAAAGCAGAGGGGGAGGAGAGAGAGAAAGGGAGGAATGGGAGAGAGAAAGTGTCAGGGGTTTAGGGAGCAAAGAAAACAGAGAAGAGAGAGAAGAGGGGCTGAGAGAGAGAGACAGATAGCAGAGAGACGGAGGGGAGAGAAAGGAAGAGGGAGAACAGACAGTAAGAGAGGGGGTGAAAAGGAGGAGAGAGAGAGAGAGGGAGAAAGAAAGATTGGGGAGAGAGGAGAGGGTGAAGAGAGCAACGAAAGTGGAGAGAGTGAAAGGGGAGAGGGCAAAAGAGAGGGAGAGTGAAGAGAGAGAAAGGGTGGTGGAGGGGTGCAGGGAGAAAGAGAGGGATGAGAGAGAAATTAAGAGAGAAAAGAAGAGAGAGAATAAGAAAGAAGGTGGAGAGAGAAGAGACGGGTTTGAAAAGTAGAGGAAGAGGGAAAGAGAGAAAGAGGAGTGAAGGGAGAGAAGAGACAGCAAGAGAGAGGAAAGAGCTAGAACAGGAGAGGAGAAGAGGAGGAACGATGGAGGGACAAACGGAGAGAGAGAAAGAAGAGAGAAAGAGAAAGAGCAGAGTGTGTTTTGGCCTGTGTTCAGGAGCAGACGGAGCAGAGGAGGAGCATATGCACGAGTCCACACACGACTGTGGACAAACAAATACACTCCTCTCTCTTTTCTATTTTTCTCTTCTCTCTTTTTTCCTCCTCCTCCTCCTCTCTCCTTTATTTTTCACCCTCTCCTTTCTCTCTGTTTCTCTCTTCTCTCTCACTTTCTCTCTTCTTCCTCTCTCGCACAATTTCACATTCTGACTGTGGACAAACAAATACACTCCTCTCTCTTTTCTATTTTTCTCTTCTCTCTTTTTTCCTCCTCCTCCTCCTCTCTCCTTTATTTTTCACCCTCTCCTTTCTCTCTGTTTCTCTCTTCTCTCTCACTTTCTCTCTCTTCCTCCTCTCTCGCACAATTTCACATTCTGACTGTGGACAAACAAACAAATATACTCCTCCTCTCTCGCTTTTCTATTTTTCTTTCTCTTCTCTCTTTTTCCTCCTCCTCTCTCCTTTATTTTTCACCCTCTCCTTACTCTCTGTTTCTCTCTTCTCTCTCACTTTCTCTCTCTTCCTCCTCTCTCGCACAATTTCACATTCTGTCTGTGGACAAACAAACAAATATATTCCTCCTCTCTCTCTTTTCTATTTTTCTCTCTCTTCTCTCTATCTCCTCTCTCCTATTTTTCTCTCTCCTCTCTCTCTTTTTTCCTCCTCCTCCTCTCTCTCCTTTATTTTTCACCCTCTCCTCTCTCTCTCGCTCTCCTCTCTCACATCCCTCTCTCTGTTTCTGTCTCCCCTCCCCCTTTCATTCCCCTCCTCTCACATCTCTCTCTTCGTCCCTTTTTTTTCTCTCCCTCCCAAATTCCACAAGTTCATTTCTCTCTTTTTTTTTTTTTACTTTTTTGTGCACAAAAATCAGATGTCACGGAAAAAAACAATTTGCAGTAATGAAAAGTGACCATTTCCCCAACCCGTTCAAACCCCATTACCCTCCCCCACTGTCTCCAAAGAAAAGAAAAATAAATAATAACAATAAAAAAGAATAAATACATAATAATAATAATAATAATAATAATAATAATAATAATAATAATGAAATAATAAATTAATTAATTAATAATAGTAATAATAATTATAAATTAATACAGATAAAGTAATAGGTATATTAAATAAATAAATAAATATAGGGAAAAGAGGGAAATAAAAATAAGCAAATAATAATAAAAAACAATAAATACATAATAATAATGAAATAATAAATAAATAAATACGAGGAAAAAAACTGAATCTTATCATATATACACACATATATCCATGTATATACACATACATATATACATAGATGTATATGTATACATATATGTATACACATATGTACACATGCAACATAACATGCATATATACATACACATATACATACACATACACATACATACACACAAGTTAATTTCACAATCATTTTTCCCATAAACTTCATGAAAAATAATATAATTCAGAAGAGCTGTTAGCAGATCAGTTTGGTGTGTTTCTGAGTGAAAACACGTCTGATACTGAGTCCAGCGCTGATTTAAAGCGGACCTACAGTGCAAACTGGTACACTTTTAACACTTTTAACCTTTTCATAGTTGTTTCCTTCTCGTTTACCCTCTGAAGTTGTATTTGGAGTGATTTGTACATGTTTGAGTCGTCTTTATTCTCCTGTTTTCAAGACGTCATTGCTCTGATCCAGCCCTGCGACGTCCACTGTCACGTACGCACTTACTTCTCCAATTTCGTTTTCTCAATACACGTAGGATTCAGCAGCGTCGTGTACTTATATTGGTACAAATGAAAAAAAAAAAACAGCAGTTCTCCATCAGAGGAACCGACAGCCGCACGGCACTTTGTTGTAACGACGTTTACGGCGACGTCGGCTCACAAAATGTCCAAATTATGACGTAATGATCATCTGGTGTTACAGATTATTACTATACAGCAGACTCAAGCGCCATACGTCTCCTTTAAGCTTCTGTTTGGTTGAACTCGCCGCAGATCCAAGACAAACTTGGCAGCGCGAGCAGATGGAGGTCGATTCATCATGAGTGAGCTGCAGAAGAAACACTAAAACATCTAATGGAGACGCACAACCAACGCACAAACACAAAAGGGCAGTGTGAGTGTGTGTGCGTGAGTGTGAGTGTGTGTGTGGTCCTCTGGTGTCTTTTATTGTTTTGTTTTATTGATTGTATTTATTCTTATGGGTCTATTTGACTGTTTTATTTGTTTGTTTTTACTCAGTTGTTTTTATTATGTTTTTATTGTATTAAATTGTAGATTTTTATATTTTATTTTTCTGTGTGCAGCACTTTGGAAACAGTCTTTGTTTATAAAAATGTGCTATAGAAATAAATTGGATTGGCTTGTCTGTGCGCGTGTGTGTGTGTGTGTGTGTGCGCGCGTGTGTGTGTGTGTGTGTGTGTCTCTGTGTGTGTTTGTTTGTGTGTGTAGAGGCTCAGAGTTTCACTAATGAGAAAGTGGGCAGAATTACCAACTGTTGTTTTCAAATATATTAGTTTATAAGCGCTTTTCCAAACTTTCCGAGTGGAGTTTTGCACTGACGGTACTGCTAACAACAACCAGCATGCTGACACCACACTTCCTGATTCTGAGACAAAGAAAATGCTTCATAATTAGACTTATTTTAACCTCAAGAGCTGCTCAAACAACATATCTTACTTTGTTAAAACACATTTTGCTCAGAGACATGGGAAAAATCAGGTATTAGCGCGTTTACGTTAACATTTTATTCAGTGAGTGTAAAATTTCAGTGTTAAATGTTCAAAAAAGTCAGCGGGATACATTATAGATCAGATGTTAAACTCCCTCTGTACCCTGACTTCTTAACCCCACAATGGAAAGTGTAATGATGTGAATAAATATTAAAAGGTGCTGGCTGGAGGCGGTGTGTGTGTGTGTGTGTGTGTGTGTGTGTGTGTGTGTGTGTGTGTGTGTGTGTGTGTGTGTGTGTGTGTGTGTGTGTGTGTGTGTGTGTGTGTGTGTGTGTGTGTGTGTGTGTGTGTGTGACTGTGTGATGTATAAAAAAGTGGACTGAAAGAGCGGGCTTTCGGTGCCAAATGAAGCTCACCGAGACTATAATTTGGAGTCAAAATCCATATTAGGAATTCCGACCTCGAGTATCATAGCAACCAAAGAGCCAATCAGGAGCAGGGAGGTTAATAGCGAATGAAAAACCCAGAGATCATGTAGAGCAGGTTAATACGAAAAAAATTTTCAATAGAAAGTGAACTGGAGCCAGAAGCGCGCCCATGTTCACTTCCTATTTGGAACGCGGAGGCTGGCGGGTGAGAGATGTTCATTTATATGTACAGCCTATGGTGTGTGCGTGTGCGTGTGCGTGCGTCTGGGTAACAGCAGAACAGATCAGCTCCAGGCTTGCACTGAAGAATCCGTGTGTGTGTGTAAGTTTAATGTAAATGAGCTCACAGAGGGGCATTATGGGAGAGGAGAGGATTGCTGCAGGTGGATTGGGCAAGTGGGATCTGCATTTAGAACTGCCTTTATTACACTGTTTTCTTATCTATATTATCATTTCCTCATCACAAACACCTGGAGTTGTGTTTTGTTTCACTCACACATGTTTAACACACAAACCCTGCAGATTTAGGCTGAGTTTTTCTCTCAAACAAAAAACACTCTGTTCCACTTTAGCTGTTTTCAGGCCGGCCAGAACGGTGCCGGATCCTGCACCAGTAACACTGGGAACCAAAGTGCTTACGGGTGAACGACCCCCGTTCCATTTAAGTGAACCCATGATGCATCATCGACAGAGGGTGTTGATTAGTCACCAAATAAAAACAAGGCCATGTGAAAGCGGATGTCACAGCACGGAAAATAACAATCATGGATCTGATCATCGACACCAGCGAGCATTTGTACTCCTACAAATCATGATTTATCTGCGCCAAGCTCTGCCACAACATCTGCTGTGGAGACGGCGGCAGCGACGCTGAAGCCAAAGATGAAACTTTACCAGCCGAATATGGATATAGCAAATATTTGGTCTCCTCCACTGACCACTGCACAATCTTCACTTGATTTCTCCACCATATTCCACACATACATTTTCTTTTTTTTTCTTTGTTTTTTTTACCAGGTGTGACCCGATGAACCTGCTGACGTTTATTTTGTCTTCACGATTCGCTTAGAGAAAACAAGTTTTACTTGGTTGCTCAGATTTTCGGCGTGAACACATCAGTCAGTTCGAGATCAGGTGTGGAACCCGGCACCGGCACGGTTCTCTATCGGCCTGAAAATACTAATTGTGATGTCAGGTGGTAATGCAGGAAGTGCTCCACTGTGTTTTTAAACTCCACACACCTTCACTAGAATCATTTGGATCATTTCAACCCTGGAATTGCCAATGAACTAAACATAAAAGGTTGACCTGAAAACTACCACTTCGTGACATCACAAGGTGGAACAGAGCATTTTGAGCTTTGGAGACGCAGACAGACTAATAATAAAGAGTTCCTCAAACATGTGAATGAAACAAAACACAACTCCAGGTTTGTTTTTGAGGAGGAAACAGCATTAGAACATGGCTAAAAGCTCATACGAGTCAACGTAAGATAAGACCTTTAAGAAGTTCAGGTCAGGGCACTTTATCGCATCAAAATGGAGACTAAACCAGGACTAAACCCAAAACTAAACCTGGACTAGAGCATCGATTCAGGTCCACATCAGGTTTAAAATGGGTCCAATAACGGCAGGTGTGTACACATGAAACAAGAGCATTAGATAAAGTACAAATACAGAAAAAAACACAATTATCAAAGTACACACACACACACACACACACATACACCGCCAACAGTCAAGTCTTTACTCTTTCTATTGTGTTGAAAATGTGTTTAAATCTGTTTTTTTTCTTCTTGAGATCTTCAAACTTTTCTGACAGTGTTTACAAATGTGCGCATTGTGTCTCCATGGTAACTACTGAACATTCCTCTAACAGAGATGGATGTAGAGCACCTGCAGCTTGATGTCACCGCAAAATATCGATATTTCACACTTCAAAATTTGTTATGGTGACAGGCATAATATCGGCTTTAGATCAGCGTTAGCGTCTGGACCTGTCCTGGTGTTCTGATTGGACCATATGGTGAATGTTTGGATTTATGACTTGGCAAATGAGAAAATGTCTGAGCCAAAAAGAAAAACATATTGACTGGATTAGACTGGGGTTCTTTGCCAGACGCTGTTGAGTCAATTTTCTTTTAGGTTGTATCTATAACTCAATGCAAAGTTTCTCCAAATTAGATCTCTAAGAATGTATGGGTTTTATTAAGCTTCAGATACCTTAAAGTGCGTGACAGGTTACGTAATAATTTCACCAAAGGGCCCATATTACGCTATTTTCTGGTTATAATGTTGTTTCCTCGTCACAAACACCTGGAGTTGTGTTTTGTTTCATTCACACAGCTTTAACACAAAAATCCTGCGTATTTAGGCTGAGTTTGTCTCTGGAATTGTCAATCTCGACTGAACAAAAGGTAAAAAGGAGCTGTTCACTTGAAAACTACAACTACATGACATCACAAGGTGGAACAGAGCATTTTGAGCTTTGGAGATGTCGTCAGACTGATAATAAACGGTTACTCAAATATGTGTGAATGAAACAAAACACAACTCCAGGTCTGTTTTTGAGGAGGTAATATTCTAACATGGTTTGCTGTTGTCATTTTGTGCTATACAGAAAAATACTTTGAACTGAATGTTGAGATGTCACTTCTCATTGTGTGAAAAAGCTGACGATTTCTCCCCATTTTTCGTATTTTCTCAGATTTGTCCTGATCACGCTGCTTCAGTCTGACCCTCCTGACCATGAGACCCTCCAGGACTCTGCCTCTGCGTCTCTCCCCGAGTTTGAACACCTAGAATGGGGTCGCTCCACCGCTGACCTCCCTGAAGTCCTCCCTCTGTTCCGTCCTTTGCTCCTGCGGATTTGAGTGCTTCTCTTTGACCCCTGACCCCTGAAGATGGTGGCGTGCGTGTGGCTCTTGTTCGCGGCGGTGGCTCTGAGCTCCGGGCCTCTCTCGGTGCGTGCGGACTGCTGGCTCATCGAGGGGGATAAGGGATACGTGTGGTTGGCAATCTGCAGCCAGAACCAGCCTCCCTTTGAGACCATCCCTCCTCACATCAACAGCACGGTACGAAACTCAAACCGACTGAAAACTGTAGAGGACATTACCAGGATCCAGAGGTGGGAGAATAGACAAAAATATTACTCAAGTAAGAGTAACTTTACTTCAAAATAACTCAAATGTTGACTCAAATAGAAGTACTTATAATACTTAAAAAGTATTTGGGAAAAGTACTACTCAAATAAGAGTAACTTAAAGAGTAACAGTCGACACGTAACATCTGATTTATTATTTTATTTTAAATTTATGTAATTTGAAGGACAAAATCTGTTATTTTCAAAGACCAAAAATGAGACAAATTTAGTCATATCTGAAGAAGCAGTGCTAAAACACATCGTAACAAAGGTTGACCTTCTCAAAACGTTTTGAAACTATTATTACCTAAACCTGTCTCTGATTTGTCCTGAAGGAGGGCCTCCTGCTGCTTGTTTCCATGGAAATGTTGTTCCTTTGACTATAATATTCCACACTGGCAGGGACGGATTGGCAATCTCATTTGTCAATTAGTCAAACATAGGCCTACATTCTTTAAGTCTAAAAGCAAACAAAGAAGAATGTTCCTTAGTATGGTTTTAACTTTTTATTTACACTGAGTCATGCAGCTGACACGCCACCTCTAGAAAGTTACATACTGTAGCTTTAAAGTGATTTACAATCTATAAATCTACAAAGCAAACAAATATGAATGTTGGGCAAATAAGTCCATGTTTTTATAAATTACATTATTTCTTTTTGTGATAGTTTTACTCCGGCTGCCAAAAACACATCCTAAACAAATCCATCTATCGTTCCATTTCAGTTTCCCAGATGCAGAGTTTTAAAGTTAAATTGGAATTAATGCTGAAGAAGATTTGCAGAGCTTTGTCGAACTCTCAGAAAAAGTGTGTCCAAACTTTTCACTGGTCGTGTATATTTGTGTTTTTTAGGTTAACGATCTGCGCTTGAACGTTCACATGCTAAAGTCCTCTTCACCTCTTTACTCCCCCTGGTGGCTCTCTGCTGTATCTGTCTCCTCTCATGTTTATATTTGTGTGTGATTCTTTTAGGTTCATGATCTGCGTTTGAACGACAACAAGCTGAAGGCCGTGCTCTTCACCTCCATGTACCGCTTCACAAACCTCACAGACCTGAACCTGACCAAGAACGACATCAGCTACATCGAGGACGGAGCCTTCGCCAGCCAGGCCAACCTGCAGGTCCGCTCGCCACCACAGGGGGCACTGCACCACAACACAGACTCGATATTTAATAGATTTTTTTTGAGAGGGGGTATTACGCTTCTATTTCGTGTTAATTTAGATTTAATTACACAGTATTTAGACCATCGTGTTACCTTTTATTGTTTTGAAAATGCTGTATTAGCTGAATATTTAAGTTTCAGTTTCATTTTTGACAATCTGAATCCCCCTCCCTTTGCACTCACTCCCCCTTCAGAGCACTATCACAATCAGCGCGCATCCCACTAATAAAACTACTGCACATCGCATCAGGTTTGTGAAGTTGTAGTGTATTGTTTTGTATTTTGCTATTATATATTTATGTAGAATTGTCGTGTAGAAGCCGTAACGTAAGGAGGGTTTGAATAGGGCCCGGGAGAGATCGCTAAATTACTCAAACATGCACAGATGACTCTAAAACCTTTTGAGGCATGTTTTTGATGAGGGAACAACATTATAACACAAGAAAAAGCTCCAAAAAGTCATAATAGTCATAAAAAGTCATAATACTCCATCTTTATCACTTATTTTTTGCTGCAAATTGTGAAATGGGTTTGACATTTTTAAATCACTTTTTACCTTTTTAAAAATGAAGTTCTAAACAGCGGTATTTATACTGCTTCTCTCCATGGAGACATTGCCTGAAATGTCCCACAGTATCATCACACTTATTTAGCTCTACGGAGACAGCAGGGCCAACTTACATCTCAGATCTGTGGAGAAGCGAGCCCACTCACAGTAACAATGCAAGGTTTTAGGTCAATCAAAACCCATGTTATTGAGAAAATGCAAGATGGACACGTTTAAAGCCACACAGGGACATTCCAGACAAAGCAACAACATCTCCATGGAGACAAACAGCTGACGGACCCTCCACCAGAAAACTCCACTTTCATCACCATCGCCTCCACCTGCCGAGGTCTTAGCGCCAGAGTTTGTCCAGATTTACGAACCGTCACTCTTCACATAATTATGTCTGTGTCTGTTGAAACTGTGAGCCTCTCCTGGTTGAATTTCTTTGTCCAGTGAACACAGCGTTTTTGGAATATTTTCAATTATTGTACCGTTTTTAAGCTAAGCCTTTTAAGCCTCCTTTGCTCCTTGTATATTAACGTGAACGTAGCAGTAGTAGAACAGCAGTGAGCTCGCTGCAGCCGTCCGAGCGTTCAACCATGACTTTCTCTTTTATTATTCCAAATGTCGTTATGTTAATTGCATCGTCACACTTTCACATGCAATAATTAGAATTGCGAGCTGTGGCTGCTTTTCACGGTTCACTGGGTGCGTTCGATATTCACGCCGTCACGTCTGGATCAGAGCTATAAGAACACGCTTAATTATTGTTTAAATTACAATTCTCTGTGCGGCCTTTAAAGAGGAGATATTCACAGGGAAATAAACGACACAAGAAAACTAATTGGATTAATGGGAAAACGTAATTGATTTATTATTGGTGTTTATCTTGTAGCAGCTCAAAGAAAAAAAAAGGAGTCTGATTGTACTATCAAATGTCATATGGTGGTTAATGTATGCATGTGCGCAATGATAATAACAGCCAAACCGCTAAAGCAAAAACAAAAGACGAAGTTCAGATAATAACGTATACTACAGATTAAGAGGAGCTTCACCGGGTCATAAAAAATATCTTTAAAATCGGCGTACAAGTCCTTTTTGAGGGTTAAAGGTGCATTGTGTAACTTTTGGTTGGGGTTCTGTCACCTTCTTGTTTCTATGGATATGTTATTCCTCTTCTTCAGATGTTCCACAGTATGACATTAAACAGATCTACTGTACATTTATTCCATTGCAGGTGGTTTTATGGCTAAAAATAAATAAAAATGATCTGATCTGACCTGTAACTTGGTCTAGTTTGGTCTCCATGATGGTAGAAAGGTTTAATGCCATACTGTGGAACATTCCAGACAAACCTGTTACATCTTCACGGAGAAAAGCAGATGTCAGACCCTCCGCCAGAAAAGAAAAGTTACACAATGAGCGTTTAAGTTCAAACCTCAGCAGAATGAGGCCCTTGATTAATAATGTAAAAAAAAACTTTCAGTCGGCGTTTTTTGGGTTTGTACCTTGCCCATCTTTACATTATTAAGTAAGAGCCACATTCTGCTGAGGCAAACATATACTAATTCAATGGGTTATAATGGAGCTGCGCCAAAAAACATCAAAAAGCAATTAGTCAAATCAAAAAGTTCAAATCTTTTATTTGGAAGAAAATCTACTTTTATTTACTTTCTTGCATTAGAAATTGCATTGAAAGTGGACGGAAGGCCTTTCACTTTGGTTACAGGAGCAGAGTTCAGCACAGGGCAATGCAGCGCTGGGACTTCGAAATCAGTGACGTCAGAGGAAATGCTGAGGCTTCGGGTTTATGTGATCGCTTTTTTGTGGCAAATGGATCACATTAGTCAAATATGATCACTGAATAAATTATTTTCAGTTTTGACGCTTTTCTGGGGCCTGGTCTGGAGGTGTTATGATCCAAAAACACAGATCAAAACATATTTATAAAGGACACAGGAAACAAAGTTAAAAATTAAATCATTTTATTACTTTTTTACTTTTTGTTAATCCATTTTGATTCTTAAGTTTTCTTGTTTTAGATGTGAGGAAAAAATAACAAAACAAAAAAACTACCTTAACATCCTGTGCCCAAAAAATCCAAAGTAAAGGAAAAGACTGTGGTGAGCCGGCCAACGTAAAATAAGGACGGAGAGTGAGGAGGGATGAGGGGCGGAGTCTGGAGGTATAAGGAACAGTGCGATTGGTCTAACAGGTATCCACATTTCTGTAATCAGGGCAGTTCTGTGTGATGTCACCAACTACTGGAAACTGCAGAGGCCACTGAAGGCAACACACACTCAGATTTAAGCGTTTTTGACCTGAAAGCTGTATTAAGTCCCATGCTTTATTAAAGATATTAAAAGTGTAGTTATTAAAGTGGGATTAAACACCTCAACTCTGCCCACAGCCATATTTCAAAGCCATAGACCAGAAAGCTGCTTAGTTAGTTTGCAGTAAAGTTGCCAAAAATGATTAGGAACAGTAGATAATGCTTTTCAAACGCACCGTTAAGTAGCGTAATAAAGCAGATTTAGTGATTAGTTCCACTTTAAAAACATGTTATATTTTTTCTTCTCTTGCAGATCCTCCAGTTGGGCTACAACAAGCTGACTAACCTGACCGAGGGGATGCTAAGGGGACTGGGGCGTCTCCAGTGTCTCTACCTCCAACACAACCACCTGGAAGTCATTGCCTCCAACGCCTTCTGGGAGTGTCCAAGCCTCAGCAGCCTGGACCTATCCTCCAACAAGTTTGCTCGCCTGGACCCCACCACCTTCGCCGTTCTCAACCGTCTGACTGTTTGCGAGCTAGCCGCTAACCCTTTTCACTGTGGCTGTGAACTCTTCAGCTTCCTCACCTGGTTGGAAGCTTTCAACAATGTGACGCATACTTACGACAGACTGCAATGCGAAACTCCGAGGGACATGTTTGGATATCCGCTCCTGAGTCCGGTACCGGGACACGGACGCAACGCAAGGACCATTCTGTCAACGAGATGCAGAGATGGCGTGATCATACCGGGAATGCCATCACAGCTGCCCGATTTGGACGGATCTGGATTGGGGTTGGACAATACCGACCAAGGATTTTACCACCAGCCGAACACTTCCTCGACTTCTGACGCGCTGAGCAAAAATCAGATTACGATAGTGATACAAGCTGTTTCGCAGTATTCCGCGTCTTTACGAGTGCAGATACCTGAACCGTACAATAAAATGTACGTTCTGTCTCAGTACAATCACACACTAGTCGCAGATAAGCCCCTCAGGAAGAAAACCGAAGTGATAATGTTGGATAAGCTAAAACCACATTCGAATTACACTTACTGCGTAGCGTCAGTTAGCAAGACTCAGCGCTACAATCACACGTGTATGTCTTTCACCACGCGCGCCGCCGGACCAGAGGATCACCGGGCCAGTCCCTCCTCCACCACCCACTACATCATGACCATCCTGGGCTGCCTGTTCGGGATGCTCCT
Organism: Taenioides sp. WSHXM2023; assembly: GCA_029959045.1. Taxonomy (NCBI): domain Eukaryota; kingdom Metazoa; phylum Chordata; class Actinopteri; order Gobiiformes; family Gobiidae; genus Taenioides; species Taenioides sp. WSHXM2023. The sequence goes on from CM057090.1 coordinate 2,689,662, forward strand.
GGTGCTCGGGTTTGTGTACTACTGCCTCCGCCGCAAGAGGGCGCAAGAGGAGAAGGAGAAGGCCATCAGCGTGAAGAAGACCATTCTGGAGATGAGGTGAGGCATGGCTTTTTTAAAGAACTTTTGGTTGCAATTAATCACATTTTAAAGGAATAAAAGTGTAAGATTTCAAATCAGATAGCTTTTACTGATTACAGTGTATATGCTGATTTATTCTTGGTTAGAAAAACACTGGACATGCCAAGTTATTTTGTTATAATTTGGTGTTTTCAAGACAATTATCCAGGCAGAAAGCAGAATAAGCCTTACATAACTCTCTCATTTGGGTTGCCAGTTTCAGTGCTGAAATCCAGTTGGTTTAAACCTAAAATGTCTCTCTCTGATCTGAACGAGCTCTACCTAAACCCCAGCTCCTAAAGCAAATCATGAATCCGTGCGGAGGGAATTCTGAAGGTTCTGAGCTTCACATGAGCCTGTCCATAAACTGAAAATGAGACAAACTTGGATGTGTCTCTATCTGCAGGTTAAGACTCTGGAGACACAGGGTCAGTTCTGAGTGTAGAACCTTTTTTAAACTGTAAGAAATAGCCAGTGATCGGCTTTTTATTAATGAGAGACCTTCAGGCAATCCTCCGTCGGTAATAGCATGTGGTCAAGTGGTCATGGGGAGACTTTGGATGAAAAAAGATTGTAAAAATGTCTGTTACAGCGGCAGAGCAGTGATGAATGTAACAAAATAAAAGTAGTAAAGTACTGTACTTAAGTATAAATTTCAGGTATCTGTACTTTACTTAAGTAGATTTTAAAGTGGATACGCTTTACTTTTACTTCACTACATGTGAGCGCAGGTATCTGTACTTTCTACTCAACTACATTTTTTAACTGGACAGAAAAGTGAAAGCGTTTTTTTTATTATTGTGTGAGACCTGCTGAAAAGGCTGAGGGGTTATTTAACTACTTTAATTTGTAGCCTGCAGAAAATGAAAAGAACTCAATTATTTTTAAATGCTTTTGCTGAACAAAACTGAGCACAAATTTTTATCAAAATCACTACATTTCAAGCCTCATAAGACTTCAAAATATGCGTGAAATAGTTTGATGCTTTTACTTAGGTAGATTTTTTGCATAACTGAGTACTTCTTACACCACTCTCAGTACGGAGGTTGTGGGTTCCACTCCTGATCGCTCTCAGTGCAGTGTGCCTCTGTTTTAAGCTTACATATTCTGGAGAGCTGTTTTGTTTTAGTATTCGCTCCCTGGCATCCACCAATTACTAACCGTATGTCTTTTGGATGCCAGAGTCCCATCAGGCTTTGTAACAATTTAGATAGTGGAAAAACGCGCCAGCCAAACAAGATGGTTTCAAACACATAATAATTACCACATAGACTCTTATTTGAACACAGCTCTGCACAGATGTACGCAGTAAAAACATTATTAAGGTGTAGCTGTGCTGTAATGGATTCCTTGGGAGCGTTTTTTTGGCTGGGTCTCGCCTCATTAGTTTTGCTGAGTTGCTTTCCTTTGATGCTGCAGTTAAATTGGATCCCCGCGCACTTTTTCAGACCTGCTCTGAACAGAGACGAGGTGCAGAGCCAAACCTAAGTGAAACTGGATCATATTAGTTAATACAGATTACAGCCACCAGAGGCAAAGGGTTTTAATAGAGGCTTGAAAATTGATTCTCGGACAATTTAATGAACAATTTAAGGAGCAGTCAAGTATAATTAGGGGTATTTTTGGTTCATTTTTGTCCATAATGTTTGAAGAGGCCTATAAAGGTGTGTTTGGGTAAATAAAGCCAGGTAATGGACCTTCTCAATTAAAATTTTACTTTTGGTGATTTCTGATGAATAGCATTATAATTTGCACATCACTTCTGGTTCCTGCATAGAGATGGGTATCTTTTTTTCTGTGAACCTGAACAATACCTGTTTTTGGTACCTAATCGTGTAGAAATTATCATCTAGAATGACTAAACTACATTATAATCTTCATAAATACCATTCAAAGCTGTGCAAGTTTTTGGTACAAAATGTTTATGTACCAGAAGTACTTTACTAATGACTCTTTGCTGCTGCTGTCATCTACCTTCCCTGGGGCCTTTTTTCCTCCCTACCAAGTTTATGCGACACAAACACCACTTTGCACTGGTGGCTAGAAAATGTTCATTTTTGACAATATATTTTTCACAGTCAGATTAAAGTTAGAAATAGCGGTAAGCTTAGGAACTGTTAATGTGGTTCAGGTTAGAGTGTAGGGACAGGTTTGCTAACTGGCTCTTGGAAGAACTATGTTGGGGAAAAAATTATGCTTCCCTGGCGGTGTGAAGCTAACTAGAGGCACTGCTCTGTCTGACTCTCTGTTACTTAATTTAGACTTTAATCTAAGCTTTGTTTCAACACAATCTGACTACATATAACTCACTTATCTTAAACTACAACATGTGAGCTGATTCATGCTGCTAGACAAGTCCCTCTCAAATAACATTACATTAGTATTGACTTAGACTTCGACTTAGACAAACTTTACTGATCCACAAGGGAAATTATTTGGATACAGAAGCTCACTCATCACAATAAAATATAATAACAGAGAGTAACAAAAATAAATGGTATAGCAAAAAGAGCAAGAGACAGGAGTAAAATGAGACATAATTATAAAGATAAATGTATATGTACAAGTCAAAATAAAATAGAAAAATAAATAATAAACTATAAAATAAACTATAAAATCACAGCTATAAACAAGAGACAAGAACGACAAAGAACAACAAGACAAGACAAGAACGTGCAAATAATATGCTATGTATTGAGACTATTCCTTAGTATTGAAATTGAGTTTAAAACTTTAGTATCATCACCACACTGATTCTGCTTTTGTTTATTTCTCAGATATGGTCCAGAGGCGGCAGCCGCAGTGTCCAATGACCCAGGGGCCATGCAACGGCTCCAGGACCAGGCCTCCCACCAGCACCACGCGGCCGGGGGAGGGAAGCTGCCCCAGTCTGCCTCCCCGGGCTCAGGCATGCTCCAGGGACCACCCGCCACCGGCACAAACCGCCTCTCCACTCTGCCCCAAGGCGAGAAGATGGCCAGCGCCTTCACTGACTCTCCAGCAGGGGGCGTCGGAGTGGGGAAAGGCAACTACATGGACGTGAGGACTGCCGGACTTGTGGGAGAGTCCAGGGAGGCAGCAGGGGGCGCTAGTGCTGGGGAGACGGTCGTGGACATGAGAAATGCAGAGGAGAATGAGGCTGACAATGATCTGGATGAAGACGCAAACGGTTCGAATTCAGAAATCTCCACAATTGCGAAAGAAGTGGATAAAGTGAACCAGATCATCAACAACTGCATCGACGCTTTGAAACTTGATGTTTCCGCGAGCGCTCCGCCCACATCCGAGAATATTCCGATTCCGCAACCTCCGAGCTACGCCGCATCTCAAGCACGAAACCTGCTCCCAATGTCGCCCGGCAACCAAAACGAGCAAATTATCAAAGCTCCTTCTCCGAAAGTTCACCCGAAAATGCACCCTCAGAGCTCACAGTTACAAACGCACTTACCCGCTCACCCTCACCCATCCATGGCGCCCGTCCCACTGGTCATGCCGTTATCAGAGCGTCCTGGAATCAGTGGAGGTGGGTTCCTCACTCCCCCGTACCGCGATCCGCCTCCAGCTAACGCGGTTCGTCCGTTACAAAGGCAGTTAAGCGCAGATGCTAAAAACAGGCTAGCCAATCCTGCGAATAAAAACCCAAGAGGCTACAGCATGGAAGTCCCCGATCAACGCGGAGACCCACCCAAGTACCAGGAGAAGGCTAGCCCATTAGCTTGTAAGAAAGGCGAACGAGGTTGTAGCGGGAGTGCTATTAACGGAGGTGGGGTTAGCGTCAACGGAGCTAGCATGCAGTGTAGTAACGGTAAAAGCAGCGGGTGTGGTCCTAAAGTAGCTCAAAGTACCACGCAGCATTTAGAAGTACAACCTGATTACCACAGTTCTGAGCATCGGCATTCTTTCCCGGCTCTGTACTACGAAAACGCCGACGATTCACCAGATTCGGCACAGAAGGCAAATTTCCTGAAGCCGACCGGGCGCGCCAAACGGGAGGCGACCATGGCGTATTCCCAGCTCTCACCATCCCGACATCACAACTACAACTCCGGTTACTCCTCCAGTCCGGAATACTCTTCGGAGAGCACACTTCGGATTTGGGAGCGGTTTAAACCTTACCGGAAGAGCCCGAGGGAGGAGGCAGCCGCGTACATCGCCGCTGGTCACGCGCTGAGGAAAAAAGTCCAGTTTGCGAAAGATGAGGACCTCCACGATATTTTGGACTACTGGAAAGGAGTGTCTGCACAACAAAAGCTGTGAGGAGGTGGGTTAGCATAGCGTACACTAAAGCATTTTAAATATTTTACTGTCAAATGTAGCAAGCAACTTATCCTCCTTTATGAGTTGTACAGTAACGGGTCGATAAAGCGCTGGTATTTTTTATGTTTGGGAAATTTAATAACTGATTTTGGTATTTATTTATCTTGTTCTATTTAAAGTCTGGAGATTTTTTACCCTTTTCAACACGATACAGAGTTTGCAGATGGTTTTTCTAGGTGTAAAGTACTGCACTTCATTCTGCCTTTTTGATTTGGTGTTGAGTTTTTTATGTCAGATGCCCTTTCACGTGGTAATTCTTCCTTACAATTTAAACTTGGACCAACACAAAGAAGACAGGCTAATGCGAACTGTTTTGTGGCTTGATCTCAATTATATATTTGAGGGTTTTTTTGTTTAAGTTATTATTTCATTTGAGTTTAGGTTTCAAATGAACATGGTATAAACGAAAGAGCATTTTTATTCAAACTATAGATTCATAAAGAGACACAGGAGAACGTAGTACTTCTAACTGTAAAGTGTGGCCAGAGATCACACAAGAGTTAAGTGGACGGTGAGGATTTATTATTTAGTTTTAGTTTGAACTGTAGGGGGCGCACCATGAGTTAAAATGAGATAAAATACCTTTGGCTGTAGCTGCCCTTCCAATGACCATAATACCATAATACGACTCAGTGTTATATAATTGTCTGCATATGACATTATTTGAACTTTTCTGTGTTTTAACTTTCACATTTGACACACTTAAACTTCATTGGTAACCACATAAACCACCAGCTACACTCATTATTCTATTAAATATTTATAACTGTACAAAAATGGACATTAAAGAAGACCTATTGTGCTTGTGTCTGCTGTACAGTTATAATCTATGACCCAAGGATTATTATTAATTTGGACATTTTAAATCGCAATATTCATCTAAAAAGACTTAATAAAATAAAAGAAACAGATTCGCTGACCTTTGTGTTAGCCCAGTGGGAGCTGACGTCGCTGCAGATCACGTTAGTGAGTTGTATCAAAATGACTGCACTGTCGTTTATCACCGATTAAGAAAATTAAATCGGATAATGAAGTAAGTACAGAACAGTGGCCGTGTACCAGTGATGGTGAAAACAGGAGTTGATCTACAAAACGGCGTCTTGAAAACATTTGATAAAAGATTTCTCAAACCACAGAACTCTAATCAAACCTGAAGCTGAACCCAAGATGGCGTCGTGTTGTTTTCAGGGGCCTGGGCTCATTGGTTCATGGGCCCAAAAATAATTTTCTCCTCCACATTTACTTCCTCAATCTGGGCGAGGTCCTCCCACCCGTGTGACGTCTGTAACATGGACCAGTGGATCAGATTTGGACCAATCAGAGCACGGCGTGGAGCGTTTGGACCAATCAGAGCGAGAGCTGCTAGAGCGGAGAGGCTCAGTCTGACAAAGATCACTTTTAGGAGCTTTGAGGATTTAAACATTTTAAAAAGTTTATGTTGTGAAAATAGAAAAGAATCCTACAAAATCCAACCTTTGTGAAATGCCCTGTCAGGACACGGGCAGTTTGAATTCCCAAAATGCATTGCGCTCTATGGGAGAATTCTTTCTGGGCCCAAACTCCCGGGAGCTGCAGTACCTGGAGCGTCCACTAGAGCTCCAGAGGGGATTATCCAGGTTTTATTATAGATCCATGGCTCAAACCTGCATGAATCTAAATATAACTTTGAGAGAATAAATGAGAAGAGGAAACAACTATAACATGGTTAAAAGCTCTTAAAAGTTGATCCAGAAACGTTAACTTTTCGTTAACTTAACGTTCTTTTGTACATTAACTTCTTACTACTACTACAATACTACTGTTTTGTCTTTAAAAAGAACCCAAGAAGTTCCTCTAAAAAGTTGATTTATCCCCCCTCTGATGGCAGGAGGGCCCCTTTGCATTTGCACATTCTACCTGTGCCAGGAAACATCACTGTAAACTGTTATGTTTGATTTTTATTCATTTTAACCACTTGTGTAGCTTGACTGAATACTTACTTGATCACAAAGGTTAGCCAGGTGCGTACAATCCTCAGTCTTTTACCTCATTAGCGGCAGAGCACCACGTTAGCTTCCCGTATCTCTCCGTTAGCCGTGTTATTGCCTCGTTTTAACCCGCTTTTTCACTAATCCCATCAAACCTCTCTCTCTCTCCGCCGTCTTCTCTTCGCCGTCGCACCTGCTCTTGGCGCCAGCGTGGTTTTCCGGATAATACGAGCGGATGAGGAATTAGCCACCTTTGTTTGGGTTCGGTTTCGCTTCAGGGGGAGGACATTACCAGATGCTAATCGCGCTAATTGTTCTTCTCGGTGTTTAGAGCCTGTGGGTGGGCTGTAGATCTGAAATGTTTTTTACATGAGCTGAACGAGAAACGTGTGCAGGGATGTTTATGAAGGAAGTTCATCTGAAAAGACTCCATCGATCTGATGTTTCTGTGGTACTTTTTACAAATTTTGATCTGTTTAGGTTCAGCACTAGACTTAGAGTGTGTAAAATAAAGTGTAAAAATATAAATAATAAATAATAATACATTTTAAATAAGTATAGATTCTAAATAAGTAGCAAAAATAACAAGAAACTGGTGTAAAAATAGGAAAAACAGTGCAAAGATGATGGGTAATTTGTTGTACAGTTGTAGGGAGTATTATCTGTTACACAAGGGTGAGTTGTTGTACAGTTGTAGGGAGTATTATCTGTTACATAAGGGTGAGTTGTTGTACAGTTGTAGGGAGTATTATCTGTTACATAAGGGTGAGTTGTACAGTTGTAGGGAGTATTATCTGTTACATAAGGGTGAGTTGTTGTACAGTTGTAGGGAGTATTATAGTATGAATGTAGCAGTATCTGAAATCTTCCAAAAAGGAATATATTTATGAGTTAAATTTATTTGAACTACAAAGACGTGTTTGTTGTTATTGAAAATTGGTTTTGTTTGAAGCACTTAGTTTGTAATTATGTAAAATGGAAAGATTATACAGATTAAAGTTAAAAGATTTATATTACGCTGTTTTCTGATCAATGATATAATGTTTCCTCATCACAAACATCTGGAGTTGTGTTTTGATTCTCACACGTTTAACACACAAACCCTGCAGATTTAGGCTGGTGTTTCAAACAAAAAACACTCTGTTCCACCTTGTGATGTCATGTGGTAATACAGGAAGTGCTCCAATGCATTTTTACACTCCACACACCTTCACGAGAATCATCTGGATAATTTCACCCCTGGAATGTCCAATCTCTACTAAACAGAAGGTAAAAAAGGAGCTGTTCACTTGAAAACTACCGCTTGATGACATCACAAGGTGGGATAGAGCATTTGGAGCTTTAGAGATGTAAACAGACTAATAACAAAGAGTTCCTCAAACATGTGAATGAAACAAAACACAACTCCAGGTCTGTTTTTGATGAGGAAACAACATTAGAACACGGCTTAAAGATCACAAAAGTCATTTCAAAGGATCTAATATTTTGTTAGTTGTTGTTAATTACTGCGGCAACAGCAGATGTACAGGTAATGCAGATGTGTGGCTCAGTGGTACAGCTCCAGCACATACGCACACGAGGTGACTGGGTTGCGAGTTCGAGTCCTGACAGTTTTTAAAGTCTTCGTCTTAATCTAATGAAGACGCCGGGCTGTGATACGAGCCGCGTTCTTGGCAGCGGCGATAAAATGTGATTTTTATGCAAATGAGCGCCGACGACAACAGCCTCGGTCTCTTTATCTGAGAGGAAGTCCTTCTGCAGCAGATGGACTCCAAAAGATATGCTCTCCCCGCGTGGGAGTCATGTACATGTGTTACTACAGCACAATGGTGAGCCTGACTCGTCCTGTGAGTATAAGGAATGAGGAGGTTGCGGGTTAGATTCCACGTCCTCCCTGTGTTCAGTGGTGGAACATAACAAAGTAAAAGTAAATTAAGTAGATTTGAAAGTGGATTCTTTTTACTTTTGCTTCACTACATCTGAGAGCGGGTGTTTTCATTTTAATTTTCAGTCTTTTTCAAAAATGTACTGGAGTAAAAAGTTTAAAGTATTTTATTTTATTTTATTATTTTTTATTATTTATTTAATTTTATTTAGTTTTATTTTATTTATTTATTTATTTATTTATTTATGTATTTATTTATTTTTATTTTTTTTATTTTTTTTATTTTTTTTTATTTTTTTTTGTAGTTTGAGCACACAAAAATATAGAAATAAAAAGCTAGAAAAAAAATATCAATTAATTTGTTTCTGTTGAGCACAAATCTGTATCAAAATCACCACATTTGAAGCTTCAGTAGATCTCAAAATCTGCACAAAATACTCTTTTTATTCTTTTAAACAGGTACTTTTATTTAAGTAGATTTTTTCATGTTATACTTTTACTTTTACTTGAGAAGTTTTTGCTCTTATATTTGTACTTTTACTTAAGTAACAAAATTGACCCCTGCTTATGTTACTGTGGCAGAGTGGTTAGCCTGTCTCCTCCTCTCAGTAAGGAGGTTGTGGGTTAGACTCCCAATCTCTCTGAGTGGAGTTTGCACTTGCTCCCAGTTGTACTGTGGCAGAGTGGTTATCCTATAGACCAGGGATGGGAATTATATTTTCCATGGAGAAACAGAAAAAATGCTTAACTCAATTCTGCATAATATTAATTGTATTTCTTTATTAAAAAAAGCAGTAAATATCGTTGTTTTGACACGCTGGTGAGACTAGGAAGAGTTTATGTTGCGACTAAGCAATGAAAAAGTGAGTTTACCTTACAAAAATGTAATTAAAAAAATAAAAATTTAAAATAAAAATAAAAGCAATGCAGCTTTAGACCAGGCATGAGGTAAAATTATAAATACGTTTATTTTGTAATTCCAAATTAGCTTAAACGAGCCGGTCAGATAAAACCAAAGGGAGCTGTACAATGCCCAGGTCGCCGCGTTCCAAATAAGAAGTGAATATGGGCGCGCTTCCGGTTCCATCGACTCTGGCTCCAGTTCACTTTGTATTGAAAAAACGTCGTCTCTCTCTCTGTAACTGTTGCTGTGAGCCTCATTATTTTGGTCTTAAAATGTTTGTATTAACTCCTGGTGTTTCTATTTCGCTATTTTGTCACAGTCGCTCAGTCCACTTGTTTCCACAGTCTATGGGCTATCCTGTCTCCTTCCTCTCAGTAAGGAGGTTGTGGGTTCGACTCCTGATCTGTCTTCTTGGAGTTTGCATGTCCTCCCTGTGTTACTGTGGCAGAGTGGTTAGCCTGTCTCCTTCTCTCGTCCTTCGTCTTATTCAAATAATTCTTAAGCGCAGTAACAGTCCCTATCTGAAAACACAGCGTATGTATTTTCAAATTAAAATGTAAAGCTGTAATGACTTAAAGGCCTCGGGGAATATTTGCTTTTTCTCTTTAATTTTAACATCATAATTACAAAAGAAACACGAGCTCGGGCCGTCATTACGGAACATTCAAGTCACTTTATTACTTATTTTTCAAGATAAACACTGAATCCATGTGTTTATTTCATACAAAAGTCTCGCCTGAAACCATAACATGAATAGTCGTGGTTTCATTTACTCCAAAACGCGGTGTTTGAGGGTGAAAAGACACATTACGGAACATTTACTGGACGAGCCGTTGTTAAATAGTTTGCGACTGATTGATGTTATTAATAAACGTTTCGAGTAAAGTGAATTCAAAAAAGTAAAAGTCGCATGAGGAAAAGTATAGTTAAAACGCCTTTATTTTATTTTCTGGTGCTGTATTGGCCATGAGTGTTTCCATGGAGATGTTTTTGCTCTCTCTCTCTCTAGAATGTTCCACAGTATTTACAGAATTTATGAAAGCCGCGGTTAGTGAGACTCAGACTTCATGTACGACAATTCTCCATAAATATACAAAAAGATGATTCAAAACTCTACGCTACAACTTCACAAACCTGATGCGATGTGCGGTAGTTTCATTGTGGTGCTCTGAAGGGGGAGCAACTTAGCATGGGGAGAAAAGGGAAGGGAGACTCAGACCGTGAAACCCTTAAAAGGTACATTGTGTAACTTTTCTGGTGGAGGGTTCGTCAAAAGCTGTTGTTATTGCTTGGTTTGGAATGTTTCACAGTATGGCATTAAACCTTTCTGTCTCCATGGAGACCAAACCAGACCAAGTTCCAGGTCAGATCTGTGGAGAAGCGACCCCACTCACAGTCAGAACGTCTGTTTTTCTAGATATTTTTGAGCTTTAAAACCACCTGTAACTGAATAAATGTAAAGTAGAGCTGTTTAAAGTCACAGTTGCCACGTTTACATGATGTTTTTTTAAATTTCGAATTAATTGTTCAGAATTAAATAGTTCGTAATTAAAATATTTTCCTTCATTTACATGGAAATAATAATTCCGAATTGAGGTTTACATGTTAAATCGGTTTTATTTAATTCCGCTCCTCGTCTGGGGGTGGGGAAAGGTTCTGATTGGACAGGGACACGAACGGATTTACGTCGACCGGAAGAAAACTCACACTTCAGCTGCTACCGGCTTTTTGTCATCTCGGTTTGTCGTTACGCCGCAGACACAAACGTGATCCAAACTTTTTCCGCAGTCGTTCCGATGATAATGAAGCAGCAGCTGGAGAATTCTATCCTCACACTTTACGTCTGTCGCTGAGGAGGAGAAGGGAAGAGCGTCGGAGAAGGAGGAAGAAGACAAACTGAGTCAACGGCTGCTCCACCTCAGCCCACTCCCACATCCCGCTCACAAATCCAAAGAGCAGTGGATGAAAGTCCGAAGAGACGACTGGTGGAGCCGGATCAGAAGGACGACCCAACGAGCATGTGCCGAATGACCGGAATTATTTTTAAGAAGAAAAAACGTTTACATGGTCAAGGAATAAATTAATTCGGCTTTAAAATTCCGAATAATCATTTTCATTAGGAATTAAGTGTTTACATGGACTTCTTAAAGCGGAATTATTTTTTATTCAGAATTATAATTATTTTTATTCGGAATTAAAGCTCGTGGCATCTGTGAAACATTAGAAGCAGAGCACTGACATACCCACAGAAACAAGCAGGTGACGGACTCCCCAACCGAAAAGTTACACAGTAGTTGTGCGTTTAAAGACAAAAGCAAAGTGTAGGTATCTGTTTAGTTGTGTTTGTGCAGATTTGAGTGCGCTGTTGTGTTCTGGGCATGTTACATAACGCTGTGAGAATGAGTGGAGCTTTATTGGAAACACAAATCAATGAGGATGAGAAATGCCGCCGTGTGCGGAGCCTCTCGGTGGATGCAGACGTTCCGGAGTGTGTTTATTAAAATGGAGAGCGATCAAAACTAAATATCACGGAGCATTTGTTTCCTCGGCCCTGTGTCCCCTCAGGAGCCACTGTCCTGTTCCTAAATGTGCACTTCAGAGGTTTGTGTTACATTCTGTGCTTGTGGCTGTTATAATCTATGATACTAGTGGATCGTTATGTTATAGTTTGGACGTTTTAAATCGCAATATTGATCTGAAACAACTTAAAGAGCCCATATTACGCTATTTTCTGGTATTTTCTGGCTGTGTTATAAAGTTTCCTCGTCATAAACACACCTGAGGTTGTGTTTTGTTTCTTTCACACGTTTAACACACAAACCCTGCAGATTCAGGCGTTTGGGAGTTCTTCTGGGAGTTCTTGTGATGTCATAATAAAGGAAGTGCTCTATTGTGTTTTTAAACTCCATTCACTTTCACTAGAATCATCTGGAAGATTTCAGATCTGGAATTGCCGATCTCTATTGAACTAAAGGTAAAAAAGGACATCACATGACATCACAAGGTGGAACAGAGGATTTCGAGCTTTGGAGATGTCGGCAGAGTTACTCAAACATGTGTGAATGAAACAAAACACAACTCCAGGTCTGTTTTTGAAGAAGGTAACAGCATTAAAACATGACTTAAAGCTCACAAAAGTCAATTTTTTACGTAATGTTGGACCTTAAATAAAAGAAGCAAGTCCACCAATTTGCATGTGGGAGCTGACGCCGCCGTAAACGTCATCGCAACAAAGCGCCGCATGCCGTGAGCCCCAAAATGACCACACGACGCTGCTGAATCCTACACCGATTAAGAAAGTAAAACTGGAGAAGGAAGTCCGTACGTCACAGTGGACGTGAACCGGTGGAGGTGAAAACGGGAATAGAGCTGAGCAAAAACGTCTTGAAAACAGGAGAATAAAGACTCAGACAGCTATAACATGGTCAAAAGCTCAGAAAAGTCCATTTTGCAGAATAGGTCCGCTTTAAAGCACAACCCAATAACGTTTCTGCTCATTTTTCTCTGTGTAGCGCCACCTATGTTTCAGAGTACAGCACTGCTCACTGGTCCAGTCACTTGTTCTCTTTGTGTGACAAAATTGAGAGATAAAAATCAATTTGCTGTCGGTCTTTCTCTTTTGATCATTTCATAACCAGGAATTTGTCAGTGAATTACGTTTACGTGTCGGCTTAGGATTCATATTTTTGTCCAAATTGTTAAAGGACAAGAGTTGATAATGAAAAAATTGAAATTCCAAATCCAAAAATTTCACTTTGTTGGAGAATATTTTAAAGCATTTATTTTAAGAGGGCAGGACACAGAGTACAGCATGAATGTTCAACCAAACTCGCCGGATCAGACAAAAAGGAAGAAAATGACTGCCCCCTTGTGGCTGACGTAAAAACAGCCCCTGCTAAAACAAAAAGACTGCCCCCTGGTGTTTTCAGTGTGTCCTGCCCTCTTAACATTAAGCGTTTTAATTTTTAAGTCTTGTAGGTGAAGTTTGTGTCTCATAAATGACCAACAGGGGGAGACACTACATTTAAGTTGGGAAAGTCACTGGTGTAATTTGGCGTCGGTTTTTATACCAGATGCCCTTCCAATAACAACCCTCTAATTTTATGAGATCTCGCCACAAAACGCCCAAACAAAGTGAGTTTACAGTAAATTGTGTTAAAGGGACAAATCTCCAGCACTGAATCTTGTTTTTCCTCTTTCCAAACTATTGTATTATCCTCTATATAAAGAATCTATTTATGTTGTACAAATATAAAATGCATTTTTACTTCTGGTGCATCAGGAGCTCGTGTTCGGGGCCATTCAACAAATTGGTGCCATAATTTCACAAACTGGAAAAGTCCTGCTTCACTTTTTGGAGTTTCACAAAAGAACCGCTCACAAAACTAACACTGTACTCAGTTTTTTTTTTTTACATAAACTGCATATTTATACTTTGCAGCTGATGCTAACTGGAGGCTCTACTCTGTCTGAAGGTTTCTTACTCAAGTTGGCTTTAATCTGAGCTTTATTTTAACACAGTTTGACCAGAAAGAGCTGACTTACTTGGAACTACAACAGGTTCCTGAAAATGTGCCATTTAAATCCATTTTGTGTTTTTTTCTTGAGTTTTCAGACAATCTTACAACTTTTTTGACAGCGTTTGCTAACGTGTGCATTGTGTCACCACGGTAACCGCTGTACATTCCTCCACAGAGACAGGTGTAGAACACACCCAGCTTCATGTCACTGCAAAGTATCCATTTTATAACAACATTTTCTATAATATGCACATTTCTTTTTGGGTTGAGAAATAATAAGTTGCATTTTGGATATTTTAAATTTCAGAAACATTGATTGGCTTTCAATTTCACTCAAAAAAAAAACATTATTTTAATGAGATCAAAAATAAAGTGTCAAGAGTCTGTTTTGATTGAATCACTGTGTACAATGGATTGAGAGAAAAAAAAATTCTAGTTTGGTAAAGTTGTTATTTTTGAATGAAAGATTCTTTTTTTTTTTTTTTTTTTTTTTTTCAGAAATGCCATGTAATTGATATTATATTTTGCCAAAATGATGTAACCATTTGATTGAATGTGAGCAGTCTATTTTGCTGTTAAGAGTTTGATCCTTTTTACAGGTTTTGTTTTCTTTTTTTAGCTCCAAAGAGGAAGCAGGATTTAAACTCTGAAGCTGAGACGATTGTGGAAATGTGAATGGGTTTTTCACAGACCTGATGGTGGTGGTTTCAAATACAGATTTTCATTTTAAACACAAGGTACCATACATGTAACTGTCTTATTTACCTTTTTAATTTTAAATCGTAGACAACTTATCTTAAAAATAATCAGATTAAACACGAGTGACCTTTATGTGGCACGGGTGTGATTTTAAACAGTATAAATGGCGTAGATTTCGCCTTAACTCTGCCATATCTGGATATCTGGTTTATTTTCACCTTCTTATATCATTAAAAAAGATCCTTGGAGATGTTTGTGAAAAATAGACTTCATTATAAAGCCCTGTTCATGTAACGTTCACTGATACTGACAGTTTAAATGACGTGAAATAGATAAAACAGCAAAAACTGACTAATGTGCAGATGTTGTACGCAGCAGCGAAATCACTCACGTCAACGTAATTTCAGTTTGTGATTTTATTTTCTACAATCTACATTTCTAAGCAGTCAATTAACACTAAACACATGAACAGCATTAAGCAGAAAGCATTTGGAATCGTTTCTCTTCAATCTACTCTAATTAATAGACTACAATGCTAATCGAAAATACACACACTTACAGTTTTTGAATCACTTTGAGACGACAGTATATATGGATCATCCTGATAAAACCAAAATCAAAATCCAATATCGATGTAAAATTGCATTCATGGCGTAATTAATGTATAGTTTGATAAACTGCTAGCCCATTTAGCTGCTTGCACGTTTAGCTGCAAGCCCCTTTAGCTCAGATCTGTGGAGAGGCGACCCCGCTCACAGTCAGAATGTCTGTTTTTCTAGGTATTTTTGAGCTCTAAAACCACCTGGAATTGAATAAAAGTAAGGTAGAGCTGTTTAATGTCACACTGTGGAACATTGCAGGCAGAGTATAGAGTCTATTCAGCTTTTTTTTTCATTAGAGGTGGTTTTATTGTTCAGAAATACCGTTACGAGCAGGTCCGTCTCTCTGCCGAACTTGTAGCCCGTCTCGCCGCACAAATCCACTTCTCCCTTCAATATGGAGTTTTTTTAATCCCAGTACAACAATAATCCACAGTCTCTGAAACTCCATAAAGTTTGTCCATTATGGCCTACGGCGTTAGTTTCTATGGGAACGCTCCGCCGCTCCATTACCATTGTGGGGTTTGGAGGTGCATGCTGGGATTGCGTGGCAACAACTGCAGTTCTATTACTTCAGACTTTACATTACAGTGATAACATTCGTATTCCATATATTCTGACACTACTTATTCGGCTTTTTGTATTTTTTGCTAACCCTCTTACAGTCTGATTTTTTTTATTCTCTATGGTAAAGTAATCCTTGATAACTTTTACAAAAAAAAATAAAATAAAAAAAGTACATTGTGAGTCAGAAAATGTACTGAAGGCACTGTGTACACAAGCGAAATGCAATAGAACTGTACCTAAAATGTGTCTCTATCTGAGCATCTTTGGGTTTCAGAACGATGGACGTAAAATCTGCCGTTTCCATAGAGATTATCAATTCTAAGCAACACGTTACAACACGTTTGAACACGTTTGAATGGTGAAAAGTCCTCAAAATGGCGCCTATAAACACTAAGCTGAAACCCACGGTAAAATGTGTCTCTATCTGAGCGTCTTTGGGTTTCAGAGGGACGCAAAATTTGCTGATTCCAGAGAGATTATCAATTCAAATCAACACGTTCTGTCTTTTGAACGGTGAAAAGTCCTCAAAATGGCGCCTATAAGAGTAAGGTGACCAGACGTCTCTATATACCCAGGAAAGTCTCAGTTGTGTCCCTTGTCTCAGCAGATTTGTCCCAGTTTTTAATTACAAGAAATGTCCCAGGTGTCCCTTTTTTGACCAATTTGATCTAAACCAGGTCTAAACCAGGATTACATCAGGTCTAAAACAGGGCTATCACAATTTTTGTCTAATCTGATCCTCGCCAACAGTAACAAGGAGCATAAATTGTCATTTGTTTAGCCAAAATACTGAAAACCATGTTTGCAAATGACCATTCCATCTTCTGAACCGTGAAAAGTCCTCAAAATGGCGCCTGTAATCACTCAACTGAAACCCATGTTATGATTTTTTGCAACTCCACAGTAAATCTGATATTATTTTCCACTACCATCGACTTCCCTGTGAAAGACCCATTCACCATTTGGACAGAAGTTTGTATTTGTTTGAATGAGAAGATTTTGGACTCGACAAAACCAGAGGAGATTCACCGGACGACGACTGTGACGCAGCCTGTGGAGACCGGACACTCTGCTGTGTATGTGATCCTATTACTGCTACTACCACTACTACTACTACTACTACTACACTGTGGGTACAATACTGCAGTAGTGACTTTTTGTACTCTCCTCCTCCTCTTCTTCACAAACAGACTGTGTTTAAATCTTTAAATCGACGCGTTTACAAAAACTCTGGCCTCAAGTGCCAAAGGAGCGGGACTGAGGGGGCGGAGCCAACTGATCACAATTCTGTTTACATTTTATTTGAACTTAAAGCTGCACTGTGTAACTTTTCTGGTGGAGAGTCCGTCCGTCGAAAGCTTTTTTTCATGGAGATGTTACTGCTTCATCCGGAATGTTTCGCAGTATGGCATTAAACCTTTGTATCTTCATGGAGACCAAACCAGACCAAGTTACAGGTCAGATCTGTGGAGAGGCGACCCCGCTCACAGTCAGAATGTCTGTTTTTCTAGGTATTTTTGAGCTGTAAAACCACCTGTAATTGAATAAATGTAAAGTAAAGCTGTTTAATGTCACACTGTGGAACATTCCAGGCAGAGCAATGACGTATCCATAGTAAAGGTGCATTGTGCATTTTTTCTGGTCGTTGGTGTGTTCCACAGTATGGCATTAAAAGTCTACTCAGCTTTTTGTGTCAGTAGAGGCAATTTTATTGTTCAGAAATACCATTAGGACCCGGTCCGCCTCTCCAACAAACCGATCTGTACCTTGGCCTGCTCGTCTCCATGGAGATAGACAAGTTTAATGCCTTACTGTGAAACATTCCAGGCTGAACAGTTAAGCACATCTACACGGAGATTAGCGTGTGGCGTACCCTCTCTAAGAAACGTTATTTGGAAATGATTGAAGGTTTTGTTGTGCGTTATCATTACATTAGACATGTGTTCAAAATTAGCATTAGCATTTCTTGTTTTAGTTTTGAATTTGTGTGGAAAAAGTAGAATGTAAACGTAACCCCTGATTTCTGAGCATCCAAAACTCCATTGTTGTTAGCAGAGGGAGTGAAGCAGTTTAAAAATAAGGCTAAAAACAATACCTGTAAACTCTCAGACGCATGTACTCTGGGTAAAAGGCAAAATTTTAGCATTGAAATGATTAGCGTGAGTCTGGGGGCATTGTGTGGGCTTTGAAAACACAGAGGAGCACTTCCTGGAGCAGACGGGCACCATCTCATGACGTCATCAGGTGAACAGATAGTTTTGAGCTTTTGAAAATTAAATGGAGATTGAATTTGCAGGATTATTGACACGAGTACCAAGTATATTTTTGATAAGGAAGTAATTGGCACGTGGCTAAAAGCTGAAATTAGAACATGGGCCCTTTTAAGTTGTTGTTGTATTAATATTTTTATTTATATGTGAATTTTTCTGTATAAACGCCATGGTTTTCTCTCACTGGACAAGTTTAATTGTTAAATAAACCTCACCGAAACACGTGGTAGGCTAATGCTAGGTAATACTACAAAATACAAATACATACTGCATAAAATGGTACTTGTATTATAGGAGCAGCTGAGGCTCGGGCATCTGTTCCGGATGCCTCCTGGACGCCTCCCTCAGGAGGTGTTCTGGGCATGTCCCACCAGGAGGAGGCCCCGGGGAAGACCCAGGACACGCTGGAGGGACTATGTCTCTCGGCTGGCCTGGGAACGCCCAATTTGTGTCTGTCCTTTTTTCAAAGGACAAGAAACACAATGTTCAAATCATTTCGTATTGTCAACTGGACTGGACTATTACTCAAGTAAGAGTAAAAGTATCCTGCTATAAAAGTACTCTGAAAAATACAATTTCCTTAAAAAGTGAATCAAGTAAAAGTAACTGAGCAAGTGTAACGTCTCTGCTCCCCTGGGCAAACCCTCTGGTCCTTTCCCACACTTTAATCCTTCCTTCGCTTTCAACACTCCACAGTCTTATCTCATTCACCACGAAGTCAGAATTAGCTTAAGCGTCATTAGTGTCCTTCTCTCTGCAGACACTCAGCTCGTTAAGATGGATCTGATCTCATGCGGAGGAGAAGAAGAGAGGGTCAAATGGGGCCAAAACCAAAGGATTCAGGTCAAGTTGGACTCGGTTTCATTTATCCACGTGGGCTACAGCATCAACAGGGCTTCCCACAGTAATAACGAGCTCCACGTCACGGTTTAAATGGCCCGTGTTACGCTGTTTTCTATGTTTCTATGTTCTAATGTTGTTTCTTCATCACAAACACACCTGGAGTTGTGTTTTGTTTCATTCACACTTTTAACACACAAATTCAAATGTTGCGTTTGTCATTCAAACAGTCTCTCTGTTCGAGCTTGTGATGTCATGTGGTAATTGCTGTGTTTCAGATGACATCACAACCGTCTATAGTCCTGTATTATTTAATGTATAGAGTCCCTCAGGTAGAATCCACAGCATAAGGAGAAATTCAATTTGTCAACTGGACAAAGTTTATTTGGTTGTACGTTTCTCAGCTCATCCAAGCTGCTTCTTCAGTTCTGGTCAGACGCAGGTGGACACTGCCTTATATCTGCCTGAAGGGGGCGCTCACTACAATGAAATTACTCTGAGACTCCCACACCTATTTGTTTACAGTTTCTGTTAGTTAGGTGGGCCTATTAAATATGGAGTGGGTGTGGGGTGTTGTTAGCAGAACCATTCAGGGCCATGATGGTGTTTTCACACCTCTGGACCTGACCTGGCTAGTCCCATTGTTTTCCCAGTTTGTTTTGATTTAGGTTTGAGGATAGAGTTATAGATGGAGACAAATGATGTCTGAGACCCCCATTTCTGTTCAAGGAAGGATTCTCTTTCTTGACAAAAATAGCTTCTTTAACTCCCCTCTCAAACCAGTTCTTTTCTCTGGCCAAGATCTGGACCTCACTGTCCTCAAAGGAGTGGCCTGTGGCTTTTAGGTGGAGACGTACGGCAGACCGAGGTCCTTTTAGGTGAAGATGTACGGCAGACTGAGGTCCTTTTAGGTGGAGATGTACGGCAGACCAAGGTCCTTTTAGGTGGAGATGTACGGCAGACCGAGGTCCTTTTAGGTGAAGATGTACGGCAGACTGAGGTCCTTTTAGGTGGAGATGTACGGCAGACCAAGGTCCTTTTAGGTGGAGATGTACGGCAGACTGAGGTCCTTTTAGGTGGAGATGTACGGCAGACCAAGGTCCTTTTAGGTGGAGATGTACGGCAGACCGAGGTCCTTTTAGGTGGAGATGTACGGCAGACTGAGGTCCTTTTAGGTGGAGATGTACGGCAGACTGAGGTCCTTTTAGGTGGAGATGTACAGAAGACTGAGGTCCACTATGGCTTTCTCTATATTATTTCATACAGATGGGGAGGGGTTTAAAATGCTGATTTTTATTGTAATTCATTGAGTTCAAACATTTGTGAATTTACCTTTTGGATATTTCATGGCAAAGTATAATGTGATCTATAGGGAAAACTATTGCCAATCTCTGTGTTTTACTAAAGGTAAAAGGAGCTGTTCACTTGATAACTATCGCTTCATGACATCACAAGGTGCAACAGAGCATTTAGAGCTTTGGAGATGTAAACAGAGAGTTACTCAAACGTGTGAATGAAACAAAACACAACTCCAGGTCTGTTTTTGAGGAGTGAACGACATTATAACACGGCTTAACAGGAATCACAGGAATCTTTTTTGCGTAATATAGAACCTTTACGCCCCGTTCACCCACGCAGCCTGACCCAGAAATATACCTGCATTTTTCCAGAACAACGTCATATATGAAAAAGCCAGAACGGATTTTCCTGCATTTTTATCTGACAGTTTTGGTACTACGCAGGGAAGGTAAAATGTGTCTTGCCCCAATTCAGATATGTTGGATAAGCAGATGTTGAGGCCAAAATAAGTCCGCTGTGTAACGCTCACATCTAATTATAACACGTTTTCTTGTCCAAGGATTAGGATTAGCATGCTAGTTTTTGTAGTTAGCATCAACCGTGATGGCGCAAAATTCCACTCTGGTTTCTTAAAGTTATGAAAAGCGCTTATAAACTCATCGTGGTGAGTATTTAGGACGCTCGGAATGCGCAAAGTAAGTGAGGAGTAACTTTGGAGCGCTGCAGTTCTGTTTTTCACATTTTTAAGACAACAAAATTCACAAAAATCCATACAGGTATTTCTCTATAATTTATAACATGAATTAATTTTGAGAAAACCATGGCATTTATGTAAGAAGAATATTTTTTTTAATCTGTAATTTTGACTAGACTAGGTATAAGGATGCATATAGGTCCAAAGCTACAACTTATTCAGTTGTTATCGTAGACATTCTTAAATACTGATATCCTGGTTATGGTTTAGACCCCAGTTCAGTCCTGGTTCAGTCCTGGTTTAGTCCTGGCTTAGTCCTGATTACCCACAATACACTTTCATAACCCCTTAACAAAACTAGAATTCATTCAGTTGTTCTATCAGTTGTTCTATTGCAGACATTCTCAAATCCTTATGGTTTAGACCCCAGTTCAGTCCTGGCTTAGACCTGGTTGAGTCCTGGTTCAGTCCTGGTTTAGTCCTGGTTTAGTCCCAGATAAGTCTAGTTTAGTTCCTATATTCTAATGCTTGTTGTAAATAAAGAGAACAGGGATCAAACCAGGACCAAGACCTGGATCTGGAAGGACTAAACCAGGACTGCAAAAGAATTCCACAAAACGTAATACATCTTTTATTTTAAATATCTGGAAGCTGCATTCACACTTAGCTCAAAAATGGGCAAACGTTCGTATCAAGTTGAGTTTAGAGAGATTTATAAAGTGTTTCAAATTTAATCCTGCCCATTTTTATTCTGGGTGTGAAACCAGTCACGTTTGATTGTATTTTGATTTTATTTTTGCAGTTGTTTGATCGCCAGAATGTGAAGCTACGTGTACAAAACTGTCGGAGAGTTCAGATATCTGTGAATTTTGTACAAAAATATTTAAGACAAAAAACTGTAGGAAACTTTTTTATACTGAGAATGTTTAACCTGTTTATGGTGGAGGGAAGGGTTTGAGGAAACAGGGAATCGAACTACAGACCTGCCTCCATTAAACAGAGTAGACCCCACACAGTTTCCAGCAGTTTGGATCAGAACAATGGGGTATAACATATGCTAGAGTGAGCCTGGATTCTGTCGCTGTGGCAATCTTGAGACTTGAGAATCTTGAGCAAATGTGGCAGCCATCGTGAGACTGGAGCAGGAGCAAATTTCTGATTGAAAATAATGTAAAGATCGGACCAGAAAACTCAGATTTAACACAGATTTAAGTGTTAAAATTGACATATAACTGTGTTTTTATGTCCTAATAATCCAGAACTCTACCTGCTTCTGTCTGGACATTATTCTGTTTTTTATTTATTAATTTATTAGCTAAAATTAGAAAAAAAAAAAAAAAAACAAGATATTTTTCACATTAGGCAGAATATTAGACAAAGTACAAATTTGAAAGTCCAATTTTTAAAGTTTAAGAGAATATTGTAATTAAAAAGTCCACCTCTCTATTAGTTTGTCGAGAATTCTACACTCACAACATGGCTGCTGCTAATGTTGGTTATTACAGGTTACCATGGCAACAATCTCTCGAGCTTCTATTATATCTAGCATAATTTAGGTCTTAAACTATACTTATACACTGAGGTGTGAGATCTTATTTTTGGTATTTCACATGTTATAACTTAAATACTATCTGAAGTTACGCATAAATTCTCTGGTGGAGGGTCCGGCACATCCTTGTCTCCATGGAGATGCTGGCCTGGAATGTTCCGTAATCTGTCATTAGACTGAACAAACATTTATTCATTTTCAAGTGTTTTTATTGCCAAAAAAAACAAAAACAAAAAAAAAAAAACAAAAAAAAAAAAAACGCATTCTTACTGTGAGTGGGGTCGCCTCTCCACAGATGTGACCTGGAAGTTGAGTTGTTTCTTTCTCACTTGCTCGTCTCCATGAAGATGCTTGAAGTTTAATGCCATACCGTGGGATATTTCAGGCAAAGCATCAACAAAGACTTCGCCAGAAAAGTTACGTATTATTTTAGATCTCTCTAAAAGATCACATTATCATAACATTTCTGGTTCTGGTTCTGGTTCAGGTTCTGGTTCGTCCTTGTGTCTCTCGGCTTTGGGGGCAGGTCTGTGGCGATGCGTTCGTGGACACTGGGTTTTTCCGTTACCGGTCGGGGACTGTGCAATGACTGCTGTATTTATTATGACGAGTATATTGTGGCCAAACTGAATAAAGTGTTATCTTTGCATGACTCTGGTATTTAAACTCCTGTATCCTCCTCAGTGGATGTACATGTTTTTCTGTGGACTCAAATATACACTTTTCATAGCCTTTTCCTACAAACCCAGACCCAGTGTTTTTATTTCACTTTCACTTTAGCAGAGGATGAAAAGAACAAAAGTGAAAGCGCCGTTTAGGGGGCGGGGCGTTATTCATCCACTCCACACTCTGTGCTGGACAGTAGCGACATTAGCTCAGTTGGTAGAGTGTTTATAGACTAACCCCTTCCCCTTCACTTTATCTACGTCTTTGTCTTGCCCCTCGATACCGAGCTGTGAGGGCTCGGGGTACGAATGTTCCCCTAAGAAATGGGACTCCACTCGATTACCGTTTACTTCTGTTAAGCAAATTGACTTCACACTGATTTCACCTAAAAAGTGCCACGTCAAGGATTATCGGGAACCTCAGCTCCACAAAAAACGAGCTTGTTTATACATGAAAGTTCGATGAAAACGATAACGTCGGCTAAACAGACATTACTACAATTAAAACCACAACAACAGTTCACTAAAAGTAACATAGAACATAAGCGTCATAATTGTAAACCTGCTAAACTGTTAATTGATATTTACAACTGCTGAAAATACTCACATTTATGACACTCCTTGGCTGGTCGATGTGACGCTCCTGATCCCAACACCTGCCTGAGCTTGTAGGCCGACGCCTTCGTTTCAAGTCTGGTCGAGAGTTTACTTCGTTTCAAGGGGTATGTAGCCCGAGGTCATGGCCCAAGCCCGTGATCAAAATTAGAATCGAGACACCCCTCGCTCTCACATGAACGCACAAAACCAAGGGGTAGGGGTAAGACGAAGGGGTAAGACAGAGGAATGGGACGCAGCCTTAGACTTACCAACTGATCCGAAGGCTGGTGGTTCAAATCCCGCTCTCGGCATAAACATCATTGGTAAAGTGGTCAGATCCACGTGGTGTGATTCCAGCTTCTACAGATAATTCTTTTGTTGTGTCCTGTGTGTATGAATGTGTCTTGAAGGTGGAAAATAAAATAAAAATGTGACTATTTACCATAATCTACTATTGTAGCTACAACTGCCCTGTGACAGATTGGTGGAAGCGAGGCTGCCAATCTGCGCCATCAGACCCTCACACATATTCATACTGGACAATGTGGGGGAAGTGTATTGTCTAAGGACACTTGGAATTCCCAGCGGTCTCCCATTCAAACACTGACCCAGCCCGGCCCGGCTCGGCTCAGCCTCTGGTGAGATTCGGCTTTGGCCACAGGAGGTTTGGCCAAAACAGTGACTTCTTGAGTTTAGTCATTAATAAAAATGATCAGGATCAACATTTGTGCATTTTAACTTTTGAATTTTCATGGCAAAGTTCAATGTGATCAACAGGAAAAAGTCATCATCACATTCAAGAATCTGAAAACCACCAAAAGAACACCAACATTCAGACTAAACTGGACTAAAGGTGAAACTAAACCAGGACTAGAACAGGACCAGACCAAACTACATCAGGACTAAAGCTGAAACTAAACCAGGACTAGAACAGGACCAGACCAAACTACATCAGGACTAAACTGGACTAAAGATGAAACTAAACCAGGACTAGAACAGGACCAGACCAAACTACATCAGGACTAAACTGGACTCAAACCAGGATCAAAGAAGAGCAGTGTGAACAGTTAAATTAATACACTATACAATAGATACAATACAATAGAAGTGTAATTAATTAGACATAGACTGTTGCTCCGCCACCCCAAAAACCAGCCAGATACACAATAAAACATATGTCGTTCTTCAGAGATTCATAAACAGATCATAAACACTTTAAAGGGTTGTTATTTAAATCCTGATAAACTGTTTTTTTGTATTCTCTCTGGGCTTTCCTCGGTCTCAGCTGCTCAGAACAGTCCCTCTGTGGCTGTAAAACACTCATCACCATCATTGTAATAATGAGCTGCACATTCTCTCGCTCAGTGCTGATTTGTCCCCAAGGATCTGGCAACCCTCCTAAAACTGGGACTCCCTCACGCAGCAGCATCATTCTACAAACAAACTGAATCAGGTGTTTTCAATCATTTTACCCTTTGTGTTGGATATTTGACCTGGTATCAGATCTTCCTCCAGTCTGTGGAGGCCAGCGCCCTGGACTTCACTGTGGTTCTGCTGGGGGAGCGGCACCAGGAAAAGGGACATTGGGCGGATTGACAAACTGATCCTTAAATCTGGACACGTGATCGACTGTGAACTGGAGACATTTGTCACAGTGAGGGACACGAGGACACTGGACAAACTGCTCTCCATCATGGACACTCCTGCTCACCCACTGCACCAGACTATAGAGGGACAGAGGAGATAATACTCCCTACAACTGTACAACAACTCACCCACTGCACCAGACTATAGAGGGACAGAGGAGATAATACTCCCTACAACTGTACAACAACTCACCCACTGCACCAGACTATAGAGGGACAGAGGAGATAATACTCCCTACAACTGTACAACAACTCATCCACTGCACCAGACTATAGAGGGACAGAGGAGATAATACTCCCTACAACTGTACAACAACTCACCCACTGCACCAGACTATAGAGGGACAGAGGAGAGAATACTCCCTACAACTGTACAACTCAGTCTTAAGTAACAGATAACCTTATGCCCTGTCAATCAGCAGAGTATTTGTCGTTCTTGTCTCTTGTTTATAGCTGTGATTTTATAGTTTATTTTATATTTTATTACTTATTTTTCTATTTTATTTTGACTTGTACATTTACATTTATTTTTATAATTATGTCTCATTTGACTCGTGTCTCTTGCTCTTTTTGCTACACCATCTATTTTTGTTACTCTCGGTTATTATATTATATTGTGATGTTTGAGCGACTGTGTCCAAATCGTTTCCCTTGTGGATTTGTAAAGTTTGTCTAAGTTAAAGTTAAAGTGCTCATGTTACACTATTTTCTGATCTGTTCTAATGTTGTTTCCTCATCACAAACAGACCTGGAGTTGTGTTTTGTTTCATTCACACATGTTTAACTCACAAACAAATATTACATATTTAGGCTGAGTTCTTCTCTCAAACAGAAAACACGCTGTTCCACCTTGTGATGTCATGTGGTAATACAGGAAGTGCTCCACTGTGTTTTTAAACTTCACACACCTTCACTAGAATCATTTGGATATTGTTAATCTCTACTGAACTAAAGGTAAAAGGAGCTGTTAATGACATCACAAGGTGGAACAGAGCGTTTTGAGGTTTGGAGATGTAAACAGACGAATAATAAAGAGTTACTCAGAAGTGAGAATGGAACAAAACACAACTCCAGGTCTGTTTTTGAGTTCACAAGAGTCCATTTTGCGTAATATAGGATGTTCAAAGTCCTTTCAGCTGACAACAATCACATAGCTTGAAACTTCTGTGAACAATTAATTTCACTTTCATTTACTTAAACTGACAGACAAGAGTTTGAACTTTGTGCCAGTTTTTGTTTCAGGTCGATAGTCTCAGTAATGACAGAGATTTGAACCATAAACCAGGTCAAACATCTGCATTGTGACAGTTAAAAATGTAAATTCTAAACTGCAAAGAGCACAGAGGAGCTGCGAGGGAGACGTTAAGATCTTTGGTGCGTTAAAGGCCGCCTCTGAAAATGTGAATGGTTTTTACAGAAGAAGCTCCTGCCCTTTAAAGCGCACTGCAGCAGATGGACCATTCATTCAGACAGAGGCTTTCACTAACAGCAGGGGGCGCTACACAGAGGAACAATGTGAAGTGACTTACAAAAGAGACAAGGGACTGGCTTGGGATTTGCCTGACAAGTCCAGACTGATATCTCTGTATTTTTTTATAGAAGTGATGTCAGTCTGTCCCAGGGTTGTCAGAAGTATCGAAAAACAGATAATAATCGATATTAAAACTGGTATCAAAACTAGATACTCATTTGAGCAGGTATCGATACTAAAAAATAATATAACTGGATAAAATTTGAGCTTTCCTGAACTGTTTCACCTCCAGTTTTATTTATTCATTTGTGTAGAAAATTACAATATTGTCTAAAAATTTGCTTTTAAAATAATCATTGTGGTATCAAAATCAGTTTTAAAGGTGCATTGTGTGACTTTTTGGTTGGACGTCCATCGCTTCTCCACAGATCTGACCTGTAACTTGGTTTGTTTTTGGTCTCCATGAAGATAGAAAGGTTTAATGCCATACTGCGAAACATTCCAGACAAAGCAACAACAAACATCTCCATCGAGAAAAGCATTTGACGGACCCTCCAGCAGAAAAGTTACACAATGCAGCTTTAAGTCAGTATCAATATTTATTGATACTGAAAGAAAACACAATAACTGGATAAAATTTTACTTTTCCTGAGCAGTTTGATCTTGAGTTTTATCAGAACTAGTGTAAGAGCACATGACATAATAAACAAATTCTATTATTTTGCGTTGAAAATTAGAATATTGTCTAAAAATGAACTTTTAAAATAATCATTGTGGAATCAAAATCGGTTAAAGGTATCCAGTCTATTGTTTAGTATCAAAATTGAGTTTGAAATTTACTAGTCTGGTCACCTCTCTCTCAGTCACGTTTCAAACCAGAACCAAACACGACCGTCCAATCAGATTTGTCTATTTCAGTGACGCACATGAAACAAAACAGGTGATTGGTCACTTTTTACAAATAAAATCAAACTTCTCTCGCCTCATATTAAAAACACTGACAAGTTCTACAGAATCACCGAGCGAAGCAATAAACTCTGTCAAAATCTGCAATGTTTTTCAGCCTCCTTTTGATATTTACTGCCTTTTCTTTCTTCGCCGTGAAGAATATATCAAGTAATAAAACTTTTCAGATGCACGCACACGCTCATATAAACACAGAAGTCATATATTTTTTATATAGTTTTAATACTTAAATGTTGTGATCACATATTTGTTATCTTGTTGAGTTTTATGACTTTTTTAAAACTCAGGCTGGAAAACGTTTCATATTGTGCGCTCTGACGGACACAGTGGAGTAAGACGGAGACATCGCCGAAAACTGTCCTGCGATCCCTCACACTGCAGCGGAGAGTACGGGCGAGTTATTTGCATATTCATATTGTATTTCTGTCTGGGTCCGAGGGAAAGGCGAGCGGTCAGTCAGTTTTTGCTCCTGCCGTAAGTCTTGCAAACTGTAACTAGGGACAGTCTGACCCAGAGCTCTGATTTTCTGTTAGGGGAATAAACTTTTGGCTAAATCGAACTTTTTGAATCTTGGTCGTCTCTAGATAGAACGCGCAGTCGTAAGCATCCATCTTTGTTTTGATGTGGCTGGACCGTGCATGTTTCTGATTGGCTAATCCACCTGTCAATCACGCCCACCAGAACCGAACCATCGACCAGACTCACATCTTCAAAAAGTGTTGCAGAAGGGTGTGTTCTGGATCCTAGGCCGAGGTTGAGGTTGAAAATGTATGAAAATTATAATTAGTGTCCAATTACAATGATCAGTTACGGTTATCACGTTATTTCCAGTTAAAACAAAAAGACCCGGTAATTACAGCGATCTGAACCATAAACCATGTAAAAAAATCTGCAATCTGACAGTTACACGGCAAACTCCACCTGAGAGTTCTGACCAGTCTCCAGCTCAGTTTAAACTATAGTGAAGAGTTAATAATGTTATTGATTGATTTATTTATTTATCTCGAGTTTGTGCCAAGAGAGAAACAATAATCATATACATATTATATATACGTTGTAAACAGAAAAGCAGCTCTTTTTTTTATGATGTCATTGAGGCTTCCTTCCATTCTGAAACTCGTAGTACCGCAGACAGATTCGGGTGGGTCCCACTGGTCAACACTGTGGAGGTCGGACTTTATTAAAACACAGATACTCACGGTTATTATGGGTTTGATCCTGCAGTCTGCGTCATGGAGGACTGTAGAGGACTGCACCAGATTTTCATTTAATAAAGATTCTTCGCCCCAGTACAGATATATTGTAAAAGCAGCTCTTTATACCAGAAGCTTCAGCGACACATAACATATTTTTAAAAGCATCAATTTACACCAGAGGCAACAGAGCTACTCCTGCAGCGCTCGTCTCTGTATATTCTCACTGTTTTATCTTGCTACACATTCATTGTTTATTGGACGGATTGTGTTTTAAATCACAAAACAAAAGCTGACCAGAGAGACGATGTTTGCGGCGATAACAGCCTTGGTTCTCTGCACCACACACTTTTTCCTTTAGAGGTTTTTCTTGTAAAGTTGCTGTTTCACGTCGTAAAGTGTTTTATATTTATCCTCCATGACTGTAAACTTTCCATAGTCCATCACGAGTCATTCTTCGAGCTTCTGATGCGACACACGGTGTTTACGCGACTGTAGTGGTTTCAGAGAACGCATTTTGAAAAGGCATCAGACGTTTATTTTGCTTATGTTCTGTCTTCCCCTGATAAAAAGGCTAGAGACGCTTCATTGGCGCAGAAAAATTAGAACGGCAAACTAATTTGAGCGACACGTAACGCAATGATGCCCGTTGGACGCGCGTATGACACTGTTGGTGTAGATTGACCAACCGGTTCAAATTAAGAGCGATGCCTGGGTGTGTTTGTGCTGCTGTGTTTACACGCCGTTACTGCTTTGGTGTAAATTTAGGGCTATGATACAACCGTTAAAACTCAATCTTACATAATATCTATTTTATTTTATTTTTTTCTTAATTTAACTTTTATTTATACAGGGAAAGCCCGACTGTAACTGCATAGGTCCATTTAGTACTTTAAAACAGGGGCCGGTGAGACTATAAATGTCTATCACCAGATTATTCAAATGCAGTAGTGGCACTAGTGTATCCAGTTTTGCCCTTTTGTTCTTGAAATAGATTCCATTTTTCGGGAAGCAAAATAACCAAAAGCTTTTTTCCCCGTTTCAGTTCTAATGTGGCCAGTTTTTAGAAGTAAACAATCATGAGAGCTTGTATTAAAACTTCACAAACAAGTGAGATTCAGTCTAACAAGTCCCTTAAATACATTTTATTCTGTGTTTTTCTCTTCTGACAGACAGCGGCCAACCTACTTTTCCATGAGATGGGTTGAAATGAGAGTACAGTGACGGGTTTTAAATTCATGGCCTGTTACGAAACCAAGGGCTGAGTGAAAGAGTCTATTTAAATGGACTGTTGAGGCTGAAGTCTGCATGTACTTTATATCTCCGAACAGAAAGAAAGGCTGCTCGAACTATTTCTTTTCTGTAATCCAATGGGATACAAGATTTGTTTCTATAATAAAATGATAATTAAGAGATATAGTTATATTTAAGATAAGATAAGAGATAAGATATATTTAAAAGGACATGTTTTCGTCAAGCCAAAAGATATTTATAGGTGGTGACTTTTTCAATCAATGTAATGTACTATTTAGTGTATAAAGATTTGTAGTTTGCGCATCACTTCAATGTTTCTAGAAAAAAATCATACACTTAAGTTTTATTTGCATTCAGTGAAAAATATTGGAATCTTTAAAGTATTTCTTCTGGAAGGTCTGCTGCCACATAAGGTGTAAAATGTCAAATGTCCATAGCTTTTGTCTAATATATGTGTGATTGAGTAATACAGTGTTATATATACTTTATAAAGTGCTTTAAAATCACATGGTATTATTTTTAAAAAGGGGTATTACACTTCTGCGTGGGTATTGTAAACACATAACATATTTAGAGCACCATGTTACATTTTATTGTTTTGAAAATGCTATATTTGCCCAAAAATGTAAAAAAAAAAATTTAATAAAATAACATATCTGTACCTTTATATCATACATTCTGTTTAGTTTTTTACACTAGTTTAGTTTTCACCATCTTCCTTTTGATTCCTGTGCGAACTCATCAGGTTTGTGAAGTTGTAGTGTATTGTTTTGTGTCCTGCTTTTGTATTTTTATTGAAAATAGCTGTGGGGGCATGGAGGACGTAGGCTTGTGGGCTGAGCATTGTAAAGGCTCGTGCTGCGAACTGTCAGGAAGGTTTGAATAGGACCCGGGAGAGATCTCAAGATGACTTAAACATGCGTGGATGACAACTAAAACCTTCTGCAGAATACCCGTTTAATGAAGTATGGAGCTGTTAGATGTAAACAGTAAGTCTCTACAGAAGCAGATGGAGGTGTCTGGGGAGGTGGAGGTCCAGTTGGTTGGTTTGATCATTTTTCATATAAAGAGACGTGTCATGTGAGTTTGTGCTGAGTTAATGAATCACACCCACACCTGCTGCACAGAACTGGTACGACCTGATTTTTTGATTTCCTCATTGTCATAACATCAGATGATAATAGAGCTGCGACCGCACAGCGAATTGGACCAAAACACGACTAAAACTGAGGATTCTGCACCGACTCTGGTGAGTACACAGGGATTTACAGACAAACTGTTTTTAGAATGAACTTCATACGATATTATTTAGGTGTAAATCATTTGGTGGAACATGGATCATTCTTATAAACTTCTAATCAATAAAGACCATAACTTTTCAATATTCCACTTTAAAGATGATCTCACAACCTTAAACAAACAAACCCACCAATGACACGTATTCTACATTTAAACCTTCTGTGAAACCAGAAATTCTGTGTGAAAAAAGAAGCTGAAGTTACAGAATGTAGTTCTGATGGACGAGGACATACTGCCTTTGCTTTAGCGTTTGTTTGTTTGTTTGTTTGTTTGTTTGTTTGTTTGTTTGTTTAAGGAGATTTCCCATAATGCTTTGCATTGTGATATCACATCTATTTTAGCAACTGTGAAAGAGCCACATGAAAACAGTTTCCTCCTGTCTGGTGCAGGTGAACAGTGATAGTGTCTGGTCCTCTCTGAGCCTGTCCCCTTCTGTCCTCAGGTGAGACATGGCTTCTGCTGCTCCTGAGGAGATGTTCCTGTGCTCCATCTGTCTGGAGATGTTCTCTGAACCAGTGTCCACTCCATGTGGACACAACTTCTGCCAAGGCTGTATCTCTCAGACCTGGGACACTGATGGTTCCTGCACATGTCCTCTGTGTAAAGAGATGTTCCACAGCAGACCACAGCTCAGGGTCAACACACTCCTGAAGGAGCTGGTCTCAGGGTCTAACCAGGAGAAGAAGAGGAAGAGATCTACAGAGGTCCAATGTGACTTCTGCTCTAAGCCCAAACTGAAGGCCTTCAAGTCCTGCCTGGTGTGTCTGTCCTCCTTCTGTCAGAGCCACCTCCAGCCTCATCTCACAGTCTCTGGGCTGAAAGGACACCAGCTGATGGAGCCTGTGGAAAACCTGGAGGACAGGATGTGTCCCACACACCAGCGCCCCCTGGAGCTCTTCTGTGGCACTGACCAGAGCTGCGTCTGTACCGTGTGTGTCCTAGAGCACAAGAACCATGAGTTATTGTCTCTGGAGGAGGCGTGTGAGCGCAGGAGATCCTCTCTGCTGCAGACTCAGGCTCAGAGCCAGCACATGGTGGAGCAGAGGAGGCAGAAGATCCAGGAGATCCAGAGCCTCCTGGAGCTGAGTGAGACAGAGGCCCTCAGAGAGAGGGCTGCAGGGCTGCAGGCCTTCACTGCTCTCATGCAGTCTGTTCAGAGGCGTCTGGACCTCTTCTTAGAGGAGCTCCAGGAGAAGCAGAGCAGAAACCACAGACAAGCCCAGGATCTGCTGCAGCGGCTGGAGCAGGAGATCTGTGATCTGGAGCAGAGCAGAGCTGAATGTCTCTCACACTCTCATGACCCCCTCCACTTTCTACAGCGCTGCAGTAAACTCACGCCCCCTGCTGGGCTTAAGGAGTGGAGCAGTGTGAGCTTTGAACCAGAGACCTGTGAGGGCAGTGCAGCCCGGGCTCTGTCTGAGCTGGAGAAGAGCGTCTCTGAGGAGTTTAACAAACAGTTTAAAGAACTGGCCTCAGAGTCTAAGAAAGCCAAGCTGAAGAGAGCGCAGCAGAGTGCAGTGGACATGACTTTGGATACAGATACGGCTCAACCATGGCTCCTTCTGTCTGGAGATCTCAAACAGGTTTATCACACTGGTGTGAAGAAGCATCTCCCAGATTCTCCTCTGAGGTTTGACTTTTGTCCTTGTGTTTTGGGAAAACAGAGTTTTTCTTCAGGCAGGTTTTACTTTGAGGTTCAGGTCAAAGAGAAAACTGAGTGGGATTTAGGAGTGGCCCAAGAGTCCATCAACAGGAAGGGAATGATCAATGCAAGTCCCAAACATGGACAGTGGAGCATCTGCTTAAGAAACAAAGATGAGTACAGCGCCTGTACTTACCCTTGGACCCGTCTGTCCCCTCAGAGAGCTCCTCAGAAGGTCGGGGTGTTTGTAGACTATGGAAAGGCTCTGGTCTCCTTTTATGACTCAGATTCTGCAGATCTTCTCTTCTCCTTCACTGACTGCTGCTTCAGGGAGAAGCTGCTGCCACTCCTCAGTCCATCTCTGAACTATAGAGGCACAAACTCAGCTCCTCTGATCATCTCAAAAGTTCAAACTGACTAGAAACATTTTCATTTATGTTCAGACTCTCACTTTGATCACCGTGACACCTGTGATTTAACAGACATTTGAAATAAGTAGATGTCTGACTTCAAAATTAAAAAAGAACATTCAGTTGTACTTGTTATAAAAGAAGACATGCTTTTTCTGGTACTTTGTAATTAAATCACCAAAGCAAGCAGCATATTTTTTCTCAAGATTAATCAGTGTGCGCTGATCTGCTCCTCAAAGTGCATCTGTAAAAGTGTATTTAAGTGTATTTTCACTGAAACCTGCTTCACTGTGCGAGTAATTTGGAGAGACGAGTGGGGTCACGACACCTCCAGCTGAACGCCTGTGTTTGGAATTACATAATAAAGTCCAAAAACCAACAATTTACAGGGGAAAGATGATAAATTATAAGATTTAAAGTCTGATTTAACACATATTATGTTATTTTCTGATCTATGTTATAATGTTGTTTCATTCACACATGTTTAACACACAAACTCTGCAGATTTATCTTATAGTAGTTCTTCTCTCAAACTGAAAACACTCTGCACCACCTTGTGATGTCATGCGGTAGTACAGGAAGTGCTCTACTTTGTTTTTAAACTCCACACATCTTCACTAGAATCATTTGGATCATTTCAGTCCTGGAATTGCTGATTTCTACTGAACTAAAGGTAAAAAAAGGAGCTGTTAACTTGAAAACTACCACTTGATGACATCACAAGGTGGAACAGAGCGTTTTGAGATGTAAACAGACTAATAATAAAGTGTTACAATCTCACAAGAGTCCATTTTGTGTAATATAAGACTTTAAACTCTTGATATTTGTTTTTCTTCTAACTTTACTCAAGTACATTTTCAAGTATAAATGTACTATCAGAACTTCGTCTCGTCGTTGTACCGTAGACCTGAGCTGTGTTTACTTCTAATTGGACGACTTTGATCAAACGAAGCGTGAGGCGACCTGCTCCTCGTTAACGATCTGAGTCTGACCTGCGTTTTCAAATCCAGGAAAAACACTTTAGACGTTGTATTTTTAAAGTTTGTGACACCATCAGCGCTTTTCAGACCTGCAGGAAGAGGAACAGCTGTGAGCGACACGTAATGAGTTTGGATCCGGGATCAGAAGAACCAGGATCAGAGTCTGAGGAGGAGAGAGGAGCACAAGATGGCCGCCGATCGCAATCTACTAAGAAACGAAGAATGATTAATCAGCAGAAGTGGAACTACACAAGAAGAAAACTTTTTAAAGACGTGTTTGACTTCTGTGGGGTATTATCTGCTTGAACATAACATATTTAGATCACCATGTTGCCTTTAATTGTTCTGAAAATGCAATGTTCTTCAAAAATAATGTATTAAAATGTTAAGTTTCGATTTCGTTTTTGACGTTTTTTTGAGTTCCCCCTGCTCTCCACGCTAAGTTACTCCCTCTTCAGAGCGCTGTCACATTACTGCACGTCGTGTCAGGTTTGTGAAGTTGCTGCGTGTTGTTTTGGAGTGACGTTGGCTTGTGGGCGGAGCCTTGTACAAGATCAAACTGCTAACTCTAAGGAGGGTTTGAATAGGGCCCAGGAGAGATCGCTAGATTACTTAAACATGCACGGATAACGTTTAAAACCTCTCCAGGCGTGTTTTTGACGAGCGTCCTCTTTAATTAAAATGGACTTCTCAGACCTTATACCGTTACTTCTACTTCAGTAACGTATTTGACTGTTTTATTTCTTTTTATTCAGCCTCTTTCTCTCCTCCTCCACTCCTCTCCACTCCTCTCCTCCTCTCTCCTCTCTCCTCCTCTCTTCTCTCCTTCTCTCCCTCTCTCCTTCTCCCCCTCTCCTCTCTCCTTCTCTCCCTCTCCTCTCTCCTCCTCTCTTCTCTCCTTCTCTCCCTCTCTCCTTCTCTCCCTCTCCTCTCTCCCTCTCCTCTCTCCTCCTCTCTTCTCTCCTTCTCCCCCTCTCCTCTCT
The DNA here is from genome assembly GCA_029959045.1 of Taenioides sp. WSHXM2023. Taxonomy (NCBI): domain Eukaryota; kingdom Metazoa; phylum Chordata; class Actinopteri; order Gobiiformes; family Gobiidae; genus Taenioides; species Taenioides sp. WSHXM2023. The sequence continues at coordinate 2,724,995 of CM057090.1, forward strand.
CCTTCTCCTCCTCTCTCCTTCTCTCCCTCTCTCCTCTCCTTCTCACCCTCTCCTCTCTCCTTCTCCTCCTCTCTCCTTCTCTCCCTCTCCTCTCTCCTCCTCTCTTCTCTCCTTCTCTCCCTCTCCTCTCTCCTTCTCCTCCTCTCTCCTTCTCTCCCCCTCCTCTCTCCTCCTCTCTTCTCTCCTTCTCTCCCTCTCCTCTCTCCTTCTCCTCCTCTCTCCTTCTCTCCCTCTCCTCTCTCCTCCTCTCTTCTCTCCTTCTCTCCCTCTCTCCTCTCCTTCTCACCCTCTCTTCTCTCCTTCTCCTCCTCTCTCCTCTCTCCCTCTCCTCTCTCCTCCTCTCTTCTCTCCTTCTCTCCCTCTCCTCTCTCCTCCTCTCTTCTCTCCTTCTCCCCCTCTCCTCTCTCCTTCTCCTCCTCTCTCCTTCTCTCCCTCTCCTCTCTCCCTCTCCTCTCTCCCTCTCCTCTCTCCTCCTCTCTTCTCTCCTTCTCTCCCTCTCTTCTCTCCTTCTCTCCTCCTCTCTTCTCTCCTTCTCTCCCTCTCTTCTCTCCTTCTCTCCTCCTCTCTTCTCTCCCTCTCTTCTCTCCTTCTCTCCTCCTCTCTTCTCTCCTTCTCTCCCTCTCCTCTCTCCTCCTCTCTTCTCTCCTTCTCCCCCTCTCCTCTCTCCTTCTCCTCCTCTCTCCTTCTCTCCCTCTCTCCTCTCCTTCTCACCCTCTCCTCTCTCCTTCTCCTCCTCTCTCCTTCTCTCCCTCTCCTCTCTCCTCCTCTCTTCTCTCCTTCTCCCCCTCTCCTCTCTCCTTCTCTCCCTCTCCTCTCTCCTCCTCTCTCCTCTCCTTCTCCCCCTCTCCTCTCTCCTTCTCCTCCTCTCTCCTTCGCTCCCTCTCCTCTCTCCTCCTCTCCTCTCTCCTTCTCTCCCTCTCCTCTCTCCTCCTCTCTTCTCTCCTTCTCCTCCTCTCCTCTCTCCTCCTCTCCTCTCTCCTTCTCTCCCTCTCCTCTCTCCTCCTCTCTTCTCTCCTTCTCCTCCTCTCCTCTCTCCTTCTCCTCCTCTCTCCTTCTCTCCCTCTCCTCTCTCCTCCTCTCTTCTCTCCTTCTCTCCTCCTCTCTTCTCTCCTTCTCTCCCTCTCCTCTCTCCTTCTCACAGCTCAGATTCAGAATTGCGCCTGATTACGAGACTCTGCCTCTTTTCACCGACTTGAGAAAGAAAAAGTGAAAGGAAAATGAAAGATGGAAGAGAGGGGGGGGGGACTGGCAGAGTGGTTAGCCTCTTCTATGAACAGGTGCACTGTTGTTCCTCTCAAAGAACTGCTCCATAAGTCCTGATTTAGTCCTGGTTTAGTCCTGGTTTAGTCCTGATTTAGTCCTGGTTCAGTCCTGGTTTAGTCCTGGTTTAGTCCTGGTTTAGTCCTGATTTAGTCCTGGTTTAGTCCTGATTTAGTCCTGGTTTAGTCCTGGTTTAGTCCTGATTTAGTCCTGGTCTAGTTACAGTTCAATTAAATCAGTAGTAGTAGAAATAGTAGGATTAAACCAGGACTGAACCAGGACTAGACCAGGACTGAACCAGAATTAAATGAAACTAGAGCAGTTTTTGTCCCATTTTTTGTGTATATTATTTTTTTCTCTGAATTATATTTGATTGTAGTTCAGTTGACGAAGATCACTCAATAAAAGCTTTTTTAAGTCACATTTCAGAAACATTGTTCAAATCCTTACGTAATCTTTTTTTAATCTGTTTTTGATGCAACACTGACCCCTGGTGGATCAAAAGGAGAGGTACTAAACTGAGGTAATATTAAAAAGTAAAGTTTAAATGTACAGCAGTGTCTAACCAGCTATGACCTCATTATAATCAAATAACTCAGAAGATGGTAAAATGTTTAATAAATCTGTGTTTTTTAAAGTTAAAGTGCCTGTGAACGATCATTTGAAAACACAGGCAGCGTTAGAGTTAAGATTTTGATTTAAAAAAAAAAATTTTTAAATAATTTCACAGTTTGGCCATTTTTTTAGGTTTAAATTTTTACTTCCTGGTTTGAAATCGTGACATCACACTGTCTGTTCCCTAGCAACCACGTAGTAAACTTGGCCAAAACTCCTCTAATGTACCTGAAATTATTTATTTTGTTGAAATAATAATAGTAATAATAAAGTATGAGGGGAAAAAATGTGTTTCTTGTGTAAATTGTGATTAACTTTTGGATAAAACACTAGTGTGATGTCATCAAAACAGAATTCTCAAAAATAGAACTCTGCTTCCTGTCATTTTCAACACGTTTTTAAAACTTTTTTCAACTTTTCTTCGCAAACTGCTTAGTGATTGTGTTAAAAATTTATATATTTATATTTACAACAGGTATTATCCCATCAAATTAAGTCAAAATTAGAGAATCATAAAAACTAAATTCGTTTTTAGTTATGAAATAAATAATAAATGTAATAAATGGCGGCAGTTAGAAAATAATCACTTTTCTTTGTGGAACTGACTGTGTTGTGTTCATTTACAGTAAATTCCAGAAGCTGTTTGCAGTTTGAAGAGATTTTACAATTATAATATGGTATAAATGCCTTTAAATGGACAAATATTAGTATTTTGGACAAAGTTTTTAACAATTTCCTTCAAAAATGACTAAATTTTATTAAAAGATAAATAACTGATTGTAAAATAAGCAAGTTTAAAAATGTCATCTGTTCATTTGCTCTGAGTTAGTAGAGCATTTGTCCACTTATCCGAAGGTTAGCGGTTCAAGTCCCGCTCTCGACATTAACATTATTGGTTGAGCGGTCAGATCCACTGGTCAGATCCAGCTCCCACAGATGAAGTGTCGTGTAATTGGGCAAGACACTTAACCCACCCCAGCCCCAGTGTTCTTGTTCTGGAGTGTGAATAGGCGAGCGGTTCCTTGATGTAAGTGGAAAAGCGCTGGATAAAAATGTGACCATAAAACATTTTACATATTTTTATCCTAATTAATAAATATATAATAAATATTTTCTGGTTTTGAAAGGCTGTGGACACTACAAACCTGGAATACATTACTATTATTTGAAAGTTTTCATTCTGCACTCTTCTCTCTTATTTAATGTCTTTCTCTTTTTAATTTTATGATGATTATTCATATTTTGATTTGTTTGTATTGTGATTTTAATGTGTTTCTTATTCGGTAACGCACTTTGAATTACTTTGTGTACGAATTGTGCTTTACAAATGAACTTGCCTTGTGTAGAAAGCTTAAAACAGTTTAACAGGCTTTATTCACGTTTACCGGAAGACGTTTGGAAACATGCGGACGACGACTTCCGGTGTAGTTCCCGACTCTGGGCATGTGATAAATTCAAAATGATAAAAATAATTTCATAGTATTATTTTCCCCTGCATTTTATTTTAAGTATTTTTTGCATTTTTTCCTCTTGTATAATTGATTTTATATACATATCGTGTGTATTGTTTGTATAATTTTGACATTCCTAATTATCCCCTGCCTTATCTGTGTATTAGATTATGTTTAAAAAATAAAAAATAAAAAACGTAACGGAACTGCAGAACATAACGGAACGCTACAATCACATCTTTTTTTTTTTTTATTAAGTTAAACAAATTATAAAATAAATTATAAAACAGAAATTAATAGGCGATTTATAAAAGGTAAAAAGAAAGAATATGAAAACCGGGACATTTTCTCAGTTTTCTCAGATTTTAATCAGCGTTTTATCCCCAGCAGAGTCCAAAGGAAATCGTCATCCGCATGTTTCCAAACGTTTTCCGGTTTTCCGAAAGCGTGAATAGAGCCCATACATTATACAAAAAAAATAGCTTTTTTTTCTGACATCTTTATTTAAAATCCTTTACAACACAAACGTCGCCACATCATCATCTGCAGCTTCTGTACAGTTTTATCGTTTTAACTCACGAAATCTTTCTTTCAAAATAAAATCCTCTTTCGCGTTTAAGAAAATAGAGGGCCAGCTTTGACATTTGTGCTTTTTACAAACTGCGGAATCAAACAGTTTAGAAAAACAGCCCCAAAAACATGAACTCTTATTGTGAAAGAGACAGAAAACAGGGTCTGCCTACAAAAAAAGGAGACTGGCTTTTAGCTTAGAACAGTTTGAGTTGGCGAAATCACAAAACGGGGAAAAAAAATATATAAATTTGAGATAAGAATAGCTTTTTTGGACAGATAGCTTCAGATTTATGGAAATCCAGAGAGTAAAAATGAAAGAAATAAGAAAAGTTTGATTTGTGTGCCTCCAAACAGCATAAGAAACATGAAACTTACTATGAAAAGCTTTTTGAGACAAGGAAACGTGGAAATTTTGTGTTATTAATTTAAAAAAAAATGTGCCTTTGACAAGTTAGACCCATTTCACTAAAACATAATCAACACTTTTACATTTAAAATGTTAACAAAAGTCATTCCTAGTTTTTCAAAGTTTGACCATATGGGCCACGTCTCATTTCTCTTCCCTCGTTTCTCCTCGATCCTCCATTTTTCAGCTGTCAATCAAATGTGTCGTAAATAAGTGTTGTCCAAAGAAAACCACAGAGTGAAGGAGTAAACCTGAGGAGGCTTCAGGAGCAGAGAACATCAGATAAAAGAATCAGACTTTCTTGGTCTCAGTGAGGAGTTTAGATCCTCTCTCCTCCCCGTGTCTCCTCTGTGGGCGGGACTTCCTCACACATTTCCTGCAGAATCGAGAAGGAAGCGAGGAAAGAGAAATGAGACGCGGTCACGGTGAAGGTTATCGTTTTACTTCCTGGTTGGACACGAGCAGCAGATGTCACACGGTTAATGCTAGAATGTTTACTGAAGTCAGAGATAGAAAATTATCTCTTTCAACTTTTCTTCACAAATTGGCACTAAACTGATGTAAAACGTAAGTATTTCCACAGGTACGACTCCACCAAAACAAGTCGGAATTAGAAAAGCATGAAAACCATATGCACTTTACGGAAAACTGACTTTTGTGAGCTTTAGGCGGTGATGAAAGTACTCAATTTTGTTCCTTAAAGGCGCATTGTGTAACTTTTCAGGTGGAGAGTCTGTCACCTGCTTGTTTCTATGGATACGTCATTGCTCTGCCTGGAATGTTCCACAGTATGACTTTAAACAGCTCTACTTTACATTTATTCAATTACAGGTGGTTTTAGAGCTCAAAAATACCTAGAAAAACAGACATTCTGACTGTGAGCGGGGTCGCCTCTCCACAGATCTGACCTGTAACTTGGTCTGGTTTGGTCTCCATGAAGATAGAAAGGTTTAATGCCATACTGTGGAACATTCCAGACAAAGCAATAACATCTCCATAGAGAAAAGCATTTGACGGACAACGCGCCTTTAAGTAAAAGCGCTGATACTGAGGCAAAAAAAACGTACAAGTACTTGAAAAATCTACTTAAGTAAAAGTATTAAAGTACCTGTTTAAAAATGTACTTAAAGAGTAAAAAGTAAAAGTATTTCGTGTGGATTTTGAGATCAACAGAAACAACTGAATCAAACGTTTTTGTAGCTGTTTTTATTTGTTTGTTTTTGGGGTTTTTTGCTCAGAATACAAATGTGTTAAAAATAAACTATAATAAAAATACTTTTACTTTTCAGTCCTGTTCAAAAATGTAGTGGAGTCGAAAGTACAGTTACTTACTCTCAAATGTAGTGAAGTAAAAGTAGAAAGTAAAGTAACGATACCGAACATCCACGACTCTTTTTAAGTCATGTTTTGATGTTGTTTCCTCCTCAAAATCAGACCTGGAGTTGTGTTTTGTTTCATTCACATGTTTGAGTAACATTTATTATTAGTCTGTCTACATCTCCAAACCTCAAAACTCATGACATCACAAGGTGGAACAGCGTGTTTTCTGAGGTAAATATGCAGGATTTGTGTGTTAAACATGTGAGAATGAAACAAAACACAACTCCAGGTGTGTTTTTGATGAGGAAACAACATTATAGCATAATTTCGGCCCTTTAAACCTGCGCTTTCATGTGTTTCACTGTAAGTTTTTCCGGCTCTTGCTCTTTGTTTGTTCAGTTTATGGATTATTGACCATGATTCTGGATTATTGACCGGTGATCGTTTCAGGCAGTCCCGGCTCCAGTGGACACGGGTGTGGGCATCTGAGCTACGTTCAACCCTTTCGATCTGTGTCTGTTCCCTCCTCTCCTGCGACCAGCGCCCCCCGACTTCAACTGCAAGAAACACACACAAATAAAAATGTAGAAAATAAATGGGAAAATGGAAAAGATGTTTGAAAATGCCCCAAAAATCCAAGTCCAAGACTCCTTTCAGCTGACGACACTCGCGTCTTTAGGGTTGAATAATGGCACCACTTTCTGAAGCTGTCGTGAACAAATTATTTCACTTTTGTTTATTTATACTGACGGAGAAGACGCTGAACTTTGTGCCAGTTTTTAAACCAAATCTGCATCTGACAGGTACACAACAGGAGACTTTCACCTGTCTCTTCTGTTTAAACTATGAATGCAGTCTTGGAGTCTATTCCTTAGTATTGCCTGGTTTAGATCTGTTCTAGGCTTAGTTTAGATCTGTTCTAGGCCTGGTTTAGATCCGTTCTAGGCCTGGTTTAGATCTGTTCTAGACCTGGTTTAGATCTGTTCTAGACTTGGTTTACTGGCACCAAAAACATTTTCTCAGACGGTAGAAATACAAATTACGGCTGGACAATTCTGTATTTTAATCAGGACTGAGATTCAGTCTTGTCTAACGAGTCAGTGAATCTGTAAAAGCATGTGGTCTGGAGCAGACGGATGATTTTGGACATGTGCTTTCTACTCCAGATGCCCTCCCAGACACAGTCCAAAGGTCCAGTCTTCTCGTCTTGTTTGAAGCAGTGTGTTTGTACCGGTAGGACAGTGTCCGCTCACCTGTATCTGTGAGGAGGTGGGACTTCCTGGTCGCGGCGCAGACGGAGCCTCCTCATTGGCTGTTCCGTCTCTTTTCCTGTAGCTCTGGGATTTCGCCTGCTGAGCCTTCGCCGCCTGCGTGCTGACCGACTGAAGCAGCTGAGACAACAACAAAAACACATTCACTTTTACTGCTTTGGAAATATGTTTATGATAACTATGCTAACCCGCTGTTAGTCTGTAGTTACTGAAGTAGTAGTAGTAGTAGTAGTAGTAGTAGTAGTAGTAGTAGTAGTAGTAGTAGTAGTAGTAGTAGTACCTTTGTGATGGAGCCCACAGCCTTGGTCCGTCCCTCTCTGAACACCAGCTTCTGCTCTGGGTGGAGATACTCTGGAGTCTTGATGAACCTGAAGTGAACGGCGGCTTTATCTCCGGTCCTCAGACAGTCTTTGCTCATGCTCAGGATGGTGGCGGTCTGACGGATACTGCCGCAGTGAACTACAGGAGCACAGTCGCTTTTTACGAGACATCTCCAAAAGAAAAAAGTGTTTTCAGCAATCATTTCTATCAGTGACACGGTCCATTCTGCCGCTGTATTAATAATTTACAGGGACATCACGCTGGGGGTGTTGTGCCTGTATGCCTATGGTGGAATGTTCAGAAGTGACACAATACGCACATGAGCAAACACAGATGAAAATGTTTTAAGATGCAAATCTAAAAACTGGAAAAAAAAAAAAAAAATTGCTTTAAAGAGCACATTTCCAGGAGCCTGTGATCAGTCCGAGAGTTCATGGTTCTGTTTAGGAGCTCTTTATAGTCAGATTTAAGGTAGTTCCCAAATATTCCACCATTAGAGATACATGTAGAACACCCCCAGCATGATGTCACTGCAAAGTATCAATAGAAGTACCCGTCTTTACTGTGTAACTTGTGCTTAAACTTAGATTCAGGAGCTGGACCGCGCCTCAACCTCGTCTCCAGCCAACCACAGCTCATCTCGACCACGCCTTCAATTACCCAGAAGCCCCATTTATACAGCCTATCCCGACAACACCGTGTCTCTCGTCCATCCTTCTTTAAGGAGGGGGGCTTCCGAATCAGCTGGGTGACCATTTTGGATTGGAGTCAATAAAAAACTTTATCGTATTTCTTTGGCGTGGTCCTTGCTAGTGAAAGGTATTTAGACACCAAAATATTGCATTAAATAAAATGATTAAAATATGGATTGCTCGCGTCATCATAGTCTTTGTGTAACAGTGGGAAATATTGTATAGGCAGATGGGAGGGCATCTGGCACATACCCATGGCCTGGTAGCGCGGGGATATCGTGGTTGGATGATGGAGGACGATGATCTCGGCCTCAAACTCCCACGTGGCCTGAGGTTGGAGCTTCGGCGACACCATCACCATCCCCTTCCTGATCGCCGACCGTTTAATCTGAACACACAAGAACAGGTCAGTCAACAGGTTAAATTGGGACCAAAGAAGTGACCTGAGGGAGTGTGACGTCATCCGCAGCATTCGGCTCCAGTCAAATGAAGCTCATCGACGCTGGAGGTTACAGGGGCTAATTTGGAGCCAGGTCCATATTTGGAATTCCGCGAGTATCATCATAGCAACCAAAGAGCCAAACCGGATCGAGGCTCTTGAAGGGAACGCCTCTTCCCACTCCCTCCCAAACCAGTGGCGCGGGCCCTTAGCAACACCGTCAATCAAACCTGTCGCTAACGCTGGAGGGAGCGACCGCGGCGAAAGAAAGCGCCTGATTTGTCTGTTATTAAAGTTCACATGTTGATTTACGAACAGCGGTTTCTCAATACAAACTGAATGAGAGCCAGAAACAGTGAAGCCGGAAGTGTGCCCATGCTCACTTCCTGTTTGGAATGCGGCGGCTAGTGCGTTAGCTATGTCCATTTTCAGTCCAAAAAAATCGTTTAATTGAGATTTATATAGTGCAAGAAATCAATTATATTAGTAATACAAGTACCTTAGTGCCCACAGCTTTGGCCAAATGAGTAGTAGTAGTAGTAGTAGTAGTAGTAGTAGTAGTAGTAGTAGTAGTAGTAGTAGTAGTAGTAGTAGTAGTAGTAGAAGTATCAGTATCAGAGTGTTTCATTTTAATATTGCTGGTACAAACTGAGTGAAAACTTGAGTCTGGACCTTTTTGAGCGCGAATGAAGCGGTCTGCCCTCCTCGGACCTCCCTCACGGGCATCCTCTTTCGGTGGATGGATTTCACTGTGATGGGGGCGAAGGTTCCTAAAGGGTCCGGACCGAGGAGCAGCGTGTCGTTCAGACGTATCAATCCACGTAAAGTAGTCCCTGATACTACCGTTCCTACGCCCTGAGGAGAGAGAAAGGTTTGGGTTTTTATGTAGATCAGGAACAAAAAAAGGAACTGTATTTAAGGATATTTTTCCATAAACGTGTCTCTGGAGAGCTTTTACTGATAACAACTCTAATGCTGATTTATTCTCAGTTACAAAAACATGACGGCCAAGTTGGTTCTGCTTTGGTTCTCAAGACGAGTATCTAACCATGAAAAAGATTTGTGATGCTGAATCTATTTCCTACGTGCAGATTCCTGGTTTGTAGGTTCTTTGTGGTTCTTTTCTCACCGGGACAGAGTAGGTGTCATCGATCTGAAACTCGGCCGGCTCGTCTGTGTTAAACGTGGTCCGTGACGAGAGCAGGTTCAGGAACATCTTCAGCAGATCCATGTTCTCGCCAGTCACGTTTGAGATTTGGAAGATCGGACACACTCTGAAATAAAAACAAACACTTTTCAATGGAATATAAGACGAGAAAAGAGAGTTCAGATCCACGTGGTTTTAGAGTTAGATTTAAGGGGAGATACAACAAGAAGAACTGTTTTCTTACATTTGTGGTCAGAATTTGCTTATATCCGATATGTGAACTAAATGAAAAAAAGTTTGGTTCAGTCCTGGCATAGACCTTACAGCATCATACAACTGTAACTAAACCAGGACTAAACCAGGACTAAGAGCCGTACCTCTCTGAGCTGAAGTTTGATGCCGTGACGATGACGTCGTCTTTGTTCTGAACCAAAACTGGAATTTTTCTGCAGCCGGGAGACTTCAATAACCTCTGTAACAACTTTAACGTCTCTGTGAAGAAAAGCAACCATCAGACCGGCATCCTCTGCACCATCTGTTTCTCCTCTGCACCATCTGCTTCTCCTCTGCTCCATCTGCTTCTCCTCTGCTCCATCTGCTTCTCCTCTGCTCCATCTGCTTCTCCTCTGCACCATCTGCTTCTCCTCTGCACCATCTGCTTCTCCTCTGCTCCATCTGCTTCTCCTCTGCACCATCTACTCCTCCTCTACACCATCTACTGCTCCTCTACTGCTCCTCCATCTGCTCCTCCTCTGCTCCTCCATCTGCTCCTCCTCTGCTCCATCTGCTCCTCTGCTGCTTCTCCACTGCTCCTCCATCTGTTCCTCCACTGCTCCATCTGCTCCTCCACTGCACCTCTGACTCTCTCCTCTTCCTCCTCTGCTCCTCTTCCTCCTCTGACCCTCTCCTCTGTATTTTAAGTTTAGTGCTGAATTAAGAACATAACTTTTAACAACACAAGCGCCGACTAATGTAGGAAAAACAAAACTTATAACTAATAACTAAATTATACCTGATAAAGGCACAGAGGGAGAGATATTTAAGGCCATTGTACTTTTTATAACTGTTTGTTTATAGATCACTTATAGATATTTATGCTATTTTTGTATTCTTTTTTGTTTTGTCTGTGGACTGCACATGAAAATGAGCTCGAGAGTTACAGGCACAAAGCATCTCTTCAATGTTTCTCAGATTAATGCTCCTGTACGTGGTCCCTGTCAAATAAACTAAATAAACTAAACTATTTTTTACCTTGTAGTACGTTGGCTGGACACATGTCTATTTTGGTGACCACCACAAACACAGGGACGTTCAGCGCCAGAGCGAGTCCCAGGTGTTCTTTGGTCATGCCCACGATGCCCGCGTTACTGCCCACCTACACAAAATAAAAAATAAACAATTTTCACATCTGCCATTTACGGGTGAAAAAGGATTTAAACAGGTCTACACCAGGCCCAAACCAGGACTAAAACAAGGAACTAAAAAGCAGGTTTAAATCAGATCTAAACTAGGACAAAACCATAAGTGAAACAGGTCTACAACAGGTCTATACCAGATCTAAACCAGGTCTACACCAGGTCTAAACCCGGTCTGGTCCGTACCATGAGCATGCAGAAGTCTGGCAGGTGCCCGGTCATCCCGAACACTGTGGTCTTGAGGTACTTCTCGTGTCCGGCCAGGTCGATAAACGTGATGATTTTAGAGGATTTCTCACAGATCTTGGTCCAGTCCAGACTCCCCCCGTGACTGTCCGGTTTGTTCACCACCTGCAGGAAAGGAGGAGGTTGGATTAAGAACACAGAATTGGGCAAATTTGTTTGTATTATATGAAAATTCTCATATGATTCAGAACAAAACACATAATTTCTTTTACCTGAGATAAAGAAGACTTTGGTGCTTTGATTCTGCACTGTTTATCTGTTTTTTTTTCTTTATAACTTGAAAGCCGCCATGTTTGTTTAAACCTGAATGGACCATGCGTCTCTCTGATTGGATAATCCACCTGTCAATCATGGCTTTTAAAAGTGGGTGAAAGGACATTGCTCCAGATCCACTCGTCTTTGTGAAGTTTTGTCAAAGCGTGTGGTTCTGGCTGGTCAGGTAACCTCCTTCTTTTGTCAGTACCAGCTCCTCCACAGCAAGATGGATTCTTGAGATATTTGTGAATTTACAAACTCATGAGAATCCATCTGTACGGAGAAGGTCAAGCGCCGAAATGAACCAAAACAAACATGGCGACGCCCACAGACAAACTTCAGCCTATTTTAGAGTTAATGCAGTTTGTGCATTTGAAGATGATCAGAAGATGTGCTTTTCTCTCAACTGGATTTAATACAGATTTTATTTTTCAGCTTGTTCTGCTGATGTGACATTTCAACCAGATTCAAAAAATCATCATGACGCTCTGTGTTTATCGTTCTCTTTCAGTCAGAGCCGTTCAGATCAATAATGTGTAGAACTTAATACAAAGTGACACAAATCCATCTGTCATGAGCCAGGTTATGTGGTACCTGCCCCTCCCCTGTCGTACCTGCCCCTCCCTGTACCTGTCGCCCCTGTTGTACCTGCCCCTCCTGGTCGAAGCCCAGGATGTCGTTGCCCACGCTGCTGGTGCGGCCGCTCTCCATCTCGTGTTTGTGTCTGAAGAGTTTTTGTCGAGCGAAGCCTCGGCCGTTGTCCAGCTCCCCGTGGGTCAGGACCCCCAGGAGGGTGGACTTCCCCGCGTCAACGTTCCCCACAACGGCCACTCTGAGGGGGGAGAGAACAGACGAGAGAGAGGGTCAGAGTGTGGCTGAATCAGGACTGGACCAGGACTGGACCAGGACTGAACTAGGGCTGGACCAGGACTGGACCAGGACTGGACCAGGACTGGACCAGGACTGGACCAGGACTGAACTAGGGCTGGACCAGGACTGGACCAGGACTGAACTAGGGCTGGACCAGGACTGGACCAGGACTGAACTAGGGCTGGACCAGGACTGAAACAGGACTTAACCAGGACTGAACAGAGACTGAGGATGGGAGGGCATCTGACACACAGGGGTACAGGAGGATGGGAGGGCATCTGACACAGTACCTACCGAACCTCGAGGAAATCCTGCTCCCCGACCCTCCTGCGGATCAGATAGTCCCGGACTTGGCCCCCGGACTCCGGTCTCTCTCGGAGCAGGACCAGGTCTGCGTCGATGGTCTCACACAGAGACTTCACCGTGGCAACCGACGCCTCCATGTCCAACGCATTCAGACCGTAGTCCCCTCCATCTGCACACACACAGGGTTAGACCAGGACTAGACCAGGACTAGAGCAGGACTGAACCAGGACTAAAACAGGACTAAACCAGGACTAAAGCAGGACTAGAGCAGGACTAAAGCAGGACTGAACCAGGACTAAACCAGGACCAAAGTAGGGCTTAACCAGGACTAAACAAGGACTAAAACAGGACTAAAACAGGACTGAACCAGGACTAAAGCAGGTCTAAACCAGGATTAAAACAGGGCTGAACCAGGACTAAAGCAGGACTAAACCAGGACTAAAGCAGGACTAAAGCAGGACTAAAGCAGGACTGAACCAGGACTACACCAGGACTACACCAGGACTACACCAGGACTGAACCAGGACTAAACCAGACCGTTGGTGATCTAAAAGCCCTCAGCATTGTGCTTCTTCACTGTGTGTCTGGACTGTAGGACACTGGAGCATTCTGTTGTGAGTTATTCCTGTCACAGCTGTTTGTGTGAGGGGGTCATAGGTCACAGAGGCGAGGGTCAGATTTCCCACGCTCAGCAAACACCCCGCGACTCCTTCAGGGCCATGAATAACGTAGGATTTTACAGTAGCACTGCTCCCAAACTGGTTAAACGGGACAGAGTGGAGCTGCGATTCTATTTAAACAGACGTATTCTGGCATTTAAGCAATGTGGGAGGGGCAGACTAGCAAGTGAACTGTTGTTGTGTCCTTTGGCAAGACACTTCACCCACTATCATAACGTTTACATAGACAGAACAAGCTGCCGTATCATTCAAAACAGAAATGTATTAGTTTAATTAATTTTTCCATCTTTGTAATACAATGGCAATGGCATCACGCTGGGGTGTTGTACGTGTATGTGTATTGGCGTAATGTTCAGCAGTTACCGTGGTGACACAATGGACGCATTAGGAAACACAGCCGTAAGTTTTTAAGATTGTCTGAAAACTCAAGAAACGTTCATGGTCCTGTTGAAGTGTTTGAATTTCAACAGAAAAGGTGAGAGTGACGCCTGTGACTGTGAAGTTATTTGAGAGAAACTTGTTTAACAGGAAAAATCAGATCACACGTCGTAGTTCCTCCTTAACCAGCTCTTCCTGGTTATATTAAAATATGGATCAGATTAAAGTCTAACAAAGCCTCAGACAGAGCAGTGTCTACAGTTAGCATCACACCCCCAGGGAATGTTGAGGACATCATTAAGTATCAATTGTTTTAATATTGTTTTAGCATTGGTTTAATTTTGTTTTAATATCGTTTTTATTTTTTAACATTGTTTTAATTTTGTTTTAGCTTTGTTTTAATATTGTTTTAGCATTTGTTTAATTTTGTTTTAATATTGTTTTTATTTTTTAACATTGTTTTAGTTTTGTTTTAGTATTGTTTTAATATTGTTTTAACATTGTTTTAATTTTGTTTTAATATTGTTTTTATTTTTTAACATTGTTTTAATATTGTTTTAACATTGTTTTAATTTTCTTTTAATATTGTTTTAGTTTTGTTTTAATATTGTTTTAGTTTTGTTTTAGCATTTGCTTAATTTTGTTTTAATATTGTTTTTATTTTTTAACATTGTTTTAATTTTGTTTTAGTTTTGTTTTAGCTTAGTTTGAGTTTTGTTTTAGCTTTGTATTAGTTTTATTTTAGCATCTGTGAGTCTGGGGTCAGTGTTTTCACCTGAGCCCATCCCGATGACGTAGATGGTCTCTCCGCTGCCCTCCTCGATCCGCTCTCGTAAGTGTCTCAGTAACGCATCGTACTGTTTGGCGTTTGGACTCACCAGGAGGAACTGTAAAGATATTTCGTAAAATATTTTATACAAAAAGCTCATCAAAACACAACTTAATATGATGATAATAAACTTCTCCAACCCCAGAAGTAACACAACAACCCAAAACGCACTCTCATCCACTTTCTCTCAGCTTCGTTTTTACAAAATCTTGAATCCACATCCTTTTGCACTTTTGATAAAATGTAAATTAAACTTTCCCTGCATCTGTAGCCGCTTATAATCACTAAACAATAACCAAAGTATAAAAGAATACGCAGGCTTTATTTTACATGTATCAGAGTTAAATAGCAAACATACAGTCAAGGTTTAGGTACACTTTATTGTCCCCATAGGGAAATTTGTCCTCGGCATTTGACCCGACACACTTTAATGTCTCTGGGGACCCATCTCCAGATCTTGAGCTGGTCTTGGTCAGGACTACCTCAGCTGGAGGACTGGACCTGTTGTGCAGGTTTTGGCTTTACAGGGCAAACAGGAGCATCAGGAGGAAATCCACCCAGACACAGAAGAACATGCAAACTCCACACAGAAAAGGTCCGGGAGTTGAACCAGAAACCTACTTGCCATTTCAATATTTGTAAAGTTTTTGACATTTTGTTAGATCTGTACTGTTCCAACTTATTTCTTTGTGGTGCACCTGTAGCATCGCAAGTGAATTTTACTTGAACATTGGACAAACTGGGATTATTGCACATTTATTTTATGTTTTGTCTGGCCTTACTTTTTGTTTTTAGGTTCATATATTTGGTGGATGAAGTACTCAATTTGTTACTCAAGTAAAAGTACAGATACAGAGGCAAATAATTACTCAAGTAAACGTAAAAGTATCACACAAATAAATCTACTTAAGTAAAATGATTGAAATACCTGTTTAAAAATGTACTTTAAGAGTAAAAGTAAGTAAGTAAGTACGTAAGTATTTTGCAGAGATTTTTCGAACTATTAAAAAATTAAATGTAGTGATTTTGATTTTCAATTTAGCTGATTTTAAGTGATTCAATTCAATTTTTTTCTGTCTGTTTTTGGTTATTTGGTTTGCTCAAAGTTGGGACGTTAACTCAGATTAAATGTGCTAAAAATAAGTCTCAGCCATTTCAGCAGGTCTTAAAGCATAAAGAAAAGTACTTTTTACTTCTCAGTCCACATATAAAACGTAGTGGAGTAGAAAGTACATATACCTGCTCTCAAATGCAGTGAAGTAAAATTGTACTGTACTTTTACTTGTGTACTTGGTTACTTTGCACCACTGACCCGTTCTGAGGTTAGTGTACAGCAGCAGTGCGTAAAACTCCAGCTGGGCACAGTTTAAAGGCGCAACATACGTGTCACTTTCTGCAGAGCCAGCACAAATCAGACAGTGCAACGTCAACACCACACACTGCCCTGCAAACTTTAACGATCTGCAACTCTGGAATTTAACCTGCATCACTGTGGCTCCATTTGTGCACATGTCAACACTTAAAATTTGAAAATATAAATGAATATTGTTAAAAAGTTTGTCCAGAGTTTGTCCAGAGTTTTGAGGGGGGCCCACCTTGTTGGTTAGGTCCAGGACATCCGCGGACTCTCCATTGGGCTCCTCGCCGCCTTCGGAGCGCTCTTCCTCGGATTCAGCCCCGTCCCCGGCTCGGTCTGGGGCGAACATGGACGCAGGAACCACCGTCTCTGCAGTGTCCGCCACCCCCGGCTCCGAGGCCTTTAACGACGCCATTTCAGAGCTCAAAACTGCGGGAAAAGTGAGGAAAAAGTTACTCCAAAATAAAAACAAACTGGCGCTACCCGATCCGCGTCATTAGTGCACTGCGCATGCGTGAGCCAGACAGTTCCATTTTAGTACGGTGAGGACTCAGGGACAAAAAACAGATCTCGTTATTTTATCCTTTATTTTATTTTTTTATATCTACACAAATACATATTATTAATAATAATAATAATAATAATAATAATAATAATAATAATAATAATAATAATAATAATAATAATAATACAGTACTATATAATATTTATTTATTTTTTTATTATATATCCTAATTTTTTTGCATGCTCTTACTTTATTTTTAAATAGTGATACTTTATTATTATTATTATTATTATTATTATTATTATTATTATTATTATTATTATTATTATATTTTTTAATAGTGATATCTCTACTTTATATTATTATTATTATTATTATTATTATTATTATTATTATTATTCAGTGTTCTATGTTGCACCTCATCACCAAAGCAAGTTCCTAGTTTGTGAATTGTGTTCACTGACAATGGCAATAAAAGCTTTTCTGATTCTGATTCTGATTCTGATAATACACTACTATGCACATAAGTACAATAAATTAAATCACACTATGTACAATAGCATTCAAATTATAAATTCCTCTTCTAATTGTGGAATAACATATATATTTTCATTATTTGATTCTATTGTTTCAAAATGTATATTTAAAAAAAATAAACAAGTTTCTAAAAGTATCCCTCTGCTGCCCTCTATAGGTGAAACTGTAACATTAAATATTTTTACTACTAAGCTGCATATATTGCTTTAAAAGATTTTTTTTTTTTTTTTTTTTTTCTCAATTTTAGTGCAAACTTTCTGCCAAAAACGCCTAATACTAAGTGTGTGCTGCCTTCAGTGGCCACTGCAATTCCAAGTACTACATGACATCATATAGGGCTGCCCTAATTACAAACATAAGTGGAGTTTAATGTGTGGATACCTGTTAAACCAGTAACACTGCCCCTTATACATTATCCATCCATCCATCCATTTTCTTCCTCTTATCCGGGGCCGGGTCGCAGGGGCAACAGTCTAAGCAGGGACTCCCAGACTTCCTTCACCCCGTATACATTATACTTAATAGATTTATTGTTACATTTACAAAGGACCTAATATTTTACAACCTTCTAGCAATAATTGATTAATAAAAAATAAATTACATAAACTTGCATTTGTCAGAATTCAAATATATGAAGTGTATGAATGATATTCACCAATAATAAACATTATCCCTAATTTTGATTTTTATTTAATATCCTCTATATGCCTCACCTTGCTCACATAAATTTTGACATAAATTTCCTGATTATTTCTACTATTCAGCATTATATTTTTATTTTTATTTTTTCCTTTCCTTTATCTTTTTTTTTTTCTAATTTTTTAATTCTATGATTTCTTAAACCTGAGAAATAATTTAATTGATCGAATATGAGAGCCTTTTTGTTTGTGTAAATACTGTATATATTTTATACGTATTAGAATTAAAAAATGAGTATTGAAATAAATTATTATCAATATTTTACAGCTAAACGGTGACGTAATGGCGTCTCCCGGCGGTCACGTGGTGCGCGGTCAGCTGACTCGCACTTCCGCGTTTGTTTCGCTCCTGTTGTTTACATCTGCTGTGCCTCGCTTCGGTTTGTCGCACTTTTCGGGCTTAAATTCAGGTAACAGCCGCTTTTATCATCTTCTTGTGTGACTCGGCACTTTGTTACATTACTCAACCAGATTTTTATCGCGTTTACCCGTTCAAAAGACTAAAAATAAGCCGTTTCAAAATGCTCCCCTCGCTCACTACGACTAACTTTTCGATCTCAGCTTTGCGTCAGGTTTGATCGATTTAAAATGAAAATAAAACGCGAACAGCTAAGTGAAAATGGCCAACGCATTCTTTAAAAAGTGTTGACACGTATGTAGGTCTTAAAACAAGTGAAAACTAAATTATAAATGTGCGTTGTGCTGTTAGAAGTGTAAGGTTTCAGTTCTCCATTCATTTAAAGGCACATCTCCTGAGGCTGTTGAAGCAGAGACTCATGACTCTTTGTGATGAATGAAGAATAATATCATGTTCCCAGACTAAACTTGAACGCCCTTTTTCTTTTTATATAGAAATTTTAGTGAGAACTGAGAGGTCAACCCTTTTTATACTTAGACTTAGACTTAGACAAACTTTTTTGATCCACAAGGGAAATTATTTGGATACAGTCGCTCAAACATTATAATATAATAACAGAGAGTAACAAAAATAGATGGTGTAGCAAAAAGAGCAAGAGACACGTGTCAAATGAGACAAAATTATAAAAATGTATATGTACAAGTCGAAATAAAATAGAAATATAAGTAATAAAGTAATAAACTATATAATCACAGCTATGTACAAGAGATAAGAACGACTGATTGACAGGGCATGAGGTTATCCGTTACTAGGGATAACTTGTAGTACAGTTGTAGGGAGTATTATCTGTTACATAAGGGTGAGTTGTTGTACAACTGTATGGCGTATGGTATGAATGTAGTCCTGAATGTAGTATTATCTCCTCTGTCCCTCTATAGTCTGGTGCAGTGGGTGAGTTGTTGTATAGTTGTAGGGAGTATTATCTCCTCTGTCCCTCTATAGTCTGGTGCAGTGGGTGAGTTGTTGTACAGTTGTAGGGAGTATTATCTCCTCTGTCCCTCTATAGTCTGGTGCAGTGGGTGAGTTGTTGTACAGTTGTAGGGAGTATTATCTCCTCTGTCCCTCTATAGTCTGGTGCAGTGGGTGAGTTGTTGTACAGTTGTAGGGAGTATTATCTCCTCTGTCCCTCTATAGTCTGGTGCAGTGGGTGAGTTGTTGTACAGTTGTAGGGAGTATTATCTCCTCTGTCCCTCTATAGTCTGGTGCAGTGGGTGAGCAGGAGTGTCCATGATGGAGAGCAGTTTGTCCAGTGTCCTCCTGTCCCTCACTGTGACAAATGTCTCCAGCTCACAGTTGATCACGTGTCCAGCTTTACGGATCAGTTTGTAAATCCGCCCAATGTCCCTTTTCCTGGTGCCGCTCCCCCAGCAGAACCACAGCGAAGTCCAGGGCGCTGGCCTCCACAGACTGGGAGAAGATCTCCAGTAACTTGCTGCACACATTGAAAGACCTGAGCTTTCTCAGGAAGTAGAGTCTATGCATGCTCTTCTTGTAGACAGCATTACTGTTGTCCCTCCAGTCAAGTCTGTTATTCACCTGTACGCCAAGGGACTTGTAGCAGTCCACTATTTCCACGTCCTGGCCCTGGATGGTAATGGGCTCCACTGGTGTCCTCTTTCTCCTGAAGTCAATCACCAGTTTCTTGGTCTTGTCAACGTTCAGGAGCAGATGATTTGCCAGGGACCACTCCACAAAGTTTGTAATCAGTGTCCTGTACTCCAGCTCCTGTCCATCCCTGATACACCCGACCACTGCAGAGTCATCAGAGAACTTCTGCAGATGGCAGGACCCGGAACTGTACTGGAAATCAGAGGTGTACAGAGTGAACAGGAACGGAGACAGGACTGTACCCTGGGGAGCTCCTACATTACTGACCACCGTGTCAGACAGGGTGGTCCCCAGTCGCACGTACTGAGGCCTGCCTGACAGGTAGTCATTAATCCAGGAGACAATGGAGGAGCTGACACCCATCCTGAGCAGCTTCTCACTCATCAGAAAGGGCTGGATAGTGGTAAAAGCACTGGAGAAAATTAAGAACAATATCCTCACAGAGCCCTTAACACTATCCAGGTGAGAGTGAGCCCGCTGCAAAAGATAGATTACAGCATCATCCACACTAATGTGGGACTGATAGGCAAACTGTAGAGGATCCAGGGATGGTGCCACCAGGGGTCTGAGCTGAGCCAGAACAAGTCTCTCAAACACTTTCATGACATGAGATGTCAAAGCCACTGGTCTGAAGTCATTAAGTCCAGATGGAATAGGCTTCTTGGGCACAGGCACAATGCAGGAGGTCTTCCATAGTACCGGTATCCTCTCAAGCTTCAGGCTCAGTGTGTAGAGAAAGTGCAGGATCCCAGTGAGCTGTGTACGCACCATTGTTTTACAGCTAGTTATTTTTTAAAAGCCTAACTCCATAAAAACTAAAATAAAAGGTTTATTGCACTGAAAAACATGCATTCTTACTGTGAGCGGGCTTGCATCTCCACAAACCTGACTCTTTTTGTCCTGTATGAGGGCCCCTTCCTACTTGTTTCCATGGAGATGTTGTTTCTTTGACTATAATCTTCCACAGTATGATATAAAACGTGTCTATGTCTATGGAGAATGTTCCATAGTATGGTTTTAACTTTCTCTTTCGGTGGATTATGGAAGTGACGTACCTCCTCATCGTCTTCACGTCCGCACAAATGAATTCTGAGGCTGAAATTATTTTTTATTCTGAGTAGTGACGGCCTCTGCCCTCCATCTGAAACTATGATAAAGATAAATCGGGACGTTCTCAGAGAAGACATGTCAAAACTATGGCCCGGGGACTAAATGTGGCCCGCAGACCTATTTTTGTTGGTCCTCAGATTGAATGATAAATTGACCCAAATGATCCTAAGCAATACTTTTTACTGTTTAAAGGGCCTGATCTGTTATGATGCAGATATAAAACTCATGTAGCTATAAAACTCATGTAACTGTATGGAAGTCCTGGTTTAGACCTGGTTTAGACCTGGTTTAGACCTGGTTTAGACCTGGTTTAGACATGGCTTAGTCTTGGTTTAACGTCACTCTCACTTGTGTATTAAATTTGGTTACTCTCTCTGTGGATAAAATATCAGTTTCCTCGTCACAAACAGACCTGGAGTTGTGTTTTGTTTCATTCACACATTCTCTCAAACGGAAAACACTCTTTTCCACCTTGTGATGTCATGTAGTGATACAGGAAGTGCTCCACTGTGTTTTCAAACTCCACACACCTTCACTAGAATCACTTGGATGATTTCAGACTTGCTGATCTCTACTGAACTAAAGGTAAAAGGAGCTGGTCACTTGAGCTGTTAACTTTCTGTGGCTGAGTGGCTAACACTTGCATTTCACAGACATAAGGTCCCGGGTTCGATCCTTTCTGTGTGGAGTTTGCATGTTCTCTCTGTGTCTGGGTGCACATGCGCAATAGATCAAATCCTCCAGCTAAGGTCCTGACCAAGACTAGCTCAAGATCACGGAGATGGGTCCCTGGGCACACCACGAGCTGCCCACTGCTTCTGACATGCCCCAGCGACATTGAAAGGATGGGTCAAATGCAGAGGATTAGTTTCCCTACAAAGATAATAAAGTATAAGAAAAGAAAAAAATATTCCTTCATGACATCACAAGGTGGAACAGAGCATTTTGAGTTTGGTGACAGACTAATTATAAAGGGTTAACAACATTTTAACATGGCTTAAAGCTCACAAAAGTTAATTTTGTGTAATGTAGGACCTTTAAGTCTCCATTATAACCTTAGTATTAAAGGTTTTGATGGGAGCCTGCCTTATATTTATGTACCACACCTGAATAAGGATGTGTTTTGGTCAATATTTTATTGATTCTCTTCACTGCTCACCAGTCTGTGACCCTCTGTTTTGAATATATCCTGAAATGTGCCCCTGGTTTAGGAGTGTGTTTCCTTTGTTCACCTGCAGGGGGAGACGGAGGAGGAGCGTAGCCCTCAGTCCGTTGTATGGCAGAAACAGAAGAGCTCAGACCAGATCAGGACCCTCACATAGCACTGGTATTACAGTTCTGTAGTGGAATTCGCTGTGTACCTGATGCAGATTTGTTGACCTGGTTTATGGTTCATTTCTCTGTCATTCCTGGGCCTATCCAAATGAAACAAAAACTGGCATGAAGTTCAGTCTGTTTTTCAGATGGAGCAGGGACCTATAATAAAACTCTACGGGAGATTCACTGGTTTTGAAAGAAATCTCCAAACTTCTGATCCACAAATGTTTAATCTTATCTTTATTTGTTTGGGATCAGCTCCACAAACTTGTCATAATAATTAAAGTCCTAAACGTCCTTTCAGATGACAACACTCACGTCTTCGGGGTTGAAGACTGGCACCACTTTCTGAACTGACGGAGAAGAGGCTGAACTTTCTGTCAGTTTTTGTTTCATGTGGATAAACCCAGGAATTACAGAGATATGAACCAGTCAGCCAAACGCTTTTCTCCATGGAGATGTTATTGCTTTGTCTGGAATGTTTCACAGTATGGCATTAAACCTTTCTATCTCCATGGAACCCAAACCAGTTAAAGGTCAGATCTGTGGAGAGACGCAGTTTTTCTACGTATTTTTGAGCTCTAAAACCACCTGTAATTAAATAAATGTAAAGTAGAGCTGTTTAATGTCACACTGTGGAACATTCCAGGCAGAGCAGTGACGTCTCCATAGAAACGAGCAGGTGACGGATCCCCATCTGAAAAGTTACATAGTGCACCTTTAAACTATAGAGATTCTACGATGTTCTGGTGTTACGTGAATGAAGGATGGATTTATTTTGATTTTGTTTCCAGGAGACGATGAACGTGTCAGACAGTGAGGACGACTGTTACAACGAGAGAACAGCTCTGGTTCCATCAGAAAACCCCACGCTCCCGACGTACAGCCCCGATTTAGGCAACCACCACGAGTCCCCCTCAAGACACAGGGTAAAAACTCTTACTAAAATGGTATAAAACTCATGTAACTCTCACTGGTGTATTAAACTTGGTTACTCTCTCTGTGGATCTAATAAAAGTACAAATATAATGTTTACGTACGGTCCGGTTTCCAGGGCGTGTCCAGGAGGGCGGGGCCTGACTCTGCCTCCTCATTGGACGGGGAACAGGAAGTGGAGGATGAGGAGCTGACGCTGAAATATGGCGCCAAACACGTGATCATGTTGTTCATCCCGGTGACGCTGTGCATGGTCGTCGTGGTCGCAACCATCAAGTCTGTGAGCTTCTACACCGAGAAGACCGACCAGCAGCTGTAAGGCCGGGACTGGTTTAGTTCTGGTTTAGTCCTGGTTTAGACCTGCGTTAGTCTAGTCTTGATTGAGACCTGCTTTAGACTTGGTTGAGACCTGCTTTAGACCTGGTTTAGCCCTGGTTCAGACCTGCTTTAGTCCTGGTTTAGCCCTGGTTCAGACCTTGTTCAGACCTGTTTTAGTCCTGGTTTAGTCCTGGTTTAAGCCTTCTCCTCTGTATTTTCCAGGATCTACACTCCGTTCAGTGAGAACACGTCCTCTGTGGGCCGCAGACTCCTGAACTCGGTCCTGAACACCATCATCATGATCAGCGTCATCGTCGTCATGACGATCTTCCTGGTTGTGCTCTATAAGTACAGGTGCTACAAGGTACACGCCCACTGTTAAAGCTGCAGTACACAACTTTTCTCTGCTAAAGGTGTTTGTGTTACTTTTCTGGTGGAGGGTCTGTCACCTGCTTGTTTCTATGGAGATGTCATTGCTCTGCCTGGAATGTTCCACAGTGTGACATTAAACAGCTTTACATTACATTTACTCCATTACAGGTGATTTTATAGCTCAAAAATACCTAGAGAAACAGACATTCTGAAACATGCCTTTCCGCAGATCTGACCTGTAACTTCTGGTCTGATTTGGTCTCCATGAAAATACAAAGGTTTAATGCCATACTGTGAAACATTCCAGGCAAAGCAAGAACATCTACTTGGAGAAAAGCATTTGACAGACCCTCAAGAGAAGTTACACAATGCAGCTTTAAAGAATAAATTTCATTTTAAATTTGTGTCACAATCAGACTGCTGGGTGCTGCGTTTGATTATAAAACTTTTTCAGAAAACGGAAAAACAGAATCATGTGTTTATCTTAATAATAATATATAATATAAAAATATGAACCTGTTCCCATGTTGGTTTTGCACCTTTAACCTTTAAATCTGCAGAATATTCGCCACTGTTTTACTTTTAAAACATTTTATGATCCTGTTGAACTGTTTTAATCTCTGTAAAGTGACCTTGAGAGCTTCGAAGGCGCCTAGAAATAAAATGTGTTATTATTATTATTATTATTATTATTATTATTATTATTATTATTATTATTATTATTATTATTATTATTAAAGGGTTTGAGAGGGACAGGAATTAGTTATGAGTCAGAAGTATTGATTTGTGATTCAATACGTACAAGTCCTCCAGATCCTCCCTGATCCTCCTCCTGAGTCTTCCTCCTGAGTCTTCCTCCTGAGTCTTCCTCCTGAGTCTTCCTCCTGAGTCTTCCTCCTGAGTCTTCTTCTCCACAGTAACTCCTTTCTTTCACTCTCCCTCCTCAGTTCATCCACGGTTGGCTCATCCTGTCGTCTCTGATGCTGCTCTTCTGGTTCAGCTTCATGTACCTGGGGTGAGTCCTGATCTTCTAAAGTTCTTACAGATGTGACGTACACAGATCTGACTCCCCACATCGCAACATTCAAGTGACAAAACTAAAATCTGAAACTCAATTTTGATAGTCTTGGTTTAGTCCTAAACCAGGGCTAAACCAGGGCTAAACCAGGGCTAAACCAGGACTAAACCAGGACTAAACCAGGACTAAACCTGGACTAAACCAGGACTAATACAGGTTTGAACTAGGTCTGAACTAGGAATAAATCAGGATTAAACTAGGACTAACCTAAACCAGAACAAAACTAGGACTAAACCAGGACTAAACTAGAACTAAACCAGGACCAAACCAGAACTAAACCAGGACTAAACCTGGACTAAACCAGAACTAAACCAGGACTAAATCTGGACTGAACCTGGACTAAACCAGGACTAAACCAGGACTAAATCTGGACTGAACCTGGACTAAACCAGGACTAAACTAGAGCTAAACCAGGACTAAACCTGGACTAAACCAGAACTAAACCAGGACTAAATCTGGACTAAATCGGGGACTAAACCAGGACTAAATCTGGACTAAATCTGGACTGAACCTGGACTAAACCCGGACCTACAGCTGCTGGTCGGTGTTCTCGGTGCAAAAAAACGAGGGAAGACTTTATTAAAAGCTTAAATATGATGATGTTATTTGTGTTTGAATTAAATCTAATGTGTCATAATGAAACTTTAAAACCTGAAGTGAATCTAAACTCTGTTTTTTGTTTCTACACAGTGAGGTGTTTAAGACGTACAACCTGGCCGTTGACTACCCCACCGTGGCCCTGGTCATCTGGAACTTTGGGGCCGTGGGGATGGTGTGTATCCACTGGAAGGGCCCCCTGGCCCTGCAGCAGGCCTACCTCATCCTGGTCAGTGCGCTCATGGCTCTGGTCTTCATCAAGTACCTCCCCGAGTGGTCCGCCTGGGTCATCCTGGGGGCCATCTCCATCTACGGTACGTTTACACCTTAGCCCTGGTTTAGACCTGGTTTAGACCTGGTTTAGCCCTGGTTTAGACCTGGTTTAGACCTGGTTTAGCCCTGGTCTAGTCCTGGTCTAGTCCTGATTTAGCCCTGGTTTAGACCTGGTTTAGCCCTGTTTCAGACCTGTTTCAGTCTCATATTTTAAAGTATACCTGGGCTCAGTACTTGCTGTTGCGTCTCCAGACCTGGTGGCGGTGCTGTCTCCCAAAGGGCCTCTGAGGATGTTGGTGGAGACGGCTCAGGAGAGGAACGAACCGATCTTCCCCGCACTCATTTACTCCTGTAAGTACTGTAAAGAACTACTACTACTACTACTACTACTACTACTACTACTACTACTACTACTACTACTACTACTACTTCTACTACGACTGCGTGGCGTGTGGCCTCGCTGGCGCAGAGCCTGAGGGCACAGGTCTCTGTTGCGCTGGGACCTACAGGCCGAACGGCAGTGCAGTGGGTCCACTGGGGGACTGAGTGCCCACGAGGACAGTGACACCTGCAGAGGAGCATCTGGAGGAACGGCCTCAGATCTGAACCCGTCCGTGCACCAGGACACCGTCATGTGACCTTTACATGGGCAGAGCTGTAGAGCGCCACCTGCTGGTGAGTTGGCTCCACTGTCTTTCTAAACATGTTTGTGTTTTGTTTAGCGGCGATGGTGTGGACCGTGGGGATGGCCGGTCCAGCAGTCAGTCACAGAGCAGAGAGCGGTCAGTGTTTCTTCAGACTCCAGTCTTCAGTGGGACATAATGACCCCATAAAAGTTTAAACCATATTTAAAGGTGATTGGTCTGTTTGCAGAGGAGGGGGCGGAGCACCGAGCCAGAGAGGCGGAGCCTGAGAGAGCGCCTGAGAGAGCGCCTGAGAGAGCGCCGTCTCGAGCGGTCACCGAAGAGGAGCTGGAGGAGGACCGTGAGTCTCAGATGTTCATGATGTAGAAGCTCCTCCAGCCTGAGCAGCGCTGAGCTCATCCTGATGTTTGAGTGTCCCTCACAGATGTTCTGGAACAAGCCGTAAACGTGTTCTAGATAAACGTGTTCTAGATAAACGTGTTCTTTGTGTTTCAGGAGGAGTGAAGCTCGGTCTGGGAGACTTCATCTTCTACTCGGTTCTGGTGGGCAAAGCTGCAGCCACAGGAGGAGACTGGAACACCACACTGGCCTGTTTCGTCGCCATCCTCATCGTGAGACACTTTCTTCATTATTTATGTTGTATTTAAGTGTTTCTCTCCTCTTTTCTCCTCTCTCCTTCCTTACTCTTACCCTCGCTCTCTTTCTCTCCCTCCCTCTCTCCTCTCTTCTCCCTCTCCTCTCATCCCTCCCTCTCCTCATCCCTCTCTCCCATCTCTCTCTCCTCTCATCCCTCTCTCCTCTCATCCCTCTCTCTCCTCTTATCCTTCTCTCTTCTCATCCCTCCCTCCTCTCATCCCTCCTCTCATCCCTCCTCTCATCCCTCTCTCCCTCTCTCCTCTCATCCCTCTCTCCTCTCATCCCTCTCTCTCATCCTTCTCTCTCCTCTCATCCCTCCCTCCTCTCATCCCTCTCTCCCATCCCTCTCTCCTCTCATCCCTCTCTCTCCTCTTATCCTTCTCTCTCCTCTCATCCCTCCCTCCTCTCATCCCTCCTCTCATCCCTCCCTCCTCTTTCCTCTCCTCTCATCCTTCTCTCTCCTCTCATCCCTCCCTCTCCTCATCCCTCTCTCCCTCTCTCCTCTCATCCTTCTCTCTCTTCTCATCCCTCCCTCCTCTCATCCCTCCTCTC
Organism: Taenioides sp. WSHXM2023; assembly: GCA_029959045.1. NCBI lineage: Eukaryota > Metazoa > Chordata > Actinopteri > Gobiiformes > Gobiidae > Taenioides > Taenioides sp. WSHXM2023. The sequence goes on from CM057090.1 coordinate 2,752,425, forward strand.
ATCCCTCCTCTCATCCCTCTCTCCGTCTCAGGGCCTGTGTCTGACGCTCCTTCTTTTGGCGATCTTTAAAAAAGCCCTCCCCGCTCTGCCCATCTCCATCACCTTCGGACTCGTCTTCTACTTCTCCACCGACTTCCTGGTTCAGCCCTTCATGGACAATCTGGCCAATCACCAGTTCTACATCTGACACAAGCCCCGCCCCCTTGCACACCTGGGAACAAGCTCCGCCCACACACTACTCCCCGACCTCCCGACCAATCAAACGCTCGGCTCTTCTGAAGTCAATTTCTTAAAGCTCCGATATTCTGCCTTTTCTCCCACTGAAGGACTGGATCTGATTTTTACTGTTTGCAGTGTCCTGGTTTAGTCCTGGTTTAGTCCTCGTTCAGTCCTGGTTTGGCTCTAGTTTAGCCCTTCTTTAGTCCTGGTTCAGTCCCTACTTTAGTCCCTGCTTTTGCCCAGGTTTAGTCCTGGTTCAGTTCTGGTTTAATCCTGGTTTAATCCTGGATTAGTCCTGGTTTAGTCCTGGTTTAAACCTCGTTCAGTCCTGCTTTAGTCCTGGTTTAGTCCTGGTTTAGTTCTGGTTTAGTCCTCATTCAGTCCTGGTTCAGTCCCTACTTTAGTCCTGGTTTAGTCCTGCTTCAGTTCTGGCATAATCCTGGTTTAGTCCCTGCTTTAGTCCCTGTTTAGTCCTGGTTTAGTACTGGTCTAGTTCTGATCTAGTCCTGATCTAGTCCTGGTTCGGTCCTGGTCTAGCCCTGGTTTAGTCTTTTTCCCTAGTCCTGGTCTAGTTCAGATCTAGTCTTGGTCAAGTTCTGGTCTAGTTCAGATCTAGTCCTAGTTTAGTAGTCTTTCTCCTAGTCCTGGTTTAGTTTTGATCTAGTCCTGGTTTAGTCCTGTTCCTAGTCTTGCTTTATCCTTTCCCTAGTACTGGTTTAGTTTTGATCTAGTCCTGGTCTAGTCCTGGTTCAGTCCTGGTTCAGTCCTGGTTCAGTCCTGGTTCAGTCCTGGTTCAGTCCTGGTCTAGTCCTGGTACTACTTGGGTAACTTGAAGCAGAATATTGGACCTTTATGATTATTTATTTCTAGAGTTTTCCTCATCCTGAAAACCAAATCCTCTGAGTCCATTTTCAGCCTGTAACTTATTTCTGGTCAGTTTTTTTTACGCTGGTCTGATTTTGCTGCTGAGGAAAAGCATTAAAACAAAAGGAAGGTCTAAAATAATTTATAAAATACTGTATTCACGTTTGTTTCATGTTATTTTGTGTTTGGGACTTAAGGATCGTGACGTTTGACTGACAAAAACGACAGAAACGAGCGTACGGTTAAAGAGCTCGTGTTATTTTTTTATCGATTTTCCTCAAAAACAAACCTGGAGTTGTGTTTTGTTTTGTTTACACATGTTTAACGCACAAACTCTTCAGATTTAGGCACAGTTCACTTGACAGGGCTTGTTCCACCTTGTGATGTCATTGTTAATACAGGAAGTGCTCCACTGTGTTTTTAAACTCCCCACACCTTCAGTAGAACCACTTGGATGATTTCAGACCTGGAATTGCCGATTTCTACTGAACTTTACTGAAGGTAAAAGGAACATTTGGAGCTTTGGGGATGTAAACAGACTAATAATAAAGACAAATAATAAACTCAAACATGTGAATGAAACAAAACACAATTCCAGGTTTGTTTTTGAGGAGGAAACGACATTAGAACTCAGATTAAAGCTACATTTTGAATAATACAGGTTCACTACAGGCCATCGAATTTAATTTAAAAATATATTTCTCATTCAACACTCAGTGGGTCCCAGTTTCACCAGATAGAGTATTTTTTCTAGAATAAAGTGCAGTCTCTTATTGGATCATTCGCAGTCAGTAAAACTCTACACTTAAAGCTACAGTGTGTAACTTTCTGGAGGTGGCACGTCAGCTGCTTGATTCCACGGAAGTAGAAAGTTAAAACCTACTTCTGAACATTCTCCATGGCGATAGATAAGTTTTATGTCATACTGCGGAATATTATAGCCAAACGAACAACATTTCCATGGAAACAAGCAGGAGACCCTCCTCCAGGCCAAATAAGAGTCAGGTTTGTGGAGATGCAAGCCCGCTAGCAGTAAAGGCGCATGATTTTCAGTGCAAAAAAAAAAACACATAAAATGAAAAATAAAACAAACAAAACAAAACAACTTTTATTTGAGTCTATTTTTTGGTTAAAAGTTACATACTGTGGCTCTAAGTTTAATTAAAACTGTGGAAAGTTGTGCAAGAATTTTCTTTTTGGTTTTTTTTTAGAAGTGGCTTGTCCTCAGTTACATTTCCTTGAGTGACTTTTGTGTGATTTTCTGCATTTTTATGTTTTGTTCTTCCATTTATTTTGACTTTAAATTATAAATCAGACATTACACTTCAACCGTTACACAGTTAAAATACACTACACTTTATATCTGGCTTCTCTACACCTCCGCCTTTTTGTCACTGTAATTATTTGGATTTTTTTTTTTGGAACATGTTCAAAATAGGCTCCACTTCTGCCATTTCGGCCTCTAACTTTGTTCAGTAAATTAAAGCTCAAGAGAATGATCCAAATCTACATTATATTATAAATAGTTTAATACATTCTATCTTCTTTATCTTCTGACGGAGGCGAGATTTTGTAGAAAGTTGATTTTTGTACTTGACTTATTTGTAGTTGTCAGTGATTTGTGCAATAAAGAGTTTGATCTGTTTTTTCAAAATAAACGCAAAAACGTGTGGACACTGGAAATGTGTTAAAATGGTTAAAAAAAAAAAAAAAAGACAATTAACGATAAAATATTAAGAATGCATCAGATTTAGTGCCTTCCAAAACAGACTGACAGAAGAATTGTGCGAAGAATTGGACAGAATCTTACAGCTAAACGTACGGAGGGTTTAAAAAACGCCCAAATTGCTGAAGAAACAAAATTATAACACGGCAGGAAACTCCAAAAAGTCCATTCTGCGTTTAAATAATAAATCCAAACACGCGGGAGGTGTGGACATTGGGAAACTATTTTATTTTATTTTACAGACGGTAAAAAAATGAAAGACAAAAGGACTAAAGCAGGAGATTTCCAGGCGAATGTTCAGTTTCTGTCTTCAAACTGAGATTTATTCTTCAGCAAAAACGTGGCCAAGTATTCGATGGGGTTTGGAGGTCTGCAGCCAGAGGAAAACAAAAACTGTAAGGATTCATTCTGGAAAAAGTCACATTAAAACTCAGACTTCAAAAGGTTTAAAAAGTTATTAAGTTATTCTGAACTGTGGCTATGGTGAGAATAAAACAAATGGGTTTATAAACTATGATATTTTTCCTAAAAAGTCAAAGGGAAATGCAGCAATTTTACATAAAAACTAAACAGGAAGGGAGGGCATCTGACACACAGGGATACAGGAGGATGGGGGGGCATCTGACACACACGGATACAGGAGGATGGGAGGGCATCTGACACAGGGATACAGGAGGCTGGGAGGGCATCTGGCTCACCTCTCCTTGGCCAGCACGGACAGCCCCTGGAGCAGGATGGGCACGACGGTCTGGTCCAGGTAGGCTCGAGTGGGCAGCGCCTGGAGGTCCACCTTCTGTTTCTTTTCTCCAGACTTCTCTCCGTCCAGCGCCCTCTGCAGGCTGTCTGTGAGGCCGAAGTCTGCGTGAGGGTTCTCCGAGACCTGGGACCAGAACAGGTCTGAGCCAGGACTGAACCAGGTCTGAACCGGGTCTGGAACAGGACTAAAGCAGGACTGAGCTAAGACTGAACCACAACTGAGCTAAGACTGAACCAGGACTGAACCAGGACTAAACCAGGACTAAAGCAGGACTAAACCAGGACTAAAGCAGGACTAAAGCAGGACTAAATCAGGACTGAAACAGGACTGAAACAGGACTGAACCAGGACTAAAGCAGGACTAAAGCAGGACTAAAGCAGGACTAAAGCAGGACTAAAGCAGGACTGAAACAGGACTGAAACAGGACTGAAACAGGACTGAAACAGGACTGAACCAGGACTGAACCAGGACTGAAACAGGACTAAAGCAGGACTGAACCAGGACTAAACCAGGACTGAACCAGGACTGAACCAGGACTGAACCAGGACTGAACCAGGACTGAACCAGGACTGAAACAGGACTGAAACAGGACTGAAACAGGACTGAAACAGGACTAAATCAGGACTAAATCAGGACTGAACCAGGACTGAACCAGGACTGAACCAGGACTAAAGAAGGACTAAAGCAGGACTGAACCAGGACTGAAACAGGACTGAACCAGGACTGAACCAGGACTGAACCAGGACTGAAACAGGACTAAAGCAGGACTGAACCAGGACTAAACCAGGACTGAACCAGGTCTGGAACAGGACTAAAGCAGGACTGAGCTAAGACTGAACCACAACTGAGCTAAGACTGAACCAGGACTGAACCAGGACTAAACCAGGACTAAAGCAGGACTAAACCAGGACTAAAGCAGGACTAAAGCAGGACTAAATCAGGACTGAAACAGGACTGAAACAGGACTGAACCAGGACTAAAGCAGGACTAAAGCAGGACTAAAGCAGGACTAAAGCAGGACTGAAACAGGACTGAAACAGGACTGAAACAGGACTGAAACAGGACTGAACCAGGACTGAACCAGGACTGAAACAGGACTAAAGCAGGACTGAACCAGGACTAAACCAGGACTGAACCAGGACTGAACCAGGACTGAAACAGGACTGAACCAGGACTGAACCAGGACTGAAACAGGACTGAAACAGGACTGAAACAGGACTGAAACAGGACTAAATCAGGACTAAATCAGGACTGAACCAGGACTGAACCAGGACTGAACCAGGACTAAAGAAGGACTAAAGCAGGACTGAACCAGGACTGAAACAGGACTGAAACAGGACTGAACCAGGACTGAACCAGGACTGAAACAGGACTGAAACAGGACTAAAGCAGGACTGAACCAGGACTAAACCAGGACTAAACCAGGTCTGGAACAGGACTAAACCAGGACTGAACCAGGATTAAACCAGGACTGAGCCAGGACTAAACCAGGTCTGGAACAGGTTTAAAACCAGTCTGAGCCAGACCTAACCCAGAACTAAATCAATAAGGGCTACATCTCGGCTAAACTGAACTAGAACTAAACCAGGTCTCAACCAGAACTGAACTAGGGCTAAATTAAGTCTGAAGCAGGACTAAACCTGGACCAAACCTGGACCAAACCTGGACCAAACCTGTACTAAACCAGAAGTAAACTGCACTTCTCTGTATTAAACTCTGTACTGTCATCGAACTCTTTCCAATAATAATTCCACAGATGAATTGCAGATTAAAGGATAAATGGTGTTACTCACTGGAGTGTGCGTCTCCATGGGCTGATCCGCGTCTGTGTGATCTGAAAAACATTTAAAAGTGCAAATCACAGCTTAAACTATTAAATAATTACAGTTATGATCTGAAAAATAAACATAAATAACCTTTTTTTTTTTTTTTTTAAATCAATGCTCAAACCAAATACATGAAGTAGGAGAGATTTCTAAAACAGAATCCCCTCCCTCTGTCCTCAACACAGAAAAATCAAAAACGCAGAGACTATTTACGCACAAAGAAGGCATTTTTGTGACAGTTTAAACCTTCATTTACCCAAATAAAGGTGTTATTATTTATTTCTATGAGCCCGATTATAACTATTGTGTCATTTAAAATAGTTCTGGGCCTTGTTTAGATTATAGTTGTTTGGTAACAGTTATGAAATTACAACTAAATATGTCAGATCTGCTCCTCGTGTCCAACCAGGAAGTAAAATTTATGAACTTCACCAAAATGACATAATATATACAATAATAATAATGATCCATCAAATATATCTGTGTATAAAAGCTTAAATCTAATGATACCGATGTTTTGATAACTGTGTTTTAGTGAAATGAGCAGTTTAACCTTTCACATGCACTTTGTTACAACAGTTTAATCTGATATAAACTCATTCACTAACTAGTTTAATAGATCCATGGTTACAGCACGAGTTTAGTTTATTCATGTGTCAAAAAGTTTATACAATTTTACATTTTTATTACTTATTTTTCAATTTTATTTTGACTTGTACATACACACTTATATAATTATGTCTTATTTAACACCTGTCTCTTAGTGTCTTTCTTGCTATTTATTTAGAATTTATTATTACCATTTATTTTTTTACTCTTTGTTATTATATTATATTGTGATTTGTGAGCTCCTGTGTCCAAATAATTTCCCTTGTGGATCAATAAAGTTTGTCTAAATCTGACAATATCTAAAGTTTTAAGATCGTTCAGTCAGTGCATTTTAAAGACATTAAACCGTGATGTTAGGACGTTCCATACACAGATTTGGTATGTATTTCTACGTAAAAGCAGACATATTGGACAGATTGGACAGATTATACAGATAAAACAGATTCTACAGACTCAGATTGATTTTGTTTGTCTTTTTTCCCATTGCTTTCTGAAAACGGCGGCCACAGCGCAGTCACCACATTGCGCTCGTGTCTGGGGCTTTTTTACTCCAATCTAAGGTTTAAAATATTCCCACTACATAAATGTGACGTTTCCGACGTTAATAAATAGATCCTGGATGAGAACAAACGGACTCCGCTGCAGAAAAGAGACAAAATCACCGCAGATTTGGAACAATGAACTCACCGTCCGCCATCTTTGTTGTGAATGCTTACGTAATGACGTGGAGACGCCGGGTTTGCGTCACTTCCTTCTAAAAAACGTCACTTCCTTCTTTGTATAAACCAAACAAAATAAAATAAAGAATAGAATACAAAATTAATAAAGAATAAATAAAAACGTGAGCAAGATAAATACACAGTCAATAAAGACAGTTAATAAAATAAAAATAAAATGTGGAAAAAAAGAGTCTAGTAATAATGATAATAATAATGATAATAATGCATTTTTTATTTTTTTTTGTCTTATAAAGGTGTATGTAAAATCCCTCAGTCGTCCAGGTAGAATCCATGGCAAAAAAGGAGAAAATTTAATTTGTCAACTGGACAAAGTTTATTTGGTTGAATACGTTTCGCAGCTCATCCAAGCTGCTTCCTCAGTTCTGGTCAGATGCTGGTGGACACTGCTTTATATCTGCCTGAAGGGAGGAGCTTAATTACAATGAAAATTACTCTGAGACACACATATTTAAATACAGTTTCAGTTGGTCAGGTGATTCAATATGGAGTTGTTAACAGTTTCTGTTAGTCATGTGAGTCTATTCAATATGGAGTGGGAGTGGGGGAGTAGTGGGGGAGTAGTTAGCATCATGGCCCATCATGGCCCTGAATGGATATGCTAACTACTCCCCCACTCCCACTCCATATTGAATAGACTCACATGACTAACAGAAACTGTAAACAACTCCATATTGTATCACCTGACCAACTGAAACTGTATTTAAATATGTGTGTCTCAGAGTCATTTTCATTGTAATTAAGCTCCTCCCTTCAGGTAGATATAAAGCAGTGTCCGCCAGCATCTGACCAGAACTGAAGAAGCAGCTTGGATGAGCTGCGAAACGTATTCAACCAAATAAACTTTGTCCAGTTGACAAATAAAATTTTCTCCTTTTTTGCCATGTCTTATAAAGGGAAAATTCCAATGTCACCTGCTGGTCTTGTATTGCAGCATAAGTGAAATGAGGTGACGCTGTTATATTTAATTAACAACAAATCAGACAGAGCTGTATTCATGTGTTTATATGTAAAATATTAAATCTTATATGGGGAAGTAAGATGTTTAAAAAAGGTACTGAAGGGCAGTACGACTTTTTTGGATGGGCTCCTAGAGCAGAGCCGGTTCATATGGCTCCCAAACGGCTCCTTATTCACTATCATTCTGAGCATTTATAACCCTTTGTGTTGTCTCTAATGAAACTACTGCCCATTGCATCAGGTTTGTGAAGTTGTAGTGTGTTGTTGTGTATCCTACTTTTGTATATTTACAGAAAATGTGTATATTTATAGAGAATTTGTATATTTATGGAGAATGAGGGAACGTTATAACCTGGTACAAAGCTCCAAAAAAGTAAATCTCTTTAAACAGAATGAACTGAGACTTTGCAGAGACACGGATGAGATGAAGAGTTTTATTGTTTTTGTGACATGACCAGGACAAACTTCACTGTACAGCCACCGCAAATGATCCCAAACCTGGACCAGACCTGGGACTAACCCTGGACCAGGAGACCGAACCAAGACCTAGGACCAGACCAGGACTTAGGACTAGACCAGGACCTAAGGCTAGACCAGGATCAAAAACCAGACATGGGACTAACCCTGGACCATGAGACTGGAACAAGACCTAAGACCAGACCAGGACCAAGGACCAGACCTGGGACTAACCCTGGACCAGGAGACCAGACCAAGACCTAGGACCAGACCAGGACCTAGGACTAGACCAGGACCAAAAGCCAGACCTGGGACTAACTTTGGACCATGAGACCGGACCAAGACCAGGACCAAGGACCAGACCAGGACCAGGACCAGGACCAGGACTAGGACCTAGGACTAGGCCAGGACCAAGGACCAAGGACCAGACCAGGACTCAGGACCAAGGACCAAACCAGGACCTAAGACCCTGGACCGTGGACCAGGACCGTAGACCAGGACCAGACCAGGACCAAGGACTAGACCAGGACCAATGATCAAGGACCAGACCAGTACTAGACCAGGACCTAGGACTAAACCAGGACCAGGCCAGGAAATAGCACCAGACAAGGAACTAAGACCAAACCTGGGACAAGGCCAGGACCTAGAATCAGACCAGAACCAGACCAGGACTAGACCAGGGACTCGTCAAAGCTTCATATTTACAGCTGTTTCAGGACTCACTCGGAGCCGCTCAAAACCAAACGTCTGACACAGGATCAGGCTCCAGCCGCTCCCAGACTCAAAAACACCATTTCACCTTCAGTTCAGCCGAAATCCCACATTTTAGCCATTTATCTGGAATTTTGCAATATTTTAGACACCTGCATTTGACCCATCCTTTAGTATCTCTGGGTTTTAAGCTGGTGGGGATTCAGGCGCAGCATCTGGTTTAAATGGTGATCTGGGAGCTGCTGGTTTGGACCTCATTTCCTTTTCAGAATCTTAAACAGACACAACTTCAGACTTCCAGCTGTGATTCTCCGGCTGTAGATCAAAATCAGGAGAAAATCATAAACAAACAGAGATGCAGGAGAAGGTCAGCAGTGGTTTGAGGAACTTCACACTTGTGTTGCCATGACGATACGGAGATTTAAAGTGGAAATAAACACAAAATCCACTTTTTAAAATACTAAACTGTGTATATGGTGTTTTAATTGCATTTTCTACTGTTCCTAGTTATTTTTTTTAGCAACTTACGTTCAAACTTTCTGGTCAAAAATGTCTAAATATAAATATGTGCTGTCTCCAGTGGCTTCTGCAATTTCAAGTACTATGTGACATCACACATGACTGAATAAGTTTTAAAGAGGGGATATTTTACTTATATGCGGTATTAACTGCTAACGCATATTTAGATCACTTTAGACGTTTTGAAAATCTCCCATTGCTCCTTGCGTTAAGTCACTCCCCCTTCAGAGCGCTATCACAACCTTCTGCTAATGAAACTACAACACATCGCATCAGGTTTGTCAAGTTGTTGTGTACAGTTTTGAATGACGTTTTTGTGTATTTATGAAGAATTGTTGCGCGGGAGCATGGGTGACGTAGGCTTGTGGGCGGAGCCTCGTACAGACATGCACGGATTGCATAATACCTAATGTAAGTTTTAACCACCGCTGCCGTTTTAATAAATAAATAAATAAATATAAATAAATAAAGGTGGGGTCTACAGCTTTCATAGTTCAGCGATTGCCTCTTTCTCACATTAAATCATGTAAACATTAAAAGTCCAGACAAAACACGGTCCCTTATAATCCTCGAATGTACGTCGCCATGACAACGCTTCGGTTCAGATGAGTCTGTACACTTCAGGCCAAGTCTGTGCAGGCGTCACGGATGCAGAGGACGTGCGTTCTGTTACTAACGATGTTTTCTACCAATGTTTTAACAATATTACTCGAGGAAAACGTCAGCTACCACAGGAAAACATGTCCTCTGCATTTGACCCATCCTTCAGTGTCCCTGTCAGGAGTACCTAGCTGGAGGATTTTTATTATGTTTTTATTTGTTTAAAGCGCCTATGACAGGTTAGACTACTCATTTTACTAAAACACAGTTAAGATAATTATATTCAAGAAGTTATTAAAGTTTTGGGTTTTTTTAATTGCAATTTCCCCATTGTGGGACAAATAAAGGATTATCTTATCTTATCTTATCTTATCTTAATTCCCAATTTGGTAATTTTTTAGGTTTCAAATTTTACTTCCTGGTTGGAAACTGTTACCTAGCAACCATATTGTACACTTGGCTGAAACTGCTCTGCTATTAATGTGCACAGAGATTATTTGAGAAATAAAAATATAAGAAAACACATTTATTTTGATGAAATAATGTTTAAAATATTGGAGAAAATGTGTTTCTTTCGTGTAAATTCTCCCCGTGTGATGTCATCAACGTGGGACGGTCTAAAATAGAACTCGACTTCCTGTAACTTTCAACATATTTTCCGACTTTTCTTCACAAACTGTTTCTTGAGTTGTCTAAAACTATAGTTTCTATTTACAGCAGGCATTTGTCAAAATTTTATCACACACACTTTTATGGGGCATCAGAGTACCTAAAGGAAGCCCACCCGGACACGGGCAGAGCATGCAAACTTGGCTTTACCGGGATGGTGGCGAGCACTCTCACCTCACATCAAGAAGGTTTTAGGTTCGAGTCCTGGGTCTTTCTGTGTGCAGTTTGCATGTTCTGCCTGTGTTTCGGCGAGTTTCCTCTGGTTCCTCCAGCTAAGAAAGTCCTGACCAAGACCAGCCCAAGATCTGGAGATGAGTCCCACTGCTGCTGACAGGTTTAACCCAGAGACACTGAAGAACGGGTCAAACGCAGAGAATAAACTGTACTTTAACCTTAACGTTTCTAGAAAAATCACTACGTTAAGCCTTATTTAAAATCCTTATTTCGGTTCGTGTGATACCTGCCGAGACTTGGCCTGGCTGAAAATGGAGGAACATCAAGCAACACAGACACACGGCAAAAAATGACACTCAAATCTTCAAATAAAAATTGCAATTGAGTTTGTTTTTTTGGGCAGATTGTTCGAAAGAAAAGCTCTGCTCTTCTGCATCCACCCCAAAGTCCTACCAAAGGGTCTTTAAAGTCAAATCTCACTGCCCCCTTAATCCTGGAAGATTTAAGGTAGTCCGGGTGAGATCCTACTGCTCCTGTAATACTGATTTAAGGTAGTCCAGGTGAGACGGTCCAAAAGGAAGCTGCAGATTTCCAGTCCACATTCATGCAGCAAGTCTCGGGTTCCATTACGATAAATGGGAAATCAAAAGAGTCGAGGGAGAGGTGCTGCTGAGCAAGGCGGCGACTAGGACTACGCAAAGTTGGCTTTTGTTCGAAGAGGTTCAGATGAAGAAAGACAAAAAATCTGGAGAAAAACGACTAAAAAAGACAGGAATTGTTTTTTTAATATAGAAGCAGTTTACACCAAAAGTTATAGTAAGGGCTGGGCGGTGAATCAAATCAATCAAATTTCAGTGATTGTCTTTTTTTTTTTTTTGTATTTTTAATGAGCCACAGCCAATCCTCTGTCAGTAAAAGTGTTTGGTTTGGAGCAGACGGAAAACTTTGGAGGAAGAAATCTCACATTTTTTTGTTTTGTTTTGAATTGCATCAGTTTAAATCAGACATTATGCTTGTGTTACATAATCTATGACACCCGTGGATCATTCTGGTAGAATTTGGACTTTTTAAATCTCAATATTTGTCTAAAACAATTTAACAATGAAAATAAGTCCACTGCGGCGCCCAATGGGAGCCGTCGTCACAACAAAGCCTCCAATTTGTACCAGATTTGTTCCAAAATGAAAACGCAACACGGCTGAATCCTACACGTATCAAGAAAATAAAATTGGAGATCGAAGTAACCGGTCCGCTTTAAGGTGTACCATAATATTTGGTGTAAACGAGCTTTAACAAAACCAATTACTGTGTTGTTGTTTTTTTGTTTTTGTCGTGCGCAGAGTCCAGTCCAGGCACAGCAGAAGTTTAAACCCGGAAAAAAACGCAAAAAGAAGTGATGAAGACGAGGGCGAGGAAGAGGGGTTTTCATATTCTGTACAGAGCGCAGCATAGCGACCCAGCGCCAGCTCACAAAGTCAAAGTTCAGAGGTCAAATGTCCCGCACGAGCGCGAAGGTGAGAGAGAGAGAGAGAGAGGCCATTTCGTTTTGTTCGGTTTAGACTGGAGTTTGAGAGGCGATGAGGAAGAGGGTCCGGCTGAGGAAGAGGAGGGTGGGCGGTCCTGTGCTGGTGAGATGAGACAGTTTCATAACCAACTTCAGCTTCTCAGAGTCACAGAGGAGGAAGAGGAGACAGAGCTGCACAATGTAACTCCATTATTGCAAAATCGGAAAACGCAATTAACACGTTTGAATTATTTTAAGGTCCTCGATTTGACTTTTGAAAATGTCTTGAGAATTTCAGTTTTCATATTTTCTTAAAGGAACAGTGTGTAGCCTGAGCTCTTACTGTTAAAATAGTTACTACAATCACAGCAGAGGCCGCACTAGCACTGAATCATGATTGGCTGATCCGAGAGAGGCGTTTTAGGTTTAAACCAACTGGATTTCAGCGGTTTTCTGATTGGATAATCATCTTGAGAAGCAAAACACCAAATTATAACATAACCTGGCCTAGAATTGTCAGTAAAAGTTATATTTGATTTGAACATGTCTCCCTCATATCTGGGGACACGTTTATGAAATTGATCAAAATCCTGCTTTAAGTTCCTTTAGTTTTCAGTGGACATTTTGTGTAAATAACCAAAACATCGCCCTGACTTCTTGTGCAGCTGTAGAGACTCTTTCACATCTACTGCGGAGGAGGAGGGGCTTTACTGGTGAAATGAGGACTTTGGACTTTGGTGGACGTCTCCTTCAGTTTTCAGTTTGTTGCATAAGTTTGAAGTTTGAACACAATCGTTTCATGTCATCTGTCCTCAGGTCTGTGGTCCTCTTCAGGAGAGTCACATGGAGCAGGAGGTTTAGGAGACAACAGCGCCATCTCCAGGCCCAGGGCAGCGTCTTCTCTTAAGGATCCACTCTCCGATCCCTCTCCTCTGTCCCCCTCTCCTTCTCTGTCCTCCTCTCCTCTTCTTTCCTCTCCTCCTCTTGGCTCCTCCTCCTCTCCGTTAGGCTCCTCCCCTCTGTCTCCTCTTGGCTCCTCCTCCTCTCCGCTAGGCCCCTCCCCTCTCTCATGTCAGTGGCGCACTTCGTTGGCGATCAGACTGTCTTCGCCTGATTGGAAGTCCGCCTCGTTGATGCTGTTGATGGAGTTGTTGGCGTGGATGATGTCATCGTCCTGTGAGGACCCGCGGTCATCCTCGCCGCTGCCTGAACCCGGCTCGTCCGAGCTCGGGTCCTGGAGCACCTGCGCGATGTAGGACTGCTGCTGCTGCGCCTGCCCCGGCTGTACAGGGGGAAAAGAGGGAGAGGAGAGAAAGAGAGAGAATAAAGAGATGGGTTAGAGTCTGAGCATTTGTTCATTTTGTAGCTGTACACAATTTAGACCTGCAAGACATAAGGCCGATGTCCAAAAGCTTTTTTATTTTTAAATAACGTTTCGGCAAAAAGCCTTCTTCAGATCATTTTTCTTGCTTTGGACCACAGTGATTGAAATTATTGACAGTATTTGATGCAATTATTTAAGTAACATTACTTATTCCAATGCAAAGTAGGTCTGTAGTCGACTAAAGAAATTCTTAGTCGACTAAAGACATGTTCTACCCATAGTATTCAACTAAAGAGGGGGGTGGTGATTAGCAATACTGTCGCCTCGGGGAAAGAGGGCGTCTGATTGGTCTGTTCTTAATGTTCATATCTTCATTTAGGGACAAAATAGCAAATAAAAACACGAGGATCATGTAGAGTGGGTTAATACATTTTAAAGACCAAAATGAGAAGTCTGACAGTAGCAGTTACGAAAAGAGAGGCCACAGTTTTTCAATAGAAGGTGAATCGGAGTCAGAGACGATGGAGCCAGAAATGCGCCAATGCTCACTTCCCATTTGCTGCTATGTGAAATTTTGATATATACAGTCTGTGAGTAAGGGTTTATGGGGATTAGAGTATCGGAGTATAGTTTTCTTCCTGACCTGGGCCTTGGTGGTGGGGGAGGTGGTGCTTCGTACTGGTCGTCCGTTCTCCACCGTCTCCACGTCGGCCTCTTTAGTGTCGATCTGATCAGACAGAGCAGAGCCTTCAGTTAGCATCACACCTCCAGGGAATCTTGATGATGTATATTTGCAGTATATTTTGTACCTTGTAGTTGTGAGCGCTGAGGTACTTGAAGTGACCGAAGCACACGTGGGACAGACACACGACGATGGTGATGACCAGAACCACCAACGTGAACATGGAAGTCGGGGTTTCAAAACCTGAGACCAGACACGAGAGTTAGCCCTGGTTTAGTTCTGGTTTAGTCCTGGTTGGGTCCTGGTCTGGTCCTAGTTAAATCCTGTTTTAGGTCTGGCTTAGTCCTAGTTTGGTCCTGATTTAATCCTGATTTAGTCCTGGTCTGGTCCTGATTTAGTCCTGCTTTGCTCGAGGTTTAGTCCTGGTTTAGTTCCTGTTTTAGTCCTGTTTTAGTCCTTGTTTAGTCCTGGTTTCGTCCTGGTTTACTCTGGTTTAGTCCTGGCTTAGTCCTAGTTTGGTCCTGATTTAGACCTGTTTTAGTCCTTGTCTGGTCCTGATTTAGTCTTGGTTTGCTTGAGGTTTAGTCCTGGTTTGCTTGAGGTTCAGTCTTGGTTCAGTCCTGGTTCAGTCCTGGTTTAGTCCTGGTTCAGTCCTGTTTAGTCCTTGTTTAGTCCTGGTTTAGTCCCGGTTCAGTCCTGGTTTAGTCCTGGTTTAGTCCTGGTTCAGTCCAGTTTAGTCCTGGTTCAGTCCTGGTCTAGTTCTGCTTTAGTCCAGCTTTAGTTCTGCAGTTATACTATGAGTCCTGTGTTATCTGAGTTGTTTATTGTTTTCAGTCTTGTCCCTGTTGATTTGAAGGTGAGCTGCAGTACCGCACCTGTCCTGACGGTGGAGAAGAAGAGCAGCCAGAAGAGGCAGAGGATGGGCGCGGCCACCACCTGCGTCACAGCCCCAGAGTGGATCTTCTTATCCAACTTCGACGGCAGGTACGCGTAATACATGTTATACCTGTCCACCAGGTGCTTCAGGAGCATGTACATGAGACCTGAGGAGGAGAGGAGGAGAGGGTCAGAGGAGGAGAGGAGGAGAGAAGAGGAAGAGAGGAGAGGAGGAGAGGGTCAGAGGAGGAGAGGAGGAGAGGAGAGGAGAGGAGGAGAGGAGGAGAGGGTCAGAAGAGGAGAGGAGGAGAGGAGAAAGAGGAGGAGAGGAGGAGAGGAGGAGAGGAGAGGAGAGGAGGAGAGGGTCAGAGGAGGAGAGGAGGAGAGGAGAGGAGGAGAGGGTCAGAGGAGGAGAGGAGGAGAGGAGAGGAGAGGAGAGGAGGAGAGGAGAGAAGAGGAGGAGAGGAGAGGAGGAGAGGGTCAGAGGAGGAGAGGAGGAGAGGGTCAGAGGAGGAGAGGAGGAGAGGAGAGGAGAGGAGAGGAGGAGAGGAGAGAAGAGGAGGAGAGGAGAGGAGGAGAGGGTCAGAGGAGGAGAGGAGGAGAGGAGAGGAGAGGAGGAGAGGAGAAGAGAAGAGGAGGAGAGGAGAGGAGGAGAGGGTCAGAGGAGGAGAGGAGGAGAGGAGAGGAGAGGAGGAGAGGAGGAGAGAAGAGGAGGAGAGGAGAGGAGGAGAGGGTCAGAGGAGGAGAGGAGGAGAGGAGAGGAGGAGGAGGAGAGGAAGAGAAGGAGAGGAGAGGAGGAAATGGGGAGGCTCAGAGGAGTAGAGGAGAAAAAGAAGGAGAGGAGAGGAGGGTCAGAAGATGAGAGGAGTAAGAGAAGGAAGGGAGGAAGAGGAGAGGGTCAGAGGAGGAGAGGAGTAAGAAGAGAGGGTCAGAAAAGGAGGGGAGAAGAGGAGCAGAGGAGGAGAGAAGGAGAGGGCCAGAGAAGGAGAGGAGACGGTCAGAGGATCAGAAGAGGAAGAGAGGGCCCGAGGAAGAGAGGGTCAGAGGAGTAGAGGAGGAGAGGCAAAGGTCAGAGGAGCAGAGGAAGAAGAGGAGCAGGACAAAAAGAAGTGAGGGTTAGATGGGTCAGAGGAGCAGAGGAGAGGGTCAGAGGAGCAGAGGAGTGGGTCAGAGGAGCAGAGGAGAGGGTCAGAGGAGCAGAGGAGTGGGTCAGAGGAGCAGAGGAGAGGGTCAGAGGAGCAGAAGAGAGGGTCAGAGGAGCAGAAGAAGATGCAGAGGAGTCACACTGACCGAATGGCACAATGATGGGGCAGGTGATGCTGTAGGCCATGACCACCGTGAAGACGTTCATCATCCAGGCGTACGCTGCTCCGAACTGGAACTCATAGGCCTGATGCTGAGGAGGAGACACAGAGGACTGAGAACACAGAACTACACCACACAAACCATCCAACAAACTACACCACAAACCATCCAACAACAGAACTACACCACACAAACCATCCAACAAACTACACCACAAACCATCCAACAAACTACACCACAAACCATCCAACAGCAGAACTACACCACACAAACCAAACAACAGAACTACACCACACAAACCATCCAACAGAGGAACGTGGAACTCTGCAGATCCAGGATCACGTTCCAACTGGGAAGTGAGCATGGGTGTGCTTCCGGCTCCATCAACTCTAGCTCCAACTGACTTACTTTAGAGAAACAGCCGTACCTCTTTCTGTAACTGCTGCTGTCAGGCTCCTCATTTTGGTCTTAAAATGTTCGTATTAACCCGCCCTGAATGATTCTAGGGCTTTAATTTCACTAAGTTGTCCGCAAATCAAGATACGAACGTTAATAACAGACCAATGAGCTGCCATCTTTCCCTGAGGTCGCTCCACCCGGTATAAGCGCTTTTCACAACTGTCAGAGGCCAGAGCAGACTTTTGCTGTCACAGTAAAGGTAACAACAGTTAGCAGGCTAATGTGCACTTCCTGATTATCACCTCTCGACTTCAGATACATGGGAAAGTCATGTAAATCCGGCCCTTTTGCAGCTCTTTCAAACAGGGTCTGTGGGTGGAGTTTGCGTGTTTAGTCCCATGTTATATTTATACTTGGACTAAAATCTCTGGTAAATCCTGTATCCACCTTAGTCCGCCCGCCCGCTTTTGTCTCTAAATGCTCCTAAACCGAGCTTTTTTGTGGTGGTACTTCCGTTTATGCTTGTCAGTGGAGACTTTGGGAAACATTTTGCATTTTAAATATTTAAATAAAGTTGGTTCATTTGTGTAAACTGTTGAATTTTCATGTGCACCAACAAGGCAACACTGCACTGATTCTCTGGAGGCTTTAAAACGCTTTATAGTCCGTTTTGAACTTATTTGCTGTTTGGATCGGCCTCATACAAAATAATACAACCGCAATGACGATGGCGGTGCCCACGGGAACTTCCGGAATAAGGTGTGTATTTCTGGTCCTCACTCGTTTGACGTTGCGGCGGTCGGCGGCGGATCGGGCCAGAGACAGGCGGATCATGTACATCATGAGACCCGGGATCCTCAGGAGGTCCATGGCGTTTCCGATGAACGCAGAGGCGATCACGTAGTTCACGAAGAATGCTCCATTATCCGGCAGGAACACGCACCTGAACGCACCGCGGACACAGTCACAACTCAAGACGAAAGGTTAAGTTCTAGAGGCGGGTAGAACTGTGATTTTGTGCATTATTTAATGTTTTGTCCTTCAAATTAACTTACTCGTACTCTCTTAAGTTACTCTTTAAGTTACTCTTAGTTGAGATTAAATACAACAGTGTAATTTCAAGCAGAAACACTGTCATTCCCAATCAAATTAAGAAGGGGAATTTTACTTCTATGCAGTACTGAATGTATAAAGTAAAAGTGCTAAGTAGTGGTCCAAGAAATTAAGTAAGTAAGAGTAAATAAGTATTTGGGAAAAGTACTACTCACTCGAATCGAACTGTAGCGTCAGCCAGAAACTTCTTGTCAAACAGCCATCGGAAAAAAACGTCCAGACTGAAACGGGATAAAGGGAATTTTGTGAGGGGCTGTTAGTTCAAAATAATTAGAATTAAATTACCACTTGGATAACAAACTTTGGTTAATAACAAATAATTAATACATTTAAGTGTGGGGTTACTATAAAGATCTGGGCATTTTTGAGACCAATTAAATTAAAATGCACAGAAATCAAACCAGGACTAATTTGCTGATTATAATTTTTGACGATTCATGAAATTAAACGGGAAATGAAAATTTAAAAAAAACAACACAATCATTTGGGATTTTTAAACACATTTAACATTTTCACAAATATTAAAGCGTCCGACAAATGCTTTACTTCATAGAGATGTTCTTGCTTTGTCTGGAATGTTTCACAGTATGGCATTAAACCTTTCTATCTTCACGGAGACCAAACCAGACCAAGTTACAGGTCAGATCTGTGGAGAGGCGACCTCGCTCACAGTCAGAATGTCTGTTTTTCTAGGGATTTCTGAGCTCTAAATCCACCTGTAACTGAATAAATGTAAAGTAGAGCTGTTTAATGTCACACTGTGGAACATTCCAGGCAATGACGTATCCATAGAAACAATGATCCATGAAGCTCGTCTGACCTGCTGAGTCCCAGAGACGGCAGCAGCAGAACCATGAAGATGAGGAAGGTGTAGCATTTGTGCATCGTGGTGCGATTCTCTCCAGATCTGAAACAAGTGAAAACGAAAACGAGGAGAGGTGAGGTTTGGGTTCTCTCTGCGATGTGAGAATGCTAACCACTCTGCCACAGCGTGTTGTAGTAGTTATAGTCGTACTCGTAGTAGTTGTGTTGTCACGATACAAAAATGTCAAACTTGATTTCGATACTAAGGAACAGACTCAACACTCAGTACTGATTCTAACACCACGATAATAATAAAAACACATTAGACAGTAGAATGTGAATTAAATGGTAGTATTTTCTTTTCTATGCCCATGTGGTCTTATATCTGTGTAATCCCTCAGTGGTCCAGGCCTAAACCAGGTCTAAACCATGTCTAAACCAGGTCTAAACCAGGTCTAAACCAGGTCCATGGGCGTATACTAGTCTATGTGCTCTTATACTTGTTCTGATTCAGCTTCAGATCGTTCTAAAGCTTCAGGAAAGCTTCATTTCTGTCCTGGGAATGGGACTTTTTTAGTATCAATACCAGCTGAAGTTGTGTGTAGAATCCCTCAGTCGTCCAGGTAGAATCCATAGCAAAAGGAGAAATTTAATTTGTCAACTGGACAGAGTTTATTTGGTTGAATACGTTTCTCAGCTCATCCAAGCTGCTTCTTCAGTTCTGGTCAGATGCTGGTGGACACTGCTTTATATCTGCTTGAAGGGAGGAGCTTAATTACAATGAAAATTACTCTGAGACACATATATTTGTTTACAGTTTCTGTTAGTCAGGTGGGTCTATTCAATATGGAGTGGGAGTGGGGGAGTAGTTAGCAGATCCATTCAGGGCCATGATGGTGTTTTCACACCTCTGGACCTGACCTGGCTAGTCCCGTTGTTTTCCCAGTTTGTTTTGATTTAGGTTTGAGGATAGAGTTATAGATGGAGACAAATGATGTCTGAGACCCCCATTTCTGTTCAAGGAATAGACTCACCTGACTAACAGAAACTGTATTTAAATATGTGTGTCTCAGAGTAATTTTCATTGTAATTAAGCTCCTCCCTTCAGGCAGATATAAGGCAGTGTCCACCAGCATCTGACCAGAACTGAAGAAGCAGCTTGGATGAGCTGAGAAACGTATTCAGCCAAATAAACTATGTCCAGTTGACAAATTAAATTTCTCCTATTGCTAACAATACCAGCTGAAGTTTCGATACTAGTTTAAGTCTGGATTAGTGATTTTCTATTGACAGAAGCAGCAGTCGAGGCGATGGTTCTGTTACCTGGTCCAGTGAGCCTCAAAGAAGGCGGAGTAGTAGACGATGGTCGGGAGCAGAGCAGAGAAAGCCCACAGCAGCAGAGTGGGGAAGAACTGAGTCACTATGGGGTTCTGAGAGAGAGAGAAGGAGAGGAGACAGGAGAGGGGGAAGAGGGGAGAGAGGAGAGAGAGAGGGGGGAGGAGAGAGTAACAGAGAGAAAGAGGAAGAGAGCGAGGGGGGTACAAGAGGAGGCGATAGAGAAAGAGAGAGAAGGAAGAGAGAAAGAGAGATTGAGAGAGGGGAGAGAGAGAGCGACAGAGAGTGGGGAGAGAGGAAGAAAGGGAAGAGAGAAAGCAAGAGGGAGAGAAGGGAGAGAAAGAGGAGGGAGAGAGAGAGAGAGCGACAGAGAGGGGGAGCGAGGGGGAGAGAAGAGAGTAACAGAGGGAGAAAGAGGAAGAGAGATGGGAGGGTACAAGAGGAGGCAACAGAGAAAGAGAGAGAGGGAAGAGGGAAAGAGAGAGCGAGAGATGGGGAGAGAGGGAGACAGGGAGAGAGCGAGAGAGAGAGGGAAGAGAGAAAGAGAGAGGGAGGGAGGGGAGAGAGAAAGGGAGAGAGAGGAGGGGGAGAGAGGAGCGAGAGAGTAACAGAGGGAGAGAGGGGGGTTTGCAAGAGGAGGTGACAAAGAAAGAGGGAAGAGAGAGGGAGAGAGGGGAAAGAGAGCAAGATAGAGGGAAGAGACAAAGATAAAGAGAGAGAGGGAAGAGAGAGCGAGGGAGAGAAAGAGAGAGAAATACAAATGGGTCAGAGGATGGAGGGGAGGGGGAAGGGGAACATCAGTTAAAATTATAGACAATTAAAAACACTTCTGCCAAAACCCTGTTCACAGCTCAAAAAAACAGCTCTAAACTGTAGCTCTAAAAATAAAACTAAACAAACATTTTAAACAGTGGGTGTGGCCTAAAGGCAGAGGGGGAGTGGTCTAAAGGCAGAGGGGGCGTGGCCTAAAGGCAGGGGGGCGTGGCCTAAAGGCAGAGGGGGTGTGGCCTAAAGGCAGAGGGGGCGTGGCCTAAAGGCAGAGGGGGCGCGGTCTTACGTTGAGGTACTCGACGGGTTTGGTGACGTTGAACTTGTCCATGGTGGAGATGATGATGGCCGGAGTGGTGAGGAAGAAGAGGAGCAGGAAGAGAATCACGTTTATGATGAAGCACCGGATCCACCACGAGATCCCGCCCAACGAGAGATTCTCCCTGAAAGACAGGTGAGACAGGTGAGACAGGTGAGAGTAATGTTGTCATGATGCTAAAATTTAAAACTCGGGGCTTACCATCGTACGTTCTGGGGGTCCGGCGCATACGTGACGCTCCAGTTGTAAACGTGGAGGACTTCACTGAACTGAGACGAGCGCGGCTCCTGTCGGCACCTGCAGCCCTGCACCTGACAGGCGTTAAAGTCTTTCAGGATTCTGCAGAAAGAGAAATGGAGAAAGAGATAGAGAGGGTGAATATAAATCACAGAGAGAGGGAGGTGTCTGGGGAGGGGGAGGTGTCTGGAGAGGGGGAGGGAGGTGTCTGGGGAGAGGGAGACTCACATGGCGGTCATGGCCTCGTTCTGGAAGGTGACAAAGGCCATCCCCAGAGGTTTGGTGTGGACCTTCTCCTTCTCCTTCCTGTACTCCTCCTTCAGCTTCGCCTCACGTTTAGTGTAGAAACTCACCGCCTCCTCCTGCAGGAGAGAAATATATTACACCAAAGAGGAAAACCAAAGCGGGTCTAACCAGGACTAAAACAGGTCTAAAGCAGGTCTAAACCAGGATTAAGACAGGTCTAACCCCTAGATGTAATTCAGACCAGGTCTAAACTAAATCTAATCCAGGACTACACCAGGACTACACCAGATCTAAACCAAGCCTAACACAGGTCTAACACAGGTCTAAACCAGGTCTAAACCAGGTCTAAACCAGGTCTAACCCAGGTCTGACCTCCTCACAGCCGGCGATGGCGCAGCAGCAGAGGTGTCCACAGGGTTTGGGGTTGATCATGGTGGGCACGTGCTCTTTGGACATCAGGTCGGTGAAGAACTTCTTGCTGCGTTCGGTTTTCTTCCTCTCGGCGTTCAGAGACATGAGTTTGGCCACGTTATAACAGATCCGAGCCTCCAGCACGATGCAGTTCTCATAGGCCTGCCTACAGGGGGCACCACAGAGCACAGTCACACACATGTTCTAGGTGCTACGATGGTTAGGGTTAGGAAAGGAGATCAGGAAGATATTCTGGTGTTTTATCGTGTTAGAAAATATTTTTATTTTTAAGTTTTCAACAAAATCAAATCTATGTTTCGAATATTTTAAAATCATAATTCACAATATAGAAAAAATAATTGCCATGGAGAATAACAAATGACCTGAGCACAACAGGAAATGGAATATTTTGTCACTTGTATTAGGGATATAATAACAATTATTATTATTATTATTATTATTATTATTATTATTATTATTATTATTATTATTATTAATAATAATAATAATAATGTATTTATTTATTTTCTCATTTTAATATGGTTTGAGTCCTTTATTGAGTTGTTTGTACCCTTTTGATTACATTTTGTTGTGTTTTTTGTTATGTTCTGTATTAAGTGTGAGTTAGTGCGGGTGGTGTTTGTTGAGGTTGAAGCCTGACATCATTGTATTTGTCAATAATAAATAAATAATAACTAAAAATTTTAAAAATATATATATATTCTGGAGTGATAAAAGACTCTTACTCAAAGTGCTGCTTGATCTGGGACTCCTCGGCGTATTTGGAAATGCCGTTAATGAACAAAGTGCGTTTCACCTGAAAAGAGGAACACAAGTAAACAAACCACGTTAAAGCTGCATTGTGTAACTTTTCTGGTGCGGGATGGTATGGTATTAAACCTCATGGAGACCAGACCAGGTTATAGGTCAGATATGTGGAGAGGCGACCCCGCTCACAGTCAGAATGTCTGTTTTTCTCTGTATTTTTGAGCTATAAAACTATGCGTAATTGAATAAATGTAAAGTAGAGCTGTTTAATGTCACACTGTGGAACATTCCAGACAGGTCCTGGAGATCCCTCGTTGAGAAAAGCCTCAGCGCTCAGAATTTTCCCATGTTCTACTTTCGTTTATTTTAGTATTTGATTTGGCACCGTTTTCCAGACTGAGCACGCCCAGATACTGAAGATATCCGAGGTTGCTATAGTAACCGTACTTTGGACAAACTTAATTTTTGAGATTTGCTCGATTAAATTAACTCTTGGAATATAAACATTTGCTCAAAATCCTCAAATTAAACTGTTAATAAATGTTAGAAAACAGAGCTGAGCTGAGTAAAGTCTGACTTCAGTAAAACGGCCAACTTTGATGATTCTGGCGTAATACGATTGTTTTTGTTTCTAAAAATAAACTCTGTGAAATTGTCAAACTTTGATATAAATATATTTAAGCTTTAAGCACCAAACGTGGAAATAAACACTAAATCCACACTTTTTCACTACTTAACTGTGTATATGATGTTTTAAAGCATTATCTACTGTTCCAAGTCATTTTCTTTGGCAATTTTAGTACAAACGAGGTAAATTCGCAGCCTTCTGGTCAAAATCTCCTAAATCTAAGTTTGTGCTGCCTTCAGGGGCCTCTGGAGTTTCCAGTAGTTGGTGACATCACACATGGCTGCCCTGATTAAAGCCAGGCCACATATAAACAGATTATGGGCTGTATTTGGTATCTGAGTTTGTATATGTTTGAGTCAGAAGAGCTGGGATTGGCTCGTCTCAAAAGGACGTCCTTCATGTTCTGAGCTGTGATTGGCTGGTCCTGACTGTTCTGAGCTGTGATTGGCTGGTCCTGACTGTTCTGAGCTGTGATTGGCTGGTTGTATGTATTTTGAGCTGTGATTGGTTAGATATTTCTGACAGAGGGCTGTGATTGGCTCAATAGGTCTTGCTCCTTGTAGTGCATTTTGGATCGGGTGTTTATATTTTGTTCTGAGCTGTGATTGGCTGGTTGTATGAGTGTTCTTTGCTGTGATTGGCCATTCGTGACTGTTCTGAGCTGTGATTGGCTGGTTGTATGAGTGTTCTTTGCTGTGATTGGCCATTCGTGACTGTTCTGAGCTGTGATTGGCTGGTTGTATGAGTGTTCTTTGCTGTGATTGGCCATTCGTGACTGTTCTTTGCTGTGATTGGCTGGTTGTATGAGTGTTCTTTGCTGTGATTGGCCATTCGTGACTGTTCTGAGCTGTGATTGGCTGGTTGTATGTATTTTGAGCTGTGATTGGTTAGATATTTCTGACAGAGGGCTGTGATTGGCTCAATAGGTCTTGCTCCTTGTAGTGCATTTTGGATCGGGTGTTTATATTTTGTTCTGAGCTGTGATTGGCTGGTTGTATGAGTGTTCTTTGCTGTGATTGGCCATTCGTGACTGTTCTGAGCTGTGATTGGCTGGTTGTATGAGTGTTCTTTGCTGTGATTGGCTGGTTATGAGTGTTCTTTGCTGTGATTGGCCATTCGTGACTGTTCTGAGCTGTGATTGGCTGGTTGTATGAGTGTTCTTTGCTGTGATTGGCTGGTTGTGACTGTTCTTCGCTGTGATTGGCTCACCAGGTCGTCCTCCTTGTAGTGCATCTTGGAGGTGTGGCGTCTCATGCTGTAGACGGTGAGGAGCAGGTACATGAAGGCGAAGGTCGTGTGGAGCCAGAGCAGGTTCGTCCTGAAGCCAAAATAAAAATATATATAACAACACGCAAATATATCTACGAAACCATAGCAACGGACAAATAAAGATGCACTGTGGAACTTTTCAGGAGTCCCAGGTCTGCTTGTCTCCATGGAAGACAAGCATTATTTTAGTTTGAGACGTTTCTAACTACATTATTAAGGTTTAATAAAGATTTAAATATGGCGACTGAAGGTTTCTAAACAGAGAAGGCTGAAGGCTTCTATTAGAATATTAAACTGTTCATTATTTTTTAACATTTTGATTTAATAATGCCACTTTCAGTCTGTAACGATCCTTTGTTTGTTATGAAATATCTTTTTTTGTATCTGTCTGTAGGGTAGGATTGTTAAAATAGTAAATAATAAATAAAAGTAGCATCAATACTAAAAAAAATCACATAAACTTGGATGTTTTTGAACAGTACATCTTGAGTTTTATCAGAACTTGTGTAAGACGATATGGTATTATAAATAAATATTGTTTAGTATTAAAAATTAGCTTTAAAAATGATCATTTGGGTATCAAAATCTGTATCGAGTTTGAAATTTTTGTATTTTGACAACAACATTATTAAAATACAGTTATTTTTAATTTAATTATTGCAGCCCGATTTTGCATGGAACATTCCACAGTGCTGCTTTACTGCCACAACTTCTCGATCTATCTCCATGGAGACAAGCGGGAGATTTTTTTTTAGCAATAAAACACTGAAAACTGAATAAATGGAAGATAAATACGTTTAATGCTATACTGAGGAACATTCCAGACAGCGCAGTAACATCTCCACGGAGACAAGCAGGTGGCAGACCCTCCAGCAGAAAAGTTACACAGTGCGTCTTTAGCCGAAAATAAGGTCAATGTAACGTGCTTCACTCACCCAGATTTGAGATTGGCGATTGTGGTGCGTCCAAAACTATAGGCGTTGTTTTCTGGAAAGAGAAATTATCGTTACCATGGTTACTCAGCGTGTGATCGGCCAAACGCCAAACCAAGAGCTGGAACATAACTGAATACATGAACACAGAATACGTAATCTGAATATTCATTTTGAGTAACTATATTCTGGTACTTTGGTGGTAACTTTTTTAAAATCCCAGGAAAACATGGTGGAACTTCATCACACAATTTAGCAATTTAGGCTTCAAAGTTCACCATTTTACCGAGTAAAACTGAAAACGCTGCTCTTGTGGTGAGTGCATGTCCAATTTCTTTCTCCGGTGACACAAAAATAAAGCTGTTTTTAACTGTATGTTTCGTCTTTACACTATAATTTAAGTGTAAAAGTATTTTAAATATTCAGAATGCAGTACTGTATTCAGTATTCTGTAACTAAATACATTTTCTAATTCTATTCTTCCCATCACTGTCCATACTGTACCTTTTTTCTACCAATGCAAAACTAAAAGTGAACATTTTACAGAAAATCTAAGTTTTACAGAATTTAAAGTGCAAATGACAGGTTAGACCACTAATTTCACCAAAACATAGTTAATTAACAACATTAGATTTAAGATTTTACTAAATAAAATATTGCCTAGTCTTTTCTAGTTTTGGAATTTTGCTGAAGTTTATTTTTTTATTTTCAAGTATAACGTTAACAAAGGCCAACACTTGTCTAAATCACACAGAAGTTTTGATTTGACGTGTAAAAATAAGCAATTTCACCTTTATTTTGTTAAATCAATGTTTAAACTTCTGTCTTATAACTCGTGCTACTTCCTGTATTTTCCAACTTTTTGTTTCGACTTTTCTTCACAAACTGCGTCTTAAAGTGCCTAGGACAAGTTGAACTATACTCAAACACAGATTTTACTAAAAAACAAATAAAAAGAAAAGGTAAAATCCCCCAGTTTGGCCATTTTTTAGGTTTAAAATTTGACTTCCTCTTTGGAAATCACACCAGGGCATCCCATAAAAGTTTTACACTGGGCCAAAAACTCCACTAATGTACACAGAAATTATTATTTGACAAATAAAAATAAGACAACGCATTTACATTATTATTATTATTATTATTATTATTATTATTATTATTATTATTATTATTATTATTAATAATAATTCATTATTATCAATAATTATTAAATTATTTAAGGCTCTGGTTGCCAAAAAAAAAAAAAAAAAATCTTCTTTTTTTTCTGTAAATTGTGTTTTTATACAGAATTCTCCCAGTGTGTTGTTAATTGGTGTAAAACTATAATTTACATTAAGAACATGTATTACCACACTAAATTAAGTCCAAATTTCATACGCATTTAAATTGATTTTAAATTATGATACACATTTACCACAAGTACAATCCCACCATCGCACCAAACCACAGAAATCATCATTGGAAACCCGTTTTAATCTGTCAGATGCACTTTAAGCAAAACCAGCCTCAAACGTTAAATAACATCTGCTGAGGAGATCCATACCCGCCTGATGCTTCGTTCTGTGGTTGCGGTTCGCTCTAAACGCTTTATTACTTTCCATCGTGGTCCATTTGCTTTATTACACAGTTTTATCCGCACACTACAAGGGAAAACACGACTTCTGCTACTCTCAGTGGGGATTCTCTACTGGGTACGGTGTCTACGGGTGACTGTACACAAGGCGCTCTCCACAGAATACTCTCTAGGGTCTGCGTTTGACCCGGTTTGACCCGGCGGTACCTTCTTTGGAGGGAGGGCCCGGGGATCCCATGTTGAGAAAAGCTTCGGCGCTCAGAATTCGGACTGAACGCAAACACACCACAGGTTCACGTTAAGGTTACACAGGTCAGTTTCACAGTCACATGATTCAGGCGAGGGACAAACACATGAGAAGTTTTACCGCTGAAGGTTAATAAAGATCTAACAGGAGGAATATAATAAGAACTGAACAATTATTTGACTAAAACGGGTGTATCGTGAGGTTAATAAAAGACTATTTTTTAATTTAGATCTTAAGCAAAAACAACTTTAAAGCAGACTTATTATGCAAACTTTTCAGAGCTTTTAGCCTTGTTATAATTGTTTCTGGGGCTGAGCCAAAAATTGAAAGCTCGATGAGTCGCGAGATCCACTTTGGTCGATTTTAATGATAAGACGAGCGCATTTTAATCATCGTGTGGCAGTAAGAGCGCGTGGAGATGACGAGGATTTACGTTCTTGTTTAGGAAAATTTCACTAAAAGTCCAGTGTTTCCTTCTTCTCTGATCCAGACGCAGCTCCTCACCTTTTCTCCTCGTTCTCTTCTCTTGTGTTTCTTTTCATTATAATCGAAGTTACAGAAAGTAAACGATTATTTTTTTCACCATTTAAGAGTGAAACTTGGGGACAATCCCATTTCTAATTCCTACCCCTGTTGTCTGTTTTTATGCATGTAGTGTAGAATCGCACTTGTTTCTTCTGTTAAGTTGTTTTAGATGGAACATTTTGGTACAAACGAAAAAACACTGAAAAAACAAATGAAAAAAACACTGATCTGTAGCTCTCTATCGGAGATGTTCAGAGCTACACGGCGCTTTTTTGTGAAGACGTTTACGGCGACGTCAGTTTTCTAACAAACGTGTTTCTTTTATTAAGTCATTTTAGATGAATATTGTGATTTCAAATGTCCAAATTATAACAGAATGATTATTACTATGTATGAGACAAAAGCACAATAGGTCTGCTTTAAATACAGAGACGTACAAACTATTGTTATTTATTTATTGTTATTATTATTTATTGTTGTGCTGCTGATGACCTGGACCTGAGTGCAGTGTTTCGTTTCGGTGTATTTTTTATACTGAAATGACAAATAAATTCTGATTCTGAAATTGCACGTGAGAAATCAGATTAAACTTTGAAATTCAGCTAACTTTTGTCAACTTTCTACGTTAAAATAATTATTCCAATTATACCAGTGACTGATTAGTGACTACAGAAAGTACAGCGGTCTCAGTTTGGGTTGCCAGATCTTACACTGCAAATTTCTCTGATTTGGCCAAGATTTTTAAACTTATATCAGCTTATTCATCTTGTTTTCAGTTTTATTATCTGCTGACTAGACCAGAGACGGCTTCATTCTAGTCTAGAGGGAGTTTATTTTAAGAGAACTTGTCAAGTAAAATGATCTTGCTGCATGGACAGATAATTTCACTACTTTTACGTCATTTTCTGGTAGATTTAAGTGTTTATATCTTCAATTTTGGCCAAGTTTTTTGCCGTGTACAAATAAACCAGTTTGTGATAATAATAATAATAGTTTTTAAATTGTTCTTTCAGCCCTAAACTCTCAGAGCAGGTGAGTCTTACCGAGCAGATCTCCAGAGAAGTTCACTGGAAGAACAATTCCCACAGAGAGAACGCCCACCACCACCAGGAGCCCGATGATGTGCCTCTGGAAGGACAGATAGTGCACCGCGTCTTCACCGCACTTCTCACGGATCTCCTCATCTCTGAGAATACACAAGAGACAGGTGAGGACAGGTGAGGACAGGAGAGGACAGGAGAGGGCAGGTGAGGGCAGGTGAGGGCAGGAAAGGACAGGTGACGGCAGGAGAGGACAGGAAAAGGAGCAGACGGTTGAGGATAGGAGCAGACAGGTGAGAACAGGTGAGAACAGGTGAGGACAGGAGAGGACAGGAGCAGACAGGTGAGGGCAGGAGCAGATAGCAGAGGACAGGAGCAGACAGGTGAGGGCAGGAGCAGATAGGAGAGGACAGGAGCAGACGTGAGGACAGGAGCCAGAGCAGACAGGTGAGGGCAGGAGCAGACAGGAGAGGACAGGAGAAGGAGCAGACAGGTGAGGGCAGGAGCAGATAGGAACAGAGACAGAGGAGCTCACAGGAGCGGACAGGGGCAGAGACAGAGGAGGGGCAGGAGCAGACAGGAGCAGAGCCAGAGGAGCTGACAGGAGCAGAGACAGAGGAGCAGACAGGAGCAGGGCCAGAGGAACAGACAGGAGCAGACAGGAGCAGGGCCATAGGAACAGACAGGAGCAGATACTCACTTTATTCTGAAGATGGCCGTTAACCATGAACAGAAACCCTGGAATAATAATAAAAAACAAGCTTTAATTAAATATCTGTGTGTTACTTATAATGACATAAGAAATAAAGTGTAACATCGGCCAA
The DNA here is from genome assembly GCA_029959045.1 of Taenioides sp. WSHXM2023. Classification (NCBI taxonomy): domain Eukaryota; kingdom Metazoa; phylum Chordata; class Actinopteri; order Gobiiformes; family Gobiidae; genus Taenioides; species Taenioides sp. WSHXM2023. Next base: position 2,782,381 of record CM057090.1, read on the forward strand.
AGACTCGAATAAAACACGTTTTGGACAACCGATTAATCGACTAAACCTCTAAAGGCTTAAGCTCTAGTTCCAAAAGCGCTCTAAAGTATGTGGTATGACATAGAACATCACAGTCCACAGTCTCGCCGCAGCCTCAGGTGATCCAAACCACTTAAATCCATAGACCTGGTGACCTCTGACCCCTGCTGACCCCTGCCCCGGTAAACCCCACACACATCCGGACTGCAGCTCCACACTAACCAGCTAAATGCTATTTCTGAAGCCTCATCAGAGTGAGCAAAGACACAAACTTCCCTACAGGGGGCAGTAAAGAGTACTTTATGTTAACTTTTATTGTTTTGGAAACACTATATTCGCCCCAAAACGGAGTATTAACACGTTTTATAACTTTCACTTTTGTTTTTGATGCTCTGAGTCTCCCCTCCCTGTGCTCCCCACGTTAAGTCACTCCCCCTTCAGAGCCTTATCACAATCATGAAATGAAACTACTGCACGTCGCATCAGGTTTGTGAAGTTGTGTACAGTTTTGAATCATGTTTTTGTAGATTTATGGAGAGTTGTCGTGTGGGTGACATAGGCTTGTGGGCGGAGCCTTGTACAGAATCTTACAGCTAAATGTAAAGAGGGTTTGAATAAGGAACGGGAGAGATCGCTAGATTACTTAAACATGTATGGATGACTCTAAAACCTCTTCAGGCACGTTTTTGATGAGGGAACAACGTTATAACCTGGTAGAAAGATCCAAAAAGTAGATTTTGCACAATACCCCGTCTTTAAATCTAGTTTTGATATTCATTTTAGTATCAATCAGTAAATGGGTTTTGTGTTTACACTGACAACTCTGCAATACCAAAAAGAAAAGATAAGCAGGAGACAAGGAGACGAGGTGAGTAGGTGAGTAGGACGCTAAGAGACCGACGACATCACAGCGAGTGGGAGGGGCCTAAAGCGTCTCCGGGTTAACGGGATTAGACCTGGATTAGACCTGGGACCAAACCAGGACTTTCTCATCAGAGTCTAGAGTCTGTCTGACGCAGCAGTGAGGGGGAGGAGAAACATGAGTCAGCAAAAACTACAACCACACTACAACCCATGGGGACACTGGGAGGGCATCTGACACACACTCTGCAGTTCCACGGGGCTTGGCTGTGACTGAATATTGCACCAAATACTGTGACTTCATCAGACATTGAATATTTCTTACAAGTGTAACATCTTGCCCCATAGTTTCTAATGTTTTAGTTGCTTAAATCTTAAGTATTTTTAATGTATTTTAGAGTAATGGAGTTAATTGGCCACTAGAGGGAGGCAAACATTTAAAACTGAACCTTAATTAGCAAAATTAAAGCACAAACAAAGATTTAATTCATAATGAGCAAGTAGCTTATTGAGAATTATTCAGGTTTAGTCTAATAATGGTATCGTCACACTAGAATTTGTTTAAAAGGCTCATATTACGCTATTTTCTGATCTATGTTATAATGTTTCCTCATCACAAACAGACCCGGAGTTTTGTGTTTTGTTTCATTCACACGTTTAACACACAAACCCTGCATATTTAGGCTGAGCTCTTCTCTCAAACTGAAAACTGTCCCACCTTGTGATGTCATGTGGTAATACAGGAAGTGCTCCACTGTGTTTTTAACCTCCACAAACCTTCACTAGAATCATTTGGATGATTTCAGCCCTGGAATTGCTGATCTCCACTGAACTAAAGGTAAAAAGGAGCTGTTCACTTGAAAACTACCACTTCATGACGTCACAAGGTGGAACAGAGCATTTTGAGCTTTGGAGATGTAGACTGACTAATAATAAAGGGTTCAAACATGTGAATGAAACAAACTCAACTCTGGGTCTGTTTTTGAGGAAGGTAACAGCATTAGAACACAAGAGTCCATTTTGTGCCATATTAGACCTTAAAGATAAAATAAGAGTTTGTGTTTCTTACGTTGTCTCGCTGTTCAAAGTCGACGGAGCTGGAGACGGAGGTGAGTCGCTCGTATCGGTCTGGAGTGTCCGAGTGCATCGCCGACGCAACGCTGAGAAAAACAGAAGAGAGAGAAGTCAATATACAAGTTTAAATGATACTACGGCACAAGGAAGAGGTCTGAAGTTATGTCTCTGGTTCAGTCCTGGTTCAGTCCTGGTTCAGTCCTGGTTTAGTCTGTTTCTTACCTAGTTAAGTCTTGGTTTAATCCTGGTTTAGTCCTAGCTCAGTCCTGTTTTTTTAGTCTTGATTTTGTCCTGGTTTAGTCTTGGTTTAGTCCTGGTTTAGTCCTGAATCGGTCCTCGGTTAGATATTTTTAGGATCTGGTTAAGAATGGCTATATTCACTTCTGGTTTAGTCCTGGTTTTTGTCCTGGTTCAGTCTTAGTTTAGTCTTGGTTTAGTCTTGGTTTTGTCCTGGTTTAGTCTTGGTTTAGTCCTGGTTTTGTCCTGGTTTAGACTTGATCTAGATACATTTACGATCTGGTTTAGTCCTGCTATATCCACTTCTGGTTCGGTGCTGGTTTAGTCCTGGTGTAGTTCTAGTTCAGTCCTTCTTTAGTCCTAGTTTAATACTGGTTTAGACATATTTAAGATCTGGTTTAGTCCAGGTTTAGTCCCACTTTAGTCCTGTACAATTTATTTCTAGTTCTTGAACTTCTAGATATTTTAGTCCAAGTTCAGTCCAACTTCAGACCTGGATTTATATAACTTTAGTCCTGGGTCAGTCCTGCTTTAGTCCTGGTTCAGTCCTAGTTTAGTCCTGGTTCAGTCCTGGTTTAGTCCCGATTCAGTCCTAGTTTAGTCCTGGTTCAGTCCTGGTTTAGTCCTAGTTTAATCCTGATTCAGTCCTGTTTTTGTCCTCATTTCCATCTTGTTGTCAGGCAGTTTTCACACATCACATTCACAAAGGCTCATGGGTAATGTGGTCCCCAAACATTTCACAAAAAAACTCTAGAGGACGTCTTATTTTCGTATCCACGTCACGCTGGGCTGTCTCTGGATGCTAAAGGGGGATAGCTAACACACTAAGACGTCACCAGATCACAAACACGTTTTACCTTTTCACCGGTTCATAGTTTTCTCGCTCTCGTCGTCGGCTGAGTTTAAATAAAGTTACAAGCATTGAAGCAGCAGAGATTAGCATGTTAGCGCCGTTAGCATCACAAACAGGTCAAATACGGAGAGACATAAGAGCCAAAATAATATTATATGTGACACTTTAATAGGTCTGAAATAGGTCGTGGTTTAGTCCTGGTTTAGTCCTGATGTAGACTTGGTTTGGTCCTTTTCTAGTCTTGGTCTAGTTTCAGTTTTAGTCCTGGTTCAGTCCTGGCTCAGTCCTGATTCAGTCCTGGCTCAGTCTTGGCTCAGTCCTGGCTCAGTCCTGGTGGAAACTACCCACTAGTCCGAGGGTCAAACCCCAATCCACTTTTTTTTTTCTTTCAAAATCTGGTTAAGGTTAGGGTTAGGGTTAGACAAGGGGTCAAAGTCTGGTTAAGGTTAGGGTTAGGGTTAGGGTTAGACAAGGGGTCAAAGTCTGGTTAAGGTTAGCTCGGACTAGTGGACCCTCGGACTAGTGGACCCTACCCGTCCTGGTCCAGTTCTGGCTCAGTCCTGGCTCAGTCCTGGCTCAGTCCCAGTTCAGTTCTGGCTCAGTCCTGGCTCAGTCCTGGCTCAGTCCTGGTTCAGTTCTGGCTCAGTCCTGGGTCAGTTCTGGTTTAGTCCGGCAGTCATTTGTCATGTTTAAGTGCTGATTTCAGTTCATTTGGTTTGATATTTGTGGCTCTGATATCTCTCCATTTTCACACACAGCACACCGTAAGAAGAGAAGATTTATTATTTTAAAATGAAAATTCTTCAAACTCAAACAAACCAACAAGAAAATTAAATTCAATTATTAAAAAAAACAAAAACAAAAAAACACACAAAACAACTCCAGAACATACTACTCTTTCTCGTCTCCACGGCTCACCATCTGTAGCCTTTAATTACACAGGACAAAATCATTTATATAAAGACAATTTAGCTTTACAAATGTATAAAAAAGAACTCAAAACATCCTAACAGAACATTTTATTTCTGTAGAATCATTTTTGGAGTAGAAATCAGTATCCTGTGCATGAGAACTGTACAGAAAAGTTGTCTTAAATCTTAAATCAAACCTCACCTGTCTGCGTCTGTGACCAGCGCCAGGCGTCCATAGTCCCAGGCCACTTTACGCAGGATGGAAAACACAAACAGCAGCACCTTTAAACCACAAAAACTCAGATTAAACTAACAGAAGAAGAAAATATGCTGATATCACTCACAAAACGAGGCAAACATTAAACTGGGTACTTAAAGGTGCATTGTGTAACTTTCCGGGTGGAGGGTCTGTCACCATGGAGATGTTACTTTGCCTGGAATTTTTCACAGTATGAAATTAAACTTAAATATTTCCATGGAGACGAGCACCAAGAAAAGTTAGAGTACAGTTACAGTGGAATGCATATGTTTTAAGGTTTTGTTTTATTGTAAAAACACCTATAATTACATAATAATCATGTTTAATGCCATACTGCGGGAGATTCATAGACTGTGTCCTGGATAAATGGACATAGCTAATCCGCTAGCTGCTGCGGTCTAAACAGCCGGGTTTCAGATGACATCACAACATTCTATAGGCCAATAATATTTAATATAGATAGGGGGCAGCTCAAATAAATACAGTTAAAATGAAGGTTTTTGTTGTGATACAGCAAGTTAAATAAACAAGTAAAATAAATAAAATAAAATAAAATAAAATAAAGATTAAAACTGACCAGGAAGTATTTAAATAAATATAATAATATCATAGTATTATTATAGTATTATTATATTATACTCATTAGCAGATTTTTTTTCTTTTTTGCGTCTTAAAACGTATCGAAATCGATATCATGACCCATGCATCAAGATACTTATCGAATCATGGGGAAACTGTATCGTTGCATCCCTACCAGGAAGTATTTAAATAAAGATAAAAAGATAAAAACTGACCAGGAAGCACATGAAGTCGAGTGCGAGGACAGTGGGTACTCCTCCAAAGGGCAGCCCCTGCAGCACGGTGCTCCTGATGCGCGCCGAGTAACAGTACGCTTTGGGCTCGCTCTGAGACGAGCAGTTATCCGGATCCGAGCAGGACGGGGCCAGGTTTAACAGCGGCATGATGACGGACAGCCGAACCAGCCAATCAGGAGAGACGGGCCGCTCCTTCGCACTGCGCCGGCCAATCAGGAGACTCAGACACGCCCACAGCGCAGCATCGGCCAATCAGGAGAGTCGCACAGACCTGTCGATGAAAACGCAACAGTTAAGACGCTTTCTGTACAAGATTTTGCGTTCACGTTTGTTATGACCCAAAAGTACAGATCAAAACATATTCAATAAGGTCACAGGAAACCAAGTTAAGAATCAAATAATTTCATTATTTTTTACTTTTTGTTAATCAGTTTTAAATCTTATGTTCTGTTGTTTTAAATATGACGATCCCGTGTCCAAAAAAGAAAAAACCCACAAACTTTCCCTACATAAAATAGGAAAAATAGGAATATCTTATACAAATCAAACTGGAAAAAACTACAAAAAAAATAAAAATATATAGTTTGGGAAAAACGTTTTAGAGTTTGATTTTCAGTTGGAGGGCTGTTTAACTCTACGGGAGATTCACAGTTAACCAAATCTCCAAACTTCTGATCCACAAATGTTTCTCCTTCTCGTTATTTGTTTGGGATCAGCTCCACAAACTTGTCATATTAATTTTATGTCTTAAAATCCTTTCAGCAACAATCACATGTTTGGGGTTGAATACTGTGAAAAAATAATTCCACTTAAATGCGAATTGTGTAACTTTTTCTTTTTTTTTTTTCCATAGAGACGTTATTGCTTTGTCTGGAATGTTTCACAGTATGGCTTTAAACCTTTCTATCTTCATGGAGACCAAACCAGACCAAGTTACAGGTCAGATCTGTGGAGAGGCGACCCCGCTCACAGTCAGAATGTCTGTTTTTCTAGGTATTTTTGAGCTCTAAAACCACCTGTAATTGAATAAATGTAAAGTAGAGCTGTTTAATGTCACACTGTGGAACATTCCAGGCAGAGCAATGATGTATCCATAGAAACAAGCAGAGAGGACGCTGAACTTTGTGCTGGTTTTTGTTTCATGTGAATAGGCCCAGTATTTACAGAGATATGAACCATAAACCAGGTCAATAAATCTGCACATTTCACTACAGAAACTGAACCTGTCCTCCAGCTCAGTTTAAACTAAAGAGGTTTATACGGGACTCGATTTCCCATGATGCCGCAGCGGTGACCCAGTGATGCGGTCGCCGTGGAAACCGCTGTAAAGTCTGACCCAGTTTTTACTCGACTGATTATGACATCACGGCAGCATCACTCCACACCTCCCCCCAAAGAAAGAAGAGAGAGAAGAGAGAGGGAGGAGAGAAGGAGAGGATCTGGGTTAGTCCTGGTTATGCCTGGTTTAGTCCACTAAACAAGTGGACTAAACCAGGACTAAATCAGGACTAAGCCAGGCCTAAAGCAGGACTAAACCAGGACTAAACCAGGACTACAAACAGGATTAAACTAGGACTAAACCAGGACTAAACCAGGACTACAACCAGGCTAATACAGGTTAAAATGAGACTCATCCAGGACTACACTAAGATTAATCCAGGACCGAACTAGGACTAAATAAGGACTAAACCAGGACTACAATCAGAACTACAACAAGGACTAGAACCAGACACTGAACCAAATAATGCAAAAGGTCAGAATAAACCAGGACAAAAACTAAACCAGATGTAATTCAAGGATAAACAAGGACAAAACCAGAACTAATGTAGGACTAAATCAGGACTGACCAGGTCTGAACAAGGACTAAACCAAGTCTGAACCAGGTCTAAACCAGATCTAAACCAAGTCTGAACCAGTTCTAAACCAGGTCTGAAACAGGACTAAACCAGGTCTAAACCAGGACCAAACCAGGTCGGAACTAGTACTGAACCAGGTCTGAACCAGGACTAAACCAGGTCTAAACCAAGACTGAACTAAGACTGAACCAGGACTAAACCAGGCCTAAACCAGGTCCTACTGGTTTCATTTTTGTGAATGGAGCGGGGATGTGTGGTTGCCGTGGGAGACGCAGCAGCATGACTCATCCTCGTCTGTTTAAAAAAATAAATAAAACAAGCGTCCGTTCAGAAATAGAAATAGGTCTGAGGATTTCGTAACTGTGAGTCCCATTTCCTGATCCTAACAGCGTCTGCAGCGCCACCACCAGGCTCACCAGGGCATCGCACTGCACACATGAGCTGAATTCTGAATTTGTTCCTCAAATTTGTGTTTATTTTAAAAAACATTTCCAGTCACTCATTGAGTATGTAAAGAGAGGATTTTCTTTTGTTTTTATATATTCTTTAAAGGTCCTTTAATACACAAAATACTCTGGGCTAAGATCAAGTGAAAAAAGTAATCGTAGTAGTAGAGCTCGTAGTAGTTTTTCATGAAGATATTTTTGCTTGTCCCTGTCCAATCAGAACCCTTCCCGACCCCCAGACGCTGAGCAGAATTAAATAAAGACGATTTAACGTGTTTTCCATGTAAACCTCAATTTGGAATTATTATTTCCATGTAAACGAAGGAAAATATTTTAATTCCGAACTATTTAATTCAGAACAATTAATTTGGAATTAAAAAACATCGTAAATGTGGTCACTGTAGCGAGTATTCAGTTACAGGTGTTTTACTGCTCAGAAATACAGTAGTGAGTGAGCTCTTTTCTCCACAGATCTGACCTGTAACTTGGCCAGCATTGCAGGCTTGTCTCTGTGGATATAGATACATACAATGCCATACTGTGGGACATTCTAGACAAAGCATGAACCTCTCCCTGAAAGTGACGTAGTGCACCTTTAAGCTCCCACACCACAATTCTCCATAAACACACAAAAACACGATACAAAACTAAGCGCTCTGAAGGGGGAGTGACTTAGCGCAGGGAGCAGAGAGAGGAAAACACTGTTCTAAAGCCGAGCCCGTGTCTGAAAACTACGAGATGAGACGAGACGGGAACCAGACTGATGATAATGGACTTCCTCCTTTCAATGTCCGACAAATAATGTGCAATAAATTAAATGTGCAATAAAAGTTTTCTCAGAGGACGAGCTGAAAATAAAGAAACTAGAAAAAATAAACAGGAAAAATAAAACGACAGACGTGAGGAGTACTCAGTTACATTTACTCGAGTAACTTTGTACTTTTCAGAGTACGTTTCCAGCCACATACTTTTACTCCTACTTGAGTAATTTTTGTATTGAAGTAACTGTACTGATACTTGAGTAAAAGTTCTGCTTCCTCCTCCCACTGTGAGTCTGAAGAAACAGAAACTTCTGTGACAGGAGCAGACAGGAGCAGACGGGAGCAGACAGGACCAGAGACTGAGGGAGAGACAGGAGCAGAGACTGAGACAGGGGAGCAGACAGGAGCAGAGACTGAGACAGGAGCAGAGCCAGAGGAGCAGACAGGAGCTGAGCCAGAGGGAGAGACAGGAGCAAAGCCGCAGACAGGAGCAGAGACAGTGACAGGAGCAGACAGGAGCAGAGACAGTGACAGGAGCAGACAGGAGCGGAGCCAGAGGGAGAGACAGGAGCAAAGCCGCAGACAGGAGCAGAGACAGTGACAGGAGCAGACAGGAGCAGAGACAGTGACAGGAGCAGACAGGAGCGGAGCCAGAGGGAGAGACAGGAGCAAAGCCGCAGACAGGAGCAGAGACAGTGACAGGAGCAGACAGGAGAAGAGTCAGAGGAGCAGACAGGACCAGAGACAGGAGCAGAGACAGGAGCAGAGCCAGGGGAGCAGACAGGAGCAGAGCCAGAAACAGAAGCAAAGACAGGAGCAGAGACAGGAGCAGGCAGGACTAGACAGGAGCAGAGCCAGAGAGGCAGACAGGAGCAGAGACAGTGACAGGAGCAAAGACAGGAGCAGAGGCAGGAGTTGACAGGAGCAGAGTCAGAGAAGCAGACAGGAGCAGAGACAGTGACAGGAGCAGTGCCAGAGACAGGAGCAAAGACAGGATCAGACAGGAGTAGACATTAGCAGACAGGAGCAGAGACAGTGACAGGAGCAGAGACAGGAGCAGAGACAGAGACAGGAGCAGACAGGCGCAGACAGGAGCAGAGATCTTCAGCTTCGTAAACTTAAAAATGGGACGCCAAGACAATCTCAAAACTTGAGAACAAAACCAATATTGAGTTCTGTCAATTGGACCAAAGTTTTTTCAGTGAAAACGCAGAAAAAGAAAAATGAAAATAAATAAATCATCATAAATTACGGCAGTTCAAAAATTGCCGCCTTTTGTTTCATTTTTGTGTCTTTTGAAAACACCAGATTTTGTGCAGTTAATGTTTTGTCTGATTAACTGCAGACAAAACATTATAAATCAGATGTTTCGCCAACAGTTACTCTTTAAAGTTGCACTATGTAACTTTTCGAATGGGGGTCCGTCACCTGCTTGTTTCTATGGATACGTCATTGCTCTGCCTGGAATGTTCCACAGTGTGACTTTAAACAGCTCTGCTTTACATTCGATCACAGGTGGTTTTAAAGCTCAAAAATACCTAGAAAAACAGACATTCTGACTGTGAGCGGGGTCGCCTCTCCACAGATCTGACCTTTAACTTGGTCTGGTTTGGTCTCCATTGAAGATAGAAAGGTTTAATGCCACACTGTGAAACATTCCAGACAAAGCAATAACATCTCCATGGAGAAAAGCATGAGTAGTACTTTTCCCAAATGCTGTTTTACTCTTACTTCATTTCTTGGACCACTACTGAGTACTTCTACTTGTGTAAAAGTATTTTGAAGTAACGTTACTCTTACTTTAGTACAGGTTTTGGATACTCGACCCACTCGCACAAAACAAAAGTACAAATAAGTTGTTTTTGTTTCTCTTGTTTCTCTGTGTCTTGAGGTGGGCTTCCCCTGAGTTTTAAATTTAGCCTCGTGTTGTGTTCGAAACCCAACACCTCCTCGTGATTCTGAGCCGCGCTGTGTTCACTGACACTCAGGAAAAAGCAGCTCTGAATTATTCACACTGTTTCCAAATGATCATCAGGTGAGACAGGGGCAGACAGGGGCAGGCAGGGGCAGGCAGGAGCAGACAGGAGCAAGAGACAGAGGACCAGGCAGGGGCAGAGGCAGAGGAGCAGACAGGAGCAAACAGAGGAGCAGACAGGAGCAGACAGGCGCAAGAGACAGAGGAGCAGGCAGGGGCAGAGGAGCAGACAGGGGCAGAGGAGCAGACAGGAGCAGACAGGAGCAAGAGACAGAGGAGCAGACAGGAGCAAGAGACAGGAGCAGAGCCAGAGGAGCAGACAGGTGCAGAGACAGGAGCAGAACCAGGGGAGCAGACAGGAGAGACAGGAGCAGATACAGGCACAGACAGGAGCAGACAGGAGCAGAGATCTTCAGCTTCTAAAACTTAAAAATGGGACGCTAAGACAATCTCAAAACTGAACTCGATAGAGAAACCAATAAAGTTTTTTGAGTGAAGACGCAGAATAAGACGCAGAATTAGAAATATAATAATAAATAATAATAAATTACAGTAGTTCAAAAACTGTCGCCTTTGTGATTTTTTCATTCAAACTGATTCACCTGCAGCCGGTTTGTTTTTAAAGGACAAATATTACACTGTTTTCTGATGTTCTAATGTCGTTTCCTCATCACAAACACCTGGAGTTGTGTTTTGTTTCATTCGCACACGTTTAACACACAAACCCTGAATATTTGCACATAATATAGGACATGTAAGTAAAAGTATCACATAAAATAGTTAAGTTCTGCCTGTTTAAAAATATTCCTCACAGATTTAGAGAACTGGAGTTAAATAAAAACTGATTTTGAGAATTGTGCTGATTTTTGGTCAGAGGAAGTGACTCTTAAATATATTTGCATATTTGTATTTCCTCAAAACTGGACTTGACCTCAAAAACCTGTGGGCAGAATAAGCATAAGCAGGAATCAATTAATCGGTCAATGGAGTCCTGGTTTAGTCCTGGTTTAGTTCGGTTTAGTCCTGGTTTAGTCCTGGTTTAGTCATGGTTTAGTCATGGTTTAGTCCCGTCTTAGTTCCTCTTTAGTTATATTACAGATTCCTTCCTTTTTAAGACTCTCTTTAGTTCTGGTCTAGTCCTGGTTTACTCCTGGTTTAGTCCTGGTTTAGTCCTGGTTCACACGTGGTTTAGTCCTGGTTTAGTCTTGTCTTAGTCCTGTCTTAGTTCCTCTTTAGTTAGATTCCAGATTCCCTCCTCTTTAGTCCTGGTTTAGTCCTGATTTAGTCCTGGTTTAATCCCTACTCAGTTCCATTCCAGTTCCCTCATTATTTAGTCCTAATTAGCCAAAGGGTCCAGCTAAACCAGTTCTAAACCAAGACTAAAAAACTTAGCTTGATTTTGATGGACACAATTAGCAAGTACCATCGTTTAGGGATGTAACGATCCAGATTTCTCGGTACGATATTTTCACGATATGCATGTCACGGTACGATATTTATTCCGATATTCTATGGCGAACAAAACTGTGAATATAAAACGTTTTCCTTTAAAAATGCCTAAACGAAAGAGTTCAGATTTAAAAGTGCTTAATAAGTCATTTCATCGTGTAAACTGGACTGAAACGGAGCAAAGGATCATGGTCTATGTAGTTCCTTGTGTTTGTTTTCGCTGTTGCTGCGACATGACAATGAATTTAAGCAGAGAAACTTGTAATTCGATATATTGTGACGGCCCACGATATTATGGAGACTTCTGACGATACGATATTACAATATTTTGGTTATTTTTATCATTTCCTACACAAGCTCTCCTGTATTAGTTCGTTAGTTCAGATTTCAGTCTTTTTGTCAGTTGTTCTGTAAGCGTTTAAAATAAATGTGGAACTTTGAACAGAATCTTATTGTTAAAACTTAAATTGAAAATTGAATCGCAATCGCAACGTTTGTCAGAAAAATACTTCAGCCTCCTTAAATTCACTCAAATGGATTCTCTTGTTTCCTCCTCAAAAACAGACCTGGAGTTGTGTTGTGTTTCATTCACATGTTTAAATAACCTTTTATTATTAGTCTGTCTGTATCTCCAAAGCTCAAAACGCTCTGTTCCACCTTGTGATGTCATGAAGTGGTAGTTTTCAAGTGAACAGCTACATTTTACATTTAATTCAGTCGAGTTCGGCAATTCCAGGTCTGAAATCATCCAAATGATTCTAGTGAAGGTGTGTAGAGTTTAAAAACATAGTGGAGCACTTCCTGTATCACCACATGACATCACAAAGTGTCACAGAGTGTTTTCTGTTTGAGAAATGAACTAAAACCTTAAATTTGCAGTTTGTGCGTTAAACATGTGTGAATGAAACAAAATACAACTCCAGGTCTGTTTGTGATGAGGAAATGACATTATGAATTATATTATGAAAATAGTGTAATATTGTACTTCCTTCCACTGTTGTACTGCAGTAGTAGTAATAGTAATAGTAGTAGTAGTAGTAGTAGTAGTAGTAGTAGTACTTATGTGAGTGTGACAGATGTCTGTGGGGGAGAGATAAACAACTGGCCCTGATAAGACATGCATTATTCTTTCTGTAACCCAGGACAGTCCTGGCTTAGACCTGGCTTAGACCTGGCTTAGACCTGGTTTAGACCTGGTTTAGTCCTGGTTCAGTTCTGGTTTAGACCTGGTTTATGACCTGGTTTAGACCTGGCATAGTCCTGGTAGGTACTCTATGGGGCTCTTGGTTTTGCTTTTAGTTTTCCAGAACTTGGTTTTCTTTTCCATTATTTTATCTATAACTTGGGACAGCCCTTGTTTAGTCCTGATTTAGTCCTTGCTTAGTCCTGGTTTAGTCCTGGCTTAGTCTTAGTTTAGTCTTAGTTTAGTCCTGGTTTAGTCCTGGTTTAGTCTTAGTTTAGTCCTGGTTTAGTCCTGGACAGGTCTAGTCTTTCTTATATGTAGCCTATAGGTTTGTGAGGGAGAGATAAAGGACTGGCCCCGATAAGACCACCACAGAGGCACCACCCGCAATGAAAACAAGAGGTCCTCCTGAGCATCCAGACAGGTACTCCAGGACCAGATCTGGAGAAGTCCTGGTTTAGTCTTGGTTTAGTCCTGTCTTAGTCCCTGTTCAGTTGTGTTCCAGATTCTCTTTAGTTCTGTTTAGTCTTGGTTTAATCTTAGTTTAGTCCTAGTTTAGTCCCTGTTCATTTATAGTCCAGATTCCCTCTTTTGAGACTCTCTTTAGACTCAGTTTAGTCCTGGTTTAGTTCTGGTTTTGTCCTGTCTTAGACCTGTCTTAGTCCTGTCCGAGTTCTGTCTTAGTACCTGTCCAGTTATATTCCAGATTTCCTCTTTTAAGACTCTCTTTAGTCCTGGTTTAGTCCTGTCTTAGACTTGTTTTAGTCCCTGTTCTGTTATATTCCAGATTCCCTCCTTTTTAAGACTCTCTTTAGTCCCGGTTTAGTCCTGGTTTAGTCCCAGTTTAGTCCCTGCTCAGTTCCATTCCAAATTCCCTTGTTATTTAGTCCTGGTTAACTAAAGGGCCCAGCTAGACCAGTTCTAAAGTAGGACTAAACCAGTTCTAAAGAAGGACTAAACCAGTTCTAAACCAGGACTAAACCAGTTCAAAAACAGGACTAAAAAACTCCAAAGTAAATGTCACCTGCTCTAAACTTTTCATTTATTTGTTCTTGTGTGAAACATTTGCTTTGCTGCTCCAGGGAGAAAGACAAAAAAGTGGAGTTATATTCCAGATTCGCTCCTCGTCGTCGTGCTGAGCTTCAGTTGGTTTCAGAATGATGAACAATTCAGAAAGATTTCAATTTTAACAATTTAAGACAAAATATTAAATCTTTTTATCTTTGTCACATAAAAGAGGAAACTGAAATCTAAAACCCTATAGCCCTGTTTCAGTCCCGGTTTAGTTTGGGTTAGTCTTGGTTTTGTCCCGGTTTAGTTATATTTCAGATTCTCTTTAGTCCCGGTTTAGTCTTGGTTTAGTCTTGGTTTAGTCCCGATTTAGTTTTTGTTTAGTCCTGGTTTAGTTTTGGATTAGTCCTGCTTTAGTCCTGGTTTAGTTTAGTTTTGGTTTAGTCCTGTTTTAGCCCTGATTTAGTCTTGGTTTAGTTTTGGTTTAGTCCTGCTTTAGTCCCGGTTTAGTCCTGGTCTAGTCCCGGTTTAGTCCTGGACAGGTCTAGTCCATATTACATGTAGCCTATAGGTTTAGTCCTGCTTTAGTCCTGGTTAAGTCCCGGTTTAGTCCCGGTTTAGTCCTGGACCGGTCTAGCCCATGTCACATGCAGCCTATAGCCTGGTCGCTATAGGCTGCCACTGCACCTGTGTCTGTACCCGGGGACAGCCCTGGTTTAGACCTGTTTAGACCTGGTTTAGTTCCACGTTTGCCCCTGGTTTATACCGCTATTTCAGCCCCGGTTGTTCGGTCCCGGAGGTCTGGATCCCCGCGGGCACAGATGTAGAGGACAGCCGCTCGGTGCGCCCTGTCCTCTGCGCTCGCATTATATAACCCCCGCCTCTCCCCGAAAAAAGCACCAGGCTGGATGGATGCTACCGGCGCACCGCGACACACAGGCCGGCCCACGGTGCACCACGAGCGGGCCCGAATCCCACCAGAGCCCCGCTGATCAGATCACCCAAAGCCGCTTGCTCCGTGCGCCAGAATAAACCAATTAGAAGAGCGGTTTACCTGATCAGAGGAAGCCGACGGTGCCGCAGCTAAATCCGCTACACATCCACCGAGCAGGCGCCCCCACCACCGCCGCGCATCGCCCAAGAAACGCTGCGAAACACGGGCACGGGGACAGGCGCAGGGGAGGGGGGAGTCCTGGAGCGAGGACGAGGCCGCGGCGCACTGCTCCTCCGCCGGGCGCACAGATCACCGGAGCCCGCTGCAGCTGCTGGTCCTGCGCCGGTGTGTCGCTGGGAAATGGCTGTGCCGAGTCCGAACGGGAGGACGGGAATAGCGGTGCGCGGGTGTGAGGCGCCAGTGACACCGCCAGGGGGAGCCACGGGGCCGGGCGCGCCTTCACAATAAAACGCACGCGGTCCATTCACAGAAAACAGAAAGGTCTAGAAATAAAGAGACGGAACCGGAGTGAAGACTGGAGATTGAGTCAGTGTTTTTGTCAACATTTAGAACCAAAATGGAGAACGCTGTAACTTCTGCGTATGCCACGTGTGCAGAATTAAAAATAATAGGGTTTTGTGGATATAAAGGGTCGATCCTGGGCCCCCTTTTGTTCAAGCTCTATATGCTGCCACCTACAGGCCAGTTAATACACAGCAACAAAGTGTCCTACCACAACTCTGCAGACAACACTCAGATCTGTGTCTCACTATGGACCAGTGGACTCACTTCTGCCGCTGCGTCCAACAGATCTGAGTGTGGATGAAAAACAACTTTCTCCAGCTAAACTCAGACAAGACAGAAGTCATCGTCTTTGTCCCACAGAAACAAAGAGACAGTGTCAGCAGTCAGCTCCAGTCTCTCTCTCGAAAACCTTCAAATCAGGCAGGAAATCTGAGGGTAATAATGGACTCAGACTTGAACTTTAACAGTCACATCAAATCAAAAACATCTGCAGCTTTTTACCACCTAAAAAACAGTAAAAATCACAGGTTTACTGTCTAAAGCAGACGTGGAGAGACTTCTCCGTGCGTTTGTCTCCAGTAGGTCAGACTCCTGTAACTCTCACTGTGAGACACCTGCAGAACATCCAGAACGCTGCAGCTCGGGTCCTGAACCAGGAAGTCCGAGCACATGTGTCCTGGTCTCAGGTCTCTGCACTGCCCCCTGTGGGTCAGAGACTTTAAAGCGGCTCTGCTCGTGCACGAGTCTCTCCACGAGACACAAGAGCCACAAGAACATCTGCACTGTGAGGAGCTCAGGGACCGGACTGCTGCTGGAGTCCTGGTTTAGTTCTGCTTTAGTCCTGCTGGAGTCCTGGTTTAGTTCTGCTTTAGTCCTGCTGTAGTCCTGGTTTAGTTCTGCTTTAGTCCTGCTGTAGTCCTGGTTTAGTTCTGCTTTAGTCCTGCTGTAGTCCTGGTTTAGTTCTGCTTTAGTCCTGCTGTAGTCCTGGTTTAGTTCTGCTTTAGTCCTGCTGTAGTCCTGGTTTAGTTCTGCTTTAGTCCTGCTGTAGTCCTGCTGTAGTCCTGGTTTAGTTCTGCTTTAGTCCTGCTGTAGTCCTGGTTTAGTTCTGCTTTAGTCCTGCTGTAGTCCTGGTTTAGTTCTGCTTTAGTCCTGCTGTAGTCCTGGTTTAGTTCTGCTTTAGTCCCAGCCTCCTGCTGGTTCCAGAGTCTGGACTAAATTCGGGGAGTTTCATTTTTCTGCAGCTCAAACCTGGAACAGTCTGAACATGTGAGACAGACTCGACTCTGCACTTTTCTCTTTCATTTATCTCTGTCTCTCTCTCTTTTTAAATTTTATGATGATTATTTATGTTTTAATTTGTTTGTATTGTGATTTTAATGTATTTCTTATTTTGTGAAGCACTTTGAATTACTTTGTGTACAAACTGTGCTTTGCAAATAAACTTGCTTGCCTTAAAAACACAGTGGAGCATTTCTTGTATTACCGCATGACATCACAAGGTGGAATAGAGTGTTTTCTGTTTGAGAAAAGAACTCAGCCTAAATCTGCAAGATTTGTGTGTTAAACATGTGTGAATGAAACAAAACAAAACACAACTCCAGGCCTGTTTGTGATGAAGAAACAACATTCTGACGTAGATCAGAGAAAAGTGTCATATGGGCCCTTTAAGAACGCCACGTGACATAATGTTAATCACTTTTTAATCACTTTTTGAAACCAATTACATAAGTTTTTTGTGTTTTTTTTTTTTACAAAAAGTAACATACAAATACAGTACCAGTCAAATGTTTGTACACATTTTTTCATGTATTTACATTATAGATTCTCACTCAAGGCAACAAAACTTTGAAAGAAAAGAACACTAGGGGGATGTAGTACACAAAAGGGGTCAAATAATGTGTGTTTTGAGTTATTTCAATTTTTTTAAAACCCCTTTCAAGAGACTTCATGAAGAAGCTCACTGAGCCTGGGCCAAGGGTTTGCAGCGCTACTAAACTTTTCAATTACAGAATAATAATATAATATATATATATATTTCTTCCTCTTATCCGGGGCCGGGTCGCGGGGCAACAGTCTAAACAGGGACTCCCAGACTTCCTTCACCCCGGACACTTCCTCCAGCTCCTCCGGGGGGACCCCAAGGTGTTCCCAGGCCAGAGAGAGACATAGTCCCTCCAGCGTGTCCTGGGTCTTCCCCGGGGCCTCCTCCCGGTGGGACATGCCCGGAACACCTCCTGAGGGAGCAGCTGAGGTGGCTCGGGCATCTGTTCCTCTTGACATGGAGGAGCAGCGGCTGTACTCCAAGCTCCTCCTGTGTGACTGAGCTCCTCACTCTATCTCTAAGGAAGCGCCCAGCCACTCTGCGGAGGAAACTCATTTCGGCCACTTGTATCCGCGATCTCGTCCTGGTGCCGTGTATTTGGTCAAATTAAACCTCCTGTTCTCTGGACATGATGGGGATAATTTCAGCAATAACAAACAAAAATAAAATGATTTCTAAAGTATGCTGCTTTAAAGCACTTTCCCTCCCTCTTTCTTTCTCTCTCTCTCTGTCCCTTTCTCCGGTCCTCGTGGCTCCTCCTCGCGCTCACGGCCTCATAAACCCGGTGTCTCGTGCGTGCATCAGTCTGCGGCGCGTGCAGCGGTGATGGAGTGCGTTCCTGGTCTCGTGAACGTGCTGAGCGCGTTCCTGCTGATCGTGGGCGCGCTCATCCTCTTAAAACAGTGGAGGACCGGACCCGTGCGCTACGGTCGCTACGCGGCCCCCAACTTCACGTGGACGGTGCCCGTGCGCTGGGCCTGGTCCCTGCAGGAGGTGCCTGCCTTCCTCGTGCCCGTGTTCCTGGCGTACACCACTGACGGGAGCGCGCACGGCAGGAGGCTGCTACTGTGCACGTTCACGCTGCACTACTTCCACAGGTAAGACTCTCCCAGGATCTCCCCTATCAGCTCTGGTCCTGTCTTGGTTTAGTCCTGGTCCAGTTCTGGTTTAGTTCCAGTTTAGTCCCACTTTAGTCCCACTTTAGTCCCACTTTAGTCCTGCTTCAGTCCTGGTCTAGTCCCACTTTAGTCCTGCTTTAGTCCTGCTTTACTCTTGGTCTAGTCCTGATTTAGTCCTGCTTTAGTCATGGTTTAGTCCTTCTTTAGTCCTGCTTTAGACCCACTTTAGTCCTGCTTTAGTCCTGGTCTAGTCCTGCTTTCGTCCTGCTTTAGTCCAGGTCTAGTCCTGCTTTAGGGCGCTTTCACACCTATGGTTCGATTGCTTTGGTCCGCACTAGTCAGAAAAATGTTCCAATGTAGCAAACAGACGTGGGTACGGTTTGCTTTCACATATGCATAGTTCTAAACGAACCAAAATAGACCGCGAAGACCATCGTCACCGGAACCGGACTAAAAAACACGCCACTTTCGATCACCATGGAGGAACAGCTTTGCCTTGTGCTCCTGGCGCTGATCATCATACATTATTTTGTACGTGTAGGTACCGTATTTTCCGGACTATTGAGCGCACCTGAATATAAGCCGCATCAACTAAATTTTCAAAGAATTTTATTTTTGTACATATATAGGCCGCACCTGTCTATAAGCCGCAGGTGTCCACGTCTTCAAGAAGTTTTCAAGTTCCGAGCATCTGCTTGTATTGCCTCTAAAGCTTTTGTCGTCTTTTTGCATTGAGTCAGTTCGTCACGCGCTAGAGTCGCTCTGGCGCTCTACTGCGCATGTCTCGAGCAGAAAGAGCCGCTGTCCTGTCTTGTATCATGTCTGTGTCTTGTAGGATTTCAACAGGATTTCAGGCTCTCCCGGGGGTCGGGGTTAGTTGTATCGATCATGTATGAGTGGATGTCCCGCTACTGAAGTTTGAGACGTTTCGTCTCGTCATTTACGCTTCACCTGCATTTAACACATGCGGGTCATTAAGACGTATCCCACTCACTAATGTTCATTTAGCAGCAGAACTTATTTTATCACGCAGCGATAAACTGTTTTAGTGCTGACAGCAGCGCTAGCGAGTGTTCTAACTAACCCTAACCCATGTTCACCGCACAGACAGCGGCGCTTTCTGCACTCAAGCTGCGCGCGCATCCGCTGTGTTCATAGACGAATAATCCGTCCATATATGAGCCGCATCGGTGTATAAGCCGCAGGGTTCAAAGTGTGAGAAAAAAGTAGCGGCTTATAGTCCGGAAAATACGGTAATTTTCAGCAATTTCGAATAATTTCGAACATGTTTCGCGGCTGCGACTCCAAAGACAACTTATAAGTTATTCGACTCGCCGACGGCGCATTGCACGCCTCTTCAGGGAGAAGAGACGTGCCCTCCTCCTGAATTATCATTTGGTCGCTAGCCGGCAATCTTCTTGCAGATCCATCAGGTATTCCATTGGTCTATCAACACAGTCTAGCCACACATTTTCATCACATTTTGAATACAGAGAGGCATAGGCTTGTTATGAAATCGTCATACAAACGGCAAGTCTTGTCAACGCGTGCCAACATCATATACACATTCAAACGCGATATTGAGGGTAGTTTCGGTTCCGTCCAATTTGGTTTGGTTGCTTTCACACCAGATGAACCGTACCAAAGTAGGGCAGATAAAGCGATCCGAGACCACCCCTTTTTATCGGTCTCGGACCGGTTGATTTGGTGCGCACCAAAGTACCGAGATTGCATTCACACTAACGAAAACGAACCGAACTAAGAACTTTTGGTTCGAATGGGCCATTTGGTGCGCACCAAATGCTGTCAGTGTGAAAGCACCCTTAGTCCTGCTTTAGTCCTGGTCTAGTCCTGCTTTCGTCCTGCTTTAGTCCAGGTCTAGTCCTGCTTTAGTCCTGCTTTAGTCCTGGTCTAGTCCTGCTTTAGTCCTGCTTTAGTCCCACTTTAGCCCTGCTTTAGTCCTGCTTTACTCTTGGTCTAGTCCTGATTTGGTCCTTCTTTAGTCCTGGTCTAGTCCTTCTTTAGTCCCACTTTAGTTTTGCTACAGTGTGTTCTAGGATTGCAGACCTGTTCAGACTTGTTTAATTTTAGGGTGAAGACCAGATAATGAACCAAGTTTAAATCAGGACTTAAACAGGTCTAAACAGGGACAAAGACCTGCTTATGACTGCTTTATCAACAGCTTTTATTTGTCTGTCCTTTTATCTATAATCTTTTCAAAGGTAAGTTTGCAGATCTGCGAAGCTTCTAAAGCAAAACTAAAGTGTAAACAATCATTTATCAATAAAAGCTCAGAGAAAACAAATGCTGCTCAAAAACACGGGGAAACACCCTTCAAAGAGGCGTTATTCTGTAAAACTAAGAATCCAAAAGTGATCACATTTATTTTCTCCATTTGGACACCTTTTTTTGCATTTTTGGCATCATAAATATAGTGACTTTGAGAATGACTTTTTGGTATAGAAGGTTAGAGCTCACCTAGACCTTCCAGAATAAATATGGATTGAGTCTATGGAGCCAGGAAGCGCCCCCATGTTCGCTTCCTGTTTGGAACGCAGAGACTAGAGGGTTAACTATGTCCATTTACAGTTACAGTTTATGATATCTGTTTAATTTATTCGTTTTATTCCTCTGTTCCTTGAGGTCGCTTGTGTACCCGCTCCGGATTCGAGGAGGGCACCCCATCCGCCTGGCCATCGTCGTGTGCGCTGCATTTTTCTGTTTTCTCAACGGCTTCCTTCAGAGCCACTCCCTCCTGCACTGCTCCGCCAAAGATCTGGACCAGGATCTGGACCAGGACTGGGTCTACAGCCTGAGGACCACCGCAGGTAGTTTGGCTTTGATTAGAGTGAGTCCGGTGACGGTTTATGGCGGGGCATCCAAACTGGTCGGTGAGCAGTGCATTGGTTTTGATGATTCTTTAATTTCTACTTAATTTGGTGCTATAATACCTGCTGTAAGCATAAATTATAGTTTTACACCAACTGAGAAGCAGTTTGTAAAGAAAAGTTGAGAAATATGTTGAAAATTACTGTAAGTAGAGCGTTCTATTTTAGACAGTCCCATACTGATGACATCACACTGGGGAGAATTCTGTCCAAAATGTCCAAAAAGTGTCAAATGTTTTGTAAAATCCTAAATATATAAAGATCTTGACTGTGTTTTAGTAAAATGTGCAGTCCAACCTGTCATTTTTAATGACAAGGCGTAGATTTAGACAGACTTTATATTATAATAAGAAAGAGAAAAATATAAATGATAATAATACATTCAAAATAAGTAGCAAAAACAGCCAAAGATTGGGGTGAAATAAAGAATAATTACATAAATGTATATGTGCAAGTAAAACTATAGTAATACAAATATTACTATAATAAAGTCATAATATTATAAGAATAAAGTCATAATGTTACGAGAATAAAGTCGTAATATTATAAGAATAAAGTCGTAATGTTATGAGAATAAAGTCGTAATATTATAAGAATAAAGTGTGAGTAACTTCAGGCCCTTGTCATGGGTTTGTGGAGCTTCACACAGGGAGCTCCGGTTTTACAAACTGATTATGGACCCAGTCCCTATTGCCACTGTCTGTTTTTGGATCCAAGTGTGTGCCGTTTAGTCCAATACCCAAAGCTGAAACTGGCTTCAGTCCAGGATGTTCCATGAGCTGCCAGTATGTGGTGTTACAGGCCTGTTAACTTCTACAAACAAGTACAGACAGATCAGAACCAAGGGTATGGCTCCTTCACCTCTGTGTTTGTGCCCTGGAACACTCAGCTACACACAGGCTAAACACTAAAGTCACTCCCGGGAAATGATTCAACAGTTATTAATGTTTAATAACAACTCCTAAGACCCGAACTCTTGCATTGCATGCTTTATTGATTTCTCCTTGTTATTTGGGCTGATTAGGATCTGACAAGTGCAAAAACAAAGAATTTACTTAAATTAAATTATTACATTTATTAATTATTTTTATATTAAATTAAATTATTCTAAACATTACAAACTCTTAAAAATATTCTAAATTGAACATTTTTGCATTGTTGCTGTTCTAAACTGTCCACCTATGTGTGAAAACCTTTGTAACAGTGCAACACTGTAAAAATGTGCTGTCCACATATGTGGACGCCAGGTCGTAGGAGGTTAAAAGACCGGCAGTATAAAATTCTACATCCATCGTAGGTTTTTATTTAAGCTTTTAACTCCAATAAGCGCCAGTTGTGGTGGTGAATCGCTCTTCTGCATTTTGACATTGATGTCATTTCCTAAATCTTGATAAAATTACATTTTTTCTTTGACTACGACTTTATAAGTCAAATTATGACTTTAATGTCACAATGTAATGACTATTCTTAATTCTAAACTGTCAGACTTTTTCTTTTTTGAGGATGATTTGTTCATATTTTTGATGAGTTTGAATTTTTGTCATTCTTAGGTCTATCAACATAAAATAAAATAAAAAGTCATAATTATGACTTTAAAACTTGTAATTATGACTTTTAAACTCAGAATTATGACTTTCTGTGAGGTTTTCATTTTTATTTAATGGCGGAAATGGACTTCCATATGAAACACACGTCACAACACTGTAGAGACCCTAGAGTTTAAAGAAGACCGACTGTGCTTGTGTCTGCGGTAGATTTATAATCTACACCTGTGGAATCATTATGTTATAATTTGACTTTTCAAACTGCAATATTCATCTAAAATGACTTAATAAAAGAAACAAGTCCACTGACTTCTGTGTTAGAAAAGTGTGAACTTCACAGTACCTTCGATGGATAGCTGCACGTCATACTAGAAATCAGTCCTGGTTTAGTCCTGGTTTAGTCCTGGTTTAGTCGTGGTTTAGTCCTAGTTTGGTCCTGGTTTGGTCCTGGTTTAGTCCTGGTTTAGTCCTGGTTTAGTCGTGGTTTAGTCCTAGTTTGGTCCTGGTTTGGTCCTGGTTTAGTCCTGGTTTAGTCCTGGTTCAGTTATGGTTTAGTCCTGGTCTGATCTTCTTGTGTTCTGGTGCAGGTCTGTGTCTCTTTGTCTTGGGGATGAGCTTGAACATTCACAGCGACCACATTCTGAGGAACCTGAGGAGACCAGGAGAGAAGGTCCACAAGATCCCCCAAGGTCAGTACTAAACCAGGACTAAACCAGGACTGAACCAGGACTGAACCAGGACTACACCAGGACTCAACCAGGACTGAACCAGGACTGAACCGGGACTGATCCAGGACTCAACCCGTACTGAACCAGGACTCAACCCGTACTGAACCGGGACCAAACCAGGGCTGAAGGAGGACTAACCCAGGACTGAACCGGAACTGAAGCAGGACTAAACAAAGACTAACCCAGAACTAAACCAGGACTGAGCCAGGAGAATGATAAGTTATAAGTCAAAGTTATGGAAAAACTGTAGAAAATGTGTCTTTTGTTTATTTGTGAGAAAAGGTTGAACTGCAGTTTGTGTTTCTGTCCTCTGTCTGTCCCGAGTTGAAGAATGCAGCATCGCATCAATGCACTTTGTCTCTCTCTCCCTCCCTCTTTTTCTCTGTGAATGTGGAGAATGACTTCAGAACAAAAGTCTTTGTCCAGAACCAAACTGTGGCTCCTTTTTCTCCCTCATTAATCTAATAACTGTCCAACTGTGGGTGTTGTAGACCTGGTTTAGTCTAAGTTTAGTCCTGGTCCAATCCAAGTTCAGACCTGGTCCAGACCTGGTCCAGTCCTGGTTCAGACCTCTCTCTCTCTAGGCGGTCTCTTTGAGCTGGTCTCGGGGGCTAACTTTCTGGCTGAGATCCTGGAGTGGTTCGGTTTTGCTTTGGCTGTTTGGAATCTCGCCGCGTTCAGCTTCTCCTTCTTCTCACTCTGCTCCATCGGACCCCGTGCCATCGGACACCACAGGTACTGCACCGGTTTAGACCGGTTTAGACCAAGTCCCAGGGTCTAAACATGGCTGCCGATTAAAGTCAATGGGCCGAGCTCATGTTTCCAGATTAGCCCTTGTCAGCTGAACACAAGCAGTTTGTGATTATAATGCGGTATATGGGAAAAGTCCTTTCTGGGCAGGAGGGATTTTTTTCGCTGAAGTTCCAGTGAGTGGCGACTACGCCGACTCAAGACAGATACAAGCAGCAACACCCTCCAGTGATTTGAATAGATCCATGGTTTAGACTGGTTTAGTCTGGTTTAGACTGGCACATGTCTCCAGATTATCTTAGCCCGGCTAGGTACTTCCAGTGGCTCTTTGCCCACTGAACATGTGCAGTAGTGCTCTTGCTCTTTTCTCACGCAAATGTTGTAAAAAGCGCAGTTTAGATCACGTGACCACTTTGACCAATCAGAGCGGAGTTTTTAAGGGCGCACTCACACTAGGACTTTAGAACCGTGCCGTGCCCAAGCACAGTTGCTATGAGTTCTATGGCTGCACTCACTCCACAGTCCTCACTGAAGGTAAGTGCAGATTCACTGTGTTTTAGAGTGAACTTTACTGACTGTTTTCCTCGTTTGAGTGACATCATTGCACCAGACGAGGCTCGTATAGTGAAGTCGTGCGTGTGCACGTACATGAGCAACTGTGTCGTGCTTTGGCCCACCTCCTCCAACCGCACCAAAGTCCCAACAGTGCTGGTTCGATTGCGCTCACACTGGACAAACGTACCGCGCTTTAGGGGCGATTCTTACTTGGGCACGGTTCTAAAGTCCTAGTGTGAGTAAGAAAAAGTTTATGATCTTAAAAAAAGGTAAAATCTGACCTCTTTGAAAACTGTAAGTACCTGTCAGTCCCTGTCAGCCCCTGCAGTTTGTGATTACACTGTGGTCTCTGGAAAAAATCCTTTCTGGGCAGGAAGGATTTTTTTGCTGAAGTTCCAGTGAGTGGCGACTACGCCGACTCAAGACAGAGACAAGCAGCAAAACCCTCCAGTGATTTGAACAGATCCATGGACTGGTCTGGATGTTGTTTGGGAAAATAAGTGTTGTCCTGACGAGTCCTGGAGTTGTACAGAGAGACTCTGGAGTCTGAGGCAGCAGAAGTTTATTTATAAAGACAAAATGAGAAGATAGTTGTTTGAGACAAGTTGACCAAGAAGGACAAATTCTGTAATAGTTGGATGAGGCCAGAGAACCACAGAGAAAATGTCAACAATGAACTGGAGGTGTCTGTGCTAAGACTGTGCAGAGGACGCAAAAGTCCACAACAGATGAGTGTCCTTTCTCTAAACAAGAAACACAATTGTAACTGTCATAAAATAATTTGATGAAATACACAAAAAAATACTTCTTATATTGATACAGCAGCCTACGATATCGATACTCTTAGATTTAGACTTAGACAGACTTTATTGATCCACAAGGAAAATTACTTGGA
Organism: Taenioides sp. WSHXM2023; assembly: GCA_029959045.1. Classification (NCBI taxonomy): domain Eukaryota; kingdom Metazoa; phylum Chordata; class Actinopteri; order Gobiiformes; family Gobiidae; genus Taenioides; species Taenioides sp. WSHXM2023. Next base: position 2,807,849 of record CM057090.1, read on the forward strand.
CACAGTAGCTCACACATCACATTAAATTACAATAACAAAGAGTAAAAAAAAAAATTAAAATATAAGTAAAAGTAAAAAACAAATATCGAAATATAAATACAGTATGTCACAGTTATATACAATAGGTCGTCAGGAAACAGTGCAAAGACAATAAGATAATCAAACTAAACTATACGATATATTGATATTTCCATATTTTTGTACACTCCTAGTCCAGACCTGGTTTAGTCCTCATTTAGTTCTGGTTCAGACCTGGTTAAGTCCTTTTTAATAATGTTAAAGCTGCATTGTGTAACTTTTCTTGTGGAGGGTCCGTCAAATACTTTTCTCCATGGAGATGTTACTGCTTTGTCTGGAATGTTTCACAGTATTAAACCTGTCTATCTTCATGGAGACCAACCCAGACCAAGTTACAGGTCAGGTCTGTGGAGAGGCGACCCCACTCACAATCAGAATGCCTGTTTTTCTAGGTATTTTTGAGCTATAAAACCACCTGTAACTGAAGAAATGTAAGATAGAGCTGCAATATATTGCCAAAAGTGTTCGCTCACCTGCTTTGACTCGCATATGAATATTAAGTGACCTCCTCCTTCTTAATCCAAAGGGTTTAATATGACGTGGGTTCACCCTGTGCAGCTGTAACAGCTTCAACTCTTCTGGGAAGGCTGTCCACAAGGTTTAGGAGTGTGTTTATGGGAGTTTTTGCCCACTCTTCCAGAAGTGCATTTGTGAGGTCACACACTGATGTTGGACGAGAAGGCCTGGCTCTCAGTCTCCGCTCTAATTCATCCCAAAGGTGTTCTACAGGGTTGAGGTCAGGACTCTGTGCAGGCCAGTCAAGTTCATCCACACCAAACTCTCTCATCCAGGTCTTTATGGACGTTGCTTTGTGCACTGGTGCACAGTCATGTGGAAGAGGAAGGGCCATCTCCAAACTGTTCCCACAGAGTTGGGAGCAGGGAATTGTCCAAAATCTCTTGGTATGTTGAAACATTCAGAGTTCCTTTCACTGGAACTAAGGAGCCAACCCCACACCATAATCCCCCCTCTACCAAACTTTACACTTGGCACAGTTCAGTCAGACAAGTACCGTTCTCCTGGCAACCGCCAAACCCAGACTCGTCCATCAGATTGCCAGATGAAGAAGCGCGATTTGTCACTCCAGAGAACACGTCTGACTGAATACTTTTGGCAATATAGTGTATTTAATGTCTTACTGTGGAACATTCCAGACAAAGCAATGACATATTCATAGAAACAAGCAGGTGACGGACCCCTAACCAAAAAGTTACATAATGCACCTTTAAGGTTCACCATTTGTGGATCATAAATTTGGAGATTTCTTTCAAAAGCAGTAAATCTCCTATAGAGTTATACTGACACTTTGCGGCTGATGTCACCAACATGCTTTGGGGGTGTGAAGCTAACTGTAGGCACAGCACTGTCTGAAGCTCCAACAGGTGAAATGATTTGTGTTTTTAAACAAGTCTCTCACACATAGAATTACAGCCACCAGCTAACTAGCATTGCACATTACGGCACTTTTTCATAAATATTAAAAAGTATGACACAAAACAAAACAATACAGTACAACTTCACAAATCTGATGTGGTGTGCAGTAGTTTCAGTAGCGGGACGCAGGCTGATTGTGTTGTGATAGCGCTCTGAAGGGGGAGTGACTTAGTGCAGAGGGCTGTAGTGTTAAAAACAATGAAACTTATAAAACATGTTAATACGTTGTTTTTTCACAAACAATAAAATGTAACATGGTGATCTAAATATTCAGTGTTAATACTTAAAACCCCCTCTTTAATACCTCTGTGTTTGTATTTCAGATTTTACCTGGAGAAGTTTCCGGATTATCCCCGAAACAGAAAAGCCCTGATCCCGTTCGTTCTGTGAGGTCGCCCTTTAAACTTCAGAGATTATTTAATGCATTTCTATTTTCTACAATTTTACAGTCACGATAAATTATAGTATTTATACGGTAAATAATTAGATTCCAGTGGTTTAAACCTGGTCCAGTCCTGGTTCAGACCTGGTTCAGTTCTGGTTTAATCATGGTTTAATCGTGGTTTAGTCTCGGTCTAGACCTGGTACAGGCCTGGTCCAGAACTGGTCCAGTCCCAGTTCAGTCCAGGTTCAGCCCAGGTTAAGAACTGGTTCAGTCCTGGTTCAGACCTGGTTCAGTTCTGGTTTAATCGTGGTTTAGTCTCAGTCTAGACCTGGTCCAGAACTGGTCCAGTCCCAGTTCAGTCCAGGTTCAGCCCAGGTTAAGAACTGGTTCAGTCCTGGTTCAGACCTGGTTCAGTTCTGGTTTAATCGTGGTTTAGTCTCGGTCTAGACCTGGTCCAGAACTGGTCCAGAACTGGTCCAAAGGTTAAATAAAATACATCTAAATAAAAAATAATAATAAATTAAATTGAATTGTTTAAAAATTGGCGGCACGGTGGCTGAGTGGCAACACTCATGCCTCACAGCAAGAAGGTTACGGGTTCGATCCCCGGGTCGCCCGGGCCTTTCTGTGTGGAGTTTGCATGTTTCCTCCCCGTGTCTGGATGGGTTTCCTCCGGGTACTCCGGTTTCCCCCCATCAACCAAAAACATGCAACACCCCTATGAACAGTTTACAATCAAGGACTGTCAAGGAATTCCTCCCTCCTGTGGGCTCACCACCTGCAGAGGGGTTCATAGGGGTCTATGGTGCACAGAGTAATGGGCAGCGTGCTGCCCCCGCGACCCAGCTGGATTAAGCGGGAGAAAATGGATGGATGTTTAAAAATTGAAAGAAAAAAATAAATAGAAATAAAAAAAATAATCCCCAGGACTTGTTTGTGTTGGTCTTATTTTGGCTGTACTGTCTTTAAACACACAGTCAACACACACTGGAGGTGCTGATAAACACGGACAGGGGAACACTGTGTAATATACGACTTTGAACCCCTGGACTTTTGGATCTGCCAAACTTCACATTCTTCAGTGAAAGTAGTAGAAAGTCGCCTCCTGCGTCCTCTCGGTCACAGGAGGCGACCGAGAGGACGAGTCAAGACACTCTCCACAGTCATGCAAACACAACAAAATACAGGCTAAAACTCTTTGAGCACCTTCCAGGCAGACCCGGGTTGGGAAACATGAAACAGGGTTAGGCCACAGGAAGTCAAGTTACCCTCACTTCCTGTTTGATCACCAATATTTCAACAAACATGTTTGCGGTGGTGTCTTTGTACCACTACTTCCTCAGTGCAGGGTACATCAATAATAAAAAATATCTGTTAGTGTTATATTGGGATATATTGTAACGCCATAAAATGAATAATGTCTCACATTCAGTGAAATTAGAGAGATTTTAAAAATTGCACTAAATAAATTTTTTTGGGTTTTTTTTCCAGCTCTTAATCAGTCCCTAAATGCATATTTTTGATGCAGCCCATTTTCACATACAGTATATTTCCTGTGCCCCATACAGTGAGAAATATTTTTTTCACTCTAACTATTCAGACTTGAAGCGGTACTCACTACCAACACATCCAAACTATTTTTGGTGAAAAAAAATTCTCCCCTGATTTCTAGGCACCAATTGTTCAGTGGGGCTATTTTTCATATAGGGTCATAATAGAAGTGAGGTTGGAAGGGGCTAAAAGTTGGTAAATTTTGGAAAAACAATTTTAACTAAAATTCATTGGGTTTGCTCCAGAAAAATTAAAACTTGCACCAAAAATTATTTTTACTTTGATTTTGAGAGGGGGGTGGGGATACATATATTTCCAGCACATGCTGAGTGTTTACAAAACTCACGTCACCAAAATTTATCCAATTGGGATGAAACTCGCACACGTCTAAAATGCAGTAAAAACACATGTCCGTGTGAATTTTCATGGCAATCGAACAACCACAGCCAAAGTTGTTAAGGGTTTTTAAGGTTAAGGGCCAATATTCCACTGTTTTCTAATGTTTCCTCATCACAAACAGACCTGGACTTGTGTTTTTCTTTCATTCACACGTTTAACACACAAACGCTGCAGATTTAGACTGAGTTCTTCTCTCAAACGGAAAACGCTCTGTTCCACCTTGTGATGTCATGTGGTGATACAGGAAGTGCTCCACTGTGTTTTTAAACTCCATACACCTTCACTAGAATCATTTGGATCATTTCTGTCTTGTCTGAGTTTAGCTGGAGAAAGTTGTTTTTCATCCACACTCTGATCTGTTGGACGCAGCGGCAGAAGTGAGTGAGTTAACTGGCCTGTAGGGGGCAGCATGTTGAGATTGAACAAAAGGGGGCCCAGGATCGACCCCTGGGGCTCCCCACAGGTCAGGGCCATGTGATCTGAGACACAGTTTCCAATTTTAACAAAGTATTTCCTGTCTTCTAGATAGGATTTGAAGCAGCACTCAGATCGAACAGGATCAAGATTGAGACTTTGCCTGCATCAGTGTTCAGGCGTTATTTGTCATGTCACCTTGATCAGAGCGCTCTCAGTGCTGTGGTGGGCCTTAAAACCTGACTGGAAAACATCAAAGGAGGTGTTCATTTGGAGAACGTTAGTAAGATGTTGGTAAACAGCTTTTTCGAGGACTTTGCCAAAAAAAAATGGCCGATTTGAGATGGGTCAGAAATTGTTCAGTACTGTGGCATCAAGACTGCTCTTCTTTAAGAGAAGCTTGATGACCGCAGTTTTCAAAGCTCTTGGGAATGTTCCAGATTGAAGTGACGTGTTAACTATGTGAGCGAGTGGTGAAAGCAAACTGTTGAGGATAGAATTTAGAAATCTAGTGGACACACGGAGGCAGCATGTAGAAGAACTCAGACTGGTGACGATCTCTAATACAGTTTGGTCAGTTACAGGTGCAAAGTGACTCAACTCTAAGTGTCTCTCTGGCTGCGTGTTTGTTATTTGCGTTGTGGAACTGATGACATTTTTGATGCCCTGAACTTTGTCATTAAAGAATACTGCAAACTCATTGCGCTTAGATGTGGGAATGAGTTCTAACGGCAGTGATGTTGGAGGGTTTGTTAATCTGTTCATGCTGCAAACAAGACACGAGAGTTGTTACTGCAATTTCCAGTAATGTTCGAAAAGTACCCCTCTCTTGTTCTACCCAAACTGTGCTTGTACATACGCATCTTTTCTCTGTAAATCTCATAGTGAACCTGGAGGTTTGACTTCTGCCATTTCTACTTGGCCCTCCATTTTCTGTGCCCTGAACAAGTCGTCATTCCTCCACGGAGCTTTTTGTTTATCTTTGAACCATTTTAACCTTCAGTGGGGGAATGGTGTCCAGAACATTCAAAACATGTGTAGAATCCCTCAGTCATCCAGGAAGAATCCATAGCAAAAGGAGAAATTTAATTTGTCAACTGGACAGAGTTTTATCCAGTTGACAAATTAAATTTCTCCTTTTGCTAAACATTCAAAACACTCAAAGTCACAGAGTTCAACAAATCATTAACATTAGAATATGAGGAAATTTCAAAGCGTATCATTTCCATGAACAGTGCACCTGCGTGATCATTTACAGTGGAGGAAATAAGTATTTGATCCCTTGATGGTTTTGTAGGTTTGCCCACTGACAAAGAAATGAACGGTCTATCATTTTAATAGTTGGTGTATTTTAACATTGAGAGAGAGAATATCAAAAAGAAAATCAGAAAATAACTTTAAAGAAAATCTAAAAACTGATTTGCATTTCATTGAGTGAAATAAGTATTTGAACCTTGGAGGCAAAACCCTTGTTTGCAGCACAAAGGTCAGATGTTTCTCGTAGTTGATGGACAGGTTTGCGCACATATCAGAAGGAATTTTGGTCCACTCTTCTTTGCAGATCATCTCTAAATCATTGAGGTTTTGTAGCTGTCACTTGGCGACTCGGAGCTTCAGCTCCCTCCATAGTTTTTCTATAGGGTTAAGGTCTGGAGACTGGGCCTCTCCATGACCTTAATGTGCTTCTTCTTGAGCCAGTCCTTCGTTGTCTTGGCTGTTTGTTTTGGGTCATTGTCGTGGGAAGACCCATCCACGACCCATTTTCAGTTTCCTGGTAGAGGGAAGGAGGTTGTCACTCAGGATTTTAACGGTACTTGGCTCTGCCCATCCTCCCGTTGACGCGGTGAAGTTGTCCTGTGCCCTGGGCAGAAAAACACCCCCTAAGCATAACGTTTCCACCTCCAAGCTCGACAGTGGGGATGCTGTTCTTGATCATAAGCAGCATTTCTCTTCCTCCAAACACGGCGAGTTGAGTTAATGCCAAAGAGCTCGATTTTGGTCTCATCTGACCACAGCACCTTCTCCCAGTCACTCTCTAAATCATTCAGATGTTCATTGGCAAACTTCAGGCAGACCTGCACATGTGCTTTCTTAAGCAGGGGAACGGAGCACTGCAGGATTTTAATCCATTGCGGCGTAAAGTGTTACCAATGGTTTTCTTAGTGACTGTGGTCCCAGCTGCCTGAGATCATTGACCAGCTCCTCCCGTGTGGTTCTAGGCTGATTTTTCACTGTTCTCATGATCATTGAAACCCCACGAGGTGAGATCTTGTGTGGAGCCCCAGACCGAGGTCAATTGATGGTCATTTTGTATTTCTTAAATTTTCGAACAATTGCACCAACAGTTGTCTCCTTAACACCAGCTTCTTACTCATGGTTTTGTAGCCCATTCCAGCCTTGTGCAGGTCTACAATCTTGTCCCTGACGTCCTTTGAAGCTCTTTGGTCTTTCCCATGTTGGAGAATTTGGAGTCTGATTGACTGATTCTGTGGGCAGGGGTCTTTTATACAGGTGACTAATTAAAACAGGAGTCTAATTCAGGTGACGAGTTGACTCAGAACTCTTATTGGTTGGTAAGGGATCAAATACTTATTTCACACAATGAAATGCAAATCAATTAATATATTTTCTATAATGTGATTTTCTTTTTTATATTCTATCTCTCAATGTTAAAATAAACCTACCATTAAAATTATAGATGTTATATATGTTCATTTCTTTGTCAATGGGCAAACCTTACCACCTTACCCACCACTGTCCATCACTGCACTGTACACAATCATCTCAGAATCAAAAACACTTATTGTGCAATGTTCCTGTGCCTTTTAGCTTAGCTTACAGTGTTGTGTTTTTTAGTTGATTGTAAATACTTATTATTATTTATCTTGATTTTGATGCTCTTATTTTCCTACTGTTTCTGTAACTTGCGTTGTGACACTGCAATTTCCCCATTGTGGGACAAATAAAGGATTATCTTATCTTAACCTACAAAATCAGCAAATCAAATACTTACTCATCAAATACTTATTTCCTCCACTGTATGTGTTACCAGCCGGTGGTTTGGGAGTAACCGACAGGTCAAAGAAGACGCAGAAATGATGAGCAACATCAAACACATTGACATTTGAAATATTTAAACCGTTTGTAATGATTAGGTCCAGAGTGTGCCCTCTGTTGTGTGTGGGCTCACTGAACTGTTCAGTCAAACCAAAAGTTTGAAGGACAGAATTGAGCTCTTGAGCATTTTTGTCACACACATTATCCACATGTACATTAAAATCACCTGTAATGACTAAACCATCAAAGTCTGTGCATACGACTGAAAGTGTCTCAGTAAAATCATCAATTAAACTTTGGCCGTGCTGAGGAGGTTTGTATATGACTATGTAGAGTATGGAGGGTGATTGTTTTAGCTCCATCTTAAAGGAAACGTACTCAAAAGATGAAAACACCCCAAATGACAACCTGTGTGTAAAGAAAATGATCTCTAAAAATGCACACACACCTCCAACCTTTTTGTTTGCTCATGTTTCAGATTCAAATTTGAAGTCGGGAGAGGTTGATTCCAGTAGCACTGCATTATCTGTGTTTTTGTCAAGCCATGTTTCGGTTAAAAACATAAAGTCAAGATTAAAAGAAGAAAAAAAATAACTAAAAATGATTTGTCACATAAAGATCTGACATTGAGTACAGCAAGTTTCAGACTGGTTTCAGTAGGACTGGATTGTATCTTCTTACATCTTCTTCTAACTGCAGATATCGCTCCATCGCAGAGCCCCGGGCTGATATCCTGCTGTTCTTGAACTGTGCGTTGCAACACTGGAATTTCCCCACTGTGGGACTAATAAAGGCATATCTTATCTTATCTTATCTTATCACCTTTATCATGACTCTATGTCCTGGGACAGCAGAGGCCCTGAGCGTCCGTGCTCTTGGTGATAACAGCTTTGGGCGGGGGAGGGCGTGCAGGAGAGAGTTTGGATGACGGACCAGGTGAGGGCCGAGGAGGTGGAGCAGGGGACAGTTTGGGTGAGGGACCAGGTGAGGGCCGAGGAGGTGGAGCAGGGGACAGTTTGGATGACGGACCAGGTGAGGGCCGAGGAGGTGGAGCAGGGGACAGTTTGGGTGAGGGACCAGGTGAGGGCCGAGGAGGTGGAGCAGGGGACAGTTTGGGTGAGGGACCAGGTGAGGGCCGAGGAGGTGGAGCAGGGGACAGTTTGGGTGAGGGACCAGGTGAGGGCCGAGGAGGTGGAGCAGGGGACAGTTTGGGTGAGGGACCAGGTGAGGGCTGAGGAGGTGGAGCGGAGGGGCATTTGGGTGAAAGATTAGCCTTTGGTGGTGAAACAGGCACTGTTTTGTATGGGGAAAAGTTCAACATAGTTGGTGCCAGAACTCTCGACCGTGCTATATTAGGTGTGAGAGGAGCCATCTTGGTTCCTGATCTGATGAGGCTTTCATCTGAGATGGTTGGGAAGGACCATGGGTGAAGGTGGGAAGGACAAGGAGAGTGAAGAGTCTGTTGATGAAATAGATGTAGTAAAGGGGACCCCGGGCTGGTCTGTGGGCTGGGGAGGTGATGGTTGCTGCTGGATCTGAGACCTCTGCTGATGCTGGTGATGAATCCTTCGCTGGGGGAGGTGGAGGTGGTGCTGACTCATTCTTTGGGGCAGAGAGAGGTGCCCCAGAGAACTCACAAGAGTCAATTTTGAGTAATATAGGACCTTTAAGTACCAGATCTTGCCATAACTTTCCCAGATTTGATACTTTCTAAAGCAACAAGCCGGTGAGCTTTAAAGTCTCAGTTTTTAGAACTTGGGATACACTGCCATCTGCTGGTGTGTTGTGAAACAGCATCAAAAGTTACTTCTGCAGAAAATAATACAATTTAAGCACAAAAGCAGATAGAGTGCAGCAGAGTTTTTATATTGTGTTTTTATTCAGTCTCTTGGTCTGGACCGACCAATCACAGCGCAGGATTTCCTCACATGACCAGTCCTGAGTTTTTGTTACACATTGCAGAAATTTAGACCATAGAATTTTCACCTTTCCTCCAGCTCAGTTTAAACTATTCATACTTTGCAGTGACATCACGCTGGAGGTGTTCTACGTGTATCTCTAAGGTGGAATGTTCAGCAGTTGCCATGGTGACACAATGCGCACATTAGCAAACACTGCCCAAAATGTTTTAAGAGAGAAGAAAAAAAAAAACTCAGTGGATTTAAAGAGCACATGTTCAGGAGCCTGTGATCAGTCCGAGTGTTCACGGTGCTGTTTGGAAGTTTGATTTTCAACAAAAAGCTGAGAATGGCAAACGTAGGGTGACCAGACGTCCCTATTCACCCGGGACAATCCCAGTTTTGAGCCCTGTGTCCACTGTCCCAGCAGATTTATCCAAAACCATTGATTTCTCCCAGTTTTATACAAGAAATGTCCCAGGTGTCTCTATTTTGGACCAATTTGAGCCCTGCCAGCAGTAAAGAGAGGCATACATTGACATTTGTTTAGGTAAAATACAGAAAAAATGCTTAAAAATGACCAAAACACAAAGAAAATGTGACTATACTGACTCACATGTTAGTTGTGAAGAACAGTTTTCCTTAATTACGTACTCGTTTCACAATTTTATTATTACCAACCACCCCAAGCCGAGAGAGTCCCAGTTTTTGGTTTTGAAATTCCAACGTCTGACAGAGTAGTGCCTACAGTTAGCATCACACCCCCATGTTGATGACATCAGCTGCAAAGTATCAATAGAGATTCTACAAATGACAGCTTCTACTTCAAAGTTCTAAACACATTTTTAAGCTTTCAACATTGTATTTTTATTCTAATTTGAGGTTTCGTAAAAGTCTCTGAAAAAATGAACGGACATTTGACTTCGGGAAGCAGAAGTGGGCGGGGCACTGTGGAAAAACATCTTTATAAATATTACAGTTTGAGGCACTTCACACGTCACAAAAATAATAATTACAATCAACTACACACCCATAGACTGGATAAAGGGAGGGCATCTGGAGTAAAAATGAAACCTGACGTACATTCAACACTGCAGAAATCAACACTAGTTTAACTGACTTGAATTCAGAACGTCTCCCGCTGGTCTGGAACTGTTCAGTGAAAGGGGTGGGTAGTGGGTAATACTTTTTAAAGAATTTGTACTTTTCAGAGTACTTTACAGCATATTTTTATACTTGAGTCATATTTGTATTGAAGTAACAGTACTAACAGTAACATTTGTGTTTCTTGCAGCTCCTTCAGATCTAATTTAGCTTCTTTTTCAACTTATTTTTGTGGCCGTCCTTTAAAAATACCAGATTTTGGACATGAATTAATGTTTTATTCTTCAAATTATAAATCACGTTACGTCCCAACAGTTATTCTTATTTGAGTCGAAGTTTTCCCAAATATCTTTTTTCTCTTCCTTAACTTGAGTCATTTTTTGAAGTATTTTTTGGAGTATTTTCAGCTACTCTACCCACCTCTGGTACTGAAAAACGAGTAAATTCCATAAATCTAAACATGCGTAAACAGAGCTGTGACTTCTGACCTCAGAATAAACCCATTTCACATTTGTCAGGGCAGAGTTAGCCTTGTCTTTAGCGCTACACGCTAACGCTGAAGGTCCATGTACATCAGCTTCAAGGGCCAGAAATCAGACTAGAATCGGATTTTGCGTGTGAAAAAGGGCAGTGATGATCCGTGCGGCAGGTCTGGACCATAGACTGTATAACAGAGACGACTGAGGAAGTGTAACGTCGCCCAGAGCATTCAGATGCAAACAAATGAAGCTCATTGAGGCTAGCAGTTATAGCAACTAATCTGCAAATCCGAGCACGGAAACAAAGAGCCAATCAGGAACGAGGCTGTTGAAGGTACACGCCCCCTCACGCTCACACTGCTGGTTTGCGAACGCTAGCGGAAGTGACCTCGGGGAAAGCAGGCACCAGATTGGTCTGTTATTAATGTTCACAGCTTGATTTAGGAACATTTTAAGACCAAAATGGCGGAGGTCACAGCAGCAGCTACACAGAGAAGGGCGAAGGTTTTTCAATAGAAAGTGAATTGTGACCAGAACTTAAAGGAACCACTTCGCACCCATGCTCACTTCCTATTTGGAACATGGCGGCGAGTGCATTAGCTATGCCGGTTTATATACGGTCTATGGTCTGGACCAGGGTCTAGAGCTCCGGTCTGAATAAAGTCACTTAAACTCATGAAGAAGAGTTTTTACAGTGAAGTCCTTGTGCTCTCGTTCTCTCCTCAGAAACCCTCCACGTGGCAGTAGGCCTCCAGAGACGAGAACACAATGTACATGAGCCACAGGCTGAAGAACAGGGCCGTGGTCAGGACTTTGGGCCCCCGGGGGCCCCCCAGCTCCCCCCCGATGGAGGGCCTGCGTCTGTAGATGAGCACCGCGATGCAGACGAAGGCGAAGATGGTGAAGAGTGTGACGGAGAAGGCCAGAGTGCCGGGGTCAACCTTAAACTTCTCCCCCCTCCACCAGTGAACGACCGCCGCGATGGACCACGCCACGCCGATGCCCAGGAACACGTTCACCGCGTTTGACCCCGTCACGTTCCCGATGGAGGCGTCTGCGTACTGGTCCTGGATCGCTGCCACTTTACTCGCAAACGTGTCTGAGGGAGAGAGAGGGGGTGTTAGGAAACATACTTATGTCATGAAAGACATTTTAAAGATGCTCTCTGTAACTTTTCTGGTGGAATCCATCATTGTCTCCATGGAGATGTTCCTCAATATGGCGTATCCTTGGAGACAAGCAGGTGATGGACCAGTAATAAAATAAATGCTTTATATAATGATTTGGTCTGAAGGTGTCACCGTGAGGCAGCAGTGTTAAAACCGTCACTGTGTCCTTAGGCAAGACACTTCTCCCACATTGCCTAGTATGAATGTGGTGTTTGTGTGCGAGTGTTGGTGATGGTCAAAGGGGCCGATGGTGCAGATTGGCAGCCTCACTTCCATCTGTCTCAGGGCGGCTGTGGCAACAATAGTGTCTTACAACCACAGAGTGTGGAGTGAATGAATAATGCCGTAAAGTAGTGTTGTCAAAAACTCAGTTTCAGTTCAGGATATGGAATAGACTCAACACTGATTCCGATACTACAAAGATCATTAAAATGCTTTTTCTTTGTTTAGATAAAAGAATGTGATTTTCAACATTAAATTACAATCCTTTTTTTTAATTCCCATGTGGTTTTATATCTGTGTACTCCCTCAGTGGTCCTGTAGGTTCCACAGTGCTCCATGGGCGTGTACTAGTCTCTGTGCTTTTGTACTTGTTCTGATACAACTCCAGATGATTCCAAATCTATTCAGGAAATGTTCATTTCTGTCCTGTCAATGTGACTTTTTAGTATCAGTAACAACTGAGTATCTAGTTTCAATACTAGTTTTAATATTGATTAGTATTTGATTTTCAGTACGTTTTCCAACCGTTCTGAACCTTTTAGAGTTTCCAAATAGTTATAAATCAAACGCATTGTTATTATCCCACCCTAGTATCACCATCTCCATGGAGACAAGCCAGCAGCATCCCCTCCAGCAGAAAAGTTCCACATGGCACCTTTACCCCTGTACTCCCTGACCTGGCACAGACGTCCCCAGAGCCACGAACACCACGGCGGTCACAGAGTCTTTGAGCCCCACGGTGCAGCCGAAGTGAGAGGCCAGGTCCCCGATGAACGCCGTGAGGAGGCCAATGCCGCAGATGGACACACAGAAGCATGGCCATCCGCTCAGGTAGTCAGTAGGGGGCACTAGAGCGAACAGCAGCTTCCACAACACCGTGAGGAAGTGCATGAGGTAATCACAGCAGGAGGGCGGGCGCTCAGAGCCACCGTCAGATTCATCATCATCGTCACCTGCAGAGCCAAGAGAGACACGTTTGTGAGGTAGTAATATATGTTTCATTATTTTATTAGGCTCATAAAGTTTTGTATTATTTATGAAAATCTATAAATAAAATTTAAAAAAGGGCTGCGTCTGGGATTGGGTCTTGACAGTTCCCATGTCAAAGCTGAAGCATGTCTCACTAAAAATGAGATTTAAGGACGTGTAATTAGGCACAAAACCCAGGTGGGATTAATATAAAAAGCCTATTGTTTTAGTTTTTAAAATTATTAAATTATATTTTTTAATTTGTGAGTTTGGAATGGAAACTGGTCTCGATTCTTTTGAGAGTGATTATTGACTGAAAACAAAGCAGAAATCTGAAATGAATTTAAGTCCCGAATTTTACTAAATCAGGACTTGACTAAATATAACATGGACATTCTATACCACATAGAAAAGTACAAACCATGTGTCCCTCATGCATTTACATCATGTGGTCAGAAGAGGGCAGTGTAACATTTTGTGCATGATGGTGGATTGAGGGTTTTTTAGCTGTAATAACGCTTCGAGGTGTCAGTATAGTAATAATATTTAAACAATAGAGTTTAAATGTAAAAGGCTGGGTTCTTGTGACATCAGCACAATGTAGAACTCCTGTAGTTTAAACTATGGAGGACAGGGCAGATTTCATTTCAAACCCAGTCCCACCTCAGGACTCTGGGACTTTGTATTTTCAACTTCCATTAAGCAAAAGATAATTCATTCTGTACTTTTACCATGGACAGGTTTAACCCAGCAGAGACACTGAAGGATGGGTCAAATGCAGATGACACTTTTGGCTACAGGGGTGAACCTTAACCATATGAACAGGTCAAAACGTCAACATTTTTCTGCTCCCACCACAGACTCCACCCTGAGGTCAGTTTAACAGCACAGACGCAATACCTACACTGACCAGGAGAGGGCAGCGTAATTCTATGGAAACTGAGATCATGACACTTTCAAGCGTTTTATCCTGGTAGTGATTCTGACCCATTTCATTCAAGTTTTTTTTTTCTTCTTTTGCTCCTTCCTTCAGTGTCCCACATTTGACCCATCCTTCAGTGTCCCCTTAAAGTAGCACCTACAGAGACCAAACTTCAGTCTTGTACGTACAAAGGGAATTTGTGATATCCAGTTTCAAGTCTGATTTATTGAAATTTAAACTTGATTGAATTTTCAGGGCATTTTTCAGTAGGATTGGTTCTAGTTTACTCAAACACTAAATAAAATATCCAAAATCCTCTCTGTTTATTTTTAATTTCTAATGACGACAAAATGAAGCAAGAAATTTGTGTTTGGCTGACAGGGCCTCAAAAACTTTCACAAAGGTCGGATTTTGTAGGATTCTTTTCTATTTTCACAACATAAACTTTAACATTTTTAAATCTTCAAAGTGCCTAAAAGTGATCTTTGTCAGATTTAGCCTCGCCACTCTGAGCCGCGTTACAGATGTGGGAGGAGTTCGCCCGGATTGAGGAAGTAAATGTGGAAGAGGAAATTATGTTTGTGCCCATGAGCCAATGAGCCCAGGCCCCTGAAACCAACACAACGCCATCTTAAGTTCAGATTTGATTATAGTTCTGTGGTCCGACCTGCGCTGACAGTGATGGCCTCCACAAACTGCTGCCTCCAGCTGTTGGTACCGATGAGCAGAGCCAAGTTTGTCTTCTTTATCAGTTTATCCACCGTGTTCTGGAGAAGAGAGAGAGAAAGAACATCACAACAGAGAGAGAGAACGTCACACCAGAGAGAAAGAACGTAGAACGTCACAACAGAGAGAAAGAACGTCACACCAGAGAGAGAAAGAACGTCACAACAGAAAGAAAGAACGTCACAACAGAGAGAAAGAACGTCACACCAGAGAGAGAAAGAACGTCACAACAGAAAGAAAGAACGTCACACCAGAGAGAAAGAACGTCACACCAGAGAAAGAATGTCACAACAGAAAGAAAGAACGTCACACCAGAGAGAGAAAGAACGTCAAAACAGAAAGAAAGAACGTGACAACAGAGAGAGAGAAAGAGGAGTGTGCATATGTTCCAGACCTTAAACTCGTAGGACTCTTCGATCGTGACCTCCAGACGACTGTGTTCCCCCAAAGATGGACGCCCCATTTCAGCGATCCTCCTCTCCTCCTGCTCCTTCAGAGAGAAGTCCTCCGAGTCTGCAACAAAACCAGGACTAAACCAGGACTGGACCAGGGCTAGATCAGGACTAAACCAGGACTAAACAAGGATTAAACTAGAACTGAACCGGGACTGAAGCAGGTTTAAACCAGGACTACACCAGGCCTAAACTCGGTTACCTGTGATGTTGATGGAGGAGGGGTTGTCTCGTCCTTGGACTTTCCTGTAGATGTCTTTACCTGAAAACACCAAAGAACAAATCACAAAATGTGGAGTTTAACCCACAACTCCAGGCTAACCACTCTGCCACAGTAACACAGGGAGAACATGCACACTCAGAGAAATCAGAATTTAAACCCACAACCTCCTTACTGAGAGGAGAAGACGGGCTAACCACTCTGCCGCCATAGACTGTACTCCAAACAGGAAGTGAGCATGGGCGCGCTTCCGGCTCCATAAGGCTCTCAGCGCCCGGGAACCTCAACTGTTAGCATCACTACTTCCTGTTCAATTTGATCTCTACAAGGTTTTTGCTGAGTCGTGCTAAAATGAATAAATATTTAAAGATGAGGCAGAGAAAACGGAGCTGTGGGCGGGTGTGACTGACAACGTGTTAAAAAGTACACAAATAAACGGAATACTTGAGCAGAGGAACCTTCTGTGTTTAGAAAGAGCGATGTTTGTGCCTCAATGCTAACGCTAATGCTAACGTTGAGGCATAAACCACACACTATATTGCCAAAAGTATTCGCTCACCTGCCTTGACTCGCATATGAACTTAAGTCACATCCCATTCTTAATCCAAAGGGTTTAATATGACATTGGTCCTTTGCAGCTTTAACAGCTTCAACTTCTGGGAAGAGTCCACAAGGTTTAGGAGTGTGTTTATGGGAGTTTTTGCCCACTCTTCCAGAAGTGCATTTGTGAGGTCACACACTGATGTTGGACGAGAAGGCCTGGCTCGCAGTCTCCGCTCTAATTCATCCCAAAGGTGTTCTACAGGGTTGAGGTCAGGACTCTGCGCAGGCCAGTCAAGTTCATCCACACCAAACTCTCTCATCCAGGTCTTTATGGACGTTGCTTTGTGCTCTGGTGCACAGTCATGTGGAAGAGGAAGGGGCCATCTCCAAACTGTTCCACAAAGTTGGGAGCAGGGAATTGTCCAAAATCTCTTGGTGCTGAAAAATTCAGAGTTCCTTTCACTGGAACTAACAACCCCACACCATAATCCCCCCTCTACCAAACTTTACACTTGGCACAGTTCAGTCAGACATGTACCGTTCTCCTGGAATCGAGGAAATTTCACGACTGCATTTGTTGCACAGGTTCATCCTGTCACAGCACCACGCTGGAATTCACTGAGCTCCTGAGAGCGACTCATTCTTTCACAAATGTTTGTAGAAGCCATAGTAACAATAACAATGTGCAATATTATTTAAAGTCACTTTACCTGCTACTTATTTATTTACCCACCACTGTCCATCACTGCACTGTACACAATCACCTCAGAATCAAAGACACTTATTGTGCAATGTTCCTGTGCCTTTGAGCTTTACAGTGTTGTGTTTTTTAGTTGATTGTAAATACTTATTATTATTTATCTTGACTTTGATGGTCTTATTTTCCTACTGTTTCTGTAACTTGCGTTGTGACACTGCAATTTCCCCATTGTGGGACAAATAAAGGATTATCTTATCTTATCTCTAAACAGTCTGCAGGTGTTTGATTTTATTCACCTGTGGCCGTGGAAGTGACTGAAACACCTGATTTCCATTATTTGGATGTGTGAGTGAAAACTTTTGGCAATATAGTGTATTACAACAACGCCACAAACTGAAGCATTTTACGTATGAAAATAACGGCGTATTCTTTAGTTCACTTGAATTTTAGTCGGTTGTTCATTTTATGTTTATAGAATGTTCGTATTAAGCCGCTCTACATGATCCTGATGTTTTTATTTCACTATTTTGTCCGTAAATCAAGATATGAACTTTAATAACACACACGGAGAGGGCGGAAAGGGGCGTTCTTTGGTTGCTATGATACTCTCAATCAGAATCCCTATAACTGCGAGCCTCGATGAGCTTCGTTTGACTGGCACTTCTTTATACAGTGTATGTCCGGCACAGTGACACAGGGAGAACATGCACACTTCACACAGAGATAACAGGAGTCTAACCCACAACCTCTAACACATTCAAATTACTGACGTTGACATGCAGCTGTTTGCAGTAATTTAAATATTTGGTTGTTGAGGTGCGGCGGCCATTTTGTGCTCGCTGATCACATGACCCACTGTTGACTTTATTGTCTTTATTGACATTTAAAAGTGAACAGTCTGGGAAAGTCTTACCACAAATCTGCTTCTCTAAAGGAGGCAAAGATTTGTTCCAGTCAAATAAAAACAGTTTAAAATAAAAAAAAATATATGAATTATAAATGAAATCATCTCACCTGTTTTGACAAATCCGCCTGTAAAATAAAAATTAAAAAGTACAAAAATAGCGAAATTTAGAAGACAGTTTTCAACATTCGCGGGAAAAATAGTGAAATTGTTGAAATTGTAGCAGAATGAGAAAAAGTCAAAAGACGTGATTAAACTAAACAAGGATTAAACCAAGACTAAACTAGAACTAAACCAGGACTAAAGCAGAATTAAACCAGGTCTAAACTAGATCTAAACCAGGTCTAAACCAGGCCCAAGTCCTCACCTGTCTCATGGAGCAAAACAGCTGAAGGAAAAGCAGAAACAGAAGTGAGAAACGGCAGAAGCAGCAGCAGAACTGGACTAAGATTTTGGAGAATTTCAGATCAAATTATAATGAATATTTTAGTTTTGTTACGACACGAGGAGCAGTGAGAGGAGGAGGTTAAACAGAATGAGACGCAGGAGGTGAGGGGGAATGAGGAGATTTGGGTTGTTAAAAAGAATTGCATTTTTATTCTATATTTTTGTGTCTTTCTCGTCTGGTATCGCTCCATAGAGGTTTGAGTTCCACAATTCACACTTCACATCACTTGTCTTTAAACTCTAAAGAATATAATGTGGTTACCTCCTCAAAAACATACTGGAGTTTTGTTTCATTCACATGTTTGAGTAACCCTTTATTATTAGTCTGTCTACATCTCCAAAGCTCCAAACACTCTGTTCCACCTTGTGATGTCATGAAAAGCAGTAGTTTTCAAGTGAACAGCTCCTTTTGCCTTTAGTTCAGTAAAGATTCCAGGGTTGAAATGATCCAAATGATTCTAGTGAAGGTGTGTGGAGTTTAAAAACACAGTGGAGCACTTCCTGTATTACTATGTGACATCAAAAGGTGGAACAGAGTGTTTTCCGTTTCCGAGTAGAACCTAAATCTGCAGGGTTTGTGTGTTAAACGTGTGAATGAAACAAAACATAACTCCAGCTTTGTTTTTGAGAAGGTAACAACATTATAACAGATCAGAAAAAAGCGTAATACTGGAACTTTAAAGCGACTAAAATCTGGCTCTGAAATTGGCAAAGCGACAGCAGCCCAAGCAGAGGTCAGAGGTCAGAGGTCAGGCGGGTGGCGGGTCAGACCTGGCCTGTGCCTGAGAGCGCCCCATATCGGGGGGAGAAGCTGGAGGTAGAAGGAGCAGAGACGGTCGTACTCGTCGTGATCAGTGATGGCCACACGGATACTCTTCCTGAAACACAGTCACCATGGTAACCAGACCGGGTACTCCAGACCGGGACCAGGACCAGGCCCAGATCTGGTCCACTGACAGGTGTAACCCCAGGGAGTTATCTAGGGCGCCATCTGGTGGAGAGGACGCCAAATCTTTAGTGATGTGAGTTTATTGTTGTTCTTTTTCTTTCTATAGCTTCACACTGTAGCACTTTGAGATTTGCTCTCGATGTAAAGTGCATTATAAATAAAATGTATTATAATAAATTGCAGTCATAAAAAAAAAAAAAAAAAAATTTAAATAAATGTGTTGAAATAAAATTGTTCCACCTTTCACCTCATTAACAAAAATCATAAAAATAAAAAAAAAATAAGAAAAATCTGGTTTGGCCTTGGGAGGGACAGAAGAATTGTGCAGTAAATAAGCAAAAACACGCACATTCACACACCAGTGTACGCAGACACTGGGGGCGAAGCGGGTTAAGTGTCTTGCCCAAGGACACAACGACAGTATTCATCTGTGGGAGCCGGAATCGCACCGCCAACCTTGGGATCAGTGGACAAAGACAAACACTCTACCAACTGAACTATTGCCATCCTTCAAGGTGCAATGTGTAACTTTTAAGGTGGAGGGTCTGCTTCTTGCCTGTCTCCATGGAGATGTTATTTCGTTGCCTGGAATGTTCCACAATAGGGCATTAATCATATCTCCCTTGCACTTCTTGTTCTGTTACTGGGGTTTTATAGCTCAAAAATACCTTAAAAATATGCTTTCCTACCACGTGCAGGCTCGCCTCTCCATAGATCTGACCATTAACCTGTCTCCAATGTGATCAAGGCAGAGCACTATCTCCGTGGAGACAAACAGGTAACAGAACCTCCATCAGAAAAGTTACATAGTGCACCTTTAAAACAAACTAGTTCTGTTTTTCATGTTTTTAAGACGGTCCAAAAGAAAACCACCATTGACACGGATGGAAAATGACACTCCTTCAGTGTGAGCAGGTTAATCTGAGTATGAGAGGTCACGCGGGGGTCACGCGGGGGTCACGCGGGGGTCACGCGGGGGTCACGCGGGGGTCACGCAGGGGTCACACAGGGGTCACGCAGGGGTCACGCAGGGGTCAGGGGTCACGTGCGAGTGGGCGGGGCCTCGTGGCACAGGTAAAGCCACACCTTTCCTCTCACTCATCTCCAGAAGCCGCGGCTCGCCCATCTCCACAAAGAAGTTCTTGTTCTTCTCGTACTGGTCGTCATCGATTATGTTTATCTGAAAGGACTTACTGAGAAGAGAGGGAAGAGAGGAGGAGAGGAAAGAGGGGAGAGGGGAGAGGGAGCGGAGGAGGGGAGGAAAGAGGGGAGAGGGAGAAGAGGAGGAGAGGAAAGAGGGGAGAGGGAGAAGAGGAGGAGAGGAAAAAGGAGAGGGGCAAGAGAGGATAGAGAAGAGAGGGAGCAGAGGAGGAGAGGAAAGAGCAGAGGAGTAGGAGAGGAAGAGAGGGAGGGTGAGGGGCAGGGGAGGAGAGGAGAGGATGGGGGAAGGGTAGGAGGAGAGAGGAGAAGAAAGAGCAGAGGAGGCGAGGAAAGAGGGGAGGGGCAGGAGAGGAGAGAGAGGGAGTGGAGGAGGAGAGAAGAGAGAGAGAGGGGAGGGGAAGGAGAAGATAGAAGGAGCAGGAGGTGAAAGAACAGAAGGAGGATAAGAGAAGAGAAAGGGAGAGAGGACAGAGGGGGGTGAAGAGAGGAGAAGAGAGGGAACAGAGGAGGAGAGGAAAGAGGGGAGGGGCAGGAGAGGAGAGAGAAGAGCAGGGGAGGAGCAAGAGAAGAGAGGGGGAGAGGAGAGATAGAAGGAGGGGGCAGGAGAGATAGAGGGGGGAGAGAGGAGAGACAGGAGAGGGGGAGAGATACGAAAGAGAAACAGATAGAGGGAGGGAGCAGGAAAGAGGAAAGAGAAGAAAGAGGGTGTCACGGGAGAGAGAGGGGAAGGATGGAAGGAGAAGGAGACAGAAATCAAGAGATTGGAGGAGAAGAGACAGAGGGAGAGAAGAGAGAAGAAGCGAGAGTGGGAGTGGAGGAGGAGGGGAGGACAGAGAGAGAGAAGGAAAGAGATGGATGAAGAAGTTAAAGACATAAATATTTAAAAGTAAAAAAAAAAAAGAGGAAGATACAGTTTTCAAATCAAGAACCGTCCAATTATTTTAAGAGCAAAAATGACTTACAGCATGTCAACAGTTACAATTAGACAAATAAAAATAAATTATAAATAAAATAAAATAAAAATAAAATAAATGAAAATAAATGAAAATAAAATACATTAAAATTAAATAAAATTAAATAAAATTAAATAAAAATACATTTAAAAAATCTAAATACAATTAATTTAAATAAAATAAAATTAAATTAAATTAAATAAAATTATAACACTTTTATTTTGTTAATTCAATGTTTAAACTGAAAATAGTGCGGAAATAGTCTCTGTAATGTAGACGACAGTTAATGAGGGATTCCACTGTAGAACTCAGCGCTACTTCCTGTATTTTTGTGTTTTTTCTCAAGTTTTTTTCCACAAATTGTCACGTAACTGAAGTAAAAGTACGGCGTATTATTGGTATCCACTAAGCTTAAAACTGGGGGGTCTCATTTACAAGATTTATTTGCTTGACTGTGTTTAAAGGGCCTATATTATTATGTTTCCCATCTGTGTTCTAATGCAGTTTCATCATCAAAAACAGACCTGGAGTTGTGTTTTGTTTCATTCACACATGTTTAACGCACAAACACTCCACACTTCCACCTTGTCATGCACCTCCACACACCTTCACTAGAATCAGCCCTGGAAGGTAAACTACTAACTTGAAAACTACCGCTTCATGACATCACAAGGTGGAGCAGAGCATTTTGAGCTTTGGGGATGTAGTCAGACTAATAAAAAGGCTTACTCAAACATGTGTGAATGAAATATAACAACTCCAGGTCTGTTTTTGAGGAGAAAACAACATTATAACATGGCCTAAAGAGTCAATTTTGCAAAATATAGGACTTTTAATGTTTTTATTGTATATTTTGTCTTTTTTTTTTTTTACTAAACTAAACATAACGACAAACAAACCGAACTTTCACTGGAGCCTCTACAAAAGCATGGGAGTGTTTTACATAGAGCTGGAATTTAAAGTAATTACTTGAACAATGTTGGAACTGAATAAACGAATAAATGAATAAATGAATAAATGAATTGGGTGCTGCTTTAGATCATTTGTTGTTAAATATTTAGCACAGGTACTGTCCACCAAACCAAGTCATTAGAAAACATGAAAATCGCTCAAATGCATTTTAAACACAGCTGATCTGTCTTCCCCTCGGCCATTTGGACCCCGGACTCCGCTCCGGGCCAAAGCTGCCATCTGATTGGACGAGCCACTTCCCGTTTGACCCAGATCAAAATGGCCGCCTGCTGCCTGGTGCATCTTTTATTTATTTTAGAATTTTCCGTTAAAATGTGTCAAAGTTTCACAGTGTGCGTGTCAGGAGAAATACCAGGCAGCCGTGGTTTAATGAAACTGTTCAAATGTTTATGGCCTGGTTTATGGTTCAAATCTCGGTAAATTCTGAGCCTATCCACAGGAAACAAAAACCGGCACAAAATTCAGCCTCTGCTCTGTCTGTGTAAAAAAAGAAAAGTGAAATGTTTTTTCACAATCGCCTCAAAAAAGAGTCCATCATCATTTCTGATATGCAGGAATGAAGGTGGATGGGAGGGCATCTGACACACTGGAAGGGCATCTGACACACAGGGATAGAGGAGGATGGGAGGGCATCTGACACATTGGGATGGAGGAGGATGGGAGGGCATCTGACACACAGGGGTAGAGGAGGACGGGAGGGCATCTGACACACAGGGATACAGGAGGATGGGAGGGCATCTGACACATTGGGATGGAGGAGGATGGGAGGGCATCTGGCACACTGGGGTACAGGAGGACGGGAGGGCATCTGACACACGGGTAGAGGAGGACGGGAGGGCATCTGACACACGGGTAGAGGAGGACGGGAGGGCATCTGACACACGGGTAGAGGAGGACGGGAGGGCATCTGACACATTGGGATGGAGGAGGATGGTAGGGCATCTGACACACTGGGGTACAGGAGGACGGGAGGGCATCTGACACATTGGGATGGAGGAGGATGGGAGGGCATCTGACACAGTGGGGTACAGGAGGACGGGAGGGCATCTGACACAGTGGTTTGTACAGTGATGTGTTTGCAGCAGTGAGGGGCAGTTTACTGTAGGGGCGTCGTCATGGAGACGGCCTGTCTGTTTGTGACGAGGAGCAGAGCGACTCGAGCGACGCCAAAAAAGGAGAAACATGAATTTGTTTATTACAAAGTTCAGATACAGAAAACCAGGACTAAAGACTAGACCAGGACTAAAGCAGGACTAAAGACTAGACCAGGACTAAAGCAGGACTAAAGACTAGACCAGGACTAAAGACTAGACCAGGACTAAAGCAGGACTAAAGACTAGACCAGGACTAAAGCAGGACTAAAGACTAGACCAGGACTAAAGACTAGACCAGGACTAAAGCAGGACTAAAGACTAGACCAGGACTAAAGACTAGACCAGGACTAAAGCAGGACTAAAGACTAGACCAGGACTAAAGCAGGACTAAAGACTAGACCAGGACTAAAGACTAGACCAGGACTAAAGCAGGACTAAAGACTAGACCAGGACTAAAGCAGGACTAAAGACTAGACCAGGACTAAAGACTAGACCAGGACTAAAGCAGGACTAAAGACTAGACCAGGACTAAAGACGAGACCAGGACTAAAGATTAGACCAGGACTAAAGACTAGACCAGGACTAAAGCAGGACTAAAGACTAGACCAGGACTAAAGACTAGACCAGGACTAAAGCAGGACTAAAGACTAGACCAGGACTAAAGCAGGACTAAAGACTAGACCAGGACTAAAGACTAGACCAGGACTAAAGCAGGACTAAAGACTAGACCAGGACTAAAGCAGGACTAAAGACTAGACCAGGACTAAAGACTAGACCAGGACTAAAGCAGGACTAAAGACTAGACCAGGACTAAAGACGAGACCAGGACTAAAGATTAGACCAGGACTAAAGACTAGACCAGGACTAAAGCAGGACTAAAGACTAGACCAGGACTAAAGACTAGACCAGGACTAAAGCAGGACTAAAGACTAGACCAGGACTAAAGCAGGACTAAAGACTAGACCAGGACTAAAGACTAGACCAGGACTAAAGCAGGACTAAAGACTAGACCAGGACTAAACCAGGACTAAAGACTAGACCAGGACTAAAGCAGGACTAAAGACTAGACCAGGACTAAAGACTAGACCAGGACTAAAGCAGGACTAAAGACTAAACCAGGACTAAAGACTAGACCAGGACTAAAGACTAGACCAGGATTAAAGTAGGACTAAAGCAGGACTACAGCAGGACTAAAGCAGGACTAAAGACTAGACCAGGACTAAAGCAGGACTAAAGACTAGACCAGGACTAAAGACTAGACCAGGACTAAAGCAGGACTAAAGACTAAACCAGGACTAAAGACTAGACCAGGACTAAAGACTAGACCAGGATTAAAGTAGGACTAAAGCAGGACTACAGCAGGACTAAAGCAGGACTAAAGACTAGACCAGGACTAAAGCAGGACTAAAGACTAGACCAGGACTAAAGACTAGACCAGGACTAAAGACTAGACCAGGACTAAAGCAGGACTAAAGACGAGACCAGGACTAAAGATTAGACCAGGACTAAAGCAGGACTAAAGACTAGACCAGGACTAAAGACTAGACCAGGACTAAAGACTAGATCAGGACTAAAGCAGGACTAAAGACTAGACCAGGACTAAAGACTAGACCAGGACTAAAGACGAGACCAGGACTAAAGCAGGACTAAAGACTAGACCAGGACTAAAGCAGGACTAAAGACTAGACCAGGACTAAAGCAGGACTAAAGACTAGACCAGGACTAAAGACTAGACCAGGACTAAAGCAGGACTAAAGACTAGACCAGGACTAAAGACGAGACCAGGACTAAAGATTAGACCAGGACTAAAGACTAGACCAGGACTAAAGACGAGACCAGGACTAAAGCAGGACTAAAGACTAGACCAGGACTAAAGATTAGACCAGGACTAAAGACTAGACCAGGACTAAAGACTAGACCAGGACTAAAGACTAGACCAGGACTAAAGCAGGACTAAAGCAGGACTAAAGACTAGACCAGGACTAAAGACAAGACCAGGACTAAAGCAGGACTAAAGCAGGACTAAAGACTAGACCAGGACTAAAGACTAGACCAGGACTAAAGATTAGACTAGGACTAAAGACTAGACCAGGACTAAAGCAGGACTAAAGACTAGACCAGGACTAAAGCAGGACTAAAGACTAGACCAGGACTAAACCAGGACTAAACCAGGACTAAAGACTGGACCAGGATTAAAGCAGGACTAAAGACTGGACCAGGACTAAAGCAGGACTAAAGACTAGACCAGGACTAAAGCAGGACTAAAGACTAGACCAGGACTAGAGACTAGACCAGGACTAAAGCAGGACTAAAGACTAAACCAGGACTAAAGACTAGACCAGGATTAAAGTAGGACTAAAGCAGGACTACAGCAGGACCAAAGCAGGACTAAGGCAGGACTAAAGCAGGACTAGACCAAGACTAAACCAGGAGTAAACCAGGACTGGACCATAACTTGACCAGGATTATACCAGGAGTACACTAGTACTAAAGCACTAGGACTAGACAAGAACTAGGCCAGAACTAAACCCACACTAAACCGGGACTAAACCAGGACTAAACCAGGACTAACCCATCACTAAAGCAGGAGTAAAGCAGGACTAGACCAGAACTAAACCAGGACTAGACAAGGAAGAGGAGACAACCGTGTCTCATTCTCCTGAAGTGGTTCCAGAGAGGGGAGAGGCTACTGTTCCGCTGCCCAGGACAGAAGCACTTTCCCTGGACTCGTAAACACTCAGAGCCCCTCTCCAGTCTGGCTCTGATCTAGATTCTTGTCTGGTCCAGGTCTGGTCTCTGGTCTAAGGACTGGCCTCTCGGTGTAAAGACTTCTGATACTTTACAGTACAGCTGGGGGTTTTCCACATGTATTTCTCTGGCAGGATGTTTCAGCAGTTACCATGGTGACACAATGCAAAAGGACAACAAACACAGCCAAAAAAAAGTTCTAAGATTGTCAGAAAACTCAAAATGGATTGAAAGAGCACATTTTCAGGATCGGTTCTTTCTGGTCAGATTGTGTTAAAACAAAGCTCAGATTAAAGATGCATTGTGTAACCTTTCTGATGGAGGGCTCATCAATTACTTTTCTCCATGGAGATGTTATCGCTTTGTCTGGAATGTTCCACTTAAACCTTTTTATCTTCACGGAGACCAAACCAGACCAAGTTAGAGGTCAGATCTGTGGAGAGGCGACCCCGCTCACACTCAGAATGTCTGTTTTTCTGTTTTGTTTTTTTTTGCTATTAAACCACCTGTAATTTAGAAATGTAAGAATAGCTTTTTAATGTCATACTGTGGAACATTCCAGGCAGAGCAATGACATATCCACAGAAACAAACAGGTGACAGACCCCGTGACCAAAAAGTTACACAGTGCACCTTTAAAGTCTAACTTGTGTAACAGAACCTGAGACAGAACAGTGCCTACAGTTAGCATCACGCCCCCAGGGAATGTTGTTGACATCGGCTGCAAAGAATGAGTACAGAACAAAACACATTTACGCAACGCAAATCTTCACTTTCTTTTGGTTAAGTACAAATTTACAGCCACTAAACACTGTAGAAAATAATATACAGCTTTAAATAAATAAATCTGGCTTTAAAGTTTCACTCTGTAACTTTTCAGCTTGTCTCCATGGAGATGTTATTGAGCTGTGGGCTTCAGCTTTCTGTTATATGCAACTTTATGAGGACTTTTTCCCTTTCAAAAGTACTACGATTTAAGTGTTTTTTATTATCATCACGGTATCAGAATCAGTATTGAATATCGAATCTACTCCTTAGTATCGCAATGAAGTTTGATATTTCAGTATTGTGACCAAACTGAAAGGTTCCACAGTATGGCATTAAACATGTATATCTACAAGTGTTTTTATTGCTAAAAAAGAGTCCTGGAAAAACAAGCTCTCTTTTTGTGAGTGGCTTGCCTCTCCACAGATCTGACCTGACTCCATAAACATGTAATTTTCCACGGTATGGCATTAAAATATATCTCCATGGAGACAAGCAGGTGACGGCAAACACAACTGTGAGTGAATAAACGCAAGGTATGTGTTTAAAGACGAGGTATTGTGCAAAATCGAATGTTCCCTCATCAGAAACACGCCTGAAGAGGTTTTATGCATGTTTGAGGAATTTAGCGATCTCCCCAGGACCCTGTACGAGGCTCCGCCCACAAGTCTACGTCACCCACGCTCCCACACGACAATTCTCCATAAATCTACAAAAACATGACACAAAACTACACACAACAACTTGACAAACCTGATGTGATGTGCGGTAGTTTCATTATCGGGATTCAAGGTGATTGTGCTGAAATGGCGCTCTGAAGGGGGAGCGACTTAACACTGGGAGCAAAGGGAGGGGGGACTCTGCGCCAAAAACGGAAGTGAAACTTATAGAACATGTTAACACGTTGTTTTCGGTGAATACGGCATTTTCAAAACAATAAAAGTTTAAAATGTGTTACGTTTTAGAAGTTAATACCCCATGGAAGTAAAATACTCCCTCCTTAAAGCCATACTGTGGAACATCCCAGACTAAGTAATGGCATTTCCATCCATCAGAAAAGTTACACAGTGCAGCTTTAAATACATAAGTGTAAGCGGGACAGGGACACGTCTGTATAAACCTATAAAATCAGAGGCTGCAGAGAGGAGGCTTTATAAGGCGGTGCTGTTTAAAGAGCACAAGACACACGACACGGTTAAAGACGCGTTTTACTGCGAACACAGAACAGATTTAGACCAACACGTTCATTTTTGTTATTCTGAAAATGCTGTATTCACTGAAAACTAAATATTACGTTCTACGAGCCTCTCCTCCCTTTCCTCTCCGCGCTGAGTGACTCCCCCTTCAGAGCGCTATCACAACACATTCAGAAGCACACAGGAAACTACTGCAAATCAGGGTTGTGGGCGGAGCTTCGTACAGAATCTTACAGCAAACCGTAAGCAGGGTTTGAATAGTGCCCAGTAGAGATCACTAAATTACACAAACATGCATGGATGACACTTAAAACCTCTTCAGGTGTGTTTCTTTTTTTTTTTTTTTTGATGAGGGAACATTATAACATGGTATTTGGGAAAGGATTCACCACTAAAGTACGATATAAAACAGGATGATCAATGTCAATATCAACACTCTAAAACGATTTTTTTAGTCCGTATAGAAATTATTTGATGTGAAGATCAGCGGCTCCATGTAATAACGAGAGCTTACCTGGCAAATCCAACCTGACATCTCTTTATATTTTTATACAAATTCATATCTGGTCTCCACGCCCTCCGTCGCTCCTCAAGCCAGAACCAAACATGAATGTGCAAACAGATTTGTTTTTCTTTCAGTGACTCGTGTGAAATGAAGGAGCTCATTGGTCACATATAATTTACAAATAAAATCTAATTTATGCCACCTCAGATTAATAGAATTTAGAGTAATGTTTTTCAGAATTTAGAGCAATTTTTTTCAGTTTCCTGTGATATTTTTTTCCAATATGGACCATACGTGTCCTGATTGGCTAATCTATCTGTCAATTACGTTCACCTGAAAATGGGAAGATTCACTGTCCAGACTCATATTCTTTAAGTATTGAAGGAGTGTGTATCTTTATTTGTACTCACACTATCTCATTGTTGTCAAACTCCAGGACTCCGTGTGTGTCTTCGAAGTCCTCTCCTCCTCCTTTGGCCGTTCCTTCGATGGTTTTGAACGGTATGGCCACAGTTCCGCGCGCTCCACAGGTTCTCAGCACCCTCACCTCCATCACGCCCACACTCTCGCTCACAGTGACCCCGGCCTCCTCAAACGTAAAAATACCTGCGTGATCATCGTCGAAAATCGTAACCGTCGCCGTGCAGGGCAACCCCAACCCCACCACGGTGCTCACGTCTTTACAATCCACGCGAACGTTGCTCAAATGCACCAAAAAGTGTTCATCTTCTTCAAAAATGTCATCGTCAATAATCTCGATGCGGATTTCCTTTTCGGTTTCACCCGGTTCAAAAACAATTGTACCTTCAGTGGACTTGTAATCAGATCCGGCGTTTGCGGTGCCATCTTCCGTTTGGTAATTCACGTAAATTCTTTGCGTTAAATCGCCACCTTGACGCACGATGTTCAACGCGACGCTACCACAGTTTTCCAGACACTGATACGAACCCGGGTCAAAATAAACCTTCGTATAATTCGCTAATGCTTCTGAGGAGAATTCAAATTGGCTGGTAGCGCGTTTAGCTTGTTCTGCCGCGTGTTTCTTTAAAATATTCCCCGCTCCCGTCATGATCCGCGTGGCCTGGCAGCGGTAAAACGCTCTACTCTTCTGCTGTTGGTTTAGCACTTGGTAGTTAGCAAGCTCGGTTAGCTGTTCTAAATCCTTCTCCGGATGTTTTTGTTTGAGCTCCTTCAAAATGGCTGCTACTTCTTTGCGCGATTCTTCCTCGTCCCATTCGAAATACGTCTCCAGTTCTTCTCCGTTTGCTTTCAACATTTCCACATCAGATTTCAGAGGTACGTCAGGCTCTCCTTCCGTCTCGATGATCATGCCTTTTTGTTTACCAGCGCGATATCGCTTGTAGACGTACTTGTAAAAAAGCAAACGCCGATCAGCCACATACGCAAAACCGACGCAAAGAGGAAAAAAGAACAGCGTTAGCAACCCCTCCCAGATTTCAACAACCCCAGGAGTGAAAACCGCCAAAATCAGATACAACCAAGTGTAGGCGAAGACACTCCATGCTGCTGTGACGAAAAATACGCGCAAATGTTTAACTTTTCTGGTTTCACCGTCAGGAATAACAGAAACGCAAAAACCTATAATGACAAACATATTAAAAGCAGCGCTACCTACGATTGTATTCGGACCCAGCTCTCCAGCGTGGAAATCGTGCCCGCAAACTTCCACCACCGATAAAAGAATTTCCGGAGCGGATGAACCCAGAGCCATTAGCGTCAAATTGGAAACCGTCTCATTCCAAATTCGCACCGTAGTCGTAATTTTCTCACCGTTTGGTTTTTTAATTGTAATTTGGCGTTCTTGTGATGTTATAACCTCGATCGATGCCATAAACCGATCTGCGATGATGGAAACGCCAAGAAACATGTATGCTAGCGCTAAAAAGTATATCGTAGCCCTGGCGATTCGCTCTGGGAAAACGGGGTCGACAGGTTTCCAGATTGGTAAAATTACACCTTCGATACAGTTTGTACTTCCGCCGCATTTGAGTTTAGTCGTGTTGGAGGAGGTGCTGTTGGAGGGAGAAGCGCCACCTGCAGCTGAGAGCAAGAACTGAGACGAGATGAAGAGAAGAAACAGCAGAGGGAGGAGAGGAGGAGCAGCAAATGCCATTTTGGAGTTGCCAGAAACCTGCAATATACAGAGAAGAAGAGAGACAGGAGATATAGGTCAAGTTTCAACAAAAGTGAGCAATTATTAGGACTGAAACTAATTAAAAATTCAACTCTCAACTTTTATTTGATTTTAATAGTCATATTTTTGTGTATTATTATTATTATTATTATTATTATTATTATTATTATTATTATTTTACCCAAATAAAGGTAAAATATCCATCCCAAGGCAAACAGGTCCTGGGGGACGAGTCAGTCTAAGAGCGGTTCAGAAGCCCTTATGATAAGAAATATAGCAAGGCCAGTTACATCGCCTGGATTGGCATTATTGGGGCCCCACCTTGGAGCCAGGCCTGGGGTGGGTGCTCGACAGCGAGCGTCTGGTGGCCGGGCCTTCCCCCACAGGGCCTGGCCGGGCACAGCCCGAAGGAGCAACGTGGGGCCGTCCTCCCGTGGACCCACCACCCGCAGGAGGGTCCCTAAGGGGCCAGTGCAGGGAGATCTGGGCGGCAGTTGAAGGCAGGGGCCTCAATGACCGGATCTCCGGACATGGAAACTAGCTCTGGGGACATGGAATGTCACCTCGCTGAGGGGGGAAGGAGCCCGAGCTCGTGCGGGAGGTTGAGCGTTACCGACTAGATATAGCTGGCCTCACCTCCACGCACAGTTTGGGCTCTGGATCCCAACTCTTTGAGGGGGGCTGGACTCTCCTTTTCTCTGGTGTTGCCCACGGGGAGCGGCAGCGGGCAGGTGTGGGCCTGCTCATTGCCCCACAGCTCACCCGCTGTGTGTTGGAGTTCACCCCGTGGAACGAGAGGGTCTCACTGTTGTGTCGGCCTATGGGCCGAACAGCAGTGTGGAGTATCTGGCCTTCTTGGGGTCCCTGAGAGGGGTACTGGACAGTGCACCGACCGAGGACTCCGTTGTTCTACTGGAGGACTTCAACGCCCACGTGGGCAACAACAGTGACACCTGGAGAGGGGTGACCGGGAGGAACGGCCTCCCTGATCTGAACCTGAGCAGTGTCCTGTTATTGGACTTTTGTGTTAGTTATGGTTTGTCCATAACGAACACCATGTTTGAGCACAAGGCTGACCATCAGTGCACGTGGCACCGGGACACCCTAGGCCGGAGGTCGATGATCGACTTTGTTGTCGTGTCATCTGACCTCCGGCTCCGGGATATTGTCGGACGGTGGAAGGAATACTTTGAGGATCTCCTCAGTCCCACCGTCACATCTTCTGAGGAGGAAGCAGAGGCTGGGGACTCGGAAGCAGTCTCGTCCATCACCCTGGCTGAAATCACTGAGGTGGTTAGCAAGGTCCTCGGGGGCAAGGTTCCGGGGGTGGATGAGATCCGTCCTGAGTATCTTAAGTCTCTGCATGTTGTGGGGCTGTCTTGACTGACACGTCTCTGCAACATCACGTGGCGGTCGGGGACAGTACCTCTGGACTGGCAGACCAGGGTGGTGATCCCCCTGTTTAAGAAGGGTGACCGGATGGTGTGTTCCAACTACAGGGGAATCACACTCCTCAGCCTCCACGGTAAGGTCTATTCCAGGGTACTGGAGAGGAGAATCCGACTGATAGTCGAACCTCAGATTCAGGAGGAGCAGTGTGGTTTTCGTCCCAGCCGCGGAACACTGGACCAGCTCTATACTCTCCATCGTGTGCTCGAGGGTTCATGGGAGTTTGCCCAACCAGTCCACAAGTGCTTTGTGGATTTGGAGAAGGCATTCGATCATGTCCCTTGTGGTGTTTGGTGGGGAGTGTTCCAGAAGTATGGGGTCCGGGGCTCTTTGCTAAGGGCTGTCCAGTCACTGGATGACTGGAGCAGGAGCTGTGTTCGCATTGTCGGTAGTAAGTCGGACCTGTTTCCGGTGCATGTTGGACTCCGCCAGGGCTGCCCTTTGTCACCGGTTCTGTTCATTGTATTTATGGACAGAATTTCTAGGCACAGTCAGGGGCCGGAGGGGATCCGGTTTGGGGACCACAGAATCTCATCTCTGTTGTTTGCAGATGATGTTGTCCCAATGGCTTCATCAGACCAGGACCTCCAACGTGTACTGGGGCGGTTTGCAGGCGAGTGTGAAGCAGCCGGAATGAGGATCAGCTCCTCCAAATCCGAGGCCATGGTTCTCGACCGGAAAAAGGTGGCTTGCCCTCTCCGGGTGGGTGGAGAGTCCTTGCCTCAAGTGGAGGAGTTCAAGTATCTCGGGGTCTTGTTCACTGTGAGGGGAGGATGGAGCGTGAGATTGACAGGTGGATCGGTGCAGCGTCAGCAGTGATGTGGTCGCTGTATCGGACCGTTGTGGTGAAGAGGGAGCTGAGCCGAAAGGCAAAGCTCTCGATTTAACGTCAATCTACGTTCCTCCCCTCACCTATGGTCATGAGCTTTGGGTAATGACCAAAAGGACAAGATCGCAGATACAAGCGGCCAAAATTTGTTTCCTGGGCGCTCCCTTAGAGATAGGGTGAGGAGCTCAGTCACACGGGAGGAGCTCGGAGTAGAGCCGCTGCTCCTCCACGTCGAGAGGAGCAGCTGAGGGGAGGGCATCTGTTCCAGATGCCTCCTGGACGCCTCCCTCGGGAGGTGTTCCGGGCATGTCCCACCGGGAGGAGGCCCCGGGGAAGACCCAGGACACGCTGGAGGGACTATGTCTCTCGGCTGGCCTGGGAACGCCTTGGGGTCCCCCCAGAGGAGCTGGAGGAAGTGCCTGGGGTGAAGGAAGTCTGGGAGTCATTTTATTTTTTATAATAAAAAATAAAAATAAAAAATTTATTTAAAAAAATAAAAGACCAAAGGACCAGACAACTCATGCGGTGTTAAAAGCGTCAAAGAGTCAAAGTAAAAGTTGGTTTAAAGATGAGACTTAAAACACTCCACTGTGGGGGCTGTTCGGACACGGGGGACAGAACGTTCCAGAACTTTAGGACCACAGAGAAGTGAAAATATGATGCCTGACTGCTCCGAGAATATTTGTGAATTAAGTGCATTAATTATAAAAATCTGTTTATCTGAGTTTATTCTTTTTAGACATTTTGATTTATAATTATTATTAATGTTTATGTACAAGTAAAAATAAAATAGAAAAATAAGTAATAAAAAATCTCAGCCGTATAAAAGAGAAAACAGGGCCAAGGTGATATGATGATTTACAGGACATAGGGTTATCTGTTATATAAGGGTGAGTGGTACAGTTGTAGGGAGTATTATCTGTTACATAAGGGTGAGTTGTATCTCTGAGAAAACTTTTGAATGAACATAAGTTTAGCATTTATAGCATCTTAAAATCTCCACTGGTTTAACACGAGGCTCAGTGAAAATTCTCTCAGGTTTAACATCACACTCCCGAGGTCTACAGCTCAACGTGCACGTCTATCCATGGAATGTTCAGCAGTTACCGTGGTGACAAAGCACACACACGCAAACAGACAAAAAGGTTTTAAGTTAAGACAGTCTGAAAACCCTAGACTAAACTGTAATTAAACAGTAAGTGTGCGAGACATTTACTTTTGTTGAACAGCACAAATCATCTCAGCTGTTGTACTGTCGTAGTTCCAGCTTCGTCAGCTTTTTCTGGTCAGATTATGTTAAAATAAACCCCAGATTAAGCCTAATTTGTGTAACAGAGCAGTGCCTTCAGTTAGCGTCACACCCCTGGAGAATGTTGATGACATCGGCTGCAAAGTGTCAACAGTCGGCTAATCTTATCTGGGGACTCCAATGCCAAAAAACAGCAGCGTTATTAAACTAAATGTAAAACTTTGTGATTTCTCGAGACCTAGAAGTACAATAGAAATAATTATGGAGTAAAAATAATCATAACCGTCTTCAAATAACTAAATAATTTGCAAATAATTGTTGCAAACCAAATTATAAAGAGAAAAAATAAATTAAATGTACGTTTAAGAGACATGCAGTAACTATAGTAAATGTCGTGGATTTTTGTGAGCTTTACGCCATGTTAGAATGTTGTCACCTTGTTGTTGTTGTGTTTATTTCATTCACATGTTTGCGTAACCTTTTATTATTAGTCTGTTTACATCTCCAAAGCTCAAAACGCTCTGTTCCACCTTGTGATGTCATGAAGTTGTAGTTTTCAAGTTAACAGCTCCTTTTACCTTTCGTTCACCATTAGTAGTGGCAATTCCAGGGCTGAAATGATCCAAATTATCCTAGTGAAAGTGCGTGGAATTTAAAAAACGCACCACACACGGCATGACATCACAAGGTGGAACAGAGTGTTTTCAGTTTGAGAGAAGAACTCAGCTTAAATCTGCAGCATTTGTGTGTTAAACATGTGTGAATGAAACAAAACACAACTCCAGGTCTGTTTGTGATGAGGAAACATTAGAACAGATCAGAAAACAGTGTAATATGGGCCCTTTAAACATACTATTTTAATATTTAATCACTAAATAAATGTATTTTCCTATTTTACTTTCAAATATTTCAAATAAATAAGAAAGACTTGTAGGATTTGTTTTAAATGGAATAAAAAATAACTTAACATTGTCCTATACGTTCAAAAAGCATTTCACATAAACCCTGACATGACTGCTTTTAACCCAGAATTGTGTTTTCGTTTTCAAATCTTTTTCAAATCTTTTTTATTATTTAGTTTGTGTTTTTAGTCTCACTCTCTTCTGTTTCGTTTACACAGTTTCTTCTCTTTTAACACTTTGACTTAAACATAAATGAAAACCAAAGTGGACTCACCGTGCGCTGGGGCTCGGAGCGACTCCTCAAGACGAAAGACAAACCGGGACTGTCTCCAACTCCTCCTCCACCAGACCTCTCCTCCTCTCTTCTCTCTCTCCTCCCCCCTTCTCTGCTCTCTCTCCTCTTCTTTATTTTTACCTCTCGAGTTTTCTTCTCTCCTCCTCCTGTGGACCTCTCCCCCGTTTCACTGCTCTCTCTCTCTCTCCTGTTTCTCCTCCTCCTGAAGACCTATACTCACTTTCTCTGCTCTCTCTCTCCTCCTTTCTCTGTTCTCTCTCTTCTCCTCCTCCACTCGACCTGTCCCTTTCTCTCCTTTCTTTATCCTCTTGAAGACTTATTCTCTCTGCTCTTTTTACATCTCAAGCTTTCTCTCTCCTCTTCTCATTTTCTCCTGCTTTTCTCGTCTCCTCTGTCCTCGTTTCCTCACTCCTCGTCTCTTCTGTGCTTGTCTCCTCACTCCTCGTCTCCTCTGTCCTCGTCTCCTCACTCCTCGTCTCCTCTGTCCTCATCTCCTCATCTCCTCCGTCCTCGTCTCCTCCCTCCTCGTCTCCACACTCCTCATCTCTTCTGTCCTCATCTCCTTTGTCCTCGTCTCCTCTGTCCTCATCTCCTCACTCCTCATCTCCTCTGTCCTCATCTCCTCTGTCCTCACTCCTCGTCTCCTCTGTCCTCACTCCTCACTCCTCGTCTCCTCACTCCTCGTCGCCTCTGTCCTCGTCTCCTCACTCCTTTGTCCTTGTCTCCTCTCTCTGAATATTGATCTTCGATTACTTTCACGGCTCTAATCTGCTTTTTCATTGCATTTAGGACAAAAGTGAATGAGTTGTTTTTAGCACTGGTGATAATCCCACACGAGTCTGAAGCGTCGCCTCTCGCAGCTTCAGCTTCAGCTTCAGCTTCAGCTTTTCTCCTTGAGTCCCAGAGTCTGAGGTGTGACTGAGGAGCAGATACTGAGGCGTCAGATAAACTGTGAGCTGCAACACATCACACACACCAGGCACCGGGGACCAGAGACCAGACCAGAGACTGGACCAGAGACCGGACCAGAGACCAGACCAAAGACCGGACCAAAGACCTGGACTAGAGACTGGACCAAAGACCTGGACTAAACAGGACCAAAGACCGGACCAAAGACCGGACCAAAGACTGGACCAAAGGCCTGGACTAAACCAGGACTAAAGACCAGGACCAAAGACCTGGACTAGGGCTAGACCAGGACTAAACCAGGACTAAAGACCAGGACCAAAGACCAGGACTAAACCAGGACTAAAGACCAGGACTAAAGACCAGGACTAAACCAGGACCAAAGACCTGGATTAGGGCTAAACCAGGACCACGACTAAACCAAGACTAAAGACCAGGACCAAAGACCTGGGCCCAAAGACCTGGACTAAACCAGGACTAAAGACCAGGACCAAAGACCTGGACTAGGGCTAGACCAGAATCAAAGACCAGGAGACACTCAAAAGCACAAACTGGAACAATGAGTCCATCAATCAATAAATCAATAAAATTGATGAAAAACAGTCAAGTGTTTTTCAAATCCAGGTTAAGAGTAGGAGGTAGAAGTTAGGAGCTAATGGTCAGGGTTAAGGACAACTCTGGTGTGTCTGGTGAAGATCTGCCTGCTCTCATGGTTCTGCTCTGGCTCCTTAGACTTTGGATCTTTGAGGACTTTCGCCACTTTTGTCGTGGAGTTTAGGATCTGAGGCTGGTCTGGTCCAAGCACTACACTGATGTTTGTTTTGTAGAGCTTCCTGGACTCTGCTTGGTTCTCCAGCTGCTCTATAGCCTCCAGCCCGTTATCTTCAGTCTTGGTGAGGACTTCATCCAGGTTTGAGGTCTGAACTTGTGGAGGCTGATTTCGCCTTCTGTTCCGCCTCTTCTTCCCCTTCTTCTCCTTGGAGAGCTCTGGCTCTTTCACCTCAGTTTCAGTGAGGCCTTTCTCCAGATTTTTGGTCTGGATCTCAGGAGGCTGGTTAGGTGTATGGACAGTTGTGGATTGCTTCTCTACAGTCTCTTTCTGCTCCATGGATTCTGTCTTGGTGTCCTTGGTCCCAGTGAGAGCCTCCTCCAAAGCCTTCTTCAGGCTATGGACCTCTTGCTGGTAATTTAGATTATGCTCATCTAGTTCCTTGGACAGTTCCATCTTCATTTGAACATATTTCTGCTCCATCTGTCTCCTTAGGTCCTCTAGATCTTTCTGAGACATCACCTTAACCTCCTGCGTAGACTTTTTGCAGTCTTTCCTCACAAGTTCAACCTCCTCTTGGTGTTTCTTGCTTTGCTCCTCTAGCTCTACAGAAGTTACGTTGTCAGCGTCAGGTTTCCCGCTTGCTAGCTAGCTAGCTTCACAGCACCCTCTGTTACAAATTACTTCCAGTGGCCCTGTGCGCCACCTCCAGAAAGTTACACAAGCGTTGCTTTAAATACATTATGACCAAAGGTAAAGATATAAATCCAGGTTTGCCGTAATTAAGAAGTTTATTCAGCCAAAGATGCACAATATTTCTGTACACTGGATACAACCATCTGTCATACAGTATTTATTTTGGCTTTGGACTGGCCGAAGTGTAGGGTTAGGGTTAGGGTTACTATCTTGTGTCTATCTAGGAATAGGAAGTGACTTACAGACAAAACAGCAAAATAAAAACTAGGATCATGTAGAGCGAGTTAATACAAACATTTTAAAACCAAAATGAGTCTGACAGCAGCAGGTACAGAGAGACGGGAGATCTTTTTTCAATACAAAGTGAACTGTAGGCGGAGTCAGTGGAGCCTGGAGCGCACCCATGTTCACTTCCCATTCGGAACGTGGCGATTAGTGCGTCAGCCAAGTCCATTTATATTAGTCCAGCTCAAAAAATGTTAATATCATAAAAAAAAGTTCAATATTTTTGTCACTAATGTCATACACATCAGATCATGGTTCATCTGCTGCTCATGTCCAACCAGGAAGTAAAACTATAAACTTCAACAAAAAAAAAATCTAGAAAAAAGGACAGATTTTTTTTTTTTTTTTTATTTATTATTGACAAACCCAAGGAGGCTCAACAAACACCACCCACACGTCACATCTGTACCCACTCATACTTAATACAGATTCAGAAGGAAAGAATTAGTATAATAATAATAATAATAATAAAGTTTTCTTAACATAAATTTGATATTGTTGAAGCCTGAAAAATATAAATCTTTCCTAACAAAATAATTGTATTCAGAAAAGATTTCAAATTCCCCTCAGAAATGCACATGATGGACCCAAGACTGAACAGAAAGGCCAGATTTTTAGTAAAATGTTAAATATAATCACGTCTAACCCGTAAAACGCACAGATATGAACGAGCTCACGGACTTCACACGTGAGCGCCCTCTTTAAGCCGTGTGAGTTTTGTCCTTTTTGTCCCTGCTGCGTCCCGTCCTCTGTCCTCACCTGCGTTCCTTCACTGATAGCGTTCTAAATTTAAGTCTCTATAAAGGCTCTTATCTGCAGTGGAGGGACATGTCCATACAAGGGCCCCACACCAGCAGATAACGAGCTAACGGCTAACGCTGTCTGACGCTAACGGGACACAGCAGCACGGCATTCTGGGACGTCTCCTCCTCTGTGACATTCAGGGCACTTTATCCCATGGAAACAGTCGCCAAAAGTTTGTTCATATACACTTGAGTTACTTTGAAATCACAGTATTTAAAGGTGCACTTTCTGTCACCTGCTTGTTTCTATGGATACGCCATCGCTCTGCCTGGAATGTTCCACAGTGTGACTTTAAACAGCTCTACCTTACATTTATGCAATTAGAGGTGGTTTTATAGATCAAAAATACATAGAAAAAAAAAACAAAAAAACATTCCAGAGCAAAAACATCTCCACGGAGAAGTTTTTAAGGGATGCTCCACCAGAAAAGTTACACAATGCACCTTTAAGTAGAAAAATAAATGACCTTCAGAACCACAATGCATTTCTGACTATAATTTAAGTAAACATTGTGTACTATAGATGTATTGTGTATTGTTTCTTGATTGTGTTGTTGAATTGTATTTTAGAGGATAATAACACTACGGTAAATGTACATTTACAATGAAATGACAATGAAACGAGTATTTTTAGAAGCTAATGATGAATTTGAAATGTTGTATTTATGGAAATTAGAATGAATTAATTTGGATTGTTTTAAATGTTTAATGATGAATTGGACTGTGGCGATGTTTTTGCAATACAAAGTGAATTGGAGCCAGAGTCGATGGAGCCGGAACACAGACACTGGTGTGTGGATGTGGATCCTCCGTTTCACACAAACTAGTCCTGAAACTAGCTCACTGTTTATTCATCTTTCACGTCACTATAGAACAGCTTTGTGTGAATAAAAAGTGCAAACATTATGAACAAAATCAGCCTGTAAATAATCTTATACATTTCTACATTAAATTTTTACTTGTATGCTTTTATATTTATACAATTCCGCCTTATTTGACACCAGTATTTTTCCGTTTTTTGCTACTTATTTAGAATTTATTACCATTTATATTTTTCTCTCTCTGTGTGAGCTGCTGTGTCTGAATAACTTCCCTTGTGGATCAAAGTTTACTCAAATAAAATAAAGTGTCTTATTATTCAATTGAAAGGTGCACTATGTAATTTTTTGGTTAAGGGTTGATCTGTTTCTATGGATACGTCATTGCTTTGCCTGGAATGTTCCACAGTGTGACATTAAACAGCTCTACTTTACATTTATTCATTTACGCGTGGTTTTAGAGCTCAAAAATACCTAGAAAAACAGGTGTTCTGAATGAGTCGGGGTCGCCTCTCCACAGATCTGACCTGTAACTTGGTCTGGTTTGGTTTCCGTGAAGATAGAAAGGTTTAATACCATACTGTGGAACATTCCAGACAAAGCAACAACATCTCGAAAAGCATCTGACGGACGTTCCACTAGGAAAGTTACACACAAAAAAAAAGTTACAAGCTACAATGACTCTTGTATTTTTATGATTATGGCTAATTGATTAAAAAAAAAATCAGAGTCTCAAAATTAGAATACGTAAAAAAAAAAAAAAAGCCTTGAAAAAGTCAAGAAATAAAGGTTTGAAACTCTGTCATAAATCTCTCTCTATATATATATATATAGATATAATATATGGGTTTGACTTTCTGAAATGAGTGACAAAAAATACAGAACTTTTTCATGATATTCTATTTTTTTTTTTGTAATGGACCAGTACAGACCAGAGAAAATGGACAAACGAGTCGAGCTCAGCAGGTGACGCACGTGGAGCTGCGTCTGTGTCACGTGACTTTGTGGTTTGGCGTGGCACGTGACGGGAGCGCTGAGGGGGCTCGTGCACAACGAAGAGCGCGAGGCTCAAATCATCACAGACCCGGAGAAACAGAAGAGCCTGTTCTGTGTGGCTCATTTTAATCAGGCCCAAGTGGAGCTCAGGACAGATTTACTGAAAAAAAACTATTATTTTTACTTTTATTTTACCATAATTTTCACAAACACCTTGAAATGTATCACGTATTTGCAGAATTTATACTTTACAATGGGCTGTTGTATCACCTTCTTGGTCAGTTTTTATTTGTTGACATCAGAGAATCGATCACAAATGAGTTCGAGTCTGAACGAGTCCTACGCTGAGTCAAAGCTTCTGCAGGGGAAGTTCATTTTTTAAACCACCAGATGGCGCTACAGAACGAACCACAAAAGTGTCAGAAACGAGTTACAACTTGAGGCTCATCTACCCAAAACTAGTTTAGACACTTAAGTGGACTTTTGCCTCATGGTGGAATAAAGATTTAAGCCCACTGCCTTTTTTCCCCTCATCATGAGCGCAGTTCTTCCCGTTCACCGTATTCCAGAAATTTCCGTGGGCACCGCCGACATCATTCAGGTTGTACAATTATTCTAGTTTGTCCAAGCGTCTTAAGACCAACTTTAATTCTGTGGCTTTTAACACTGCGTGAGTTGTGTGTTCTTCTGTTTAATTTGATTTTATATTATAATTTTTTGCTTTATGCATTTTATGACTTTATTTATGATTTACTCTTGTCTTAATTCATCTGAGCAGCACTTTGGAAACTCATGTTTATAAAATGTGCTGTATAAATAAAGTGGAATAGATTGGACAAAAAAAGCGTGATTTAGGAGCGTTTAGAGACAAAAAAGGCAAATAAAACTTCTGTCAAAGCCAAAAAGGACAGAGGCCGGCTGGTCATTTACATTTTTTATTAAATCTGTCGGGGTTTAGACCGTCTCCTGGATGGGGGGCTCGTATCCGTCAGCCCTCTCCACCTTCGCTCCGGCGTCGTCTCCGGCGCCTTTTGCAGCGCTGCCAGCACCGCCCTCACCGTGGAGCTCCATCAGTTTACCCACTGCAAAAACAGGTGCGGTTAGTTTACAGCGAAACAAAGACAAAGTACTGCAAAACAAGACGGTGTTTGAAAAGGGGAACGTCAGCCGATCTCATTGAAGGTAATCAGGAGATCATATGGGACCGAAACATTGTGTCATCATGTGTTCCCAACAGCGAAAATACATGCACAGACACAGCTTTTTCAGTGATGATACTCTGACTTCAAGTATTGACCGATAAGAGATGAAAAATTACACATATTTCCTTAAAAAAAAGACAACTGACTCATTACAGAGACCCTTTAGTGTAATTTAACTGTTATTTATCCTTCACGTCACTATAGAACAGCTTTGTGTGAATAAAAACTGCAAACATTATGAACAAAATCAGCCTGTAAATAATCGTATACATTTCTACGTTAAATTTTTACTTGTACGCTTCTATATTTATACAATTCCACCTTATTTGACACCAGCATTTTTCCGTTTTTTGCTACTTATTTAGAATTTATTACCATTTATATTTTTCTCTCTATGCGTGAGCTGCTGTGTCTGATTCACAAGGGAAGTTATTCAAAGTTTACTCAAATAAAATAAAGTGTCTTAATTAAAAGGTGCACTATGTAACTTTTTGGTTAAGGGTCCATCTGTTTCTATGGAAATGTCATTGCTGTGCTTGGAATGTCCCACAGTGTGACATTAAACAGCTCTACTTTACATTTATTCATTTACGTGTGGTTTTATAGCTCAAAAATACCAAGAAAAACAGGCAGTCTGACTAGAAGTGGGGTCGCCTCTCCACAGATCTGACCTGTAACTTGGTCTGGTTTCCGTGAAGATAGAAAGGTTTAATGTCATACTGTGGAACATTCCAGACAAAGCAAAAACATCTCAAAGCATCGGACGGACCTTCCACCAGAAAAGTTACATATTTGTTTTTAGTATTGCCGCCAATACTTAATACCTGCATCTGTATCAGTGCATCCATAGTTTAAAAAATAAAACAAAAAAGATTAAATTTCCACTTACATTCAAACTTGGGCTTCTTGAGCATTTTCACCTTGCGCACGTAGACGTCGTGTAGGGGGTAGATGGACTGGCACGCCTTCTCGATGTCTTTGCCAACGCTGTCTGGGATCCTGAAAAACAACAACAAAAAAAAGCAAATTTACAAACCGTTCCCTCAGAAGGTGAAGCAAGAGAAGGATCTAGACTTTAAGCTGCACTGTGTAACTTTTAACTCCATGGAGATGTGTCTAGAATGTTCCACAGTATGGCCATGGAGACTTGTGAGCCAAATTACAGGTTAGATTTGTGGAAAGGCGACCCCACTCACAGCAAGAATGGAAGTTTAAGACATTTGAGCTTTACATAACACCTGTAGTTGAATAAATGCAAGATTTTCTATTAAACTAATGTGGACAATTTAAACCAAAGCATCAACATCTCCATGGAAACGAGCAGGTTGCGGATCCTCTCTAGAAAAGTTACACAGTGCCCTTTTACTATTGATGTATCGTAATATTACATTTTGTGAGGTATTGGTATCGCCAAGAGTTTTTTTTTTGGTTTATTTGATTGAATTTTGTGACAGTGCTTCAATTTTGATGTTTGTTCAGAGAAAGAAAAGTTATTTATGAAATACACTCGACAGTCACTGTTTTAAAGGGCTCATATTACTCCTTTTTCTGATCTATTTTACGTTTCTTTATCACAAACACACTTGGAGTTGTGTTTTGTTTCATTCACACATGTTTAACACACAAACTCTGCAGATTTAGGCCAAGTATTTCCTCTCAAACTGCTCTCATACACCTTCACGAGAATCATCTGGGTGATTTCAGCCCTGGAATCGACAATGTAGTTCTTCCAGCGCACTTATTAAAAAAACTTTCGGTTCGAGACCAACGTTTGCTCCGGGCCGCCATCTCTCAGTGCGTCATCGCGTCAAGAGGGCGACCTAACAAGCGCTGAACGACCGGAATTATGTTTTAAGAATGAACGTTTACATGACCAAGGAATAAATTAATTAATCTTTAAAATAAAATCGGAATAAACCATCCACTTAATTCAGAATTAAGTTTTCAGTAGGAATTAAGTGTTTTAAAGCAGAATTAAAGCTCTCTTGTGGCAAATGTCTATTGAACTAAAGGTAAAAAGGAGCTCCTACTACTACATGACATCACAAGGTGGAACAGAGCATTATGAGCTTTGGAGATGTCGACAGACCAATAATAAAGAGTTACTCAAACATGTGAATGAAACAAAACAACTCGAGGTCTGTTTGAGAAGGAAACGACATTAACGAGCTTAAATAGTCAATTTTGTGTAATATTGGACTTTTAATAGTTAAAACTGCTGTACTCCATATTGACTTTGCACAGGAAGTGATTTTAAGAAAC
The DNA here is from genome assembly GCA_029959045.1 of Taenioides sp. WSHXM2023. NCBI lineage: Eukaryota > Metazoa > Chordata > Actinopteri > Gobiiformes > Gobiidae > Taenioides > Taenioides sp. WSHXM2023. The sequence continues at coordinate 2,851,880 of CM057090.1, forward strand.
ACTTAAAATGTATTTGGTTCTTTAAAAATAGTGACATATTGCAGAATATTGTGTAATCTCTCTATCTTCTGTATCTCCATGTCGGGAGCCATATATTTATTTATTTATTTACCCACCACTGTCCATCACTGCACTGTACACAATCATCTCAGAATCAAAAACACTTATTGTGCAATGTTCCTGTGCCTTTTAGCTTAGCTTACAGTGTTGTGTTTTTTAGTTGATTGTAAATACTTTTTATCTTGATTTGATGCTCTTATTTTCCTACTGTTTCTGTAACTTGCGTTGTGACACTGCAATTTCCCCATTGTGGGACAAATAAAGGATTATCTTATCTTATGTATCGTATCGAATCATGAGACCCTGCGATTCCCAGCCCCTGGACTTACAGCTTGTTGACCACTTCCTTGAGGTCGTTGGTCTGGACCTCGCGGGTCATGATCTCCATCATCTTCTTGCGGATCTGGCGGACCTGCTGGTGCTGGGCGTACGAGGTCTTTCTGATCTGGTTGGTGCGTTTCTTTGTGAATCCGACGCAGAAGAGGCGCAGGAGGTACCCGTCTGTGGTCTTCACGTCCACGTGGGCTTCGATCATGGTCTGAACACAGTGGAGACATTTACATTATTCTGCCGGGGCTTTTTGACAGGTCTGTGCTCGTTTTGGTCTAGACTGAGCACCTGACAGGGCGACAGGTGCGCTAGAGGCATTTGGCTAGAAACATTTTCAAGAAGACTCGCGCACCGTCTCACTCTTGGTTCACTTTTATTTGCATTTGTATCATTTATAAAACTGACTTTCCTGAGGTTTAGAAGGACTGAAACGTACAAATAAAACTCAACAGTGAGTGCGCTGGAATCTTCCTGAAAACTCAAAGTTTCCTGATGGGCTAGTGCTAAATACAGAAGTGATCACGTAGATTTAGTTTCCTTCTGCTTCTTGCTATGAACAGGTCCTTAAAGTTTTATTTTTGACAGTTAAAGTTTCATTTAAAAAAAGTCAAGATGAGGCTCGTAGGGGACAAATTTGGTTTTTAAAATGACTTCTGCTCACATGTTACTACCCCAAAACATTTTCCTAGCCTTAACGCATTTCCTAACGCCGCTCTAAACTCCAATCGCAGCAGAACATCCCTCTGGACTGGTCATTCTAGGATTTAACTTTATGATAACACATCAAGTACTGTTTGGTCAGACAGAATGAATATGGTACAATTGAGGTTCAGTTTTTGAATTAGACAAGTTTATGGAGAATTCAGGTTGGACGAGCAATCGGCACAACAAAACTAAACGAAAAACAAGAAGCGAAAGAGTGGCTTTAGTGAAGGGGGGAGATTAAAACGGGGAAAATTGAAGAATGGGTCAAATGTAGAGGGCAGATTTCCCTGCTGGAACATTCAAGTGTATATTCAGTGTGTGTTTTTCTTGGCACCTGGAAAATCTCTGCATACACTGCCAATAAATCAACACAACATCCAAGTTAATTTCATTTGTTTGTCATGTCGATTGCCATTTATCTTTGCAGTTTCTCCTTACCCACCTCTTGTATAGTAAGATATAGTTGTAGTACTATATTTGTATAATTTTGCTTTTACATATATTTGTCTAATTATGCCTCACTTGACATCAGTCTATTTAAAATGTATTATATTTTTGCTTGTTATTCTAAAATATTATGACGTGTGCGCCAAATTTCCCTTGTTAATCAATAGTTTAAGGTTAAATTACACTTGTCAATCACTAAACAGCAAAAAACTTCTGTTTCCATGTTTCTTTCTTACAAACTTCAATGCCCCGTTTGGCCCTGGAGGCGGCTCTACAGGGGCATTACCTGCCACTTCTTGACCATGGAGCACATCTTGTCACGGGTCAGGTCCATGCCGTGGAAGTTGGTGAGACAGTTCTTGCCCTGGACGTCTTCTGTGATCAGCTTGAACTTCCTGAAGGCCACCTCGTCGTTCTGCAGGTCAGCCAGGCTCACCTCAAACACGCGACCCTTCAGCCCGTCAGAGGCAATTTCTACAAAACAGTATCGGAAATCCATCAGTGACCCGTTAAAAACACCGACTTTTGTTTGGGTTTTCTCCTTTACAGTGGGAAAGTCAGATAATCTCAAAACAAAAGTAATCACAAATCAATCAGTGGAAGCTTTTTCGTCACTCATTCCCAATTGTCCAAATGTATAAGTTTCGTACACGGGACAAGACCTAACACACAATTTAAAAAAAGGTGCACTGCGCAACTTTTCTGGTGCTTTTCTCCATGGAGATGTTACCGCTTTGCCTGGAAAGTTCCATGGTAAGACTTTAAACATTCATCTAGTTTTTATTCATTCATTACAGGCGTTTCTATTGCGCTTAAGTACAATTTCTTTAGTGAATAAGGGCGACTCTCCATAGATCTGAGTTGTAATGTGGCGTAGTGCCATCTCCCTGGTAACAGATGGGTTTAATCTAAACTGTGGAACATTCTAGATTCCAGAGCGGCATGTGGCTCGTTCATCCTTCTACTGAGGCTCCCTGTGACTTTAGAAAATAAATAATGAGTAATTTGGTTTGTTTTTAAATGCAATTCTAAATTTATAGATAGTGGTAATCTTGTAACATTAAAATTCAGGTTTTTAATATTTTTGGCAGCCAGGACTTATCGGCGCCTACCGATTATTGAGCTTTTCGACCCCTGGTAGGTAAATCCAAGAAAAGAAAAGTATCTGAAGAAAACGGTGGGCAGATTCATTTGCTTTCACAGCTGATAAGAACGGTTTACACGCGGTTCTACACGTGATAAAATGACGGAACACAGAAGACGACAACATTTTTGGTTGACTGCGGGTAGATAATTTAAGTTTGGATTTTATTTCCTACAAGAAGGACTCAAATAGACATTCGAGTATTTCATTTCAAAGTAAGCATCAACTTTCAAATCAAATGTCTTTTTTCGGTGTTCAAAATGTTTTTGCGGAAATAAAATTGTGTGTTCTCTGTAGCATTTCATTGATTTCATAAATGCAACACACTTTAGTCTTTTATAAATGCACACAGGTGAAAAAATGATATGCAGCGTTATCCTCAGTTTAGATGTCAGTGTTTTCTGTGGGAGACGGTCCAAATGGCTCTTTCAGTATTTAAGGTTGCCGACCCATTCTAGACAAAGCAACAATTCCATGGAGACATTCACTAGAAAAGTTACGCAGTGTAGCTTTAACGTAAACGTGTAATAACTCCTTAAACTTACTGGTTCCCTGAGTCCTGGTGACCAAGGTCTTGCCAAGATTGCGGATGTTGAACATGGCTGGTGCCTTCACATCATACCAGTCCTTCTTGGAGAAAGGGTCCACACTGAAAGCAAACGGAGCAATTTAGTCGTTTTAAAATCAATAAATACGTCGGTTATAGGGTCTACAAATCAACTTTAGAGCGACTTTACCACTGATCATACCCAGACTTTTTTTTTTTGGCTGGTAATCATAAAATTGTGAAACAACTGTCAATAGAGTCACTTTTTTTTTAAACATTTTGGTCATTTTTAAGCAGCTTTTCTGTATTTTACCTCAACAAGTGACAATGTATGCCTCTTTTTACTGTGGCCAGGTATCAGATTGGTCAAAAATAGGGACACCTGGACCATTTCTTGTATAAAACTGTGACAAATTAGTGGTTTTGGATAAATCTGCTGGGACAGGGACACAGGGCTCCAAACTGGGACTGTCCCCGGGTAAATGGGGACGTCTGATCACCCTTATCTTAACACAAAGTGAACTAGAAATGCATCTTTGTTAGTTTAGCTCCATGTAAATCAAATATATAAGTGATCAGGACCCGTTTGTCACACTGTTAGCAACGATAGGCTAAGTAATGCTAAATCTCCACCATGGTCCTTGGAGTTTTAAGTGCATTTCCAGCTAATGCACCGCTAAAACGTGCTTCTAGAAGTTATAAAAATTACAGCGTGAAGCAAAGAGCCAGTCTGGTGAGTTTATATCGCTTTAAATACTATTTTCCGTGGCGCATTTTGCCAAAACCAAAACCATGTGAAGCATTGACAGACCGCGGGGCCGCCGGTGAGGACACTGGCGCTGGCCCGGTTCAATCTGCTCTAAATCCGCGTCATCCTCCACATTTCTTTAATCGTAACAACCCGTGTGCAAACCGCAAACATTACGCTACTTCACAATGTACGAATTTACTACTTACATCTTCTTTTTGGCACCCTTTTTGCCGCCTTTGGTCAGCCTCTTATTTTTGCCGACTGCCATGTTGGCTACAGGGAGTGAAAGAGGAGGAAGTGGGTAATCTCGCGAGGATTAAAGTCCCCGGCGCGGGATTGGGAGTTATCGCGAGAGTATGGTGTGTTTCTTGCCTGCGCGCTCCCTCTGGTGGCAACAAAGCGGTACTGCATGAAGTACAAAACTATTTTTGCCTGATTCTAAATATCCGATTATTTTAACGATTAAATCATGTTAAATACAAATAAATAAATAAATAAATAAATAAATAATTAAAAAATGTATATCAATCATAATTTCTGAACCACTTGCTATAAGGCTACATTATAAGTATATTGTATGTTATAGCTTTAAATTTATAAATTTATCCAGAAAATAACTTATAAGTTCCTCTATATTGACAAAGAATGTTCAACTTATATTTCTGTTTAAAGAGGGGAGTGTTATGCTATTTATTTCAAAATGTTTTTAAGCTTTCTACCATGTTATAATGTTTTCTCGTCAAAAACATGCCTGAAGACGTTTTAGATGTCATCAGTGCATGCTTGAGTAATTTAGTGATCTCTCTCTGACCCTATTTGAGCACAATTTTCCATAAACATACAAAAACATGATACAAAACTGTACACAACAGCTTGACAAACCTGATGTGAAGCAGGATACAAATACATATACTACCGTCTTTAAAGTGTCAGCCTATAGCCCAGTACTGTAGCCCGTATAATGCAGAAATCTGTATTTTTATTAACATTATTGACAATACTCAGATCATTAAAACCTGCTGTAGTGATTTGAGAACAAGAACAACCAGTAAAAGGTGTTGGAACACGTCATGCAGGTCACTGAATCATACACCCAACTGTAACGGAAGAAATACAGAAATCTCCTCAACACAAAGTCCTGTCCTTGACTCTGAGCAACAGTGTTTTCTATTTTTTTCTATTTTCTATTATTATTCCAGTAATTACTGGAATTACTGGAATAATAATAAACAAAGAAATCAAAGTTGATCAAGTACAATAACGGCATTTAAAAAATACATAAAATCCAGTGCAATGTGTGTGTATGAAAAAGAAAACTAAGTTGTTGCGCATAAAAGTGAAGCTTTCTGTTTACAACTGATTAATAATTGTGACTGAAATGGAATGTATTGATGAAATGTTTTATAGTAACTATCGGTGTTAATGTTTTGTCTGGAAAAGGGAAGAGGGGCAGATAACATAAGTTTACTCTTCTTTCTGCTCCTTTTCATTCATTTCTTGTAACGTTTTGACACTGTTGATGTCTTTTTATACTTTATGAATGAAATAAACCAACAAAAATGAAAAATATTACGCAAAATTGACTCTTGTGACATTTAAGGCGTATTATAATGTTGTTTCCTCATCAAAAACAAACCTGGAGTTGTGTTTTGAGTAACTCTTTATTATGAGTCTGTCTACATCTCCAAAGCTCAAAACGCTCTGTTCCACCTTGTGATGTCATGAAGTGGTAGTTTTCAGCTTTTGTTCACTAGAGATCGGCATTTCCAGGGCTGAAATGACCCAAATGATTCTAGTGAAGGTGTGTGGAGTTTAAAAACAATGGAAGATAATTTGTTCCATCAGATTTTGAGTTTTAAATCATCTGAATTTCTCACTTTGAAATTTCTAACTCTGAAAAAAGATGTTTGAATTATTTTTAATCTGAATGGCAGTTAATAAAATTGTAAAAAAAAAAAAAAAAAAAAAAAAAAAAAGTGTACATCTTCAAAATGTTTAAAATTCTTTTTTTTTTTTTGCGAATTTTACACAGAGTTTTGACTGTTGAATTTGAGGCCTTGAAAATATATGTGTTGTATATTTAAAAGGTGAGTCTTTATTTTTAATTTGAAACATATTGAAAAAGTTCAAATTCAGCAACTAAAATTCAGAATAAAAATAATTCAAACATGTTTTTTCAGAGTTAAAAAATTAAAAGTGAGAGATTCAGCGGGATTTAAAATTCTAAATCTGATTAAACAAATCATCTTCCTTAAAAAACACACTGGAGCACTTCCTGTATTACCACGTGACATCACAAGGTGGAACAGAGTGTTTTCAGTTCGAGAGAAGAACTCAGCCTAAATCTGCAGGTTTGTGTTAAACGTGCGAATGAAACAAAACACAACTCCAGGTGTTTGTGATGAGGAAACGACATTAGAACATCAGAAAATAGCGTCATATGGACCCTTTAATGGTAAAACTCTTTGTTAATATGTTATAGGTTAAAGGTGCACTGTGTAACTTTTCTGTTGGAGGGTTCGCCACCTGTTTGGTTCCATGGATATATTTAGATTAGCCTGGAATGTTTCACAATATGGCATTAAACATATTTATCGCCTTAGAATAAAGCAGGTGATCCCGCTCCCAAAGGGAATGCACGCAAACACCCATAACTATCCATTTAATGCCATACTGTGGAACATTTCAGTCAAAGCAGATACATTTCCCTCCACCAAAATAAAATAAAATATATGTATATATCACTAAAGGTGCAATGTGTAACTTTTCTGGTAGAAGGTCCATCAATCGCTTTTCTCCATGGAGATGTTATTGCTTTGTCTGTAATGTTCCGCAGTGTGGCATTAAACCTTTGTATCTTCATGGAGACCAAACCAGACCAAGTTACAGGTCAGATCTGTGGAGAGGCGACTCCGCTCACAGTCAGAATACCTGTTTTTCTAAGTATTTCTGAGCTATAAAACCACCTAGAAACAAGCAGGTGACGGACCCCAAACCAAAAAGTTACACAGTGGAGCTTTATAAATGATGGTTTGAATAGAGCTGTATGTGGACGGACAGTGGAGCAGAGTGAGGAGCCGCTTTCAGCTCATTACATCAGGGACTCACTCACTCGGAGGCTTCCATGGCTCCAGGTCCCTGTGGGTTTGGAGCGTTTCACTCTGAGGTCAGTGTGTGACTGTGATGCAGCTGCGCCGCACAAAAGCATCACATCACGAACAAAACAGCTCCCACGAAAACCTGGAAAACCTGGAAAATAACTGGCCTGTTTTCCAGACATGGAAAACACGTGGAAAATATGAAAAAAGACAAATGTGAAAATATACTGTATATATGAAGCTTTATTTCTGAACCTTTCCCCACCCTTTGCTTTACTTTACTGCACTTTACTTTACTGCATCCTTTGCTTTGCTTTGCTTTACTTTATTGTCTATTTCAATCCAGGAAATTAAAATAAAAAAACACATTTTCCTCCACACGAGAAGTCCAACCCTCCACAGTACCATCCAGATTAGAAAACACGAGCGAACACAAATATTCTGACTCCTGATGTAAGTACTTTGTGTTTACTATACACCGATGTTTAAATATACAACACAATAACACCACAACAAAAAAGATTTAATATAATGTTTCAGTTCAATTCAGTCTTTATTAAAAACACATAATATCTGCTTCATAATAAGTACGTATGCAAAAAATAAGAATAAAACATCTTCATTTGAAAAACAAAAATAATAAATTAGGTTATGTAGTTGTAGACGTGATTACTTAAAGATTTTCTGGAGGAGGGTCCACTACTTACTTTTTTCCATGGAGATGTTATTGCTGTGCCTGGAATGTTCCATGGTATGACTTTAAACAGAAAAGTGAAAAATGCATAGCACACTCAGATGGCCGATGTCCAAACGCTTTTTAAAATTTTTAAATAACGTTTCGTATACTGTGGTTAAATAAAGTTCCGTATACTGTGGTTAAATAAAGTTCCGTATACTGTGGTTAAATAAAGTTCCGTATACTGTGGTTAAATAAAGTTCCGTATATTGTGGTTAAATAAAGTTCCGTACACGGTGGTTAATTAACGTTTCGAATATTGTCGTCCAAAGCATGAAAAATGATCTGACGAAGGCTTTTTGCCGAAACGTGATTTAAAAATATAAAAAGCGTTTGGACATTGTCCGTCCGAGTGTGTTTGAGTGATTTTTTCACTTTCATATTGCTGCTCTTTGCATTTGCACCTCTACAAAAAACTTTGCTGTGCGTTTTCTGTTTCTGTTGCTCAAAAACACAGTAATTCCTTCTGTGAACAGGGGCGACTCTCCACAGATCTGAACTGTAATCTATCTGTAGTGCTGTAATCTGTATGTCTCCCTCGTGATGGGAAGCTTTAATCTATACTGTGGGACATTTTAGACAAAGCAATAACATTTCCATGGAGACAAGCAGACGGCGGACACTCCAGCAGAAATGTTACGCAGTGCATCTTTAAGACCTGGAAAATGATTTCAAACAAAGCGTGAGGATCCTGTGCAAGCTTCAGCTCACAAACAAAACAAGCAGCATTAATAATACATGTAGAATAATGCACTTTACATGTGTTCATGAGTTTATTTCTTGATGTGAACATGTGGTGAGTAACTGGACTGAGGAGGCTATAAAAAGGAAGTAAGAGCAGAGCCGTCATGTCTCCTTAACGTGCTCCAGTGCCTCAGGACTCAGACAGCTGTCACACCCGAGCACGGTCTACGGCCAGATACAGATACACATATATTTATACTTTTCTTCTTCAGTTTTAGTGGCTGTTTTTGCATGACTGACTTTACACAATCAGATCAGGCTTTGTTGAGGATTAGAAGTTTACGTTTATATAATTATGCCTTATTTGACACCAGTCTCTTGCTATTTTTGCTACTTATTTAGAATTTATTGTTAACATCAAGGATACAAGTGGCCGAAATGAGTTTCCTCTGCAGAGTGGCTGGGCGCTCCCTTAGAGATAGAGTGAGGAGCTCAGTCACACAGGAGGAGCTCAGAGTAGAGCTGCTGCTCCTCCACGTCGAGAGAAGCAGCTGAGGCTCGGGCATCTGTTCCGGATGCCTCCTGGACGCCTCCCTCAGGAGGTGTTCCGGGCATGTCCCACGGGGAGGAGGCCCCAGGGAAGACCCAGGACATGCTGGAGGGACTATGTCTCTCTCTGGCCTGGGAACACCTCGGGGTCCCCCCGGAGGAGCTGGAGGAAGTGTCCGGGGTGAAGGAAGTCTGGGAGTCCCTGCTTAGACTGTTGGCCCCGCGACCCGGCCTCGGATAAGCGGAAGAAAATGGATGGACGTTAACATTTATAGTTTTTTTCTTTATTATTATAATATTTTGTGATGTGTGAGCTGCTTCGTCCAAGTCATTTCCCTTGTGGATCAATAAAGTTTGTTTAATTCTAAGTTATTGCAAAAGTACAATGTAAGAACGGGTCTGAAGGTCGGCGGTTCAAAGGTTTTGAAGGTGGAAAAGCGCTGTATAAAAATCAATCAAACTGTATTTATAAAGCCCTTTACAACTCAAGGTGACCTGAGTGCTTTCCAGTAAAACCAACACAATATAAAAACATTCAAAATATTAAACAATGAACATTACTAAGTGTTAAAAGCCTGAGTCTGAATAAATGAGTTTCGAGCCTGGATTTAAACAGGCCAAAGTCTGTGATGCTGCGCAAATCAGTGACAGAGAAAACCCCATCGCTCCAGTGTTTGAATCGGGCTCAGTATTTCCAACCTTAAGGACTGTTTGGACTGTGGACTGACAGGAGTTCAGTCAAACAGGGAGGAGCAAGGCCATAAAGAGCTTTAAAAACAAACAATAACATTTTAAAATCAAGTCTTTAAGAAACGGGAAGCCAGTGGATTGATAAAAGGACGGGCTGATGTGCGGAAGTCTGTGTTGGTTAAAAAACGTGCTGCAAAAATGAGACCGTGGATCATTTACTAAACAGTGCGCTTATGCCGCGTTTGAATGTTGGATTTTCTGAGTTCCGACTTGTAAATTTACACCGGAACAAGCCGTCCATGTCTGAATTCCTACCCGGAAACTCAGGTAACATCTCAGAACTCCGAGCTTGTTCCGAGTTAGAAAATCCAAAAGATAAAGTTTGGTAGTTAGTTTCCGTTTAGCTGCTCCTCCCTCTTCTGTGAACCTGTTCCTTCACCGAGAACCTCAAAGCAAAAAAGCAAAAATCCACTCGCAAACATTGATTTGAAAGTGACAAATGTAATTTCAGTGCCGTAGTAAACAAATTCTACTAAACTGACGAACATTTTGGCAGATTTGTGCACGTTTCTCATTTTTATTGCTACTTCATTGAACATAAACGCTCACGGTCAGAGAAAATGTTACTCCGAGGCCTTCTTAAACACTGTGACCACGGAGGACGGTTGCCATAGCTTCAAACTCATGAATATCATAAGCTTTATATTTCTGTAAGGTTCCACAGTATGGCATTAAACATAGCCTCTCTATCTGTGTTGTTTGAACAGGCGCACTTTTTGTTGAGAGAAATACAATTATAAACATGCATTCTTTCTGCGAGCAAGCTTGCCTCTCCACAGAGTTTAATGACGTACTGTGGAACATTCATCACCATGGAAACAAGCCGGTAACAGACGCTCTAGTTACTCTATTTTCTGATCTACGTGCGTTATAATGTTGTTTCCTCATCGAAAACATTCCCAAATCCTGCAGATTTAGGCTGAGTTCTTCTCTCAAACTCAAAACACTCTGTTCCACCTTGTGATGTCATGTGGTGATACAGGAAGTGCTCCACTGTGTTTTTAAACTCAATACACCTTCACTAGAATCGTTTGGATCATTTCAGTCCTGGAATTCCCAGATCTCTACTGAACTAAAGGTAAAACGTAGCTGCTAACTTAAACTACCGCTTTGTGACATCACAAGGTGGAACAGAGCGGTTTGAGCTTTGGAGATGTAGACAGACTGATAATAAAGTGTTACTCAATGTGTGAATGAAACAAAACACAACTCCAGGTCTGTTTTGGATTAAGAAACATCATTGTAACATGGCTTAAAGCTCACAAGAGTAAATTTAGTTTAATATAGGACCTTTAACTGACGTAAAACTATGATGGACTTTACCAAAGTTCGGTTTCTATCCCACAAAACCGAGTCATGATTAAAAAAAAGTATATTAATCCCTCGAATGCACTTTATTTTAGTGTAATATGTCTCCTTTAACGCAGAGAGACGTGTTTTTGGAGCGGAGAGCGCCACCTGAGCGCACACCTGTCATCCAGCTCCACAGACTCCAGCCCGCCACTGCGCATGCGCCGCTCAAGGGCTCCTGTACTGTCATGGCGCAGACGAGCTGAAGCTACCGGGGCAAATCAGGAAGAGAACGCGGCGCAGCTGGCTTCATGCGCACATTTGGAGCCCGTGTGCGGACTTTCCACGGGAGGACAAAGGACAGAGCTGTTCTTTTTTGAGTTTCGCCGTCGGAACGCGCCGCTCCGGGACTTGTGCGCTCTCAGTTTGGGAGTTTTGCGCCCGCCTGGAGGAGCTGTACCTGTCAGGAGTGAGCAGCAGCAGCAGTAGCGACAATAGCTGCAACTTCACCCCCGTGCACAGTCCTTCTCCGCGGACCGTAGCCTCGTTTGACCTCTCCGGGGAGGAGAGGTTACAACCGGCTCTCTCACCCTCTTTCCTTTCCTCTTTTTCACCTGGATCGCAGTTTTTAGCGGCTTTTGGGAACGTTAATCCATCCGTCTCGTATCAAGTTACGCACAGCCCAGTGGAGAGACAGAGAGAGGAGTTCACTGTGCCCTCGCGGTGACATTTCCACTGTCAACAGCTAATAATTTGAGTTTTGCTGGTTTGCATGGGGAGGAAGACGTGCTCACGCGTGTGCCACCCGCTCAGCTGAAGGAGAGGGGCCGGGGCGCGCGTCTCCTCCACCGGTGTAGAGGTTAAACAGGTGCGTTACCTGTGGCAGCCACCTGGCTCTTCCTCTCTTGTCTTTCCTTGACTAGCCATGGCCGGTGTGGAGAAAGAGGACGGGGGTGGAAAGGACGACCGAGCGGGCGCCATGGCTCTGAACCCCGGTGTGCCGATCAGGGGAATACGGATGAAGTTCGCGGTGCTGGCTGGACTCGTGGAAGTCAAAGAAGTTTCCAACCGTGACATAGTGGAGACGGTGTTCAACTTGGTGAGTAAGCGGCTTATGGGAGGCTCAGCGCGGGCCTGTAGCTCTGTCAAAGCTCGTGGGCTCAGACAGTGACCAGAAAATGTAATTTATCTTATTATTGCTCAGAAAAGTTGGCAAATTTACTGGAATAAGGATAAAGGAATACAGTAGAGGTCAGGACTTTTTGTGTTTTGTTGACTGTCAAAATAAGGAATGGGCAAAGCTTGTTAAAGTCCAATATTACACAAAATGGACCCTTGTGAGGTTTAAACCATGTTATAATGTTGTTACTTCATCACAAACAGACCTGGAGTTGTGTTTTGTTTCATTTACACACATTTGAGTAATCTATTATTAATAATCTGTCTATATTTCCAAAGCTCAAAACGCTCTGTTCCATGTTGTGATGTCATGAAGTGTTAGTTTTCAAGCTACTTTTTTACATTTCGCTCCGTAAAAATGGGCAATTCCAGATCTGAAATTATCCAAATGATTCTAGTGAAAATGTGTGACGTTTAAGAACACAGTGGGGCACTTCCTGTATGACCACATGACATCACAAGGTGGAACAGGGTGTTTTCTGTTTGAGAGAAGACGTAAACATGCAACAAAACGCAAATCTCCGGGTCTGTTTGTGACGAGGAAACGACATTATAACATAGATCAGAAAATGGCGTAATACGGACCCTTTAAGAGCCTGTAACGTAATAATTTCATGTAAAAATAATAAGCGTAGAGTGTAGTTTCGTTATAACGTGATGCTTTATCTGAGAAATGAATGAATTAAATGTATTTCTAAGCTGCATAAATGGTTCAAGTGAAATAATCTTCACTCGTAAATGTGTAAAAGGTTAAAAATAGGGTAATTATTGTTTACATCGCCTGTCGTTAACGTTACTGCGCCTTTAAGACTCTGAAACGGGTGATTCATTACAGAAAATGTCAGTGATTCTTTTACTTGACCTAAAATCACACGTTTGACAGTTTGGGTCTGAGTTTGTTTCACCTGCAGAAGAATGAATGAAACCAGGAAGTGCGCAGGGCGAGAGAGGGCGGAACGTTTGTGTAAGGAGTGGAGGAGGAGTGGAGGAGGAGTGGAGGAGGAGAGAGGGAGAGAGTAGAGAGAGAGGGAGAGAGGGAGGAGGAGAGAGGGAAGGAGAGAGAGGAGGAGGAGAGAGGGAGAGAGTAGAGAGAGAAGGAGAGAGGGAGGAGGAGAGAGGGAAGGAGAGAGAGGAGGAGGAGAGAGGGAGAGAGTAGAGAGAGAAGGAGAGAGGGAGGAGAGAGGGAGGAGGAGGGAGGGAGGAGGAGAGAGGGAAGGAGAGAGAGGAGGAGGAGGGAGAGTAGAGAGAGAAGGAGAGAGGGAGGAGGAGGGAGAGAGGAGGGAGAGAGGGAAGGAGGAGGAGGGAGAGAGTAGAGAGAGAAGGAGAGAGGGAGGAGGAGAGAGGGAAGGAGAGAGAGGAGGAGGAGGGAGAGAGTAGAGAGAGAAGGAGAGAGGGAGGAGGAGAGAAGGAAGGAGAGAGAGGAGGAGGAGGGAGAGAGTAGAGAGAGAAGGAGAGAGGGAGGAGGAGAGAGGGAAGGAGAGAGAGGAGGAGGAGGGAGAGTAGAGAGAGTAGAGAGAGAAGGAGAGAGGGAGGAGGAGGGAGAGAGGGAAGGAGGAGGAGGGAGAGTAGAGGGAGGATGAGGGAGAGAGGAGGGAGAGAGGGAAGGAGGAGGAGGGAGAGAGTAGAGAGAGAAGGAGAGAGGGAGGAGGAGGGAGAGAGGGAAGGAGGATGGAGAAACAGTAGAGAGAGAAGGAGAGAAAGAGGAGAGAGAATGAGGAGGAGGGAGAGAGGGAAGGAGGAAGAGGAAGGAGAGTAGAGAGAGAAGGAGAAAGGTGAGAAAGTAGAGAGAGAGGGGGGAGGGAGAGGGGGAGGAGGAGAAAGAGAGGAGAGAGAGAGGGAAGGAAGAGGAGGTGAGAGAGTAGAGAGAGAGAGAGAGAGAAGGAGGGAAGGAGGGATAGAGGGAGAAAGAGAGAGAGAGGAGGAGGAGGGGGAGGAGGAAGGAGAGGAGACGGAAAGGGGGAAGAGAGTAAGAGGGAGAGAGGTAAAAGAGAGTAGAAGGAATAGAGAGAGGTGAGAGGAAAGAGAGAGAAAGTGTGTAAGGGGAGGAGGACCGAGAGGAGAGAGAGAAAGGAGAGGAGAGAGAGTTGGGGGAGGATGAGCGAGAGAGGAGGAGGGAGAGGTGAGAGAGTAGAAGGAATAGAGAAAAAATAGGGGAAGGTGAGTAGAGAGAGAAGGAAGAGAGGGGAAGGTGAGGAGAGTGAGTAGAGAGGAAGAGGAGGAGGGAGAGAGTAGAGGAGCATGGGGAGAAAAAGAGAGGAAGAGGGGGAGGGAGAGAGAGAGTAGAGACAGAAAGTGGAGGAGGAGGGAGAGGTGTGTGGGGGAGGGATTACAGAAGTGCTTTGTCACTGTGGCAACACAATGGCGTCCTGTTTGGAAGTGGAGCTTCATCTTCCAGGTCTCCAGGTCTCGGGCCCCCAGCCCCCACAGCGGCTCCTGTAAAACCTGGAGCCGAACGTGAACATTTGTGTGGAGATCAAACCTTTGCATTCATTTAGATCAAGGAAATCAAACTATTTTATTTTCTCTACATGGTGATAATTTAAGGATTTAACTTCTGAGACTTATTCAAGAAAGTGTTGGTTTGCTGTGTTCGTGTATTGGACATTTAGAATAGTTTTTGGGCAGTTAATCAAATAGTTTCAATATTATCATTTATTGTCTATATTTTATTCAGAAATATATCGTACTCGGGGTCACCAGGTTTTCAAAATCAGAAACTGGGACTCCCCCTGTTGGTCGTTGTTGGTAATAATAAAATTGTGAAACGAGTGCAATTATAATTAAAGAAAATTGTTCTGCACTCGACCCATTCATGACTTATTCACATGTGAGTCAGTATAGTCGTATTTTCTTTGTGTTTTGGTCATTTTTAAGCAGATTTTCTGTATTTTACCTAAACAAATGTCAATGTCTGTCTCTCTTTACTGCTGGCAGGTTTCAAATTGGTCCAAAATTGGGACACCTGGGACATTTCTTGTATAAAACTGAGACAAATCAATGGTTTTGGATAAATCTGCAGGGACAGGGGACACAGGGCTCAAAACTGGGACTGTCCCGGGTGAATAGGGACGTCTGGTGACCCTAAGATCACTACTTTTGGGTCACGTGACTCTAGTGTCTTGATTTAAGTATAATAATAATCACGCAAGTTTCTGTCACACTGGACTTCACGTAAACAGACTGGATTATTTGCTTTTTGTCTGCGATGTGGAAATTTTTGCACTTTTAACAGCTGGAGCTAAAGTCAACACCATAACGATTTATTTTGTCGTGTTTGATTCAGAATCAGGATCTACAGAGCCATAAACCAGCGCTTTTATTAAGCTTTTTTAGTATTTTTACGAAGCTGTTCTGGAGTTACAAAACAGATTTAGAAAATTTTATACCTTACGCTGTTTGTGTTTGAAGGAAATGACTCTTATTTTCAGTCTTTGATCTGGTATCGGTTGGTATCAGGTATTGGCAAATACTTAAAGCCAAAGTATCGGCACTGGTAACAGGAAAAGCGGGATCGGCGCGTCCCTGTAGGTGTTTGTTTTGGCTAATTTTGAGTAATTAAAGAAAATTTTTTATACAACAACAATTTAAAAAACAATATATATATATATATATATATATATATATATATATATATATATATATATATATATATATATATATATATATATATATATAAAAATGAAAAAACTGTGCCGTCTTTACACCAGAAATTTGTCCTTGGGAGATTTGTATTTTTTGTCCATTTGAGCTTCCATCCTTTGGCCTGTTGTAATTAGTGATGTAACAATAACGAAAATATCGTAATATGGTATCGTCAAAAGTCGTGGACCATCAAAATGTATCGAATTACAAGTTTCTTCGATTAAAATCATTGTTTTGGTTCAGCAGTAGAAGGGACTACATAGACCAGACGACATGAAGAAATAACTGTTCTAAGCACTTTTAAAGCTTCAGTCTTTGGGTTAAGTCAAGGTATTTTTAGAGGAAAAAGGAGAGGGAAAAAGAGAGAGGGAAGAGCAGAGGGAGAAAGAGAGGGAAAAGCAGAGAGAGGGAGGGAAAAGCAGAGGGGGAGAGGGAGAGGGAAAGGGAGAGGGAAAGAGAGGGAAAAGCAGAGGGAGAGAAAGGGAAAAGCAGAGAGAGAGAGAGAGGGAAAAGCAGAGAGAGAGAGAGAGGGAAAAGCAGAGAGAGAGAGAGAGGGAAAAGCAGAGGGAGAGAGAGGGAAAGGCAGAGGGAAAGAAGGAGAGAGAGAGGGAAAAAGAAAGAGCAGGAGTGAGAGGGAGAGAGATATAGGGAGAGGTAGGTAAAGAGAGAGCAAGATAGAGGGAGGGAGGAAAAGAGAGGGAGAGAAGGGCGGAGAGAGAGATGATTTTACCAGCCCCCCTCCTCCTCCCTTCTCTCCCTCTCTCTTCTTTCCCTCTTCTCTCTGTCGGCCGGTCAGCCCCCTTCATCCTCTCTTCTCTCCCTCTCTTCTCTTCTCTTCTCCCTCTTCTCTCTGTCGGCCGGTCAGCCCCCTTCATCTTCTCTTCTCTTCTCTTCTCTCCTCTCCCTCTCTTCTCTTCTCTTCTCTTCTCTTCTCTCCCTCTTCTCTCTGTCGGCCGGTCAGCCCCCTTCATCTTCTCTTCTCTTCTCTTCTCTCCCTCTCTTCTCTTCTCTTCTCTCCCTCTCTCCTCTTCTCTTCTCCCTCTTCTCTCTGTCGGCCGGTCAGCCCCCTTCATCTTCTCTTCTCTTCTCTTCTCTTCTCTTCTCTCCCTCTCCCTCTCTCCTCTTCTCTCCCTCTTCTCTCCTCTTCTCTTCTCCCTCTTCTCTCTGTCGGCCGGTCTCTGCTCACCTTGCAGGTTTTGTTTTGTTGCGTCATCATTTTCCTCCTGTTTTCATCTCTGGGCGAGTTGACTAATGTGATTCAGCGCATTAACTGTAATTCAGGACTAATGCCTTTACAAGCAGGAAAACTGAGAAATCTCAAGTGGTGTCGTATAAACAATCAGTACTTTGCGGAGAGACATCACCCTGGGGGGGTTCTACATGTATCTGTGTTGGTGGAATGTTCAGCAGTTACCATGGTGACGCGGTGCACACATACATAACGCAGACTAAAAAGTTTTAAGATTGTATGAAAACTCAAGTGTTCGTGGTTTAATTCCATCTAAATCAGCTCTTTCTGGTCAGATCGTGTATAAAAAAGAGTAATGCCTGTTCCACCTTGTGATGTCATGAAGTGGTAGATTTCAAATTAACAACTACCTTTTAAATTTTGTTCAGTAGAGTTTGGCAAGTCCAGGCCTGAAATGATCCAAATGATTGTCGTGAAGGTGTATGGAGTTTAAAAACACTGTTCTGCCCCAGTGGAGAAAGAATATTTTTGTTTTGAGTTTATCTGTTTTGTCTACTCTGAGCTACCTTAGCCGCCATATTGTTCTATACTTTTCAACTGTTCTGTTACTTGCCAGTGTTTTAATCCCGTAAACATCTCATCATCATCTGGCCATGAAAATATCTGTCTGTAAGTATTGTGATGTTATAAGATGTTAATTAACTCTGTAAACTCATATGAGGTACTTTAAACTGTTTTACACTTGAAATACGTGCTAAAATATAAGACGCTAATAGCGCTAGCACGTCTATGGGAATTTCCATTGATGTTAGCATCATGCTAACCGCTTGTTTTATATATGTTTTTAGGAAGTCCAGCTAATGTTAAGCTATTGTTATGCATATATTAAATTGCATTAAGCTGCTCTACATTGCTTTATGTAGCTCTACATATCCTGTGTTCATTTAAATGTGAAAACATATTGTAATAATAACACTAGTGGAGGCAGAATATACACAGTGGAGCATTTACTGCATTACCACATGACATCACAAGGTGGAACAGAGCGTTTTCCGTTTGAGAGAAGAACTCGGCCTAAATCTGTGTGTTAAACATGTGCGAACGAAACAAAACACAACTCAAACTACAAACTACATTAGAACATAGATCAGAAAGTATCGGAATATGATTAACTTGAGTAAGAGAGCTTCAGACACAGCAATCCTTTCAGTTAGCATCATACCCCCAGGGAACTTTGATGACATCAGCTGCAAAGTGTCTATTGGTGTGGACAGTGTGTAATTTTCTGGAGAAGGTAAATCCCCCGCAAACCCAACCAAAATGAAAACGACGTGCTTTTGTTGTCGTCTATATTTTGGGAAAAAGTTACACACTGTGGCTTTAAGGCAAAACTCCATTGTGTGGCTCTAAAGACGCACTAAAGGTTTTTACTGTCTTAAAAAGGTAAAAAAAACCTGAACTAAAACTGAATAAAAATCCTCAATCACAATTAGAGGCCACTGTAGAGTTTTGCAGTCTTGATGATAACTGACTAGCATGCTAACAGCGCACCAGTCTTACCTCCTGGTTCACAGATGGTAAACACGCTTTGTAACAATAAGACAGAAAAGCTGCCAACAAACACGCAAGAAGTAGTCCTAAATAAATCCAAAATCGTAAATTGTGCTAGTGTGGTGGGCTTTGGAACTGCTTTTACCGTATATTGTGACTGTTGCGAGATAGAGCCAAAGCCAGAAATCAATGATACGCAGATCCTTACGTCTGGAGAATGTAATTTTCTTCTAAACAAAACACTATATTTAGTCCTTGTTTGTGCAAAACTGCAAATAAAATGGATGAATGTATGAATTTTAACCTCAGCCTAATGTCAAATGATAAACACAAGTTCCGGTCAGTTCCGGACAGAAAACATTATAGATCTGCGTCTATAACAAACCAATATCTTACATAATTAATGAAGATCTGCATTTCTCCCAGTTCAAGTTACGTAAAAATGCTTATACCACAACTTTGCAACATGTTGTCTTTATGACCGTAACTCGATTTTCATATTTTATAACAAATTGCTGTTCGAGTTCCTGTACGTTTCAGCTCAATGCTCGGCTCACGGAATCCTGCGTTTTCCTGGTTAATGTGTGACTTTGTACCTGAGTCAGTGCTCAACTTTGTGAGCCGTGCCTCTCTCTCTGCACTTAAACCTGCAACCCACCCACACGCTACAGGAAGTGCACTGCCAACTCTGTATTTCACCGCACCTCCCGTTTAAAAAGCCCATATTACGGTATTTTTTAAATCTATGTTATAATGTTGTTTCCTTAAGATCAACAAAAACACACCTGGAGTTGTGTTTTGTTTCATTCACACGTTTAACACACATATCCTGCTTATTTAGGCTGAGTTTTTCTCTTAAACGTAAAATACCCTGTTCCATTTTGCAATGTGGTGATACAGGAAGTGCTCCGCTGTGTTTTTAAACTCCATACACCTTCATTAGAATCGTTTGGATTGTTTCAGACCTGGAATTACCGATCTTTACTGAGCTAGAGGTAAAAACGAAGCTGCTAACTTGAAAACGGGATTATTCTGGTCAAATAAAAATCAAATATCTTGTTTGGGAATAACACGTAACTTCCTACCACCCCGTTAAATATGCGCGTTTTTGGTTTTTATGATTTTCAACAAAAACGTCAAAGTGAAACCGAAAAATTTCATGTGCAAGACACTTTTTTTAACAGCACAAATCAGTTCATCTGTTGTAGTTCCAGTTACGTCAGCGCTTTCTCGTCATGTAGTGTTAAAATAAAGCTCAGATTAAGGTCTAACTTGAGTAACAGAGGTTCAGACAAAGCAGTGCTTTCAGTTAGCGGGTAATGTCGAGGACAGGAGCTGCAGAGTCTCCGTAGAGTGGCAGTAGAAGCCTAGTGTGGTTTGTGCACCAACTGGGCTTCTGTATAAAACTCAATTTAAAGTTATACTGTCGATGTTCCCTGGGGGAGTGACGCTAACTGAAGCACTGCTCTGTCTGATGCGCTGTTGCCTTGTTAGATTTTAATCTGAGCTTTATTTCAACACAGTCAGACCATAAAGAGCTGGAACTACAACAGTTGAGCGGATTTGTGCTGTTCAACCATAAAACTCTAATAAAATCTCAAGATACAGAATACAGAACTAGAACTAAACAAGGACTAAAGTAGAACTAAACCAGTCCAGGTCTAAACCAGGACTAAAGTGGGATTATACCAGGCCTAATTTAGAACTAGATCAGGACTAAAGTAAGATTTTACCAGGTCTAAACTAGAACTGAGCCAGAACTAAACCAGGACTAATCCAAGACTAAAGTTGAATGAAACCAGATCTAACCTAGAACTAAACCAGGATTTAAGTATTTTAGCTCCTGGGAGCTCCAGCCCAGAAAGAATTCTCCCACAGAGCGCAATGCATTTTGGGAATTCAAACTGCCCATGTTCTGACAGGGCATCCGGCTTTCACAAAGGTCGGATTTTGTAGGATTCTTTTCTGTTTAAATCCTCAAAGCTTCTAAAAGTGATCTTTGTCAGACTGAGCCTCGCCCCGCTCTGATTAGTCCAAACGCTCCACTCCACGCTCTGATTGGTCCAAACGCTCCACGCCGTGCTCCGATTGGTCCAAACGCTCCACGCCGTGCTCTGATTGGTCCAAACGCTCCACTTCGCACTCTGATTGGTCCAAATGCTCCATGCCGTGGTCTGATTGGTCCAAATGCTCCACGCCGTGGTCTGATTGGTCCAAATGCTCCACGCCGTGGTCTGATTGGTCCAACCGCTCCACGCCGCGCTCTGATTGGTCCAAACGCTCCACGCCGCGCTCTGATTGGTCCAAACGCTCCACGCCGCGCTCTGATTGGTCCAAGCGCTCCACGCTGTGCCTGTTACAGACGTCACACTCGCCCGGATTGAGGAAGTAAATGTGGAAGAGAAAATTATTTTTGTGCCCATGAGCCAATGAGCCCAGGCCCCTGAAAACAACACGACGCCATCTTGGGTTCAGCTTCAGGTTTTATTAGAGTTCTGTGATATTAGCCTGGTATAATCTCCATAAAACGTCTAAAATATTAAATGACCACATCCATTCTGGTCTTACACACAAACGAAACCCGACCTGCCCCCGTGTTCAGCAGAACCAGCTCCGCCCTCCACACCTTTCCTCGTAAACGCTCCGCTGTTGTTGTCAAAATAATCCTGACTTGATGCTTTTATCCAGCGAGTCCCCGTGAACTGTTGTCTTTAATCAAACAGACGCAGGTACCGGTTCTATTGTTTTGGGCTGTCGGGCTGTTCTCCTGAAAAGTGTTTGTTTTGGCAGGGGAGAGGTTGCCGGTTTGACTCCTGCTGTGAAAAGGCCATCGTGTCACACTCATTAGAAACAGCTGAACAAATTTAAACATCTAATATTATAAAAGGGCCCATATTTCGCTGTTTTCTGATCTGTTCTAATGTCGTTTCCTCGTCACAAACAGACCTGGAGTTGTGTTTTTGTTTCATTCTCATGTTTAACACACAAACTCTGCAGATTTAGGCGTTAGGAGTTCTTCTCTCAAACTGAAAAACCCTCCACTCCTTACACCTTCACTAGAATCATTCGGATGATTTCACCGCTGGAATTGCCAATCTGAACTGAACTAAAGGTAAAAGGAGCTGTTAGAACGTGAAACTACCACTTCATGACATCACAGGGTGGAACAGAGCGTTTTGAGCTTTGGAGATGTAGACAGATTCAGACTAAATCTTGAGACGCCCACTGCTCTGTATTTACTTTGTTCTCCAGTTTAATTTTCTTAATCAGTGACACAGAAACGATCGTCAGTTTGGGAAAACAGAATCTGGTGATTCATTAGAGTTTAATCAGACGGACAGTTTGGGCAGTTTCATGTTTTCTTTAGTGGAATAAAAAACAACGTGCAAAAACGTGTTAAATTAGAATGTGTTTGTGTGCGTGTGTATGTGTTTGTGTGACTGTTTGTGTGCGTACGTATGTGTGTTTGTAACAGAAAAGAACTTTGAATCACATTCTGCTTCTAAACAACTTTTTTGTTGTTTAAAGTGTTACATTAACTTTTGTTTGCAGTGGGATTTCATTTCTGTTCCACCTTGTGATGTCATGAAGTGGTAGTTTTCAAGTGAACAGCTCCTTTTACCTTTAGTTCAGTGGAGATTAACAATTCCAGGTCTGAAATCATCCAAATGATTCTAGTGAAGGTGAGTGGAGTTTAAAACACAGTGGAGCACTTTTATGCGACACATTTGACATTTTCACTGTTTTGATGATTGAAATATATCGTATCGAATCGAAAGTGCTCTGCATCGAGGTCTGTATCGTATCGGCAGCTTCTTAATGATCCCCTGCCCTAATTATGACACAGATCAGAAAATGGCGTAATATGGGCCCTTTACGATAAACGATAAACAGGCATTGTATGACACTATGCAAAAAAGAGTAGAAATTTTAAAAGAAAGCTTCAAATTAGATTTTGTATTTTCAATGTGATTTCAAATTACAAACGTGTGATTACTGAGACTCTTTATTATCGCTTTATCTCTTTTATATCTCTTTATTGATTGAAAGGATTAGAATTATATACATGTATTTTTTTCCTGCTGAAACATTGTTGTTTTTTCCACACAAACAAGCAGCAGTGACTCACTTTCACAGTGCGTTTCCTTTTTGACTTCCCAAAGGTTTTGGTTTGTTATGCTCTTCCTGTGTGTGTGCCTGCTGCCGGCTGCTGGGAGAGTTATTCCGATATTTCCTGACCTAAATCCGCGGTAAAAACGTCTGCCGCTCTCCGGTGCATTTCTGGTGCTTTTGTGGATGTCTGGGATGTTTCACAGTATGGCATTAAACCTTTTTGTCATCATGGAGACCAAACCAGACCAAGGTACAGGTCAGATCTGTGGAGAGGCGACCCCGCTTACCGTCAGAATGTCCGTTTTTCTAGGGATTTTTGAGCTGAAACCACATGTAATAGAATAAATGTAAAGTAGAGCTGTTTAATGTCACACTGTGGAACATTCCAGGCAGAGCAATGACGTATCCATAGAAACAAGCAGGTGACGGACCCCCAACCAGAAAGTTACATAGTGCACCTATGTCTTTTGTGAGCTTTTAGTCGTGTTCTAATGTTATTTCCTCCTCAAAAACAGACCTGGAGTTGTGTTTTGTTTCATTCATGTTTGAATAACTCTTTATTATTAGTCTGTCTACATCTCCAAAGCTCAGAACGCTCTGTTCCACCTTGTGATGTCATGAAGTGGTAGTTTTCAAGTTAAGAGCTCCTTTTACATTTAGTTCAGTAGAAATCAGCAATTCCAGGTCTGAAATCATCCAAATGATTCTATTGAAGGTGTTTAAAAACACACTGGAGCACTTCCTGTATCACCACATGACATCACAAGGTGGAACAGAGTGTTTTCAGTTTGAGAGAAGAATTTGGCCTAAATCTGTTTGTGTGTTAAACATGTGTGAATGAAACAAAACGGTTTGTGACGAGGAAACAACATTAGAACAAAAATCAGAAAATAAAATAATATGGGCCAAAATTTGTATTAGTTCATTGATAATTTTATTTACATTATAAGGATTTATGCGACAACAGAGGGGAGAGGTTGGTAAATAAGTGAATTAACTGGAGATTTATTTATTTTTTTGTATTTATAGGTAAGAGTTTAATCTTTATATAGATACACATTACATTACATTACCTACTTTTTTTCTTTTTGGCATAATTTAGTTTATCTATTTATCAGGGTCAATGCACATAAAACCCTTGACCTACACAAAGAGGTAATGTTTGACCCAGGTTAGAGAAAAAAAAAAAAAATATATATATATGTATAGTTTTTTTTTTGCATGAACTGTAAAAGTAGAAAAGTAGAGAAAGTTATAAAATAAACTATGATGTAATTTTTCACATTGACTCCGTATTTCGACTGTCCGCCCCCCGTCGTTCTCGCTCATACCTCAGTGAAAATACGCATAACTCTGTATTAACTTCTCGTTTTTCTGTCGACTGCGGAGTTTCACGTTTCACATGAGTTCTTCCACAGCCATTAGTCCATCTCCTTCTGACTCGTGTGGTTTGGAGACCACAGCAGGAAGCGCTCCACTTCCTGATTGACACCGTGATAAAGCCAAAAGTGGTCTCTTAACTTCAGAGGTTTCTCCTTTCTACACCACAACGTTTATTTTGTAATGAATATTATTTTTGGCAGTGGGAAACGTTGTAAGTGTAATTTTAGTACAAAAACATGACCTAAAATCTTGTGTTTCAAAACGATCTGGAGTGGAGTTGTTTTGCTGTTGTACCAGGCTCCATCAGCGAGGAGCGTCAGGGGAAGAATGTGTGACGCGCCAGATCTCTGAAATAAATTATTCTAAAACTAATATCGAAACTAGATACTCATTTGAGCAGGTATCGATACTAAAAAAGTCCCATTGACAGGACAGAAATGAACCTTTCCTGAAGCTTTAGAACAATCTGGAGCTGTATCAGAACAAGTATAAGAGCTCATAGACTAGTATACGCCCGTTGACTGTGTATAAATGGACGTAGCTGAACTGCTAGCCACCGCATTCCAAACAGGAAGTGAGCATGGGCGCGCTTCCGGCTCCATCGACTCCGGCTCCAATTCATTTCGTATTGGAAAAACATCTGTAACTGCTGCTGTGAACCGCGTCATTTTGGTTTTAAAATGTTCGTATTAACCCGCTCTACGTGATCCTGGTGGTTTTATTTCGCAATTCCTAAAATCGAACTCAGCTCCAAATTCGCCCCATAACTGCTGGCCTCATTGAGCTTCATTTGACTGGAACTCCCATAGTCCACTTCGTTATACAGTCTACGTAAATGACGATGGATCACTATGGAACCTACCAGACCACTGAGGAATTACAGATATAAAACCACACGGGAATATAAAGAAAGTACTACGATTAAATGTTGAAAATCACATTCTGGAGTCTAAACAATGATTGTTTTGTTTTTTTTATTATTCAAATCCAAATCCACTTTATTTAAATATCACATTTTACAAACAAAGCAGTTTCCAAAGTGCTGCAAAGAAATCATAAAATGAAGACAACAAAAAGGTAAATTGCTAAAAATTGATCATACCAGTCCTAAAACGATAAAACCAATAAAAATCCAATAAAAGCAAAACCATAATAAAATAAAAGTGGGTTTTAAGATGAGACTGTTGGGGTTTTATTACTATCGTGGTATCGGAATCAGCATCGAGTCTATTTGGATATTCGAAATCGAGTTTGAAATTTTAGTACCGTGACAACATTGAAGGCCAACAAAAATTCTAAAATTCATAATTTGTAGAAGATTTTAAGTGTCCGTTCATTTGCAGGTAACAATCTCCAGCCCCATTTCACACATTTCCTGCATGGAGACAATAGTAGCTTAACATCATCTTCCTCCGTTTGATCCAGATCTATTTTTAACAGCCCAGTAGCCTCCTCATCTCCACAGCTACAAGCAAAAAAGAACTGTCACTTCAATGAATTCTTTCTTCTCTTGGTCAAATATTCTTCCAGTTTTCTCATTCTCGACAGTGGTCTGATTCGCTTTTTCAAATTTATGCAGGAAAACTTACAAGAATTATTGGTGTAAGTTGGCTAGTGTTGTCACGGCACTGAAATTTCAAGCTTGATTTCGATACTAAGGAACAGACTCATAAAGGGGTGTGCAAAAATATTGAAATATCAATATATCGTATAGTTTAATGTGATGATACAGTATCGATATCGTGGGCTGCTGTATCGATATATCTCCAAGAGTATTTTTTTGGTATATTTGACTAAATTATTCTGTTACAGCTACAGTTTTGTTGCTTGTTTAGAGGAAGAAAACTTGTTTATGCGACACATTTGACATTTTCACTGTTTTGTTGATTAAAATGTTTGTGTTTCATATGAACTTTGCACAAGACGTGGTTTAACAAAGACTTTTAGTATCACAGCCATGATTTAGCCTTTATTTTTTATTGAACCATATTGAAAATTTGAAATATATCGAATCGAAAGTGCACTATATCGAGATATGTATCGTATCGTGGCCTGTGTATTGAGGTTTGTATCGTATCTTTCTTTTCTATTCCTGTGTGGTTTTATATCTGTGTAATCCCTCAGTGGTCTGGAAGGTTCCACAGTGGTCCATGGGCGTTTACGTAGACGTCACCCGTAGCGCTCGGCTCCAGTCAAATGAAGCTCATTGAGGCTGGCAGTTATGGGGCCATGAGTTTCATATTAGGAGTAGGAATTGCGAAATAAAAACACCAGGATCACGTAGAGCGGGTTATTAAGAACATTTCAACACCAAACTGACGAGGCTCACAGCAGCAGTTACAGAGAAAGGGGCGACCTTTTTTCCAATACAAAACGAATTGGAGCCAAAGTCGATGGAGCCGGAAGCGTGCCCATGCTCACTACCTGTTTAGAACACAGTAGCTATAGCTATGTCTGTGTACTAGCCTCTGTGCTCTTATAATTGTTCTGATACAGCTCAAGATCATTCTAAAGACATTCAGAAAATTTTGTCCTGCTCAAATGAGGATCTGGTTTCGATACTAGTTTTAGTATCGATTAGTGTCTGATTTTCGATACTTTTGACACCCTTAACTTGACCTGTCTGCTTTTTCTTTTAAGACTAAATGGAGTATGTGTCTAACAAGCGCTGTTTCCTGTCCAGCCTTTTCCTTAAATGAACAATAACATCCTCACTGCAGCCAATGCGCCCTCACCCGCTGACTTAAAGAAGTAACTTTTCGGTTAGGGGTCCGTCACCTGCTTGTTTCTATGGATACGTCATTGCTCTGCCTGGAATGTTCCACAGCTCTACTTTACATTTCTTCAATTATAGGTGGTTTTATTGCTCAAAAATATCTAGAAAAACACTCATTCTGACTGTGAGCGGGGTCGCCTCTCCACAGATCTGACCTGTAACCTGGTCCGGTTTGGGTTCCATGAAGATAAAAAGGTTTAATGCTATACTGAGGAACATTCCAGACAAAGCAATAACATCTCCATGGACAAAAGCATCTGACGGACCATCCACCAGAAAATCCAAATCCACTTAATTTATTCATATTTAGAAAAGTTACACAGTGCACCTTTAAGCGTAATTTTAAGAAAACCTCCAATATTCTTTTCCACAAACCAAACTTCAGCTGTTTAGAGAAAGTTGGCGACAGGATTTGTTTTGTGAGTCTTCCTGGCTCTAACCGAATCTGCTGAACCTCGGAAAACAATGCCCGACATTCATTCCCAAATTCTCAACTAATTTGCAGTTTTTTTGAGTAACGCTATCTTGTTTTCTCAGACAGTTCTCCCACTTTTTAAACTTGCACCACCAGTCAAAAGTTTGGACACATTTTTTTTCATTAAAGTTTAAAAAGAAACTCAAAGAACTCCAAACTTGTTTTAGATTTTAGAATTTTTAAATAGCCATTTCTCGACCCTCCCAAGTGAAAACCAGAGAAGGCCAGAGTTTTGCAGCGCAAAAGCAGTAGCAGTAGCAGTAGTAGTCGCAGTAGTAGTCGTAGAAACTACTTTTTTGAGTTTTCTTGTAGTACTACAAGAAAAATTCCAAAATGTACATGTGATAAATACTGATCCCCAAAACACATTGTTCCAGCCTTAAAAACTAAAAATAAGTCAAGAATATAGTAATACTTATGACAGGCCTGCAGAATGCAGTACAATCTACAGCTAAAAACGTTTATATTGGGAAAAAAAAAACCTGTATCCCAATATAGCGCGCTCTGACGGGTGCCATGGCGACCCATAATCACTCCTCCAGTAATAATTACATATGACGATTTTGAATATTTGCATTTGACTCAATCACCGCCCTGTTTCTGCTGATGCCGGTCGTTTTTAGAGCCCGTCTCCCCCGCACCATCTCAGTTCCATCTGCAGAGTCTGGACCAGGACCATTAAAGGGCCCATATTACCCTTTATGTAGTTTCCTCATCACAGACATGCCCACAGTTGTTTTGTTTCATTCACACAAGTTTAATTAACACACAAACCCTGAGTTCTTTTCTCAAACTGAAAACACTCTGCTCCACCTTGTGATGTCATGTGGTAATTCAAGAATGCTCCACTGTGTTTTTAAACTCCACACACCTTCACTAGAATCATTTGGATAATTTCAGCCCTGGAATCGCCGATCTCGACTGAACAAAAGCTAAAACAAGGTGGAACAGAACATTTTGAGCTTTAGAGATGTAGACAGACTAATAGATAGTGTTGGGAAAGTTCATTTTCTACATGAACTAGTTTAAAGTTCAGTTCACAAATTTCAAAATGAACCATTTCGTTCATAGTTCATAATTGTTTATAATTAATGGTTTGTTTATAGTTCTTTTTTTTTTCAGTATTTTGCTGCGAGTCATTTTTCAATATAATTTCCAAAGTCCATATAGAACCACAGACGGCAATTATTTGATCAGTTTTAACAGTGAAACTATGTGTTAGATTTCATCTTCATATCAGATTTCGTACGTGCTTTCATATACCTTGAAAGTTTAGCCGGGTGCTTCAGTTCAGTGTGTCGTTTTAAGTTTGCTGTTGGTGTGACTGAAGGGCGGATTTTCTTTTTGAAATCCGATGGGCAAAGTTGGCACATAAATGAGAGTTTATTCCCTTGAGCTCTTTTAAATGTTCATATGATGAATCCTTGTTGCTCCTGCGGCTCCAGTTGCCTTCATGCTGCTTTTTTGTTTTGTCTTGGCCGATGTTGCCAGATTGAAGGTTTTTCCACTAAATATTAAGGGCTCTTTACGGTGTGTTTAGCCGGGTTTTCACCTGGAACACTAAAGAAATCTGGCACCCTGTTGAACGAAGTTAAATAGACAGCGCATGTCGTTCACAACACGTTCACAGTTTGTTCACCAGGCAGTAAGACGGCAGTTCACGTTCGCCCAAAATAAGAACGCGTTTGTTAAACATGGCTAATAGAATAATAAAGAGTTACTCAAACATGTGAATGAAACAAAACACAACTCCAGGTCTGTTTTTGAGGAGGAACAACATTAGAACATGCCTTAAAGGTGCATTGTGTAACTTTTCTGGTGGAGGGTCCGTCAAATGCTTTTCTCCATAAAGATATTATTACTTCATCTGGAATGTTTCACAGTATGGCATTAAACCTTTCCACCTTCACGGAGACCAAACCAGACCAAGTTACAGGTCAGATCTGTGGAGAGGCGACATTCACAGTCACAATGCCTGTTTTTCTAGGTATTTTTGAGCTATAAAACCACCTGTAATTGAATAAATGTAAAGTAGAGCTGTTTAAAGTTAGACTGTGGAACATTCCAGGCAGACCCTCAACCAAAAAGTTACACAATGCACATTTAAAGCTCACAAGAGTCAATTCTGTATAATATAGGACCTGTAAAGCCTCCCATGCCTTCCATATAAAGATGCCAGCCTCTCTGATGGACGTTTCATGGAGATTATCAGTGTGTGGTGTGATAATCTGGTTAAAACTGGATCTTATTACAGAAGTACACAGACGTAGAGAGAAGCAGGCCTGTGTAGTAGTGTGGAGCGACTGTGGCCGGCCGCAGTAACAGTTCTACAGCGGGATGGTCCTTTGTATCAGTGTGTTATCAAAAGCCCTGTTGAGTATTATTGACCTTCCATTCAAATACCAGGCTGCGGTTTTGCTTGGAGTAAATAGGTGTTTTCAGGGCATTTTTCTGGGGGTTTCATTAGAGAGAAGAGCTGTTGAATTTGGTCGAATTTGCATAACTATAAAATGGATTTTGAGAGCACTGGTTGGTCGCAGTTTGGAGTTTATTAGGACCAATGTTTGCATTTTAAAGGTTGTGAGTTGTTTTGTTTCACTCACACATGTTTGAGTAACCTTTTATTATTAGTCTGTCTACGTCTCCAAAGCTCAAGACGCTCTGTTCCACCTTGTGATGTCATGAAGTTATCGAAATGATTCAAGTGAGGGTTGTGGGGTTTAAAAATGCAATGGAGCACTTCCTGTATTACCTCATGACATCACAAGGTGGAACAGTTTTCAGTCAGGAGAACTTGTACGTTAATTAAACATGTGTGAATGAAACAAAACACAACTTCAGGTATGTTTGTGATAAGGAAACATTATAACATAGAACAGAAAATGGCGTAATATGGGCCCCTTTAAATTCAACTAACTGACCACCAAGCCTTTATTTTTTATTATTATTTAAAATTTGTTTAAATTATATTAAAACAACATAATTTAAACAGATTTTAAATAATAAAAATAGTACTTACCACATAGCAGATTAAACTTTTTATAATATTTTGTATGGGGAAAATGAATGGAAAATTTGTTGTGTAATTTTTCGGTTTGGGGGTCCGTCACCTGCTTGTTTCTATGGATACGTCATTGCTCTGCCTGGAATGTTCCACAGTGTGACGTTAAACAGCTCTGCCTTACATTTATTAAATCACAGGTGGTTTTAAAGCTCAAAAATACCTAGAAAAACAAACATTCTGACTGTGAGCGGGGTCGTCTCTCCACAGATCTGACTTGTATCTTGGTCTGGTTTGGTCTCCATGATGATAGAAAGGTTTAATGCCATACTGTGAAACATTCCAGACAAAGCAATAACATCTCCATGGAGAAAAACCAGAAAAGTTACGTAATGCATGTTAAAAGAGCCACTATTGAGCTCCTCTGATGTTTCACTTCTCTGAGGACTTTGTAACTCATATTAATCGACTGTTGGAGGTTCTGATTGTTTCGGCTCTTTGCTAATGGAGGCTGGTCCCACTCTCCACAGCGGACCTCATGATTTATGGGTGTGACAGAGGAGCAGAGTCACTCATCCATCAGACTCCACTGACCAAAGCACCTCCAAAACAATGAGGATAGAGATGGAAGGGGCCAGTGTGACACCTGCTCCACTGCTCCGCCCGAGGGAAATGGAAATCAACAACCAGAGATACGTCCTGAATTAGATCGATCTGTTCAGAGCAGCTCAAGGGCTTCAAACTTTTTTATTTTGATGGTTTGATACAGTATAGGTAACTCATAATCATAATTTTTAATGAATTTCTCTAGTTTGGCAGCGTAGACGGGAGTTTGACGTCAACCATAGTGTTCGGCTCCAGTCAAATGAAGCTCATCAAGGCTTGCGGTTATAGGAACAAATCAGAAGCCATATTAGGACTTCTGACTGCGAGTATCATAGCAACTAAAGGTCCAATCAGGAGCGAGGCAGTTGAAGGTAACGCCCCTTCCCTAATAACGCTGTCGGTCAAACCTGTTGCTAACGCGTGCAGGAGCAATGGAAATAACGCCTGTTTTATCTTTTATTAATGGTCATATCTTGATTTATGGACAAAAAGCGAAATAAAAACAGCAGGATCATGTAGAGCGGTTAATACGAACATTTTAAGACCAAAATGAGGAGTCTGACAGCAGCAGTTACAGAAAAAGGGTGGAGTTTTTTCAATGTGAAGTGAATTGGAGCCAGAATCGATGGAGACAGAAGGATAGCCACGTCCATTTACATTTACATCTATGGCAGAATCACAACTTTTACAGTATTTTCATAAAACTGTTGATAATAATGTAGTAATTTCTCCTGGTTGGCAGATCTCAGGTCACATCGTAATTATATTTATATTGTCAAACTGCTCACCCGAACTTTGGACCAACTAAAGCACTGCCAAATAATTTTAGGTAACAATAAAAAACAAAAGATATAATTTGATATTTTGTGAATTTACTGTTTTGTATTGGTTGTGCTGGCTAATACCTTGGCCTTGTAATAAAGGTAATACTAAAATTCCACCATAATTCCCATTACATCTGCACATGTAAATTTTAGATTTAAATATCATCCCCTCCAAAAATACACTGGAGAAACCGATGGCCGATAACTGCCGATATTTTTGAGCGGATATGGTGGGTGTATTTTGATATTTTTCCTCAAATTATGTAATTTTAAAGGGCCCGTATTATACTATTTTCTGATCTATGTTATATGTTGTTTCTTAATCACAAACAGTACTGGAGTTGTGTTTTGTTTCATGTTTAACACACAAACCCTGCAGATTTAGGCTGAGTTCTCTCAAACAGAAAACACTCTCAGGAAGTGCTCCACTGTGTTTTTACACCTTCACTAGAATCGTTTGGTTAATTTCAGTCCTGGAATTGCTGAGTAGTAAAAGCAAAAGGAGCTGTTAACTTGAAAACTGCCGCGTTGTGACATCACAAGGTGGAACGGAGCATTTTGAGCTTTGGAGATGTAGACGAACTAATTAAAGAGTTACTCAAACATGTCAGATCTGTTTTTGAGGAGGAAACAGCCTTATAACGTGACTCAAAGCTCAGTTCATTTGACATAATACAGGATCTTTAAGGTTGAAATCTGATATACGTAATACGATACGACCAGTGATGTGTGTTTCCGGTTCAACCACTGCCCCTGGCCCTATAGAGCAGGTGTTTTGCCCAAGAGCACAAACAAACACCCCCCTCCAGCTGTTCTGAAGTCAGCGTTGCCATGGCAGCAGCAGACACCAGATCCCGACTGCTCCTGCGCTCCCTCCAGGCTCATCTGAATTAATCATGGCCGAGTGACTGACCACGCTCCAGGCCAGAACAAACCGAAAATGGGCAGATACACGCAGGGACCACGGGTTCAGCTCTACACTCACACTCGTGCTAAAATACAAAACTCAAATTTGATACTAAAGAATAGACTTAGACTTAAACTTAGACAAGCTTTTTTGATCCACAAGGGAAATTATTTGGACACAGCAGCTCACACATCACAATATAATAACAAAGAATTCTAAATCAGTAGCAAAAATAGCAAGAGACTGGTGTCAAATAAGGCATAATTACTGTATATATATGTGTATGTACAAGTCAAGTTAAGAAAATAGAAATCTAGTAATATAAATACAGAATATCAACGTTATATACAAGAGGTCGTAAGGAAAAACTGCAAAGATAAAATGATGATTGACAGAAACACAGGGTTATTTATAAAGATCCTAGAGTCTGATAATCCCAACAAAACCTTTTCTAAATTTACAAGTAGTAGCAGTCGTAGTAATTGTAGTAGTCTTAGTAGTAATTGTAATAATCGTAGTAGTCGTAGTAGTAATCGTAATAATTGTAGTAGTCGTAGTAGTAATCGTAATAATTGTAGTAGTCCTAGTAGTAATTGTAATAATCGTAGTGGTCGTAGTAATCGTAGTAGTTGTAGTAGTAATTGTAATAATTGTAGTAGTAATAGTCATAGTAGTCGTAGTAGTAATCGTATTAGTAATCGTAATAAACGTATGGGACCTTTTAGTATCGATACCTGCTCTAATGAGTCTCTACTTCCGATACTAGTTTTAGTATCGATTAGTGTCTGATTTTTGATATTTTTGATGACCCTTAACTTGACCTGTGCCGTTTCTTTTAAAACTAAATGAAATGTGTGTGAAACAAGCGCCGTTTCCTACAACTCAAGATCCTTCTAAAGCTTCAGGAAAGATTAATTTCTTTTTTAGTATCGATACCTGCGAAAAATTATCTCGTTTTGATACTAGTTTAGGACGCCGTACTCCATGGTAACTGCTGAACATTTTAACATAGGCATACAGGCAGAACACCCCCAGTGTGATGTCTAAAGCTCGACATGTGTTTTTTCTGAGCTGATATCGATAAGCTCTGCCGATACTTTTGAGTCGATATCTCAAAAGTATACGGCTACACGGTCACGTTTGGAGCAGATATTTATTTGCACTGAAGTGTTCAAATAAAGCTTCGTGTATTCTCTAGGCGGCAGGTTGGCCAAAACAAAAATATCGGCGTGTGCTGGAGATTTAAAGCTGATAACCCATTCACTGCAAAGGGCAAATATCGTCCAACCGATATATAGATCTAACGATGTCTCTGCGAAGTGTAAAAAAAATAAATAAATAAAAATAAATAAATCACGTTTGTCAGTTGATACTGATACTTTCGCAGCAGTCACCAACTTTTCCTGGGGGTCTGATGCTAACCATAGGCACTGGTCTGTCTGGAGCTCTGTTGGATTGTATCTGAGCTGCGTTTTAACACAGTCTGACCATAAAGAACTGATTTATCTGGAACTACAACAGGTGAGCTGATCTGTGCTCTTAAACAACTCCCTCTGAAATAACATTACATAACATTTCTTGCGATTTCGCCACGGTAACTGGCGAACATTCCGCCAATACACACACACGTAGAGCACCCCACTGCAAAGTATCAGTTACTTGCAACACATGAATTCTAAATGCTGTGTTCATAATTTGAGAATTGGATGTTTGTGGTTCTGTTGGAGCGGCTCCAAATTTTAAACCAATATTTGCACATGGCTCAGCAGCTGCCCTCGTGTGGCGTAAGGGGAGAGCAAACACACAACCAGACTCAGGCCTTTTATTTTGACTCGTATTTACGTCGAGTTTGTGCCAAGAGAGAAACAATAATCAGACACATATTATATATACGTTGTAAATAACAGAAAAGCACATTTCTCGAAAAGGAGAAGAAAAACTTATATTAACCCACCCCATTCGTTATAGTCATAGTTTCAAAATTAAATTGATGTGTTTTTTTATGTGCACTGATCACAAAAATATTTACATATCGCAAAATAAATTACACACTATGCATTCTTAATATCATTTTTACACAAGGTTTTTTTTTTTTTTTCATCACCCACTCCTGTCACTCACCCTTATACCACGAAAGTAAAAACTCTTTATAATTTCTTTTAAGCTGTGAATATTTGGGCACAGCTTCAGGTTTTCTCCCAACCCATTCCACACACTGACCACACACACACACACACACACACACACACACACACACCCCTGTACTTCTTGTGCAGTGAACAGTTTTTAGATATTGAATGGCAGTAAATTTTGTTTGCTTTATATAAAAGCAAAGCAGTATAGAATTTTACTAAATCAAATTTTTAATAATTTCGATCTGAAAAACAAGTCATTTGTATGGTCCAGGTAACCGACCTTATGACCTTATTATTTTCATCTAAATGTCAGTTATTTGAGCTCCTGTAAAGCTTTTACTACAACTGTTTTGAAATGTTTTTAAATGCATTTTAAGGCGAGGTGCAGGTGAATGGAAAAAACATTAAAGAAGTTTGTATTTTTATATCTATGTGGTTTTAACTGCTAACATATATTTAGATCACTTTCTTATCTTTTATTGTTTTGAAGTAATATTTGCTGAAAAACTATCTTACTAAAAATTCAAATTTCGCTTCATTATTTGGACTTAAAACTTTGGACATTTCCAGATGAAAATTGAATACAGTTCGTTTTGCCGTTCGTGTCTCACTCAACTTCAGCAATATCGATACACAGTGCCAGCAGGGGGCGCAAGACATCCACGGGCACTTCTTTTATAACGTCTCTTTGATAAGGAAACATAATAATATCATTTTCAAGGTCCTGTATTACACAAAATTGACTCTTGTGAGTTTTGAGACATGTTATAATGTTGTTTCCTCATCAAAAACAGACCAGGAGTTGTGTTTTGTTTCATTCACATGTTTGAGTAATCTTTTATTATCAGTCTGTCCACATCTCCAAAGCTCAAAATGCTCTGTTCCACCTTGTGATGTCATGAAGCGGTATTTTTCAATTTAACAGCTACCTTTTACCTTTTAGTTCAGTAGAGATTAGCAGTCCGGGGCTGTTAAGTGTCCACATGATTTTAGTGAAGGCGTATGGAGTTTAAAAACACAATAGAGCACTTTCTGTATTACCACATGATGTTACAAGGTGGAATTTTGTGTTTTCTGTTTGAGAGCTAAGCCTAAATCTGCAGGGTTTGTGTATTAAATATGCGTGAATGAAACAAAACACAACTCCAGGTCTGTTTGTGATGAGGAAACAACATTATAACACAGATCAGAAAATAGTGTAATATGGCCCTTTTACATTTCAGGTTTTGTGTATGTTTGTGTGTTTTAATCTTAAAGCGATTGGGGTACTTAGCGTTTTTTATCGCCTTTTTATCGTCCAGTTTCCAGTCCCAATACTGCCACACACTGCTATTGTTATCACATCTACCTCTAACCCATCTTCCATCAGTCATTCCTCCCATTTTCTCCACACCTCTCTCCTTATTATTAATTTGACTGGCGCACTTCTATTTTCCTTATCTTCCTGTAATGGGCAGGGGGCAATCATAAAAACGTCATGGCAACTATTAAGACGAGACAAACGGTGACAGTTATGGGATGTACGATACAGTCCCAGACACAAAACGCATCCCTCCTTCACAATGGGGTTTTAACTGGAGACCTCATTTGTATTATAAGCCTGGACACGGGAACGTTAGGCCTGAAATTAAATGGTGTTTTGGATTCTTGTGTTGTTCTTAAAGCGGAGCTATTCTACAAAATTGACTTTTCAGAGCTTTTAACCATTTCGTAGTTGTTTGCTCTCACTATTTACTCACTCCTAAAGCGCAGATACCGCACATTTTTCGGGTATCGTTAACTCCCAGAGCAGGTTAAACACGCTGATAATAACAAACATTTCCGTTTCCTCTTTGATGCCTTCATTTAGCCTTTAGTCTGGATGCTCAACTTCGTAGAAAAACTGCGCTACAGAGAGTGCAGCCCGACAACAGCAGCAACAGCGCAAACTCTGACTTTGTTCATGTTTCATAATTATCCATGAGCTCCGAGGATGAGCGTCTTTTTACAGGACTCACTGTTTTTATCCGCACTGTGGTAGAAAATAACGAATTAGAAAAGTAAAAGTGCTTAAATCAGCACGACTTATGGTCAAAATCATTATATATTTGTCTTACTTAGTTCTCAAAATCAAATTTACTTCTACTTTCTAGATTTTCTTTAGAGATTTTAGCCTTTTAGTACTTTTATTTATTGCTCTTGTACTGTAACAAAATCGAGAAACCTTAGTCTACTTCTTCACACTATGTGGTATTGGACTGGCATCGGTATCAGCGAGTACACTAAGGCCAAGTATCGGTATTGGATCAGATCCCAGAAAAGTGCTATCAGAGCAACACTACTTTTTACTCACCCGAAGTTGTATTTGGAGGGATTCTTGAATGTTTGAGCAATCAGTATTTATCTGTGTATCAGACACAAGGACAAAAGGTCTCCTTTAAAAGTCCTGTAGTACACAAAATGGATTCTTGGAGATTCTGGAGCGTTAAGATAAGATGAGATAAGATAAGATATGCCTTTATTAGTCCCACAGTGGGGAAATTCCAGTGTTGCAATGCACAGTTCAAGAACAGCAGGAAAATGGAACATGCAATAAAACAAGATAATGGATAATGGCTAAAAAAAATAATAATTTAGAAATAGACTTAAAGATAGACTCTAATTTTGTTCCGGTGGAGCAAAAATATAAAATACAAAATATAAAATATAAAATACAAAAAAATACTATTATGTACAATAAAAGTAACAGTGCAGCATATGAACAGAGTAAATCTGAGTAAAGTGACTTCAGTATATTATGTTATTTACAGTAATGACTATGTTTATGTACAGACAGGATAAATATCAGTAAATGACATGAGTGAATTGTACCAGAGGTCTTCAGTATTGCACATAGATAGAGTTGAATGACACATGTTCAGTGTTAACAGTGATCATTATACAGTCTGACAGCAGCAGGAAGGAAAGACCTGCGAAACCTCTCCTTTACACAGCGAGGGTGAATCAGTCTGTCACTGAAGCTGCTCTCCAGAGCAGACAGGGCGTCCTGCAGGGGGTGACACTCATGGTCCAGCATAGAGATGACCTTAGCCAGGACCCTCTTGTCCCCCACCTGCTGCACTGAGTCCAGAGGACAGCCCAGGACGGAGCTGGACTTCTTGATGACCTTGTCCAGCTTCTTCCTCTCCCTCTCTGTGATGCTGCTGCTCCAGCAGACCACACCGTACAGGATGGCTGATGCCACCACAGAGTCATAGAAGGTCTTCATGTTCTAATGTTGTTACCTCATCAAAAACAGACCTGGAGTTGGGTTTTGTGTCATTCTCACATATCTGAGTAACCCTTCATTGCTAGTTTGTCTACATCTCCAAAGGTCAAAACGCTCTGTTCCACCTTATGATGTCATGTAGTGGTAGTTCTCAAGTTAACAGCTCCTTTTACGTTTAGTTTAGCAGAGATTTACAATTCCAGGGCTGAAATGGTCCAAATGATTCTGGTGAAGGTGTATTGAGTTTAAAAACACAGTGGAGTACTTCCCGTATAACCACATGACATCACAAAGTGGAACAGTGTTTTCAGTTTGAGAGAACAAAAAACAACTCCAGGTCTGTTTGTATAACATAGATGAGAATATAAGTAACATAGGCTCTTTAACATACCATCTGATATTATCATCAATATAATATTGAAAATAGTTTTTTGTCAACTTTTCCCCACACAACTTCCCAGGAATTCTTTCTGGTTTGTTGATGTCTGACCTTATTCACCCTTTAGTCCCTGGCTGCGGCTGCTTTAGGTGCTTTAGGTTCTTTAGGTGCTTTTTGTGCTTTCTTCATTGTCTCCAGACAAACAGCCCAGAGGAACATTGTGTCTTTTCCTTTGACCTTTGAGGCTTTTGGACAGAAGCAGGTCGGATGAATAATTGATTGTCTGTTTAATAGGCCTCACATGCTCCACAAAGTGATGTGTTCTTTGGGCTTTTAGTTTGGTGGATGCCATTAAAGGATCATATTGTGGTCATATTACAACTCTGATTGTTTTGCTGCTGAGTAAAAGTGATCTTTGAGTCGAGTTATTATGTAACATTTTCAACATTCATTTACCGCGGATACAAGCAGCTAAAATTAGTTTCCTCCACAGAGTGGCTGGGCGCTCCCTTAGAGATAGGGTGAGGAGCTCAGGCACACAGGAGGAGCTTGGAGTAGAGTCACAGCTCCTCCACGTCGAGAGGAGCAGCTGAGGTGGCTCAGGCATCTGTTCTGGATGCCTCCTGGACGCCTCCCTCGGGAGGTGTTCCGGACATGTCCCACCGGGAGGAAGCCCCGGGGAAGACCCAGGACACGCTGGAGGGACTATGTCTCTCGGCTGGCCTGGGAACACCTTGGGGTCCCCCCGGAGGAGCTGGAAGAAGTGTCTGGGATGAAGGAAGTCTGGGAGTCCCTGCTTAAGTGGAAGAAAATGGATGGATGGACATTCATTTATATTTTACAGTGATTTTGGCATATCAATGTTTTTATGACTATATCTCCGTTTTATCTGATTAATGTTAATTTAGGCCTAAAATAAGCCAAGCAAACTGTACTGCACTTCAACACACTGCACCCCTTTTTTGGACCATCACCGACAGGTGGAGAACTCCTTCTTTAAACCAATTTCCACTGGACCTTTACATAAAATGAATTCAAAGTGCATTAAGTGGGCAGGATTTTTAATCAAGTTTTTTCAAGTTCCTAACTGGAGTTAAATTCTCTTACTGGTTTAGCAGTGTTATTTACCTGCGTCTGCACATTTACCAAACCAAACGCACATCATGACAAACTCAGATTTGTGCACTTTTATTAGGCAAACCTCTGCCGACAGCAGCGGCTGTAATGAAATCAGATCACACTCATCGAGTGTCAGACCTTGAGTCCAAGACGAGACCAAGACCACAAAAAACGGTCTCAAGGCCTGTCTCGAGTATTACATTAGTTGGCAGTACGATTCTATCCAAATCTCAGCCCACAAGCCTACGTCCCCCATGCTCCCACACGACAATTCTCCATAAATATACAAAAGCATGAAACAAAACTGCACAGCAACTGGACAAACCTGATGTGATGTGCAGGAGTTTCATTAGTGGGACGCACACTGATTGTGTTAAGATAACGCTCTGAAAGGGGAATGACATTTTGAATTCTTGTTTTTAGTGTAACACATGTTTATTCTTTTTCTTCTACAGTTGGTGGGCGGCCAGTTCGACCTGGAGATGAACTTCATAATCCAGGAGCCGGAGAGCGTGGTGTGCATGGTGGAGCTGCTGGACCAGTGTGAGCCCACGTGTCAGGCCGAGGTCTGGAGCATCTTCACGGCCATCCTCAAGAAGAGCGTCAGAAACCTCCAGGCCTGCACCCAGATGGGCCTCATTCAACTGGTGCTGGACAGAATCGCCACCACAGACAGTATGATCGCAGGTACTACAAACCTGGGCTGTGAAAAGTATCGAAAATCAGATACTAGTCGATATTTAAAGGTGCAGTGTGTAACTTTTCTGGTGGAGGGTCCGTGAAACGTTTTTCTCCATGGAGATGTTATTGCTTTGTCTGGAATGTTTCCCAGTATGGCATTAAACCTTTCTATCTTCATGGAGACCAAACCAGACCAACTTACAGCTCAGATCTGTGGCGAGGCGACCCCGCTCACAGTCAGAATACCTGCTTTTCTAGGTATTTTTGAGCTGTAAACCCACCTGTAATTGAATAAATGTAAAGTAGAGCTGTTTAATGTCATACTGCGGACCATTCCAGGCAGAGCAATGATGTATCCATAGAAACAAGCAGGTGACGGACCCCCAGCCAGAAAAGTTGCAGATTGCACCTTTTAAAGGTCCTATATTATACAAAATTGACTCTCGTGACCTGTTAGCCATGTTAGAATGCTGTTACCTCATCAAAAACATATAATTTCATTCACACATGTCTGAGTAATCCTTTATTATTAGTCTGTCTATATCTTCAAAACTCAAAATGTTTAAAAACACAGTGGAGCGTTTTCTGTTTGATAGAAGAACTCAGCCTAAATCTGCAGGTTTGTGTGTTAAACGTGTGTGAATGAAACAGAACACAACTCCAGATCTGTTTGTGACAAGGAAACGACATTAGAACAGATCAGAAAACGGCAGAATATGGGGCTGTTAAAATTGGAGCGTTCTTGACTAACTTTGGCACGATTTTGAACTTTATCAGAACAAGTTTAAGACCTCATAATAACAAAGAAATGATTGTGTATATGAAGATTACAGTTTCACTACAAAAGGAGCGTTTTTTACTTTTACTTCTTCTACTTTTTTACTTTACTGTTGTGTGGTAATTGGCATTGAGTCTCTTCTTAGTATTGAAATCAAGTTTGAAATTCGAGTATCGTGACAACACTAAGAGGCAGTGGCAGTTTTAGGGTAAACAAAACACCATCCCCACTCCACTGCTCTTCTCTTCTCTTCTTAGTGTTCATTTTCTTACTCATTATCTAAGGACATTTTGCGAGTATAGAGTGCAATAAATCGACAGTTACTCTGTTGTGAGCCTCAGTCTGTTTGTCCGTGTGCAAATGAGAACGAAATGACCTGGAGTGTTTCGATGAACTTTGCAAAACTGATCAGAAGTGGCCAGCGGGAGATTGCCGTCAGTAATTATAGTTTCAAAAAGGACATTGGGTTAAATCAGCTTGCAAACTCAAACACACGTCTGAGTAATCGTTTATTATTAGTCTGTCTACATCTCCAAAGCTCAAAATGCTCTGTTCCACTTTGTGATTCATGAAGTGGTGTTTTTCAAGTTAATAGCTACATTTTTACCTTTTGTTCAGTAGAAATGGGCAATTCAAGAGCTGAAATTGTCCAAATGATTCTAGTAAAGTTGTATGGAGTTTAAAAACGCAGTGGAGCGCTTCCTGCATTACCACATGACATGACAAGGTGGTGAACGTGCCCTGAAGGTGGAGAAGAAGAAGAAGAAGAAGGGGTTAGAAATATGGGGGTAGAACTATGTATATTTGCCTTTTTTTAATTGTCAGTGCAGCCAGTATGAGTTAATTACTACTCAACATTTATTAAAGAGGAAGTATGAGCTTTCTACCATCAAAAACACGCCTGAAGAGGTTTGAGATGTCATCCATGCATGTTTGAGTCATTTAGTGATCTCTCTCAAACTAGAAAGAACATTGTTTTCAGCCTAAATATGCAGGATTTATGCGTTAAACATGTGTAAATGAAACAAAACACAACTCCAGCTATGTTTTTGATCAGGAAACAACATTATAACATCAATATATTATGGTATAAAACTTGAAATGCAAATTGTGTGTCTTATTGTCGTGTTTGTTTACGGTTTCAGATTTGTTGGTGGACATGCTGGGAGTCCTGGCGAGCTACAGCATCACAGTGAAGGAGTTAAAGCTTTTTTTCAGCAAGTTACAAGGAGAAAAGGGCCAGTGGGTGAGTCCGGTTTAACGTTCGTCTGTCCGTTGGGTTTGGGGCTAGCATGAGAAATGCGCTTGCAAGACTTAAATTGCTGCTGCTGCTGCTGTCACCATAGGCTAATGTCCTTGTCCCATTGTCAAGATGATTCATTACTCAGCAAGGGCTGCAGATATAAAAGCTATGTTTATAACAGAGAGACAGTGTGGCGCTGAGATGTGGCCTGTAATTTCACATTATAATTTTAAAAAGAACCTTTCACATAATCATAATATTTGAAATGGTTTTATGTTCAATCTGTTGATACTTTGCAGCTGATGTCGACAACATTCTCTGGGGGTGTGAAATAAAAGTTTTTCAGTTCGTCGCTCTCACCTTTTTGTTGAAAATCAAACTCCTAAACAGAACCATGAACTCTCGGAGTGATTGCAGGCTCCTGAAAATGTGCTGTTTACATCAATTTTGTGTTTTTTCTTGAGTTTTCAGTTTATGCCACATAGACTTAGGCTGCGTCCCATTACTCTGTCTTACCCCTTCCCCTTTATCTACGTCTTTGTCTTGCCCCTCGATACCGAGCTGTGAGGGCTCGGGGTACGAATGTTCCCCTAAGAAATGGGACACCACTCGATTACCGTTTGCTTCTGTTAAGCAAATTGACTTCACACTGATTTCACCTAAAAAGTGCCACGTCAAGGATTATCGGGGACCTCAGCTCGACAAAAAACCAGCTTGTTTATACATGAAAGTTCGATGAAAACGATAACGTCGGCTAAACAGACATTACTACAATTAAAACCACAACAACAGTTCACCAAAAGTAACGCAGAACATAAGCGTCATAATTGTAAACCTGCTAAACTGTTAATTGATATTTACAACTGCTGAAAATACTCACATTTATGAGACTCCTTGGCTGGTCGATGTGACGCTCCATCCTGATCCCAACACCTGCCTGAGCTTGTACGCCGACCCCTTCGTTTCAAGTCTGGTCGAGAGCTTACTTCGTTTCAAGGGGTATGTAGCCCGAGGTCGTGGCCCTAGCCCGTGATCAAAATTAGAATCGAGACGCCCCTTGCCCTCACATGAACGCACAAAACCAAAGGGTAGGGGTAAGACGAAAGGGTAAGACAGAGGAATGGGACGCAGCCTTAGACTTAGACAAACTTTATTGATCCACAAGCAAAATTATTTGGACGCAGTAGCTCAAACATCACAATATAATATAATAACAAAGAGTAAAAAATATAAATTGGTAGTAATAAATTCTAAATAAGTAGCAAAAACAGCAAGAGAAGATGTTAAATAAGGCATAATTATATAAACGTGTATGTACTAATAAAAATAAAATATAAAAAGTAATAAAAAATCTCAGCTGTATACAAGAGGTATACCATGGTAACTGCTCAACATTCCACCCTAGAGATCCATGTAGAATACCTCCAGCATGATGTCGCTGCAAAGTATCAATGCAAGATTTTCTAAACTGTGCGTTCAGATGTTTTGGTAGAAATATCACATCTTTTTTTGAAAATACCGTAAGTTTTATTTATCAGTAGCCTGTACGTACACTTGCTTAATATTGGACCTTTAAATTTGAGATGTAAACATGTAAATTTTACATGTTGTATCTTTTGTTGTTTCAGCCTCGTCACGCGGTGAAGCTCCTCTCAGTGCTCAAGTACATGGCTCACAGAAACGGTCCAGACTCATTCTTCAGTTTTCCAGGAAAAAACGCTGCTGTGAGTAAATAAGACGTGTTTCAAAAATATTAAACGGTCTCTACCTGATTTGAATTTAGTCTTGTCAAGACAAATGCCATTTACACCAAGCATTCAGTGGGAAAAGCTGATAAATAAGAATACAATTGTTTAGAGGTGTAAGAAAAAATCGATTCAGTGATGTATCGTGATACTTCGTTGCGCGATTCTTGTATTGATTCAAAATGCGTTTGAATCAGTTTTTAAAGTCATAATTTCCATTTACTGTTCTCATGATTTAAAATTTAAACAAATAGTATTTCATTCAGTTTTGTTCTTGTGAATGTGTCCTCAACCATAATATTAAACGTAATTATTGATAAATCACAATATGGTTTAGTATCAGGATATATGGTGATATATTGAATTGTATCAGGCAAATCGTGATGCGCGTCACATCGCCAGATTCATGCCAATGCACACACCTACAACTGACAGAGTAATATATAGTCTGTTCATTTTACATATAATTTCCTCAGGTAATTACTAACACAGAAGTAACGTCCATACCAGCTGGCAGCCTCACTTATGTCAGTCTGCCCCAGACAGCTGTGGCTACAGTGGAGCTCACTACCACAGTGTGGAAAGAATAATGCTGTAAAGTGTTATGAGTGTCTTGAAAGGCACTGTATAAATTCAGTCGTCACTTATTAATAACAGATGCTACAGACAGGGTCACCTTTTTGTGGTTGTTACTGAGAATCATGGGAAACAACTGCCCGACACAAACCCAGACACTTGATTCTGTCATGTTTATAAATGTTTAAAAGGAGGAGATTAGAGAAGTATTTGCAAATAACCACATAAGACTATCCCAGACAGCAGTCTGTGTGTTATGGTGCAACATCACGGCAGAAATGACTAAGTGAGCAGCTCTAAAAGTTCAAACTTA
Source organism: Taenioides sp. WSHXM2023 (assembly GCA_029959045.1). Lineage (NCBI taxonomy): Eukaryota > Metazoa > Chordata > Actinopteri > Gobiiformes > Gobiidae > Taenioides > Taenioides sp. WSHXM2023. Next base: position 2,896,833 of record CM057090.1, read on the forward strand.
AACATGTTTCTGGTTCAAAATCAGGCACAGGCCCTTTAAATGATGTCCTATAAATATAAAATGTTTTATTGTTTTCTTTACTGAAAATAAACTAAACCAGCAACCATTTTAGCAATTTTATCTTTCCATTAACATGACTTAGAACACGCTGTGCTTTCTGCTGTTTCTGAATGTGGTTTTAAGTCTAATCACTTCTATATTTAACTTTTATCTTCTGTTTTTTAGGCTATAGCTCTGCCTCCCATCGCAAAATGGCCGTATCAGAACGGTTTTACATTCCACACCTGGCTCCGCATGGATCCCCTCAACAACATAAACGTGGACAAAGATAAGCCTTATCTGTACTGGTATGTGGCTTATTGTATTTTTTATCTGTGTCTGTTTAATGCAAAACAGTGTGTGAGTAAAATATGTGTATAGTAGTGTAGTATAGTATCACTGTATTTATTTACAGGTCCTATATTACGCAAAATTGAATCTTGTGAACTTTATGTCATGTTATAATGTTGTTGCGTTCTCAAAAACAGACCTGGAGTTGTGTTTTGTTTCATTCATGTTTGAGTAACACTTTATTATTAGTCTGTCTATATCTCCAAAGCTTTAAATTTAATAAAATCAAAAACATAATTTAACAAAAACTCAAAATTAGGCAAATCATATTTAACAAAAAAGTCAGGCCCAACCAGTATAACTTAACCAAAACCAAATGGAACAAAACTAACCCACCAGATAAAGGAACAGGGGTGTTTAAATACTGGAGGACTAACTAAAACGAAACACAAGACAACACTAAAGGAGAACTTTAGTCAAAGTAACAATAAGGCAAATAATTATAACTATAAAGAAAATAACAGTGATAATATAGTAACTTTGAGCAAACTAGGCAAAGTAAGTAAATAAGTAAGTAAATCATTCTATTCTGCCTCCACTACTGTTTAGGAACCAGCTTTACAGATAGCGAACAGTTTCTCCAATAAACACCGAGGAAGCCTCTTGCTGTTTTGAACATTTACTGAAGAGTTGACTGTAAAACTGTAACATACAAAAAATAAATGCATATTACAATATGTTTTCTCATTTAAATGAACAGAGGATATGTAGAGCTACATAAAACAATGTAGAGCAGCTTAATACAATTTAATATATGCATAACAATAGCTTAAGATTAGCTGGATTTCCTAAAAACATCTATAAAACAAGCGGTTAGCATGATGCTAACATCAATGGAAATTCCCATAGACATGCTAGCGCTATTAGCATCTTATAGTTTAGCGTGAATTTCAAGGGTAAAACAACTTAAAGTACCTCATATGAGTTTACAGAGTTAATTAACATCTTATAACATCACAATACTTACAGACAGATATTTTCATGGGCCAGATGACAAACAGTAAAACAGTTAAAACAGTGGCAAGTAACAGAACAGTTGGAAAGTCTAGAACAATATGGCAGCTAAGGTAGCCCAGAGTAGACAAAACTGATAAACTCAAAACAAAAATATTCTTTATCCACTGGGGCAGAGCACATTCAGACAACAGCTCCTTTTTACCTTTTGTTCAGTAGAGATCAGCAGTTCCTGAGCCGAAATTATCCAAATGATTCTGGTGAAGGTGTTTTGAGTTTAGACTTAGCCAAACTTTATTGATCCACAAGGGAAATTGTGTCAGACATGTGTGAATGAAACAAAACACAACTCCAGGTCTGTTTGTGATGAGGAAACATTATAACATAGATCAGAAAATAGTGTAATATGGACCCTTTAAAGTCGTAATTCAGTTCTGTCAAAATTCTAATTCCTCCAACTGTCACTTGCGTTAAAGTGATCAGCGGCTCTTCCTCCGAGCTACTGTAGAGTCTGTAATGAAGCTCTCCAGCTCTTTTTAAACGGCTTAAATTAGAAAATGACATGCAAAGCCCCATCTCTTTTGGACGCACAAATTATGGAAACAGATATCAGTGCTGTCAGAACTACTACAGAGAGTGGCTCGATTTAAATCATGTTTGGTTTTATATTTAAAGTCTGCTCATTCAATCTGTATTCAGTCCTGTATTACACAAAACCGACTCTTGTGAGCTTTAAGTCGTGTTAGAATATCATTTCCTCCTCAAAAACACGCCTGGAGTTGTGTATTGTTTCATTCACATGTTTGAGTAACACTTTATTATTAGTCTGTCTACATTTCCAAAGTCTCACAATGCTCTGTTCCTCCTTGTGATGTCATGAAGTGGTAGTTTTCAAGTTAACAGCTGCCCATGCTATTGTAGTGAAGAGTAAAGGTTAAAAATAGCTGTTTAAAAAGTGTAAAACTACCACTAAATGACATCACAAGTTGAAACCGAGCCTTGACTAATATACTATATGATATACTTACTATTAAGGCAAAAAATCACCCTTTTTCACTTTTATTGATCCATTTTTTAATTCTTGTTTTTTTTTAAATAAACACAAACATGGGGATTTCAGTCCTAATTTCACTGATATAATCACCGAGTTAATCAAAAACGACTGGACCCTTGATTTTATTGATTTCACTGATATAAACAGGACAGACTGAAAATGTTATAACACAAAAAAAACTTTATTCCTCCACACTCTGTCCTCTGATCATTGACATTTTAAACCACCGCAGGTCAATTCACTTTAAACGTACTTCATTGCACAGGGTTATTTATAGTTTTTGCTCTGCTACTTTGCAATGACGTCAGGCTGCGGGTGTTCTACATGTATCTCTAGGGCGGATTGTTCAGCAGTGACACAATGCACAGATTAGGAAACGCAGATAAAAGGCTTTAAGACTGTCTGAAAACATAAAAAAAATACAGAATGGATTTAAACAGCACATTTTCAGGAGCCTGTGATCGTTCGTGGTCTTGTTTAGGAGTTTGAGTTTTAGAAAAAAGGTGAGAGTGACTAACTGAAAAACTGTTGGCTAATGCTAACTTGTGACTGTAATTATTAGGGGTGTGCAAAAAACAGCGCTTAATGTGATGATACAGTGTTGATATCATGGGCTGCTATATCAATATATCGCCAAGAGTATTTTTTAGTATATTTTACTAAATTATTACTCGTTTATGCAACACATTTGACATTTTCACTGTTTTGATGAGTAAGATGGCGTGTTTCATATGAACTTTGTGCAAGAAGTGGTTTAACGAAGACTTAGTATCACACCATGATTTAGCCATTATTTTTGATTGAACCGCATCGAATCAATTTGAAATGTATCGTATCGAATCGAAAGTGCGCTGTATCGAGATATGTGTTGTATTGTCGCCTATGTATTGAGGTATGTATCGTATCGTGGGCTATGTATCGAGGTATGTATTGTACCGTGGGCTATGTATCGAGGTATGTATCTTATCGGCAACTTCTTAATGATCCCCAGCCTTAGTAATTATGTGTAAGGGACTTGTTTAACAGCACAAAATCAGCTCACCTGTTGTATTTCCAACTAAACCAGCTCTTTCTGGTCAGATTATGTTAAAATAAAGCTCAGATTAGAGCTGAACAAGCCTCAGACAGAGCAGTGCTTACAGTTAGCATCACAGAGAATGCTGATAACAGTGCTACAGAGTATAAGTCTGAAAGAGGAAAGAACACATCTACAACATTTTTGTTTCTGTTTTGATTGTGAAACATTCATTCTCTTACTTGGAATACTTGTTAAATCCCTTTCTGTAACAGTTGAAATAAACCTGCGTATTCCGTTTTCCAGTTTCCGCACGAGTAAAGGCCTGGGATACTCCGCACACTTCGTCGGTGGGTGTTTGATAGTCACCTCCCTGAAGTCCAAGGGCAAAGGGTTCCAGCACTGCGTCAAATATGACTTTAAACCACAAAAGGTAAGAACAGCAAGGCATGGACTAGAGCTGGACCATCACGATAATCACTATATCATCTTATTGTTCAGTGTTTATATATGTATTTATATTTATATGTGTTTATATGTTTTAGCTGCAACAATAATTTTTGGGAGTCAGTGTATATCATGTGTACATTTTCTTTTTTACCAGTTTTTATTATTTTTCCTGCGATATGATCAGATTACTTTTTTTTATTAATATATTTTTTATATGTATTTTTTTATTATGAATTATCTTATCTTTTTTAATGTTTTTTAACTGTAGACTACTTTTTGGGTTTTTGGCTTTATGGTTTGGTTTCAATTTTATCGTTTATATTGATATTAAAAATGTATTACAGTCAGAGGCTTTATATCCACTGCGCTGTAATCTGACTCTGGTTTCCATACTTCATTTTCGTCGTGATTTATCAGATGTGTTCAGACTAAATCTTTTCTATAAATCTGAACCTTGTTGTATGAAAGTAAGTTGTGTCTCTTTGGGAGAGTTGAACGTTGAATTAGAGAGATGAGAGACGGGACTTGGCCAGTATTCACTGTCCCCACAGACGTATGCTGACAGATCTGTTTTTCTTACTTTCCTCTTTTACTTAGTTAGTTAAAGCGGACATATTCTGCTAAATTTACTTTTTAGAGCTTTTAATCATGTTGTAGTTGTTTCCCCTCACCATTTACCCTCTTGAAGTTGTATTTGGAATGATTTGTGCATGTCTGCGAAATCTTTTAATTGGCATATTGTAGATCAATTCCTGTTTTCAGAGCCACCGGTACACGCCCACAGCTCTGTACCTACTTTATTCTGCAATTTTATTTTCTTAGATCTGTGATACGCGTAGGATTCGGCAGCGTAGCATAGTCATTTTGGTAAAAAATGTGGAAAACCCCCCCCCAAAAAAACATCTACTCTCTGGTGTGATGTGCAGTTTTCCATCGGAGGTGCCGACAGCTACACGGAGCTTTGTTGTGACGACGTTTACTGCGACGTCAGCTCCCATTGGACACTGCAGTTTTCTAACGCAGAAATCAGCGGACTTGTTTCTTTTATTAACTCGTTTTTAGATGTCCAATTTATAACGTAATGATGCACAGGTGCCCAAGATGTAGATATAGATATAAATATAATTATACAGCAAACACAAGCATAATGTGCCTGCTTTAAGAAAACTCCCAAACCAGTAATTAATCTTGATAAAAGCAGTACACCAAAGAGCAATAACTATAGATAACATGATAAACTAGAGATAAAATGGATAAAAAAGTATATTAAAAAAGCTGCCCCAGGTGAGAGCCTCTGTCCTCCTCTTTATCCGACTGTCTCTGTCCTTTCAGTGGTACATGGTCTCTTTGGTCCACGTCTACAACCGCTGGAAGAACTGTGAGATCAGCTGCTACGTGAACGGGGAGCTCGCCTCTTTCGGGGACATCTCGTGGTTTGTCAGCACCAGTGATGTGAGTAACAGTGAACCAAAGATGTTCATTTTGTCTTCTGATGTACTTTAACTTCTTGGGTTCTTTTTTAAAGATAATACGGTAACGTGTATTTACCTTGTTGACATGTTTCGGCTGCTAACTGCGAACCATCTTCAGAACTGTCCATTTCCACTTTAAAAGGAACCCAAGAAGTTAAGTAACAGTGAGTTTAGACACACGACCAGTCAAAGGGTTGGACACACCCTCTCATTCAGCGTCTTTTTTCTTTTGTTTACTACTTTTTACATTTTATATACACACACAAGACATCAAATATATGAAGCAAATTACATGGGATTATGTAGTAAAGAAAAAAGTTCAATGACTCAGCTAAATATTTTTTATATTTTAGACTGAAATCCTCAAAGTATCCACCCTTTGCTTTGTCGGAAGAGCTGCAAATCCTTGGACTTCTCTCAGTGAGCTTCTTCGTGAAGTCTCCTGAAATGGTTTTCACGTTACAGCTGTGCCATGTCAGGGTCAAAAAATGCCAAAAGTGCAAATCAGCGATCAAAGCAAAGGGTGGACAACGTTTTAGTTATTTTTAGTTTATTTTAAGTTTGCTAGATAGACTGTACAATAGAAGTGGACTAAGGGAGTGTGACATACCCACAGCGTTTAGTTCCAGTCAAACAAAGCTCACGAGGCTAGCAGTTATAGTAGTCGAGTTCCATATTTGGTATAGAAATTGATTTACGAATAAAAAAGCAAAATAAAAACACCAGGATCATGTAGAGCGGGTTAATATGAACATTTTCAGACCAAAATAAAACAGAGGCAACGTTTTTTCGATGCAAAGTGTCGATGGATGGAGCCGGAAGCGCGCCCATGCTCACTTCCTTTTTGAAACAACAGGTTAATAACTATGTCCATTTATATACAGTCTGTGGTCCATTTATAGTTTTGATGTCATGGAAATAAAGAAGAAGCTGCATTCCCCCCATGATTCCCTCCGTTTTCTACTTTGTTACTTCCTATTTTGTTTGTAAAGTGTCTTTGAGTGTCCAAAAAAGCACTATACAAGTCTGATGTGTGACTGGTCGTGTTGGTAAAAACACATTTCCTTTGCAAACCCTGACACTGTGTGATTGAAGTCCAATGGTCTTTTCTTCTCCTGACCTTCTCGCTGATCTCTTTTCCTCCTGATGTTCCCAGACGTTTGATAAGTGCTTCCTGGGCTCCTCGGAGACGGCAGACGCCAACCGAGTGTTCTGTGGACAAATGGGGGCCGTTTACCTGTTTTCTGAAGCGCTCAGTGCAGCTCACATCCTGGCCATCTATCAGCTCGGCCCAGGCTACCAGGTACGAGAGGAGTGAAGTGACAAACACAAATCACTGCTAAAGCTGCACTCTGTAACTTTTCCTTTGGGGGGTCCATCACCTGCTTGTTTCTGTGGATTTATCATTCCTCTGCCTGAAATGTTCCACAGTATGACATTAAACTGCTCTACTTGTTTATGTTTATTCAATTACGGGCGGTTTTACAGCTGAAAAACACCTATAAAAACAGACATTCTGACTGTGAGCGGGGTCGCCTCTCCACAGACCTGACCTGTAACTTGGTCTGGTTTGGTCTCCATGAAAATAGAAAGGTTTAATGCCATACTGTGGAACATCTCCATGGAGAAAGCATCTGACGGACCCCACACCAGGAAAAAAAAAAAAAAAAAAGTTACACAATGCAGCTTTAAATCACTATTAAAGGGTCCATATTAGGCTATTTTCTGATGTTCTAATGTTGTTTCCTCATCAAGCACAGACCTGGAGTTGTGTTTTGTTTCATTCACATGTTTAACACACAAACGCTGCACATTTAGGCTGAGTTCTTCTCTCAAACTGAAAACACTCTGTTCCACCTTGTGATGTCATGTGGTAATACAGGAAGTGCTCCACTTTGTTTTTAAACTCCACACATCTTCAAGAGAATCATTTGGATAATTTCAGCCCTGGAATTGCCAATCTCTACGGAACTAAAGGTAAAAGGAGCTGTTCACTTGAAAACTACCACTTCATGACATCACATGGTGGAACAGAGTGTTTTGAGGTTTGGAGATGTAGACAGATTAATGATAAAGTGTTACTCAAACATGTGAATGAAACAAACACAACTCCAGGTCTGTTTTTGAGGAGGTAACGACATTATAACATTAGTTATATATAACATTACCTTCTTCTTCTCCTCCTTCTTCTTTTTCTTCTCCATCTTCTTCTTCTTCTTCTTCTCCATCTTCTTCTTCTCCATCTTCTTCTCCTTCTTCTTCTCCATCTTCTTCTCCTCCTTCTTCTTCTCCATCTTCTTCATCTCCATCTTCTTCATCTCCATCTTCTTCATCTCCATCTTCTTCTTCTTCTTCTTCTCCATCTTCTACTTCTTCTTCTTCTTCTTCTCCTCCTCCTCCTCCTCCAGGGGACGTTCAAGCACAAAGCTGAGAGTGACCTGCTGTTTGCGGAGCACCATAAGACTCTCCTGTACGACGGAAAGCTCTCGTCTTGTATCGCCTTCAGTTACAACCCGAGAGCCACAGACGCTCAGCTCTGCCTCGAGTCGTCCCCCAAAGAGAACGTCTCCATCTTCGTCCACTCTCCACACGCGCTCATGCTTCAGGTACCTACGCCTTTAAAGGGCCCATACTACGACATTTTCACACAAACGAGCTCCTCTGTTTGGGATAATGAACACAGAGGTGCAGAAAGGTTTGAGCTCAACAGACTAATGTGCTACAACTGCTGGAATTTTACATATTTTCAAATTATAAATAACTGCAAAATGTGTGACGCAAAAAGTACAAAGAAATAAGTTCACAATCGCTTTTAGATCAACACCAAAAACAATCTGGTTGTATGTTTGTGTCGTGTGTGTTGATCTGGTTGTGCGTTTTGTTCAGGATGTGAAGGCTGTAGTGACTCACTCGGTGCAGAGTGGGATTCACTCAATTGGAGGAGTTCAGGTCCTGTTCCCTCTGTTCGCACAACTCGACTTTCACCAACCGGCCAACAACGAACTGGACACGTCTGTGTGGTAAACGCACAAACACACACACACACACTCAGACACATATTATAAATATATAACAAATATACCAAATATTTAGTAGTTCTTCAGTTTTTTCTTTTCTACATAATTCCACACGTCTGGCTTCATATATTTGTCTTCTGTTTGTGTATAAAACGTATAAAGTAGTAAACCTAAAAGAAATACCCTGAAGGAGGAGGTGTGTCGTGTCAGGTTGTGTACTTTTGCGTTGTGGTCTGAGTGTCTGGTTTAGTTTGTGTAACATGTCACCACAGAAAAGTGTAAACAGTCGACCTGTTTCTTTAACAGGGTCACACCGTTTAACTCTTCTCAGTGTTTTTCCCTTTTTACTCAAAATTATATTTCCAAATGTGTTTTTTAATACTTTTTTATTATGTAGATTTTTATATGATAGTTTTGACCCTGTGTATGTACTAGATAAAGCTGCAGTATGTAACTTTTTGGCTGGGGGTCCGTCACCTGCTTGTTTCTATGGATATGTCACTGCTCTGCCTGGAATGTTCCACAGTGTGACATTAAACAGCTCTACTTTACATTTATTCAATTCCAGGTGATTTTACAGCTCAAAAATACCTTAGAAAAACAAACATTCTGACTGTGAGCGGGGTCGCCTCTCCACAGATCTGAGCTGTAACTTGGTCTGGTTTGGTCTCCATGGAGATAGAAAGGTTTAATGCCATACTGGGAAACATCTGACGGACCCCACACCAGAAAAGTTACACAAATAAGTAAAATGTGACCTGTATTTACACATATTAAACCTGCATTTTCAAATCTTAACGTTTCACCGGTCTCTGCGAGTGTGAAGTCCTCGACGTTAGTGGAGATGACGCAGCTCGGTCCAGCGCCATCCCCCTCATTCAGTCAGAGTGCATTATGGGATATGCCCTTCACAGACAGATGAAGAGGCTGACACCGCACAGGCCACGCTCGCATTAATCTGTTTGGTTTTGTTTTTTTTGTTTTGCTGTTTTCCTCAGTTGCACTCTGCTGTCCTTTGTCATGGAGCTCCTGAAGAACTCCGTGGCTATGCAGGAGCAAGTGCTGGCGTGCAAGGGCTTCCTGGTGATCGGGTACAGCCTGGAGAAGGTGAGAAAGACACAAGGAAAAGAGAAAAAAAGAGAGAAAAGAGCTGTTATCTTGTACTGAAAGGAAACATACAATGGCCCTGATGTGTCTAGTGTTGTCACAATACTAAAAACTCTTATTTTGATTTTAAATACTAATACTAAATACTCAAGACTGATTCCAATTCCACAATGACTTTTTCTTTAGTCAAAATAATGTGATTTTCAACATTAAAGGGCCCCATGTTGCGCCGTTTTCTGATTTTTGTTCTAATGTTGTTTCCTCATCGCAAACACACCTGGAGTTGTGTTTTGTTTCATTCACATTCGTGTTTAATTAACGCACAAACCCTGCGTATTTAGACCGAGTTCGTCTCACAAGCAGGAAACGCTCTGCTCCACCTTGTGATGTCATCATGTGGAAAAACAGGAAGTGCTCCGCCGTGGTTTTAAACTCCACACACCTTCACTAGAATCATTTGGATGATTTCAGACCTGGAATTGCCGATCTCGACTGAACTAAAGGTGAAAAAGCAGCTGTTAACTTGAAAACTACCACTTCATGACATCACAAGGTGGAACAGAGCGTTTTGAGCTTCAGAGACAAACAGACTAATAATAAAGGGTTACTGAAACGTGTGAATGAAACAAAACACAACTCCAGGTCTGTTTTTGAGGAGGTAATAACATTATAACATGACTTAAAGCTCACAAGAGTCAGTTTTGTGTAATGTAGAACTTTTAAATCGTAGTACTTTCTTTTCTTTTCCCATGTGGTTTTATATCTGTGTAATCCCTCAGTGGTCCAGAAGGTTCCACAGTGGTTCATGGGCATATACTAGTCTCTGTGCTCTTAAACTTGTTTTGAAACCGCTCAAGATCATTCTAAAGCTTCAGGGACGGTTCACTTCTGTCCTGTCAATGGGACTTGACTGTTACTGTAGTTTTATTACCAGTTAGTGTCTGATTTCCGATCATTTTCACAACCCAAGATCTGACCTAAAAACCTCTATATTTTCATATCATCTCATGGTTTTTTGTTGCCACTGAAACTATTATTAGAAAAACGCATCTCCTCCAAAAATAGTGACCTCTATTCTAATTTCACAGTTTGTAAATTCACAAAAAACTGCTGACGAACAGGTAAAGTGCAAAGGGAGAAGGATGCATGCAACTGTTGATTCAGCGATTGATAAAAACAGATTTAAAGCAACACTGTGGAGGTGTGGAGTTGATACTTTGACAGCGACATCAATCTGGGGGTGTTCTTCCTGTATGCCTACGGTGGAATGTTCAGCCAGATAAGTTTTAAGACAGTCTGAAAATGCAAGAAAAAATACGAACTGGATTTAAAAAGCACATTTTCAGGAGCCTGTGATCAATACGAGAGTTCGTGGTCCTGTTTAGGAGTTTGATTTTCAATAAAAAGGTGAAAGTGAGTCCTGGTTATGAGCCTTATCCCGGTTATGGCAGTATTCCGGATTTGGCGTTTACATGCACTCAAAAGAAACCAGGATCCTTGATATTCAGATATGGTAACTATGGCACAAAGGAAGGTTCTAAACATAGAGCAACTTTGCAAACTTAAGGCTTTTTAACTGGTTTCTAACAACAAAAAAGACGGCGTACATTCAAGTAAGAACATGAGACTGTGGAGCTCCGTCGCAGCTTCAGTAAAAGTCGTTTTTAACAGTGGAAAAATACGACACAGCGTCACAGAGTCAGTTTAGACCAAGAGCGACGCAAACGGACACAGAGCTGAGCCTGAGGTTAGAAGGTGGCTGTTTTACGCAGTTGGGGAACCTTGGGGGACCGAGCATTCGCTGCTGCCGCCCCCTCGCTCCGGCACTCTCTCCCAAAATCCATCAGGAACTCGGACTCACTGCAGCACTTCAAATCACGACTATAAACTCACCTGTTCAAGCTGCATTCCCCCCGTTTCCTACAGTGTTACTTCCTATTTTTTTTAATCAATTGTCTTTGAGTGTCCAAAAAAGCCCTATACAAGTCCGATGTATTATTATTATTATTATTAGTAGACTACTTTATTTAGTTGATAGGTATAAAATGGAATTACTTAAAACAGGAGTGTCCGAACTGTTTCCACCCAGGGCTACATATACAAACATATTCATAGTGGAGGGCCGTAGACAGCTGCTGAGTACAGTGAGACTTTCAGATGCATTTTATATGAGTTTGACGGAGCCACAACACCTTTAAAAGTCCTAGAACACAAATTTTCGGTGTGTGTCATAATGCAGTGAGTTGTTATTGAGGTTGCAGTGATAGAGATACCGGAATTTAAAGTAAAAAGTACTGCTCAATGGCTCTATGATCATTCAGGCCAGTTCAGCAGGATCCCTGGGGGCCAACAAAAATTGGTCAGAGGGCCGGATTTGACCCCTGGGCCATAGTTTGGACACCCCTGACTTAAAAGGTCCTGGTAGAAGTCGTTTTGGGGAAGTTGACGCTCCTACCGTGTTTTCTAGAGTTCACACATGCTCGGTGTAGCGGACCAAGTGGGTGAGGAGGAATGAGACGGGCAGATGGTCTTTTTGGGGGACACAGGCAGCACCGCGACCCGTTTATTGTGCAGTGAACAGTCCGAACCGGAGCGGGAACACACTCTTATATATAGGCACCAGGTTCAGGGGACAGAACCCAAATACTCTTTGGAAAAACCCAGTGAGAGTCTCCTGGTTTCTCATCACCAGGACTGAAATCGGGATATTGCGTCTACACGGACGCTCACTTCAGTCGATTCTTTTAAGTCTCTTTTAAAAACGCACTTTTACTCACCAACCTTTAACACGCCGTGAGAATCGTGTGGTCCTCTGTCTTTTATTGATTTTATTTATTATTGACTTGCTTATTTATTTATTTTATGCTTTATTTTATTGAATGTGTTCATTTATTTTGTGCCTAATGTAAAATTGTGCTATACAAATAAAGTTGGATTGGACTTGCATAACCAGGATCATAACCGGGATACTCAAAAAACCAGAACATAACCGGGATACAAAAAAAAACCAGATCATAACCATAAGGATACTCGAGCTCATGTATTTTGTCTGTCATTTTATGTTTGAGAGACTTATTTAACTGCATAAATCAGTTCTTTCTGGCCAGATTGTGTTAAAATAAAGCTCAGATTAAGTCTAACTCGAGTAACTTCAAACAGAGCAGTGCCTACAGTTAGCGTCACACCCCCAAGGAACATTGACGACATCAGCTGCGTAAAGTTTTCTTCTACACGGTGTTGCTTTAAAAATGAAATGACAAATCATACATTGTACAGGTCTGAATATTTTGTCGTAAACATTTCAAAAATACCTGTTATTTTTGGCGTTTGATTGAAGCCTGAGGAAATTCCAGTGCCACGGCTCTAAATGGACTTAATTTTAAAGCTGCATTGTGTAACTTTTCTGGCGAAGGGTCCGTCAGATGCTTTTGGAGACGTCGTTTCACGTTTTTATACAGCGCTTTTCCACTTTGAAGGCACTCAAAACGCTTTACATCAAGGAAACACTCACCCATTCACACACACGCAGACACTGGGGGCGAGGTGGGTTAAGTGTCTTGCCCAAGGACACAACAACAGCATTCGTCTGTGGGAGCTGGAATCGCACCGCCAACCTGTGGATCAGTGGATCTAAACGCTCAACCAATGACGTTTATGCCGAGATCAGTGAACAAAAACGCTCTACCGACTGAGCTACTGCCTCCCCATATGGCACTGAACCTTTCTATCGTCATGGAGACCAAACCAGACCGAGTTACAGGTCAGATCTGTGGAGAGGCGACCCCGCTCACAGTCAAAATGTCAGTTTTTCTCGGTATTTTTGCGCTGTAAAACCACCTGTAATTGAATAAATGTAAAGTAGAGCTGTTTAATGACAGACGGAGCGATGGCATCTCCATAGAAACAAGCAGGTGACAGACCCCCAACCAGAAAAGTTACATATTGCACCTTTAAATCTGCAAAAATCACCTTCCACATCATTACGCTTTGAGCACTCGCAGCTTCAATAACGAAAGACTGAATAAATCATGCCAGAATAATAAAAAAACACACAACCGGTCAAAAGTTTGGACACACCCTCTTTACTTTTTGTTTATTACTTTTTACATTTTATTTACAAGCAGAAAACATCAAAAATGACGAAAGATATATGTGATTATGTAGAAATGGGAAAAAAAGTTAAATAAAGCAACAATTTTTATATTCAAATCCTCAAAGTATCCATCCTTTGCTTTGTCGACAGTGTTATTATCCTTATTATCCCTGAAGTCTCCTGAAATGGTTTTCACTTCACAGCTGTGCCATGCCAGGGTCAAGAAAAGCCAAAAGTGCAAAGCAAAGTGTGGCTGTTTTAATTTGTTCTTAAATCTAAAACGAGCTTTGAGTTATTTGGAGTTTATTTTCTGTTTTCTGCTTTCTGTATTTTGTGTTCGTTCAGTTTTGATGCTTCAGTGAAAATCTCCAATGGAAATGAAGACCAAACATTAATTAAAAAGTCTGTCCAAACTTTTCACTGGGAGTAAAAGTACCACTTTATACTTTATGACTTTAATAACGTTTTACCCCCTCTGCTCTCCTCTCCTCCTCTGCCCTCTCTTCTCCTCTGCCTCCTCTGTCCCTCTGCCTCCTCTGCCCCTTTATCTCCTCTGCCCTCTCTCCTCTTCTGCCCTCCTCTGCTCCCTTTGCCCTCTTTTTCTCTGCCCTTCTTTACTCCCTCCACCCTCTCCTGCCCTCTCCTGCCCCTCCTCAGTCCTCAAAGCTCCATGTGACTCGTCCGGTCCTGGACATCGTCTTGGCGTTTTCTCGATACCTCAGTAATTTACCCAACGGGATCCTGCTGCTCAAACAGCTGTGTGACCACATCATGTTCAACCCGGCCATCTGGATCCACGCGCCCGCCAAGGTAACGCACAAACGCACACAACACACACAAACGACCACATCATGACCACATCATGTTCAACCCGGCCATCTGGATCCACGCGCCCGCCAAGGTAACGCACAAACGCACACAACACACACACACACACAGGTAACACACACACACACAATACAAAACTTGACAAACCTGATGTGCAGTCGTTTCATTAGCAGGATGCTGATTGTGTTGTGATAGTGCTCTGAAGGGGGAGTGACTTAACACAGAGAGCAAAGGGAGGGGGCAAAAACAAAAGTGAAACATGTTAATTAGTTGTTTCGGTGAATAGATCATTTTCAACATGTTCATGGAACTAACTGTAATTGTTTTCTTTATTTCTCTAAAATTCTCTCCTTCCTCCTCCCCAGGTGCAGCTGACCCTCTACACGTACCTGGCGACGGAGTTCGTCAGCACAGTGACCATCTACAACGCCATCCGCAGGGTGGGCACGGTACTGCAGGTGATGCACACGCTCAAGTACTACTACTGGGTCGTCAACCCACTGGACCGGAGCGGAGTCCTGCCCAAAGGAACAGGTCAGTAGAGACGAGAGGGACGAGAGGGACGAGAGAGACAAGAGGGACGAGAGAGGGACGAGAGAGACAAGAGGGACGAGAAGGACAAGAGGGACGAGAGAGACAAGAGGGACGAGAGAGACAAGAGGGACGAGAAGGACAAGAGGGACGAGAGAGACAAGAGGGACGAGAGAGGGACGAGAGAGACAAGAGGGACGAGAGAGACAAGAGGGACGAGAAGGACAAGAGGGACGAGAGAGACATGAGGGACGAGAGGGACGAGAGAGGGACGAGAGAGACGAGAAGGACAAGAGGGACGAGAGAGACAAGAGGGACGAGAGAGACAAGAGGGACGAGAGAGACAAGAGGGACGAGAGAGACATGAGGGACGAGAGAGACAAGAGGGACGAGAGAGACAAGAGGGACGAGAGAGACAAGAGAGACGAGAAGGACAAGAGGGACGAGAGGGACAAGAGGGACGAGAGAAACGAGAGAGGGACGAGAGAGACAAGAGGGACGAGAGGGACAAGAGGGACGAGAGAGACAAGAGGGACGAGAGAGACAAGAGGGACGAGAGAGACAAGAGGGACGAGAGAGACAAGAGGGACGAGAGAGACAAGAGAGACGAGAAGGACAAGAGGGACGAGAGAGACAAGAGGGACGAGAGAGACAAGAGGGACGAGAGAGACAAGAGGGACGAGAGAGACAAGAGGGACGAGAGAAACGAGAGAGGGACGAGAGAGATGATAGAGGGACGAGAGAGACAAGAGAGAGACAAGAGAGAGACGAGAGGGACGAGAGAGACAAGAGAGAGACAAGAGAGAGACGAGAGGGACGAGAGAGACAAGAGGGACGAGAGAGGGACGAGAGAGACAAGAGGGACGAGAAGGACAAGAGGGACGAGAGAGACAAGAGGGACGAGAAGGACAAGAGGGACGAGAGAGACAAGAGGGACGAGAGAAACGAGAGAGAGACGATAGAGGGACGAGAGAGACGATAGAGGGACGAGAGAGACGATAGAGGGACGAGAGAGACAAGAGAGAGGGACGAGAGAGACAAGAGAGAGACAAGAGAGGGACGAGAGAGACGAGAGAGGGACGAGAGGGACGAGAGAGACGAGAGGGACGAGAGAGACGAGAGAGAGACAAGAGGGACGAGAGAGAGACGAGAGAGACAAGAGGAACGAGAAGGACAAGAGGGACGAGAGAGACAAGAGGGACGAGAAAAACGAGAGAGGGACGAGAGAAACGAGAGAGGGACGAGAGAGACAAGAGGGACGAGAGAAACGAGAGAGGGACGAGAGAGACAATAGAGGGACGAGAGAGACAAGAGAGAGACAAGAGAGAGACAAGAGAGAGACAAGAGAGAGACAAGAGAGGGACGAGAGAGAGACGAGAGGGACGAGAGAGACGAGAGGGACGAGAGAGACGAGAGAGAGACAAGAGGGACGAGAGAGAAACGAGAGGGACGAGAGACGAGAGGGAGACGAGAGGGATGAGAGAGGGATGAGAGAGGGACGAGAGAGGGACGAGAGAGGGACAAGAGAGACGAGAGAGAGACGAGAGAGACAAGAGAGGGACGAGAGGGACGACAGAGAGACGACAGAGACAAGTGGGACGAGTGGGAAAAGAGGGACAAGCGAGACAACAGAGACAGTAGAGACTGAGCCGTGATCATTTCATCTGAAAAATGATTCTCACCGAGTGCCTCTGATTCAGGACTCCCTCAAAACTCGGCATTTCATCCGACGTCGGGACTTAATGTTATTCTGCAACCGTGGCAACCCAATTTTACTGTGTTTTTCTGGTCACGTGAGCTGCCTGGACTAAAAAAGAGACGTTTTTGTCAAGATAAAGATAATTTTACACTTAAAATTTTACCAAAATCACATCCCTAAATCCTCTGCATTTCGTCGTAGTGTTCCGTGTCAATCAAAGAAAACTCTCGGCTGCACGCTGCATTTTCATTTCATAATCAGCAGAGGGAATTACAGCAAATATTAAAACTCAGCAACGTTCCTAAACCCACTGATCCTGGTCCTAAACTGAACCTGAACTCCACTGTGAAAAAATATAATGTCAAAATCAACTTGTTTAACTGTTCACTGTTTTTCTTCTGTTAACTTGATTTTCTCATTTTCGACGTCAGATACAAGCTAAATATTCATCTTGAGTTGTAGATTTTTATTTTGTTATTAACCTTTATATGAAAGGATCACTGACAAAAATCAGAGTGAAATGTTTTTGTGTTTTGTTTGTTTGTGTTTTCAGATGGTCCGAGGCCGAATGAGAGAGACATCTTCCACCTGAGAACCTTCCTCCTGCTGTTTGTCAAGCAGCTCATTATGAAAGTAAATACCGTATTTATTAAGTGCAGAGTTCATTTGTGTTCAGTGGCTTTTTTTCTTTTCAATGTTGCTACTAAAAGTGTATAATTAATTTTATTTTTTTATGTATTTATAGATATTTTTTTAAGGATTTTAAATGCCCTAATTACACCATACTGAATGTTCTTACTAAAAGTATATAATTAATTTTATTTTTTTATGTATTTATAGATTTTTTTTAAGGATTTTAAATGGCCTAATTACACCATACTGAATATTGTTACTAAAAGTGTATAATTCATTTTTTTTTTTATGTGTTTATATATATATTTTTTTAACTTCAAATATTTTAAATGGCCTAATTATGCCATACTGAATGTTGCTACTAAAAGTGTAATTATTTTTTATTTATTTTTACTTTACTGTTTTTATTAAGTAAATAAATTACTTCTTAATTTGTCATCACATATACATCAAATATATGAAGTAGTAGTAAGAAAAAATATATAAAAAATAAAATAAAAAATAACTCTGCTACTCTACTTTTTTGTATTATATATTCAAATCCTCTTTTTTAAAAATTTTTTTTAGACTTCCTATGTCTTACTTCATATATTTGATATATATATGTATATGTTTATAATATATGTGCGCGTGTGTGTATAGATGGACAGATAGATGGGAAAAAAAAATTAATGAGAGAGTGTAGGTAGTTTATATTTACAACAGAATCCTCAAAACGTTTTATAGTTTGTTTGTTTGTTTTTTCATATGTTTGTAATGTTTGCGTGAAAATATCCAAACCAAACTAGCAGCCTTACCGTGATATTACTGTAAACTATTTTATTTTTGTTCAGGACCACGGCGTGAAAGAAGATGAAGTCCAGAGCATCCTGAACTACCTCCTCACGCTCCACGAGGTCAGTGCAAACCTAAACCTCACCAGCAGATGGCGCCACAGCACCACCGCGCCGCAGGAAACACTCCATCTGATAAAAACGCACAGACCAAAACAAGTGGGGTTTGGGAAGTAGCACTGTTCCTTGTTATTTTTCTGCGTCTGCCAACTCCGAGTCCTGACAGAAGTGGTTTGGTTTCGCACAGAGATGTAATGTAATACAAATGAAGCAGTCACTCAATCAGGCCAATGTGAAGCCAAACAAAAAGAGATCAGGAAATTATACGAGAAGGGCACTTTCATGGAGAGGCAGAAGATTTTAAACAATACATCAGATAGTTGGCGAGACCAGGAGGGGGTCGGCCTGTCTGGATAACAAAAAAACAAAATAAAAAACAGAAAAAACTGAAGCATGGCAGATTGGTGAAGTAAAATAGACGATAAATGATAATGAAAGTAAGAGCTGATAAACGACAAAAAAGGAATTTGTTCATTTAATGTGCAATTATCTTTTTTTTTTTTTTTTTTTTTTAAGCCTGATTTTTCTTTCAACTTCAAGGATTTTAAATTAGCCAATTATTTATTATTATTATTATTATTTTTAATTAAAAAAAAAATATGAAGAAGTAAAAAATTGCTTCTTCATAATCATATTAATTAAATTAAATAAATGTAAATAAATGTAAAACTGTCATATACACTATCAGTCTAAACTAATTTTTTAATTAGGGGTCTGTCACCTGCTTGTTTCTATGGATACGTCATTGCTCTGCCTGGAAATGTTCCACAGTATGACTTTAAACAGCTCTACTTTACATTTATTCAATCAAAGGTGGTTTTAAAGCTCAAAAATACCAAGAAAAACAGACATTCTGACTGTGAACGGGGTCGCCTCTCCACAGATCTGACCTGTAACTTGGTCTGGTTTGGTCTCCACGAGGATAGAAAGGTTTAAAGCCATACTGCGAAACATTCCAGACAAAGCAGTAACGTTTCAATTGGAGAAAAGCGTTTGACGGACCCTCCACAAAACCGCAAAAACTTCCAATAAATCCAATAAATCCAGCTTCAATAATTAAATAAAAAGCAGATTTGAACACTGAAGTACAAAGTTTGAATCATTAATGTGTTCTAGAAGTTATTAATTCAATATTCTTAAAAAAATAACCTAACATTTTCCAGTAGTGCAAATAAAAAGTCCCAAAAATACTGCTCCATCTACCCTAAACTGAAGGCATTATTAATCACCATTACAGGCCTATTCACGAGTAATTTATTTAGACTCACACGTATCAGTATTTCTGGATTTATTTTTATTTTCTGTCCCTCAGGATGACAACCTCATGGACGTGCTGCAGCTGCTGGTGGCTTTAATGTCCGAGAGTCCCGTGTCCATGGCCCATGCGTTTGACCAGAGGAACGGGATCCGGTAAAAATGATTCTAAAACGAACCAAAGCAAAATAAATACAGCGGCGAATGTTAAAAAATCAGAACAAATCGTCTCTTGGTAATGAACTAATCTCATAAATCTGTTCACTCACTCGTATTAATAGGTTGTTTTTTCTTGTCTGGTTGAAGCCAAATTTTTCCTTCAGTGTCAAGGATTTTTAATAATTGCAGATCCACCGCCGTTTTCACCATCATGAGTACAAACTGCGCTGCGCTTACATCGTTTTTCAATGATTTAGATAAACTTTATTGATCCACAAGAGTAAAAAATTTAATTGGTGATAATAAATTCTAAAAAAGATAGCAATAAAGTTTTCTTAGTCAGTGATACACGTAGGATTCTGTGGTCCTTTTGGTACAAATTTTTTTTTAAAATTAAGAAACGGCAGACTTCTTTGTTTTATTAAGCTGTTTTCGATTAATATTTTGATTTAAAATGTCCAAATTATAACAAAATGATCCACAGGAGTCATAGATTATAACTATAGAGCACAAAATATCTGCTTTAATCAATGTTAAAGAGCTGAAAATAAAGATTAAATTACCGGTACTGTATGTTTGAATATATTTAATGCCTTTGCTATTCTCTTTATTAAACATTTTGTCATGTTTTTGTCTTTTGCAGGGTCATCTTTAAACTCCTGGCTTCGAAGAGTGAGCCGATCCGAGTCCAGAGTC
This sequence comes from Taenioides sp. WSHXM2023, assembly GCA_029959045.1. NCBI lineage: Eukaryota > Metazoa > Chordata > Actinopteri > Gobiiformes > Gobiidae > Taenioides > Taenioides sp. WSHXM2023. The sequence goes on from CM057090.1 coordinate 2,917,078, forward strand.
TCAAAGTCCTGGGATACTTCCTGAAAAACCTGTCGCCAAAGTAAGTTTTATTAATGTGAAACGAAGCACAACATTCTCTGTTCTCGGTGTGAAACGTGTTTGTGGAGTTTAGGTGTTCAGCCCCATTTTAAAGCTGTTTTTATTATTATTATCTTGTTTTTATCGTATTTTTCCATTAATATCAGTGAAAATTTACCTCTGTGGCTAAATCTGCCATTTTTACATGTGAATTTTTGCGACAAACCACAAACCCGATTCGTATTTGGCCTGGAGGAGGGCCTTCTCCTGCAGGTTTCCATGGAAATGTTGTTCTTTTGGCTTTAATCTTCCACAGTTTGGTGCTGTACCACCCTCAGAAAGTTACATAATGTAGCTTTAAATGTCCTATGTGAGAGATACAGGAATACATTCATACCATACTCCATACAACTGTACAGCAACTCAGCCTTATGTAACAGATAATACTCCCTACAACTGTACAACTCAGCCTTATGTAACAGATAATACTCCCTACAACTGTACAACTCAGCCTTATGTAACAGATAATACTCCCTACAACTGTACAACTCAGCCTTATGTAACAGATAATATTCCCTACAACTGTACAACAACTCAGCCTTATGTAACAGATAATACTCCCTACAACTGCACAACAACTCGCACTAACAAAACACACCTCCAGGTCTGTTTTTGAGGAGGAAACTAGAAAACAGTGTAACATGGACCCTTTAGAGTTCATTTAACAAAATAAAAGCGTTCTCGTGTATTTTTCCTCGTCTGATCTTAACTATAGTGTAATTTCACACGCATTTTCACGTCGGACATTCTAAACCGGACTCAGTTTTGTCCCGACGCAAAGTAAACGAGCCTTTTTCTTTACACATGTTCAGGGGTAATAACTCAACAGGTCCGGATATGAAAACGCACTCCCCGCCGACTCTTCTTTATGGACACACTTTCATGTTTCAGTCGCACTTCACGTTGACTTATAATTCTGTTCAGGAGCAATGTTTTTATTTGAACCTTTTCTTTTCCTTCTGGTTTCTATGGATACGTCATTGCTCTGCCAGGAATGTTCCACAGTGTGACTTTAAACAGCTCTACTTCACATTTATTCAATTACAGGTGGTTTTAGAGCTCAAAAATCCCTAGAAAAACAGACATTCTGACTGTGAACGGGGTCGCCTCTCCACAGATCTGACCTGGAACTTCTATTTTCTACGATCTAGTTTGGTCTCCATGAAGATAGAAAGGTTTAATGCCACACTGTGAAACATTCCAGACAAAGCAAGAACATCTGCATGGAGAAAAGCATTTGACGGACCCTCTACTAGAAAAGTTCCACAATGCAGCTTTAAATCGTGTGTCTTTTTGTGTTCAGGAGGAAAGCTGAAGTTATGCTGAGTCACGGCCTCTTCTCGCTGCTCACCGAACGCCTCATGCTTCACTCGCAGCAGATCTCCATGACGACCTACAACGTCCTTTTTGAGGTCAGTCCACCGCTCGTTTACAAACGGTCGAATACTTTTTAATATTTTAAGATGAGTAAATGAAAAATAATTAACAAAGGAACAACGGGGTCATGAAAGGAACAGGGAATTCTCATTAATTACAAGAATAATTATAATTTTTTCATTTTTGTTTTTTATTTTTTGTTTTTTGTTTTGTTTTCCATCACGTCCTTACCCTCTTACATCTCTTCTGACTTTTACTGTTTGTACTGTATTTAATATCACAAAAAAAAAATAATAATAATAATTCTACTCTGACATTTTCATAGTACTATTTATTTATTTATTTATTTATTAATTTATTTATTTATTTATTCATAACAAGTCCCTCTTAAGTTTTTCAGTTAGTTTTATTAAAAAAAATCAAACTCCTAAACGGGACCATGAACGCTCCTGAAAATGTGCTGTTTAAATCCATTTTGTGTTTTTATTTTTTGAGTTTTAAGCCTTGGATGTTAAAACTTACCAGGCTGTGTTTGTGTGCATTTCGTCTCCATGGTAACTGCTGAACATTCCGCCGTAGAGACTGAAATGGAGCAAAGGATCATGGTCTATGTAGTTCTCTTGGTTTTTTAGCTGTTGCTGCACCAAAACAGTGAATTTAAGCAGAGAGACTTGTAATTCGATATATTGTGATGGCCCATGATATTATTTTGAGACTTTTGACGATACGATTTCATGATATTTTCGTTAGTGTTACATCCTTACAATTTAGCAAAAAAAAAAAGTATATATATATATATATAAAAAACCTTCTAAGATATCAGACACGTCATATGTCCTCGTCCTATTTCAGTACTTAAAGGGCCTGTGTTATATTTTCTGATTTTTGTTCTAATGTCGTTTCCTCATCACAAACAGACCTGGAGTTGTGTTTTGTTTCATTCACACATGTTTAATTAACGCACAAACGCTGCAGATTTAGGCTGAGTTCTTCTCTCAAACCGAAAACACTCTGTTCCACCTTGTGATGTCATGTGGTAATACAGGAAGTGCTCCACTGTGTTTTTAAACTCCACACACCTTCACTAGAATCATTTGGATCATTTCAGCCCTGGAAACTGTACTGAACTAAAGGTAAAAGTAGGTATTAACTTGAAAACTACCACTTTGTGACATCACAAGGTGGAACGGACATGTGAATGAAACAAAACACAACTCCAGGTCTGTTTTTGAGGAGGAAACAACATTAGAACATGACTTAAATTTCACAAGAGTCAATTTTGTTTAATACTGGACCATTAAACTGGTGTTATTTTTGCAGTTCACACACTTGCGGGTTGTTGTGTGTGTGAACTGTTATTTTCTCCGTTATTGTGCGACTTTGACTTGTTGTGTTGTGTATTTATGACTCCTCACCTCCTCCCGTCTCCTGGTAGATTCTTACGGAGCAGATCTGCACTCAGGTGATCTATAAACAGCATCCGGACCCCGACTCGGCCGTGAAGATTCTCAACCCGCGTAAGTGCCTTAAATCAAGCCCCTACACACACACACGCACACAAACGCACACACACACACACACACACACGGTCTTTTGGCCTCGGGGAGTTCTTCTTATGCGCCGACATAAACCCGAGCGAGAGGAATTCTGAACATAAAGCGAGCACAGTGTGTTTTAAATGAGTTTATTTTGTGTTATTGGAGAATGAGCTGAAACACTGAGCAGAGGAAATGTTTTTATATTCTGAAGAAGAAAGACTAAACTTCACCAGGAAGTTATTGTGTTCATTAATTATACATGTTTATATAATTAACATTATTATAACCAATGACTGTATCAAATATAGTGAAGGGATATATAAAATAATAAAATAAAGTTTTATTCCACTGCTAATACAGGTTCATTTTTAATTTTTAATTTATTTGATTTTATTGAATTTAATATTTAATTAATTTAATTTAATTATTGACAATCCCAAAGAGGTCAGGTTTCACACTCACTCTTCACAACCTACACATTTCATCCATAAACATTCAATACAAAAAATAAATAATAAATACATTAATAAATTAAAATAAATTAAATAAACATAATCAAATCAAACCAAAAGCGCACAAACAGCTCTTATCTTGTTATTGTTAGTTTTTTTAATTCAGAAATGCGGACATATTTTTATTTGTTACTTACAAACTTCAAATACCAATGATTTTAAAGGTCTTATATTAATATTTATATATTACGCAAAAATAGACCATTGTGCAGCTTTAAGTCATGTTAAAATTATGTTTCCGTATCAAAAACAGACCTGGAGTTGTGTTTTGTTTCATTCACACACTGAGTAACACTTTATTATTCGTCTGTCTACATCTGTAAAGCTCAAAACGCTCTGTTCCACCTGGTGATGTCATGAAGTGGCAGAAATGGGAAATTCCAGGGCTTAAATCCGACATAAACGCAGATGATTCTAGTGAAGGTGTGTGGAGTTTAAAAACACGGTGGAGCACTTCCTGTATCAGTTTGTGTGAAGAACTCGGCCTAAATCTGCAGAGTTTGTGCGTTAAACGTGTGTGAATGAAACAAAACACAACTCCAAGTGCGTTTGTGATGAAGAAACAACAACACGGCCTCTTTAAAACTCCTAATGTTCACCAAATGTTCCATGATCCTTAAACACGGGCTGGTTTTATTTGCGCTTCATTAAAAAAATCCACTGCCAACCTTAAGCTTCAGCTCTACGTCTCTCTAACCCATCAGACCATTACTTCAGATGTCACGCCACAAAGTATTTTCATATGCGGCAAAGATCTTAAGTAGCCATTTTCGCTAAAGCTTAAAAACACCTCTTTACTCTGGTGCTGCAGTCACCTCGGTGCACCCGGATAGAAAACCTCTTTAATCAGTTGGAAATCCGAGCAGTTAAATGTAATCACAGCAGGTTTCCGTCTCGCACTCGACCGTAATGTGACAAGACCAGCGCTGGAAGAAGTACTCAGTCGTGTTTCTGAAGTAAAAGTACAAATACCAGAGCAAAAAAAACTCAAAAGTAAAAGTATCACATGAAAAAATCGACTTAAAGCTGCAATCTGTAACTTTTCCGGTGTAGGGTCCATTATTGCATTGTCTAGAATGTTCCACAGTATAGATTAAACATGAGCAGACAGGACTACACTACATTACAGGTCAGATCTGTGGAGAGGCGCCCCTATTCATAGTATTTTTGAGCAACAAAAACGCCTGTAAAGTCACACCATGGAACATTCCAGGCAAAGCGATAACATCTCCATGGAGACAAGCAGATAGTGGACCCTCCACCAAAAAAGTGCAGATACCAGAGCAAAGAAATAAGTAAAAGTATCACCTGAAAAAATCTTCTTAAAAGTATTAAAGTACCTGTTTAAAAATGTACGTAAAGAGTAAAAGTATTTTGCTCAGATTTTAAGATTTATAAGGCTTCAAATGTATAATTTTGATACAGATTTGTGCTGAATTTTGTTCACCAGAAACTATTTAATAAATATTTATTATTATTATTATTATTATTATTATTATTATTATTATTATTATTATTATTATTATTATTATTGTTGTTGTTGTTGTTTTAGTATTAGTATTAGTATTATTTATTGTTTTTATTATTTTTATTTTATTTTTTTCTAGCTGTTTTTATTTGTATGTTTTTGTTGTTCAAACTTTAAATTAACAACTAAATTAACAACTAGAAAAGCACTCAGAGAGCGCAGACCTCCGCCAAGCCCCATTTAATGCAACGCTAACGAAATTTTCAAAGTGATCCAGAATCCAGGATTTCTTCTGGATCATCACCGAAATTTAATCATCTGTTGGATTTACCATTAGGAACATTTCCTGAAAATTTCATCAAGATCCGTCCATAACTTTTTGAGTTATTTTGCAAACAAACAAACAAACAAACAAACAAACAAACAAACAGACAGACTCAGGCGAAAACATAACCTCCTTGGCGGAGGTACTTAACAAGCACTCCTGTTCAAAAATGCAGTGCAGTAGAAAGTACAGATACCTGCACTCAAATATAGTGAAGTAAAAGTGAAATGTACTTTAGTAAAAGTATTAAAGTACCAGTTTAAAAATGTACTTGAAGCAAACTATAAATGAACAGTGAACAAACACTCCTGTTCAAAAATGTAGTGGAGTAGAAATCTCAAATGTAGTAAAGTATCTGCTAAAAAATGTACTTAAGTAAAGTACAGATACTTCAAATGAATACTTAAGTACAGTACTTTACTACTTTTACTTCGTTAATGTTCCACGACTGGTTGATTACGAGAACCACAAAAAGGTGCACTGTGTAATGGAGACTGGGGTTGTTTCTTTGTCTGGAGTGTTCCACAGTATGGCATTAAACCTTTTTATCTTCATGGAGACCAAACCAGACCAAGTTACAGGTCAGATCTGCGGAGAGGCGACCCCGCTCAGTCAAAATGCCTGTTTTTCTATGTATTTTTGAGCTGTATAAAACACAATGCACCTTTAAGCCTTTATTGTTCTAAAGCTCTCTTTGCAGACTGGAAGTTTAGCTCATAGGAAACTTCGTCTTCTGTTTTTTTTTTTTCTTTTTTTTCACTTGTTGCGTCTTCGAGCTGCATCTGGCGATCTGGTTTTCCTTTACCGTGCAGACTCTCCCCCTCCTCCAAAACGACCTGCGCTGATTGCAGTCTTTAGTAACGTCAGACCCAATCAAACAAACCAAGGAAGTCACCGTTCCCCTCAAATTAACTCAAGAAGAAGAAGAAGAAGGAGGAAAAAAAAACGAAGAGAAGAAGAGAACGCATACGCCATCTCTCCTCCCTTTCCGAAAGTTCTCATTCCCGGTACTGGCTGGGGTCATTTTCATATGACGCAATGATCTTAATTTTTGTTAAAGCTTAAAAACACCTCTTTACTCTGGCGTTGCAGTCCTCTCAGTGCATCTGGATAGAAAACAAGTACTCTATTGTGTTTACATAAAAGTACAGATACCAGAGCAAAAAAATACTCAAGTAAAAGTATCACATGAAAAAAATCTACTTAAACGTGCATTTGTGTAACTTTTCTGGTGCAGGGTCCGTCAAATGATTTTTTTCAAGGGAGATGTTATTGCTTTGTCTGGAATGTTCCACAGTGTGGCATTAAACCTTTCTATCTTCATGAAGACCAAACCAGACCAGGTTAGGGATCAGATCTGCAGAGAGGCGACCCCGCTCACAGTCAGAATGCCTGTTTTTCTAGTTATGTTTGAGTTATAAAACCATTTCTAATTTAAGTAGAGCTGTTTAATGTCACACTGTGGAACATTCCAGGCAGAGCAATGATGTATCCATAGAAACAAGCAGGAGACAGACCCTCACCAAAGTGCAGATACTAAAGCAAAAAACAAAAACTCAAGTAAAGTAAAAGTATCACATGAAAAAAAACGACTTAAAGGTGCATTGTGTAACTTTTCTGGTGGAGAGAAGAAGAAGTAAAAAAAAACCAAGAGAAGAAGAGAACGCACACTCCATCTCTCCTCCCTTTCGCTCCATTCCCGGTACTGGCTGGGGTAATTTTGTGGCCTTAAAGGTTGAGCGCATTCGTAATTTGAGTGACTAAGGCGTAGTAACAACAGAAAGGCAAAAAAACGGGCATCAGTTAGAGCCAAAGTCTGAGGAGACAAACTGAAACTCAAACCTCCACGTCTCTCCGCCCGGCGCAAATGGGCACCGGCAATGTCGAGATAATTCATATAAACAGCCCGTCTCCTCGGTTTAACTGGAGGGGCCTGGCGCTCTCACTCGGAACAATACGCAAACCATTACACTACGATAAACATCAACAGTCTGGGAGTTTTTTGACTTTTTTTTTCCTTTTTTAATTCTCCTCATCTGTTTTGTTTTTCTTCGCATAAGTCTGATTTTCAGGTGTGTAGGACTAGGAGCTGGAATCGTTAGCGACACAATCATTTGCACATGTTGAGAGCGATGTAGCCGTCGCCATGGCGATTGGAGGGGGGTCTGTGTAGCTGTTGCCGTGGCGATGGGAGCGGGTCTGTGTAGCTGTTGCCATGGCGATGGGAGGGGTGTCTGTGTAGCCGTCACCATGATGATTGGAGGGGGTCTGTGTAGCTGTCGCTGTGGTGATGGGAGCAGGTCTGTGTAGCCGTCGCCATGGTGATTGGAGGGGGGTCTGTGTAGCTGTTGCCGTGGCGATGGGAGCGGGTCTGTGTAACCGTTGCTGTGGTGATGGGAGGAGTGTCTGTGTAACTGTCACCGTGGTGATGGGAGCAGGTCTGTGTAGCTGTCGTCATGGTGAAAGGAGGGGGTCTGTGTAGCTGTTGCCGTGGCGATGGGAGCGGGTCTGTGTAGCTGTTGCCATGGCGATGGGAGCGGGTCTGTGTAGCCGTTGCTGTGGTGATGGAAGCAGGTCTGTGTAGCCGTTGCCGTGGCGATGGGAGCGGCTCTGTGTAGCCGTTGCCGTGGCGATGGGAGCGGGTCTGTGTAGCTGTTGCTGTGGTGATGGGAGCGGGTCTGTGTAGCCGTTGCCGTGGTGATGGGAGCAGTGTTCAGACTTTTCCATCAGAGCCGAACCTGGAACAGAATAAACTCTGTCGTGTGATGCAAAAATAAATGAAGAATCCAGACGGCAGAGCTGAAGAAACAGGCCTCAGGTCACAGGGTCAAACATGGCTGTAAAATACTTTGGAAAATTGAATCAAAATATTGTGTATATTATATTTTCTTATGTATTTAAGGGGAGACATTACAGTGGAGGCATTTTTTTTTTTTTGTCAGTTTGGTCTGTTAGCGTACAAGCTTTGTGGGAACAACCAAACTGTCAAGATGTTTTAATGTTGAATTAAATGGAGTTTATAAAGTTATATACACTGTAACTTCAAAGTTCATTTACATATATGTTACATATTATTGTATTTTCCTCCATAGGGACATAAGCCCTTAAAGAAACACCTACTCAAACCAAACTTTACACTCTGAACACGTACTTAACAAAATTTGGACAAAACGTACACAAGGATTTGATCTAATTCTCATAAAAGTCTGATTTATTTAAAAAAAAAAAAAAAAAGTTCTCAAACAAATGAAAAATGTTAACTTTTAGGAAAAGTGAGATTTAGTTTACTCAAACACTAAATAAGATTCTAAATCCTTACTGTACATCTTTTGTATTTAATATGACAACAAAAAATAATAATAATTTATTTTTTGAAATTCATGTCTACTTTGCTCATTTTTACACATAAAATGTCTTGTTTATAAATGAAAACATTACACGATGAAAAACTGGGTACATTTCTTTTCTTACATTTATGTTCGTAAACTATAGAAGAATTTTCAGCCTGATATCTCTGAATTTAAAATGTTTTCTCATCTTAAGTGATTTAAATGAAGACGGAGGAGTATTTGAAATCATTAATCATTAAAATCAGGCCTCCATCTTTGTAGTTTTTGTATCTAGTGTGTGTAGTTGTTTTTTTAGCACATTTCTAATACACAGCCCCACATTAGCCTGGTTTTTGGTTTCTCCTCCTCTCTGGTTCCTTCATGGACGCTCTGCTCTGTTCCTCTGCAGAGATCCTGAAGGTGATCGCGGCTCTCCTGAAGAGCTCCAGCCCCTCCGCAGAGACCATGGAGGTGCGCAGGGTTTTTCTGTCAGACATGATCAAACTCTTCAATAACAGCCGAGAGAACCGCAGGTGAGTGAAGAACTGCTCTGAGATGAACCTGAGGGCCCCGGGGTTCACAGAGCAGGTGAGTGAGGAACTGCTCTGAGATGAACCTGAGGGCCCCGGGGTTCACAGAGCAGGTGAGTGAGGAACTGCTCTGAGATGATCCTGAGGGCCCCGGGGTTCACAGAGCAGGTGAGTGAGGAACTGCTCTGAGATGAACCTGAGGGCCCCGGGGTTCACAGAGCAGGTGAGTGAGGAACTGCTCTGAGATGAACCTGAGGGCCCCGGGGTTCACAGAGCAGGTGAGTGAGGAACTGCTCTGAGATGATCCTGAGGGCCCCGGGGTTCACAGAGCAGGTGAGTGAGGAACTGCTCTGAGATGAACCTGAGGGCCCCGGGGGTTCACTGCCTTTAAAGGGCCCGTATTAACCATCTTCTGAGCCATGTTCTAATGTGGTTTCCTCATCACAAACAGACCTGGAGTTTTGTTTTGTTTCTTTCACACATGTTTGAGAAATCCTGTATTGTTATAAAAAAAAAATAATAATAATAATTTATTTCGAAACAACAGTTACACATGATAAAACAAAAAACACATTTAATTTATAATTTAATTTAATAAATACCATAAAACAGTCAAACAATTACCAAAATGCTACAGGATACGATCAAAGAAATGCTTGCTATAATAATAATAATAATAATAATAATAATAATAATAGTAGTAGTAGTAGTAGTAGTAGTAGTAGTAGTAGTAGTAGTAGTAGTAGTAGTAGTAGTAGTAATAATAATAATAGTAATAATAGTAATAATAATAATAAAAAGACAGTTAACTTTTTGGAGGTCAAGGGGCAGTGAGTTCCAAAGACAGGGGGGCACAAACCGAAAAAGGCCCTGTCCCCTGCAAGAACAAGACATTCGTCACCAGAGCAGAGTGCACGAAGTCCGTCTTAGTCCATCTACTTCTCCAAAAAAGCTCAAAATGCTCTGCTCCACCTTGTGATGTCATGTAATGGTCGTTTTCAAGACGCCTTTCACCTTTTGTTCAGTAGAAATGGGCAGTTCCAGAGGTGAAATCATCAAAATGATTCTAGTGAAGGTGTGGTGAGTTTAAAAACACAGTGGAGCACTTCCTGTATTACCACTTAATGACATCACGATGTTGAACGGAGTGTTTTCTGTTTGAGAGAAGCACTCAGCCTAAATATGCAGGTTTTATTTATTTATTTGGTTTATTTTTACATTAATAAACACGGTCACCCTAAAAACACAAAACACAAAACAGGACAATTGCACGCAACAGTTAAAATAAAAGGCAGTGAGAATACGAACAGACACAATTGTGCGTTAAACGTGTGTGAATGAAACAAAACACAACTCCCGGTCTGTTTGTGATGAAGAAACATTATAACGTAGATCAGAAAATAGTGTAAAATGCGCCCTTTAATTGCCACGTTTACATGAGAGCTTAAATTTCAAATAAAAATAATTTAATTCTGAATAAAAAATGAATTCTGCTTTAAAATGTAAACACTTAATTCATAACGAAAATTATTATTCGGAATTAAACTTAATTCTGAAGTAAGTGGGTGGTTTATTCCGATTTTAAAGTCGAATTAATTTATTCCTCGACCATGTAAACATTTATTCTTCTTAAAAATAATTCCGGTCGTTGGGCACATGCTCGTTGGGTCGTCCTTCTGATCCGGCTCCACCAGTCGTCTCTTCGGACTTTCATCCACTGCTCTTTGGATTTGTGAGCGGGATGTGGGAGTGGGCTGAGGTGGAGCAGCCGTTGACTCAGTTTGTCTTCCTCCTTCTCCGACGCTCTTCCCTCCTCCTCCTCAGCCGACAGACGTAAAGTGTGAGGATAGAATTCTCCAGCTGCTGCTTAATTATCATCGGAACGACTGCGGAAAAAGTTTGTATCACGTTTGTGTCCGCGGCGTAACGACAAACCGAGATGACAAAAAGCCGGTAGCAGCTGAAGTGTGAGTTTTCTTCCAGTCGACGTAAATCCGTTCGTGTCCCTGTCCAATCAGAACCCTTCCCGACCCCAGACGAGGAGCGGAATTAAATAAAACCGATTTAACGTGTTTTCCATGTGAACCTCAATTCAGAATTATTATTTCCATGTAAACGAAGGAAAATATTTTAATTCAGAACAATTAATTCCGAATTTTAAAAAAATCCTGTAAACGTGGCCACTGACTTTGACTTCCTTTGTGTTCGTTGTGTTGTGTTGTGTAACGTTGCGTTGCCTCTTTCAGGAGTCTGCTTCAGTGCTCCGTGTGGCAGGAGTGGATGTTGTCGTTGTGTTTCATCAATCCCAAAAACACAGAGGAGCAGAAGATCACGGAGATGGTCTACGCCATCTTCAGGATCCTGCTGTACCACGCCATCAAGTACGAGTGGGGCGGATGGAGGGTCTGGGTGGACACGCTGTCCATCACACACTCCAAGGTCAGAGAGCTCATTACAGAACGCACAAACGCACACACAGAGACAAACACACACAGAGGAATACACACACACAGACCAAGAAACACATACACCTACATACTCAAACACAGACACAAACAAACACACACACACAGACATTTCTTTTTCTTGTTTCAGTCCAGGGTTTAGTTTGTTTTCGCACTTGTTCGAGTTTTCACACGAGTTCACTCACATGTTTCTGGGTCGTCTCTGCTCAGCGGAGGAAGAATCTTCTGAACGGTGAAAAGTCCTCAAAATGGCGCCTATAAACAGGAAACAGAAAATCATGAATATAAAAGACTCAATATTAATTCTCCTATTTTTTAGATAAATAGATCACACTTTATTATGTCAAAGGAAATACATTTATAATAATAATAATAATAATAATAATAATAACATTAGTAAGTAATTAAATGTATATATTATATATTTTATTTTACAAGAATCAATATCAATGCCATATTTATCTAGTGCTCTGTGTAACGTTTCTGTTGCAGAGGTACATGCCCGTCTCCATGGCAGTGTTATTACTTTGCCTGAAATGTTCCACAGTATGGCATTACATTTATTTATCTCCATGGAGACAACAGTTACAGGTCAGATCTCTGAAAAAAAGGACCCCGTTCACAGTTAGAATGCATTTTTCAAAGTATTTTCTAGCAATAAAAACATTGTAAACGCTGCAATCTTTTTTAAGTGACAATTTAACCATCAATAAATACAAAAATAAATCACACCCATAAACAACCCTTATAATGGCAACAGACATTTTTACTTTTTTAACACAGTAATGAATAAAAATAATTGAACAAAACTGAATTAAAACCATAAATTATATTTCCCATATTTTAATTTGCAGGTTCGACTTTATCGTAAGAATACCATTTAAATCTCGTCTTTCTCCTCTTTCGCCATACGACATTTATCTATTTAGTCTCAGTTTTCTAATTCCAGTAAGTTTGAACGAGCCTTAATTCAATTCATCCAATCGGAGACGCCGTTACTGCGTATTACCTCAGTGTGTCAGTGCCGCAGCTCGGGGCCCATCAGATTACGACTGGGAGCCGTTCTGTGACGATCAGTTAAAAGCCTGTCGTAATGTAAACCAACAGGACCCAGCCCACCAAGCTTTTCCTCTTTATTCAAACACAACCCCGTCTTTTTTTAAATTGTACAGATAAAAATAAACTTCTGGCACTTCTTATTTCCAAAATTCCAGCCCGGAGCGGCGCGTTAGCTCCTCTGTGTTGATATCGCGTTACCGTCCTCTTACCAGCGCACTCAAGTAATTGGCGTTGGTGTCAGATTGTGGTTGGGTTTTTTTTTTTTAAACCTGGCAGATTGAAGCTTAAAGAGTCCGTATTACGCCGTTTCGGATCTGTTCTAATGTCGTTTCCTCATCGCAAACAGACCTGGAGTCGGGTTTTTTGTTTCGTTCACACGTTTAAAGGTGCGTTTGTGTAACTTTTCAACTGCGCAGCAAAAAGTGGAGTTTTAAAACCCACTCACAGAAGCAATTTTAACACTTTCTCAGGGTTTATATGAGTCCAATCTGTTCGAGAGTTAATTTAACATTTTTGGAAATGTTAATTATGTACTTTAATTACATTTAACCCCGAAATCAAGAGTTATATTAACATTTTGAGAGTAAACGGATAACACTTTGTAGGGTTATTCTGATTTAGCTAAACACTGATCTGCCTGGAATGTTCCACAGTGTGACTTTAAACGGCTTTACTTTACATTTATTCAATCACAGGTGGTTTTACAGCTCAAAAACACCTAGAAAAACAGACATTCTGACTGTGAGCGGGGTCGCCTCTCCACAGATCTGACCTGTAACTTCAACTTGGTCTAGTTTGGTCTCCATGAAGATAGAAAGGCAATAAGTTAATAAGACAAAAGCGCTTGACGGCTTCTCCACCGGAAAAGTTACGCAATGCACCTTTAACACACAAACTCTGCATATTTAGTTCTTCTCTCAAACTGAAAACACTCTTCCACCTTGTGATGTCATGTGGTGTTACAGGAAGTGCTCCACTGTGTTTTTAAACTGCACACACCTTCACCAGAATCATTTGGATCATTTCAGCCCTGGAATTTCCAATCTTCACGAAACAAAAAGCACTTTAGTAACTTTAGTAATGTAAATGTAATAAACAATAATATGCAAAATTTATACGTACCTCTGTTTTATAATATTATAATAGTTTAATGTACATTTTTATCTAATACTTGCTGATGGAACACTGATCAGATGCTAAAACTGCATTTTGTGTACAATAAAACTACCGCTTCATGACATCACAAGGTGGAACAGAGCATTTAGAGCTTTGGAGATGGACAGACTAATAATAATAAAGATATTAATAACAAAACACAACTCCAGGTCTGTTTTTGATGAGGAAACAACATTATAACATGACTTTAACCTCACAAAAGTCGAGTATTTTGCGTAATATAGGACCTTTTAAAGTAGTTCCAGTGGTATGAGCAGCTCCGGTAGTGTGTCGTGTATGTGCTGTGCCCGGCTCTGTCCAGCAGGGGGCGCAGGCAGACCAGCTGGAAGACATTAGCAGTGCCGGGACGCCCCTCAAATCTCGCCGTCTCACTGCAGCTTCAGACAGCGTGGAAGTGAGGCGGGACTGTAAATGAAAGTGTCACGGTGAGCGGCGTTTGGAGAGGAGCAGAGGAGCTGGAGTTTGTGTTTGAGGGACTCGAGGGGGAAAGGGAGAGTCTGGGATAGAGGAAAGAGTGAAACCACCGTCACAAGTGCAAACAAATATGACAGAAACAAGGTGTGTCCGTGTATTTTTCCATGTTTTTGTTAGATCCACTGATGGGTGTTTTTTCATGGATGATGCAAATACCGATTGTATGAATACAGAACAACTGATGGCCAATGAGCTTTACCGACATATCTTGGACTTATTTTGATTTTTAAAATAATAATAATAATAATAATAATAATAATAATAATAATAATAATTATTATTATTATTATTATTATTATTATTATTATTATTATTATTATTGTTATATTTTTTATTTTATTTTATTTTTTATTATTATTGTATTGTTGCTGCAAAAAAAAATCTTATTTTTTCCCGAAATGTTTTTTTTTTTTTTTAAACCACAAAAACATAACATAACATAACATAAAGCTGTGTAGTCACATTTTGAGCAGCTGTCTCTTTGTATTAAGTGTTAAAGCTGCACTATGCAACTTCTAAGGTGTCTCGTCTCCATGATGATGTTATTTATTTGCCTGTAATGTTCCATAGTAGGGCATTAAACATATCTAACCTTACATTTGGTCAGTTACAGGTGTTTTATAGCTCAAAATACCTAAAATAGCATTAATTCTTACCATGTGCAGGCTCGCGTCTCCATAGATCTGACCAGTAACTTGTCTCCATTGTGTTATTAGGTTCTTTTTTGTTTTCCTGCCTGACAGTTTCGACTGCGGATTAAATTATCGGAAGACCATATGAACCTCATTGGACTGTCTCCGTTGTGATGATCGAGTTTATGGAATAATTAAGGCACGACGGTAACATCTCCATGGAGACGGGCAGGCAGCAGGCTCTCCACCAGAAAAGTTACACAGTGCAGCTTTAATATTAAGATTTGGGTGGGTTTTTTAAGATCGACCAAAACTAAATATCAGTCTGTGTTGGAGATTTAAGTCCGATATCCGATACACTAAAAAGACCAAACGATATATCGATCGATCTCTAGTTTTTGTTTTTATCGTCTTTGCACTTCTGAGCATCGCAGAACCGTCTGAACAGCTCCCCCTAGTGGAGTGTTTAAAACCCACTTTTACTCTCTGGTTTTTAACACTGCGTGAGTTGTGTGGTCCTCTGTGTTTTTTATTTATTTTACTTACTGCTGTTTTATGATTTTTATGGCTTTGTTTTTGTTTTGTTTTTTTACTGGTTTTGTTTTTTTTAGGACACATTTTTAGCAATTTACCTTTTTTTTGTTTTCATTTTATGATTTCTGTGCAGCACTTTGGGAACTGTTTTGTTTGTAAAATGTGCAGTTTAAATGAAGTGGATTTGGATTTGGATTTAAACAAAAATATTGAAACAGTATGCAAATATTTACTCAAAATTAAAAAAAAAAAATCTAATATGGGGATCTCGTGCCACAAGATTATATACACAAGAAAAAAATGATCTTGTGAGATGTTTTCCTAATTTTTTTTTTTTTTTTTTTTTTAATGTTTGGATTGGAAAAATAGAATACTGGCAAGTTACATTTTTTGAGAAGCTGTACTCCCAAAAAGTAGAGCTACAGTGACAGCAGAAATATTAAATAAAGTAAATCAAAAAATGGTGAATCTAAAATTGGAATCTCGAAGATCCAACCTCGTGTCTCGTCTTGTGGAAATTGTATCTCGTCCCACTCCTCATATTCACATAAACATGCATAGTCCTGTTACGATAAATAATGAATACTGAAAACTGGAACAATATATAATTTTTTTTTTGGAGGGGGTCAATATTTATCATGCGTATTTTAAAAAATTTTCTTTGTACTAGTGGGAATTTTCGTTTTTTTCCCTGTAATCTGATACAGTTTGAGCTGTCACGTAGAGCGGGTTACACCAAAATGACGAGGCTCACTGCAGCAGTTACAGAGAGAGGGGTGACGATTTTTCAATGTAAAGTGAATTGGAGCCAGAGCTGATGGAGCCAGAAGCGCGCCCATGTTCACTTCCTGTTAGCGGGTTAGCTGTGTTCATGTATATAAACAGTCTATGATGTAAGACCCTGTTAGACAGTGGAAGGTGCAGTGTTCTCTGTGCTGGGCCCTTGTTTTTGTGTGGAGTGGGAGGCGGCGGGTGCGGCAGGTGCGGCGGGTGCTAGCCTCCGAGATACATGCATCTGCTATAAAAAAAGCAAAAGAAACTCAATTGCAATTTTATTGTCCCGTTTGATAGATTTCCTGCCACCTTTGTAGCAGCGCAGCCGTTTGTCACTGCTGCTCTCCTCCCAACGCTGCAGGCGCACACAAACGCACACAAACGCACACTCACTGCACACACAAATGCACACTCACTGCACACAACACACACAAACGCACACTCACACAAAAGCACACTCACTGCACATGATAGACACACATACTTGTATATACACACAAACGCACACTCACAAATGCATACGCACACATACGCAGACACTCACACACAGCTCAGTGTTTGATTCTCAGATTTGTATTTTTCCCAGTCAAATACTGAAGTGTAGTTGTGCCTCTTGTCAGCCGGTTTAACGGCATTACAGAGCTCCAGTGTGTGTCGCATCAAAAACAAAACATATTCTACATTTTATTTACATTTTAAAGGTTCTATATCACACAAAAATGACTCTTGTGAGCTTTAAGTCATGTTATAATGTTGTTTCCTCCTCAAAAACAGACCTGGAGTTGTGTTTTGTTTCATTCACATGTTTGAGTAACTCTTTATTATCAGTCTGTTTACATCTCCAAAGCTCAAAACGCTCTGCTCCACCTTGTGACGTCATGAAGTGGTAGTTTTCAAGTGAACAGCTCCTTTCACCTTTAGTTCAGTTCCAGGGCTGCAAATTATCCAGATGATTCTAGTTCTGGTGTGTGGAGTTTTTAAAAAAAGAGAGAAGAAATGTGCAGGATTTGTGGGTTAAACGTGCAAATGAAACAAAACACAACTCCAGTTTTTGATGAAGAAACAACATTAAACATAAATCAGAAAATCCCGTAATATGAGCCGTTTAATACCAGATTCATTAGTGCCCCTTCTGTGTGTCGTATAATCATTTACATGCAGGAGCTGTCTCAGGTTTGAACCCAGATGTGGCTGCAGCTGTGCTCTGCTCTCGTCACTTTGAACAGGATCATCTAATTGTCCTCTACACAGCTACTGTTTCTGTTTTCCTTTGTAATTCGGCGGCAGGTTACATAACAGCCTTTATTTCACTACAGTGTGCGACTTCACCTGTGAGCGCAGTGACTTAAAGGTGGACGTATGGAGATGTATTGACAAGTGAAGAAACAAAGGGGGCGATAGTGAGGAGCCAATGCACATGCATCAAGAGCTGTCCAATACGGTCTCTTCATGATTCACTTCCTGTGTGTGTTTTAAATCACTTTGTTTATATTAGGCTTTAGAAATGTTCTGTATACTTTGATAACACAGAGTACATTTGAGAGTCGAATCAGCCTGGAGAGAGTCGGAATATTAAGAGCTGCCGCATTAAACGGCTCGTATCGCAATATTTTCTGATCTATGGTAAAAGGAGAAATTCAGTTTGTCAACTGGACAGAGTTTATTTGGTTGAATACGTTTCTCAGCTCATCCAAGCTGCTTCCTCAGTTCTGGTCAGACGCAGGTGGACACTGCTTTATATCTGCCTGAAGGGGGCGCTAACTACAATGAAATGACTCTGAGACACACATATTTGTTTACAGTTTCTGTTAGTCATGTGAGTCTATTCAATATGGAGTGGGAGTGGGGGAGTAGTTAGCATATCCATTCAGGGCCATGATGGTGTTTTCACACCTCTGGACATGTCCTGGCTAGTCCCATTGTTTTCCCAGTTTGTTTTGATTTAGGTTTGAGGATAGAGTTATAGATGGGAGACAGATGATGTCTGAGACCCCCATTTCTGTTCAAGGAAGGATTCTCTTTCTTGACAAAAATAGCCTCTTTAACTCATATTTAACAGGCCCACCTAACAGAAACTGTAGCTCTTCCCTTCAGGCAGATATAAGGCAGTATTCGACCAAATAAACTTTTGTCCAGTTGACAAATTGAATTTCTCCTTTTGCTGTGGATTCTACCTGGACAACTGAGGGATTCTGCACACTTTTCTGATCTATGTTATAATGTTTCCTCATCACAAACAGACCTGTTTAGAGTAATATATAGGACCTTTAATTCATAATACATCACATACAATTCTCATGCGTAAAAGAGTCTGAGAATCGTTAACCAATGGATGTTTTAATGGAGTGTTGTGCAGTGTTTTTCACCTCTGGCCCATGATATACTGCCAGTTTATGAGATATAGAGTCGTACTGTTTGTTCTTATGTGAATCAGTTAGAGATCGACTGATACGGGTTCTTTCTTGATCAATGCCAATACAGACTGTTTACAATCCAGAGAAACCGATGGCTGATATTTTTGGGCTGATGATATTGATTATTTTCCTCAAATTATGTAAATGGCAAACGGTCAGTTTTACACAATACAGTACACACTAATACATTTTGACAGCAGAAATATTAAATTAAGTAAATCAAAAATGGTCTAAAAGTCTAAAATTGGGAACTGAATTACACAATGTATTTATTGTAGCTTAAATAATGTCAAAATCTCGTTGGGTCGTTCTCGTAGATCCAATCTCGTGTCTTGTCTCATTTTGTGGAAATTGCTTCTTGTCCCACCCCTAGTAACAATATGTTTGTATTTAAAGAGTACATAAAAAACAAGTTAATCGGACAAAATTTAGGAATAATTCTTATAAAAGAAGCTTAAACATTAAAAGTGTCGGTCCGTTCAGTGAGAGATCCTGAAAACCACAGCCTCGGTCTCAGCGGCCGCACGTGACATTGATTTTGGAGGACGAACTACATTTAGCTGATCTGATTAGCGCACGCTGCCCTCCCCATTTCCCCTTTGTTTTGTGGTTACTCCCTATCTATTGATCTTAATAGGGACTCCCTGGCTGCCTCTGCGGGGGTCTCCCAAGATCAGCGCTCTGCTCCTTTCTGCTGAGTGTCTGTGCGGCTGCTGCAGTGAAGAAATACGCTGTTTAAACTGGACTAAAATGACAAAAAAACCACAAAAGATGACATGTAAACGAATGCAAATACGTATATAAAACAATAATACCACTTATCCTGCGAAAAGTCTGTTTAAAATTCCAAATTTTGAACTAAAATGGCCTGTATTTGTTAAGAGTTTGATATGTCTTGACGCGTATAAATAAATATCGTGATTGTCAACAAAATATTCCATGTGGACACTTTAATCCCACTTTAAATCATGCCTTTAAATGCCTAAACTCTGCCCACATCCACGTTTTATACAGAGCTGCCAAACTGAGCGGTTGGCAATTATTATCTATTATTTTATTTCACTATTTTGTCTTTGAATCAAGAAATGAACCTGAATAACGGACCTTCTTTCCCTGAGATCTACTTGGCTGGACAGTCATGTGTGATGTCATGTAGTACCTGAAAGTGGCACTGGAGACAGCGCACACTCAATTTTTGATTGTTTTTACATGGAAAGCTTCAAATAAACCTAGTCTGGACTAAAATTGCCTAAAAAAATGGCTTGGGACAGGTCATACACAATAGAATCAAATAAAAAGGTGATTTAGTGTTGAGTTCGATTATTAACCTTTTTTCCTTGAGCGATTGGCAAATGTATATGTATATATATATATTTTAGCCTTTTTAACTACCTATTAGACGCTTCCTGGATGATTTCCCGTATTTTGTCAAGCCAAACTTGAAGGTCACTTATAGTAAATAAAAAGCACATTTGTATTTTTACATACAGTAATTTGTTTTCCCAACCCGCCATCTTCAATTATCGGTTTTAAAGTTCCTCTACATCGGAACTCCTCAAAAATATTTCAAAAAGTGTGAGTGACATCGGAGGTCAGGGTTTAGGGACAAAAAACAGGCACAAAAATGTTAAAATTCTGTGTTTTTAAAAGGTGGATTGCGTTACTTTTCTGGCGGAGGGTCCGTCGAACGCTTTTCCCCATGGAGATGTTCTTACTTTGTCTGGAATGTTCCACAGTATGGCATTATTCTATCTTCATGGAGACCAAATCGGACCAAGTTACAGGTCAGATCTGTGGAGACGCGACCTCGCTCAGAATCAGAAAGTTGTTTTTGTAGGTATTTTTGAGCTATAAACCCACCTGTAATTGAATATATGTAAAGTACTGCTGTTTAATGTCATACTGTGGAACATTCTAGGCAGAGCAATGACATATCCATAGAAACGAGCAGGTTACATAGTGCGCGTTTAAGTGTGTTTTAGTCAAATGAATAGTCCAACCTGTCATAGGCACTTTGGCGTAGCCTTATTAGACTCTTCCTGGATGATTTCCCATTTTACGTCAAGCCAAACATGAAGGTCACTTATAGGAAATAAATGGGACCTGTAGATTTTTACATAAAGTCGTTTGTTTTCCCAACCCCGCCATCTTCTTCTTTTTCTTCTTCTTCTGCTGCGTCCACTTAAAGCATGTTACCTGTCACATTAGAACTGCCCACGTGAATGTTTCAGAATCGTACCATCGCAGTTTCCATGCTCCTCTAAATCAGATTTGTCCACTTACGCTTGCACTGTATAATGTATATTCTAAATCGTAGCTATAGGTTCTTTAAAAAAAAAACCCCACAAGCGTTTACAGCAGTCTGGGGCTAATGGTTACTGGATCGCTAACTGAGGCCCATTTAAAGCAGGCATACATCATGTTAATGTACAGACTACATCCTGGATCCATGACGTGATGTTTCGCTCAGCTCTCCGCCTGTTTTTTTCCGTTTTTTTCCGTACGCGGGTATGTTTAATTGCAAAAAATAAATAAAAGCCCGTCAAATTATGCTCAAACGAATGGAGTGGAAGGTCTGGTTCTGTGATCAGTGAAATGAAAAAAGAAAAAGAAAAAAGAAGGGAGTGAAGGAGGAGGAGTAGTGATGCGTTTAGAAGAGAAAACAGCTATAGATTTCCACTCAGTGCTCCTCACTAGCGAAGATTAATGGGCGTCTGTGTAGCGGGCTAATTTAGAACAATAACGGCTAATTCATTACAAATAACTAGCTTCTTTCGCTCTCACTTCGACGCTGTTTTTGCTTTTGATCGTTCCTTTGTTCCCTCCTTCGTCCTCTGTCCAAACAACCTCAGGTTAAAAGTGCACTGTGGAACTTTTCAGGTGGAGGGTCCGTCCAAAGCTTTTTTTCCATGGAGATGTTACTGGTTTGTCTGGAATGTTCCACAGTATGACATTAAACAGCTCTACTTTATGTTTATTTAATTCCAGGTGGTTTTATAGCTCAAAAAACAAACAAAAAAACATTCTGATTGTGAGCGGGGTTGCCTCTCCACAGATCTGACCTGTAACTGTCTGGTTTGGTCTCCATGAAGATAGTTAAAGATACTTAAAGGAGATATAAGTGAATTTTTTAGAGTCTGGGCACCTGGAATAATACGCTAACAAAATGATTTGTAAATGAAAAATAATTAAAAGAATAAACATAAAAAGTACCTGTACACTAGTCTGGCCCCAGGAGCCCCTCACCATACACCTTAAATTAAATTAAATTAAATTAAATTAAATTAAATTAAATTAAATTAAATTAAATTAAATTAAATTAAATTAAATTTTATTTTATTTTATTTTATTTTATTTTATTTTATTTTATTTTAATCAAATCTAATCTAATCTAATCTAATCTAATCTAATCTGCTTGTGTTTGAGAGAGTCCAATGTGCATGTCTTTACTATAAATAAAACGATTGAATAAATGAAGATAGAAAGGTTTAATGCCATACTGTGAAACATTCCAGACAAAGCAACAACATCTCCATGGAGAAAAGCATTTGATGGACCCTCCACCAGAAAAGTTACACAATCCACTTTTTAAAAACACAGAATTTTAACATTTTTGCGCCTGTTTTTTCCCCCTAAACCCTGACCACCGATGTCACTGGTAACTCTGTAAGTCAATTAGAACGATCCTTTTTGAAATATTTTTGAGGAGTTCTGATGTAAAGGAACTTTAAAATCAATAATTGAAAGATATGGTGAAAGAAATGCACTGAGAATTTAAGTTTTGAATATTTGTTTAATGTCATACTGTAAAACATTCCAGACAAAGTAATTAAAAAAAAAAAATTTGATGGACGCTCCACCAGAAAAAGTTACACAATGCACCTTTTAAAACACAGAATTTTAATGTTTTTGCACCTGTTTCTGTCCCTAAACTCTAAAAGTTCCGATGTAGAGGAACCTTAAAACCAACGATCGTCAAAAATTTAATGAAAGAAATGCAATGATAATTTAAGTTTTGAATATTCGTTTAATGTCATACTGTGAAACATTCCAGACAAAGCAAAAACATTTTCATCTCCATGGAGAAAAGCTTTTGACGGACCCTCCACTTAAAAAGTTACACAATACACCTTTAAAACCACAACGCAAATGAGCCCAGGTTCACCCCTTCCTCCTCCTCCTCCTCTTCTTCTTCTCTCTCCAATCTTTGACTTCCTGTCCTCCGAGCCCAATGATTAATGCAAGGGTCTTAAATTAGGCGTGGGAGGATTTGCCAATATTGGACACGCACGCGGCGTGGCTAGCAGACAAACGCTAATAGCATGTAGCGCTAATCTTTGACCGCTTACATGGACAGGCTCTTCCTCAAACGCCACTGTCCGTATAGACGAGCAGTCGGGCCGGTGCTGTATCTGATGAAGAGGGGAGTGATGGGGGTTAATGGGCTGTGGTTAGCTGTATATAAGCGAGGCAAAAGTTTAAATATGGTTCAGTTGACGACAAATGGTCCCCATGGTAACCAACGCGCGGTAATAAGGCGAAAACTGCTTAGCGCGTCCTGAATCTGTAATTTGACACTTCCCTCTGGAAGGTGCTGAAGACGACAGAAGAAAAGATAATTAAAAAGACCAGAGGGAGCAGAGTTCATCCGCATATGAGTTTAGAAAATGATTAGAACCTGTTGATACCTTGCAGTTGATGTCATCCACAGTCCCTGCTAACTGTAGGCACTACTCCGTCTGAGGTTTTGTTAGAATTCAAAGGGCCCATTTTACTCTGTTTTCTGATTTATGTTGTAATGTTGTTTCCTCGTCGTCGTGTTTTGTTTCATTCACACATGTTTCTCCAGATTTAGGCAGAGTTCTTCTCTCTAGCTGAAAACTGTTCCACCTTGTGATGTCATGAGGTAATACAGGAAGTGCTCCACTGTGTTTTTAAACTCCATACACCTAAACTAGTAACATTTGGATAATTTCAGTCCTGGAATTGCCGATCTCTACTGAACTAAAGGTAAAAGGTTGAGGCTAACTTGAAAACTACTGCTTCATGACATCACAAGGTGGAACAGAGCATTTTGAGCTTTGGAGATGTAGACAGATGAATAATAAAGGGTTACTCAAACACAAAACACAACTCCAGGTCTGTTTTTGAGGAGGTATCAACATTGTAACACGATTTAAAGCTCACAAAAGTCAATTTTATGTAATGTAGGACCTTTAATCTGAGCTTTATTTCAACACAATCTAACCAAAAAGAACAAGTGAGTTGATTTTTACTGTCAAACAAGTATCTCACACATAAAATTCCAGTCACAAACTAGCTACCAGTTTTCAGTTAGTGACTCGCACCTTTTTGTTGAAAACCGAACTCCATTTTGTATTTTTTCTTGAGTTTTTAGACAGTCATCAGTTTTTGGCAGTGTTTGCTAAGGTAAATAATTTCCCCTGCGGCGCAATAAGGTTCGTCTAGGTCTTAAGTATGCATTGTTTCTCCATGGTTACTGATGAACATTCCGCCATAGACGTACATGTAGAACACCCCCACTGCAAAGTATCAATACGCGGGTTTCATTGTGGCTTCGTCAACAGATCGTAGACTTATTGGACGTAGCGTTTTGACAGGAGGAGGTGGAGTGAATTCTATTGATTATCCACTGACAATGGACGGTATTATCCATTATTAAGCAGTGTTGAGGCGTGTTCTCCCAGACCACAAGCCTCTACGTTCAAACTGCAATCAGCTTTTTATTATTTATTTATTTATTTCATCTGACTGGCCCACAGCATAAACATACTGTGATTTATTTAAAGAGGGGGTATTATGTGATTATTTTTATTATTTTTTTTAAGCTGTCTACCATGTTATAATGTTTCCTGAAGTGGTTTTAGAGTCATCCATGCAAGCGATCTCACCTGGGCCCTATTCAAACCTTCCTTATGGTTAGCTGTAAGATTCTGTACAAGGCTCCACCCACAAACCTACGTCACCCATGCTCCCACACGATAATTCTCCATAAATACACAAAAACATGACACCATTAGCGGGATGCACACCGATTGTGTGTTAGTGCTCTAAAGGGGGAGTGATTATAAAAACTAAAATGATAAAGCTGTTAATACGTTGTTTTCTGACAAAATCACTCATCATGATCTTTTGACGTAGACACAAAACACACAAAACCCACCAGAACACCTCCAGATCTGGAGGAGAGTGGACAGGGCTGAGAAGCTACAGGAAGGGGAGCATTAAGCTGGGTCAGGTGGCTCCTTTGAGAAAAGTCTAGATCAGCAGTGTCCAGTGGAAAACAGCGGAAAGAAAACTGGATCTGATGAGGAAGAGATGGAGGAAGGAATAAAATGAGGGTCAGAGAGATGGAGAGATCAGGTGCTGGTCCAGAGGAGGAGGTGGAGGAGAATAAAGATGATGGTGTCCACTACCTGCCGAAGAACAACATTCACCATTACCCCTGGGCCTTTTCACCTTTATGAAGAAGCTGAGGAAGATGGAAGCAGCTCAGCTCAAATTGTCCCCCCCCCAGTTTGAGAATCACTTTGCAGCTATGTCATCAACATTCCCTGGGGGTGTGATGCTAATGTAGGCACTGCTCTGTCTGAAGCTAAACTTGAATGTGAGCTTTATTTTAACACAATCTGACCATAAAGAACTGACTTGGTTAACCTAAACATGACCATGAATGCTTGTACTGATCACAGTCTTCTGAAAATGTGTTCTTTAAATCCATTTTGCATTTTCTCTTGAGTTTTCACACAATCCTAAAAGTTTTTTGGCAGTATTTGCTATTGTGTACATTGTGTCTCCATGGTGACGGCTGAACAAATTTTTACTATCTTGAAAATGTAAAAAACGGTTCAGTTAAAACGGTTTGCAGTGGTTCACAGTTATTCCTTAAGCCTTCCAAACGTTTTAATTAGTCACTACCATGAGTTTACTCTTTTGCCAAGACGGTAAAGCTAACAGAACCTAACGCATGCTAACGTGCAGTTCCTGATGATTATAAACACGTTATAATTAGACGCAGACGCCACGCAGGTCAAATTAATCTCAAAAACGTGAGAAAATTATGTCATGGTTTACAATTTTATTAACTGATCTTCTGTTTATCCAGGTGGCGTTTGAGCAACACAAGGAGAGTCTGGCTCACATGTTCCGTCAGTACCAGAATCAAGAATCATCTTCCACCATTCGCTCCATCTCTCTGGCCAGCCAAAGCTCTGAGACCATGGACTTCGTCAATGGCCCACCTTCAGAAGAAACTGCCCCCTCCACTGTCATTGAACTAACTGTAGACCAAAACTCCCAGAAGCCCCTTGAATCTGCCCCAAGTGAAACCCGTCAGGAGGGGGCAGAAGAACGGGAGCAAACTTCTATAACTGTGTCCAATATTTTAGCGAGAGGTGAAGAGGACATTAAAACAGAAGAGTCAGAAGCTGCACCCAGCGTTGAGGTTCTACCAGAAGTTGAAGAAGATAAAGAAACATCGGTAACGGACAGTGCTATAACTGACGAGGAAAAATCCGAAATTGAGAAAGGCGAGTCGTCAGTTTCCATGACTGAAGACTCTGTGAATGAAGTGGAAGCCGAGCAGCCAGTGTCTTCAGAACAGCAGGACGTTCATGAGAAGCCATTTTGTGATTCAGAAGTAGCGAAAGATAACAGCGCAATAGAAAGAGCAACCGTTGTCAGTGACGGCTTGGCGTCTTCCGTTAGCGACCATGTGCAAGCTAGCGATACTGTGGAAAGCCATGAAGAGCCAGGGGTTGCTCCGAATGGAGAAGATGGCGTTGTTAAAGATGAAGAAGTCGAAGAAGAGGAGAAGAAAGTTGAAGCAGATAAAGAAGAACCCACAGAGGAGAAAGAGGTGTCTGATACGGAAAGTCAAAAGTTGGATTCTCTGCAAGAAGAAGTTGTAGAAACAGCCAAAGATGAACCTGCAACTGAGCAGTCTTCCTCTACACAGCCCACAGCGGAAGAACAGCCTTCCACAAGCTCAACAGCGCCATCTATAGGACAGGAGGAGACAGGAGAACAAGCAAATCAACCTCCAGAGACAGTTGCAGTAACCACAGAAGAAGGTGCATCCTCCAAAACTTCTCAAGAGGACCTACCACCTGCCAGCCCTGTCAAAAAGGAGAGTGTAGACTCAACCAGCAAAACCAAAGAGATTAAAATAGCCAGACTAGATGTTTCCAATGTGGCCGTAGACACAGAGAGACTGGAGCTGAAGGAGACCTCAACAACGGTATGTCCAAACTTTTGACTTGTAAAAGACATTCTGAATTTCAGTGGGACTTCCTGGTTAAACAGAGTTTTTTTTTGCAGAACACGAGTCAGAGCCAGCCTGCAGCCTCAGCCTCAGATCATCCCAGAGACAGCAGCTCCTCGGCCCCTCGCTCCACCATGTTCCGTATCCCAGAGTTCCGCTGGTCGCACATGCACCAGCGCCTCCTCACAGATCTGCTCTTCTCCATCGAGACTGATGTGCAAATGTGGAGAAGGTAAAACATCCACTGCCTTAATAACAAAGGCTAGCCTGTATGAAGTGGTGTGATTAAAAGCGCTGTACTTGATTTTTACTGTCGTAAAAATGTGAAAAACAGACTTTTTAAATATGTTTTTTTCTTAAGCGGCCCAAATATATTCCACACTTTCTGAGTTTATGAGCGTTTTTCACAAATTTATGAAGCCAGAGTGGAGTTTTGCAGTCACATCAATGCCAGGAACATCCATCATACTAACAGCGCCCTAAAAATGCACAATAAAACCGCTTCGTATTTAGATATAGGACACAGCTGTCTCACTTTGACCATAAGAGCTGCTTTTACAATATATCTGTACTGGGGCAAAACTAAACAAAGTAAGTTGATTTTAAATAGTGCTGTTAAACTAAGTGTAATCATCCAGAAGTTACACAATGGTCTGTTATGTACAATTGTATATGTATTATAAGTAACCGACAGTTACTGTATTCCTGTACGCTGTAGTTGACCGAAGAAAATCTTGGTTGACTAAAGTTCTGATTATTCAACAAAAAAATGAGCGTGGCATTTGACCCAAACATTCACAGGACAGAAACGAACCTTTCCTGAATAGTTTTAGAATGATCTTGAGCTGAATCTGAACATGTATAAGAGCTCATAGACTAGTATACACCCATGGACCTGGTTTAGACCTGGTTTAGACCTGGTTTAGACCTGGTTTAGACCTGGACTTACCTGGACCACTGAGGGATTACACAGATATAAGACCAATGGGAATATTTAAAGAAAGTACTACGATTTAATGTTGAAAATTACATTCTCACATTCTATTGTCTAAATGGTATCAGTATTGAGTCTATTCCTTAGATTTTTAAATTTTAGTATCATGACGACACTAGTCTCACACTTTGTTTTTCTCGTCAGTCACTCCACAAAGACGGTCCTGGACTTCGTGAACAGCAGTGAGAACGTGGTGTTTGTGCACAACAGCGTTCACCTCATTTCTCAGGTGGTGGACAACCTCATCATGGCCTGTGGAGGAATCCTGCCTCTGCTGTCTGCTGCCACCTCCTCCTCTGTGAGTGTGTGTGTGTGTGTGTGTGTGTGTGTGTGTGTGTGTGTGTGCGTGTGTGTGTGTGTGTGTGTGTGTGTGTGTGTGTGTGTGTGTGTGTGTGTGTGTGTGTGTGTGTGTGTGTGTGTGTGTGTGTGTGTGTGTGTGTGAGAGAGTGAGAGACGAAGAGACAGGAGGGAAGAAAGAGAGAAATGGGGAGAGAGAGGCAGGCAGACAGAGGGGTAGAGGGAGGGGAGAGTAAGATGGAGAGAGAAAAGGAGAGAGACATGGAAGGGAGAGAAAGAGAGAGGAATAGGGAGAGAGGAAGGCGGACAGAGGGGTAGAGAGAGGGAAGAGTAAGATGGAGAGAAAAGGGAGAGAGATATGGAGGGGAGAGAGAGGAATAGGGTGAGAGGAAAGAGAGAGGGAGAGAAAGGGAGAGTAAGATGGAGAGAGAAAGGGAGAGAGACATGGAGGGGGGAGAGAGAGAGAGAGAGGAAGGTGGACAGAGGGGTAGAGAGAGGGGAGAGAAAGGGAGAGAGACGTGGGGGGGAAGAAAGAGGAATAGGGAGATAGATGAAAAGGGACAGAGGGGTAGAGAGAGAGGAGAGTAAGATGGAGAGAGAAAGGGAGAGAGACATGGAGGGGGGAGAAGGGAAGAAAGGAATAGGGAGAGAGAGACATGGGGAGAGGGAGAGAGAAGGAGGGGAAAGAGAGAGCGAGGAAGAGAGGGGAGAGTAACTGGGAGGGAGACAAGAGAGAAACAGAGAGATTGGGGGAGAGGGGGACGGAGAAGGCGAGAGGTAAGAGGGAGGAAGAGGGAGAGAAAGGCGGGGGGAGGTACTTTCATTTTTGGCTCTATATTTTCCCAGAGGCGGAGAGAGGTGGAGAGAGAGAGTGGGACAGCTACTTTCATATGTGGTTCCATATATCCAGAGAGTGGGAGGGAGAGATGGAGGGAGAGATGGAGGGAGAGATGGAGGGAGAGATGGAGAGAGAGATGGAGGGAGAGCTATTTTCATCTGTGGCTTTATACACCCAGAATGTAAGGTATCCATCCACATTGACCTTTCCCAATCGCATTAGCTACAGTTAGCCGCTTTGCTAACGTTGTTACCGTGTTTCCATGACCCCAGTGACTGCGGCTCTCCCACATAATTCTTTAGTTCTGCCATTGACCCGCTGTCAGAGAAAAGGGGCTTTGTGCGCACACTACAATTCAATTACTACCTTTGTGTTCCCAGAAATAACAAGAAATAACATGCAGTACTATATAGATTTGATAAAGGGAAGAAAGTCCTGCAGTAGCTCGTGCATGACGTCATGAAGAAAAAGACAAATCACAATTTTAAATCTGCATTTCACGATCTCATAATATAAAAGCTAAATTTCATCTGTTGTCCTAAGTAAAGCCAAAAAGAGGTAAAAAAAGGGGGGTATTTCACTTATTTGGGGTAGTAACTGCTGACACACAGGAGGGTTTGAATAGGGCCTGGGAGAGATCGCTAAATGACTCAAACATGCATGGATTTTGTATAATACCTCGTCTTTAAGGACTTTTTTTTGAAGGTTGAGTTGTTGTCACAGTTTCTAATGTGCTCTGCCAGTGTATTCCAAATTTCTTCTCCTTTGATGACACCGCCATGTTTGTCTTTCCATTTTATTCACGAGTGGGTTCAAATAAATCTCACTTCTTCCCACTCCATTTCAAGCATCAATATTTCATTTTTATGAGTCAATCTCAGACTCAAATAGTACAGACTGCATTCATCTCGTTTGTTCTGCTGTGACATAGTTCGAAATAATTTTCTTAAACTTTACTTATTTTACTTATGTTATTTACTTTATTTACTCTCTTACTTTACTTACTTACTTTTACTTACTTTATTTACTTACTTTACTTCCATTATTACTTTACTTAACTTGCATTACTTACTTTACATATTTGCTTTACTTAGATTACCTACTTTACTTACTTTATGTACTTTTCTTACATTACTCGCGTTACTTTTCTTACATTACTTTTTGTTTACAGCACGAGTTGGAGAACATCGAGGCGTCCCAGGGCCTGGCTTTGGAGGCTTCAGTCACGTATCTCCAGCGCCTGGTGGGTCTGGTGGACGTCCTGGTGTTCGCGAGCTCTCTGAACTTCACCGAGATCGAAGCGGAGAAGAACATGTCCTCTGGAGGCATCCTACGACAGTGCCTGAGACTGGGTGAGGGTTTTGCATTTGTAGAAGATTTTTAATGGTTTATTTTACCAGGGCTGTAGGCGACTTAAGAAATTCTTGTTGGACTAAAGACATGTCCTGCTGATTGATTATTATTTAATAAACTGTAAACCTTAAATTAAACCTGCCTTAAATAAGATTTGTATAGATATGTAATTGTTACTGCACAATATCCCTGCTTTGCAAGTAAGAAAGACAGGTGTAAAGTTTCATAATTATCCTCAATTTCACAATTTTGCTATTTTTCAAAATCTTTTTTTAAAGGTGCACTATGTAACTTTTTGGTTGGGGGTCTGTCACCTTCTTGTTTCTATGGATACGTCATTGCTCTGCCTGGAATGTTCCACAGTGTGACATTAAACAGCTCTGCTTTACATTTATTCAATCACAGGTGGTTTTAAAGCTCAAAAACAGACATTCGCCTCTCCACAGATCTGACCTGTAACTTGGTCTGGTTTGGTCTCCTTGAAGATAGGAAGGTTTAATGCCACACTGTGAGACATTACAGCCAAAGCAATAACATCTCCATGGAGAAAAACATTTGACGGACCTTCCACCAGAAAAGTTACACAATGCAGCTTTAAGCTTCATATAACAGCACCAAGATTTAATTCTTCAACAGAACAAAACCGCGACAAATACAAAGGCTAGCATCAGTTATGTTACTCCACCTCTTTTTTTAGATCCTCCTTTCCCCCTCTCCTCCTCTTCCTCTCTTCCTCCCCTCCTCCTCTCCTCTTCTTCCTCCCCTCCTCTTCTTCCTCCCCTCCTCCTCTCCTCCCCTCCTCCTCTTCTCTTCTTCCTCCCCTCCTCCTCTCCCTCACCTCCTCCTTTCCTCTTCTTCCTCCCCTCCTCTTCTTCCTCCCCTCCTCCTCTCCTCCCCCCTCCTCTTCTCTTCTTCCTCCCCTCCTCCTCTCCTCCCCTCCTCCTCTCCCTCCTCTCCTCCCCCTCTCTTCCTCCCCTCCTCCTCTCCTCCCCCTCTCTTCCTCCCCTCCTCCTCTCCTCTTCTTCCCCTCCCCCTCCTCTCCTCCTCCCCTCTCCCTCTCCTCCCCTCCTCTTCTTCCTCCCCTCCTCTTCCTCCCCTCCTCCTCTCCCTCCCCTCCTCCTCTCCTCTTCTTCCCCTCTTCCTCCCCTCCTCTTCTTCCTCCCCTCCTCCTCTCCCTCCCCTCCTCCTCTCCTCCTCCTCCTCCTCCTCCTCTCCTCCGCTCACATCAGCGCGCTCTTATCTTGTTATTGTAACCCCCGTGCATGCTACACTTGAAAATGGCTGCTATCATGATGTAGTGACTCCCCCTAATGGCCTTGGCTTTGCTGTAGCGCCGTAGCTGCAGGCGTTTTTCTCCCGTCTGTTGTCGACTATTAAAGTTTCTCTGACGGCATCAAAAGCCGAGCCTGCCTCAGCTGAATAAAAGATATCGATTCATTATTCATTTATGTGAGCGCAGCCTTTTGCAAACACAACACAACTGTACGCACACAGCGGCCGTACAACACAACACAACTGTACACACACAGCGGCCGTACAACACAACACAACTGTACGCACACAGCGGCCGTACAACACAACACAACTGTACACACACAGCGGCCGTACAACACAACACAACACAACTGTACACACTCACAGCGGCCGTACAACACAACTGTTCACACACACACACATTTTCATTTTTAATTTTGCGCTTTTTTCTGACCTTTGTTCTTGTTTCCTCGTCACAAACACCTGGAGCTGTGTTTTGTTTCATTCACATGTTTAACGCACAAACTGCATATTTTAACGGAACATGCTCTTTTCCACCTTGTGATGTCATTGTGTGGTAATACAGGAAGTGCTCCACTGTGTTTTTAAACTCCACACACCTTCACTAATAATAATAATAATTATAATTATAATTATAATAAATAATGCATCAGTTTTATATAGCGCTTTTCTGGACACTCAGAGACGCTCACTAGAATCATTTGGATCATTTCAGCCCTGGAATTTAAAATCTCTGCTGAACTAAAGGTAAAAAGGAGCTGTTCACTTGAAAACCACCACTTCATGACATCACAAGGTGGAACAGAGCGTTTTAAGCTTTGGAGATGTAGACAGACTAATTATAAACGACTACTCAAACGTGTGAATAAAACGATTAAATAACTACCTTACGTAAAGATGAAATGTGTACGTTTTTTGGTAGTGGTGGGGGAGTGGGTGTAATGCGTTGCCTTGAATGTTCCACAATATGGCATTAAACGTACTTATCTATTGCATTTTTCCAATTAAACTTATAATACAGATAAATACCTTATAAAACATTCTTCTTGTGACTGTGATGTTGTTGGAAAGGGATTTGTTTAACTGTAAAATTGGCTCATCTGTTGTAGCTCCAACGAAATCAGTTTTTTATGGTCAGATTGCGTTAAAATAAAACTCAGATTAAAGTCCAATTTGAGCAGAATGTTGTCGACGTCAGCTGCAAAGAAAGAATTGTTTGCTTTTTGCATTGCTACATATTCTCAAATACTACCTCCAACCATCTTGTTTACATCAGATGGTTCAAAACGCGTTCGATTTTTGCTTTTAGACGGAAGTGAACAATATGTAGAAACAAAATTCATACAGGAGCAGCTGTTCTAGGCTAAATATTTCACCGTGTTGTTGTGAAAAGCAAATGCCAAGGCTCTACAAGTCTCAGTTTAGAAAGCAGCCGTTATGAAATGAATATTTGATGAGGTCTGTGCTCCCCGTAGCAGGCATCTAATCTGATTTAGCGAGACTGTAACAAGGTTTTAGCGTCTGAGCCCCTCCCGCCCCTCCCTCTCATTCTGTTTTTTATAAATGGCCGTATGAAAGAGTCGTCCTAATGGAAAAAGCCAACCTATTTCCAGACGGAATAATTCCCTCCTCAGTAATCTAAATGGGTCGGAGTTAGCATTTGTCAGTTGTCAAGTACACAGAGGTCGGGGAGGCTGGGAGAGGCTTCTAATGTTGTCACGACGATGTAAAAATCTCAAACTGGATTTCAATACTAAGGAATAGACTCGATACTCCATACCAATTATCATACCATGATGATAATTTTTTAAAATGAATGAAAAACACTCTTTATTTAGAGAACAGAATGTGATTTCCAACATTAAAAGTCCTATATTACACAAAATTGATTCTGGTGAGCTTTAAGTCATGTTCTAACGCTGTTACCTCATAAAAAACAGACCTGGAGTTGTGTTTTGTTTCATTCACATGTTTAACACTTTATCATTAGTCTGTCTACATCTCCAAAGCTCCAAACGCTCTGTTCCACCTTGTGATGTCATGAAGCGGGAGTTTTCAAATCACCAGCTCCTTTTACATTTTGTTTAGTAAAGATCAGAAAATCTAGGACTGAAATCATACA
Source organism: Taenioides sp. WSHXM2023 (assembly GCA_029959045.1). Lineage (NCBI taxonomy): Eukaryota > Metazoa > Chordata > Actinopteri > Gobiiformes > Gobiidae > Taenioides > Taenioides sp. WSHXM2023. The sequence continues at coordinate 2,950,926 of CM057090.1, forward strand.
AATGATTCAGGTGAAGGTGTGTTGAGTTTAAAAACACAGTGGAGCACTTCCTGTATTACCCCATGACATCACAAGGTGGAACAAAATGTTTTTTGTTTAAGAGAAGAACTGCCTAAACACGGATTACCTGTTTGTCCTGTTTTTATTTTGTTATACTGAATTTTGCTTTATTTTTGTCAATATGGTTTAATCCTTGGTTCAAATTTTTAGTTTGTTTGTTTGTTTGTTACGTTCATGTTCTGTGTGGTTGACTAAGATTGTATCAGAGGGTTTGTGTGTTAAACGTGTGAATGAAACAAAACACAACTTCAGTGTTTGTGATGAGGAAACAACATTATGACGTAGATCAGAAAATGGCGTCATACGGATCCTTTAAATGGAAGTACTTTTTAATATTCCCATGTGTCCTTATATCTGTGTACTCCCTCAGTGGTCCACTAGTCTGTGCTGAGTATCTCGTTTCGATTTTAGTTTTAGTGTCGAATAATAACTGATTTTTATGGATCCAGTTTTTTTTTTTTTTTTTTTTTTGTCCATCTGAAGTTGAGAGATGGTTTGGTGGTGAAAGGGCATATCTTGGTGCCCGGTCAGCATTCGTCCAGCCTCCGTGTCATTCGTTTGGGCGAATGATTCAGGACGGAGGCTGCTCTCTGCCCTTGGAGCGGGGCAGAGGTGGGGCGGAGGTGGGGAGGGGAGACTGAGCGATGCAGCTGTGGTCGGACGGAGCTCTGACCTTGTCACGGCCGGAGCTTTTTCACCGCCGCTGGTCTTTGTCTGCAAAGGATGCTGGGAGAGTGTTTGGGTCAGTGTCACGGTATCAGGAGGGGTCGGTTAAAGCAGACCTATTCTTTTCAGAGCTTTTAAACATGTTATAGTTGTTTCTCCTCACCATTTACTCACCTGAAGTTGTATTTCAAGTGAATCATGCATGTTTGAGTTGTCTTTAATTGCTTATTTTCAAGATGCCTTTTTGTCGATCAACTCCAAACATCTACACCTGTATATACCCACTGCTCTGGACTTCATTTTCCAATTTTACTGACTTAATCTGTGATACACGTGGGATTCAGCAGCATCGTGTAGTCATTTTGGTACAAATGAACTAAAAAATCTGTTGCTCACTAGTGTAACGTGCAGCTGTCTTTTCGAGGTGCCGACTGCTGCGCCGCTCTTTGTTATGATGACGTTTACGGCGACGTCAGCTCCCGTTGAGCACCACAGTTTTTAAACGTGGAAATCAGTGCACTCGTTTCTTCAGTTAAGTCGTATTAGATGAATATTGTGATTTAAAATGTCCAAATGATAACATAATGATCCACAGGTCTCAGATTATAACTATAGAACAGACACAAGCACGATGATGACAAGCTGGTGGTTTTCAGTTCGTGTTTTACTGTATTAAATGTTTGATTAAAAATTATTTATCAACTGTCTTCTTTACCAGGAGACTGAAGGGTTTTGTTGTCTTTGTTTTTCAGTGTGTGCGATTGCTGTGAGGAACTGTTTGGAATGTCAACAGGCTCACATCAAACAGAACAAAGAGGCAGCAGCTCGTACAGCCACTGTCCTGGGAACGTCCAAGTCTGCAACTGCACAGGTGAAGAGGCTCTGTGTGTAAATCTTCTGACCTGTACGGATGTAACGGTAACGGAAATATCGTGATATCAGACCTCAGTCTACTCCGTTCAATTTAGTGAAGACTGCAGTGAAACAAAACAGCCACTTCATAAGAGGATGTACCAACACAGACGAGAGAGCAATAGTGGACCTCAGTCTGCTGTACATCTCCACCAAAAAACCACGGGCCAGTGAGGACAGTGAGGTCCAGATCTTGGCCAGAGAAAAGAACTAGTTTGAGAGGGGAGTTAAAGAGGCTATTTTTGTTTGTAAAGACAATCCATCCTTGAACAGAAATGGAGGCCTCAGACATCATCTATCTTCTGTTTACAACTCCATCCTCAGACCTAAATCAAAACAAAGAAACAATAGGGATTGCCACGTCAGGCCCAGAGGTGTGAAAACATCCATTATGGGCCTGATTATGATACTATGACCCCACACTTAGTGCATATCAACAGGCCTAACTAACAGAAAACTGTAAACAAATAGGTGTGTTAGTTTCAGAGTAGTTTCAGAGTAGTTAGCTCCTCCCTTCAGACAAATATGACCAGAACTGAAGAAGCAGCTTGGATGAGCTGAGAAACGTATTCGACCAAATAAACTTTTGTCGATTTGACAAATTGAATTTCTCCATTGCCGCGATATCGTATCATCAAAAGTCTCACAGTAATATCGTGGGCCATCATGATGTATCGAACTACAAATCTCTTTGCTTAAATTCATTGTTGTGGTGCAGCAACAGCTAAAAAACAGAGAACTACATAGACCAAGATCCTTTGCTCTTTTTCAGTCCAATCTACATGATGAAATAACAGTTATTAAACATTTTTACATCTCATTTATTTGCATTATTACAGAATAGTAGTATATTCACAATTTTGTTAGCCTCCACAGAATATCCCAATAAATATCGTACCGTGAGATGCATATCGTGAAAACATCGTACCGAGAGATGTAGATATCGTTACATTCCTACTGACCAGAGGGCGTATTCTCAAATGCTGCATTCGTCTGAACGTGACCTCGGGGTAATGTTTGTTCAGGGTTTCTATGTTCCAGTGGCCACAATGGAAAAACAATTACCAGTACATTGTAGTTTATGGACAATAATGATGTAAAACCAGCAATACAAACTAAATAAACCATAATAATAATACATTTAAGTTTGTTCACAACCAGGACATTGATATCACAATTGTAAGTTATAAGGCGACGATTCAGAGGGATTTTTCATATCAATATTTTACTTAAAGGTCCTTTATTATGCAAAATTGACTCTTTAAGCCATGTTATAATGATGTTACCTCATGTTTTATTCACACATGTTTGAGAAATCCTTCATTTTTAGTCTGTCTACATCTTCAAAGCTCAAAATGCTCATTTGCATCGGCAGCTTTCAAGTTAACAGCTCATTTTACCTTTTGTTCACTAAAGATAGACGATTCCTGACTGAGATTATCTAAATTATTCTAGGGAAGATGTAGAGAGTTTAGAAACACAGTGGAGCACTTCCTGTATTACCACATGACATCACAAGAGAGTGTTTTCCGTTTGTGAGAAGAACTAAAAACTAAATATGCAGGGTTTGTGTGTTAAACGTGTGTATGAAACAAAACACAATAACATAGATCAGAAAATACCATAATATCGGCTCTTTAAATACATTTTATATATATTTTTTGAATTATAATGAATAATTGTGAATATTGATTTCCCACCAGCGAGTTATCCATTCATTTGTCACATCTAGAATAACTGAAGTCAATAACAAAGCTCTTTATTCTCAGAAACAGAATCGTTGTCCTTCACTCTTCACACTCACACACCTCCCTCTCGCTCGTCACACAGAGCGGCCCATTCGCCCGTTCGCCCTGGACCTTCTGGTCCTTCTGGTGTGATACAGTGACTTCCAGTAACCGTCGCGCAGCTCTTCCCTGAACCGGGTGCCAAAGCTCATTCATAATGCAGCGGCCGCTCTATAGAAAAACCATTATGTTAAGGACAGCATCTCCAGAGGACTCGCTTCCCCGAGCCCTGAAACCTTAGCCCCACAGACTAATAAAAGTAAAGCCTTGAGTAAAAGGAACTGGCTGGTCCTAGGTCTGTCATGATGTCTTCGATGATAATTTTGAAGGACGATGTATTGCTGTAGAGAGATACTGTGATAAACGATAATATTGGAACTATTTTATTCCACTGACACATTGACAGTAATGCGAGATAGTCCCAGTAAATTATTGAAGGGCCTGAGCTGTAACAGATAAATAGAATGAAGCAATAATTCTGCAGTTACTTTTTCAACCCTCTACAGCTCAAATCTTTTCGCATTACATCATCAGTAAATTCATTAAATTAATTACAGTGCATTATTCATTCTCTCCACACTCTATGGTCATTGAGACACTATTGTAGCCACAGCTGCCCTGGGGCCACTCCGACCACACATCACTTTTTTTTTTTTTTTTTCTCACTGCTGCCCCCCTGTGGCACCTGATTTTTCAGTGATCTCCCATCCAAGGACTACCCAGGTCTGTGCCGAGACCTGACGAGATGAGGCTTTGAGATGAAGGTTTGACCAAAATAACAAAAATCTCCCCATTATTAATATCACACACCACAGTCCACATGATAAATATTGAGCCTCAAAATATATCGTTCCAGGTTTCATATACGATAAGTCGATATAGTGATTATCGTGACCGCTGGTCCATGTGAGTCGTAATGTTTTGTTTGCTCTTCATAAACACAGAGTCCAGTGGACGCAGTGACTGGTGGAATGTCCCCCATCAGAGACCTGGACAGACTTCTTCAGGACATGGACATAAACCGCCTCCGAGCCGTGGTCTTCAGAGATATAGTGAGTACTGCGCTAATACACTGGACCTGAGACACGACCAGTCAAAAGTCTGGACACACTTTAGATTCTCACTGAAGGCATCAAAACTATGAACACATAAGACATTTAAATATCCACTTTTGCTTTGAACTAAGACTTTTCAGGAGGTTTGCAGCACTGTCGACAAAGCAAAGGGTGGATACTTTGAGGATTTTAATATATATATATTTTTTTTTTTCTTAAGTTGTTGAGTTGAAAGTAGTTTTTAGTCTGATTTCTGCTTCCAAAGTCTCGAAAATCAGATACTAATCGATATTAAAACTAGTATCAAAACTAGATACTCATTTGAGCAGGTTCAATACTCAAAATCCCATTGACTGGACAGAAATGAACCTTTCTTGATTAGCTTTAGAATGATCTTAATATAAAAGCACATAGACTAGTATACGCCCATGGACCACGATGGAACCAACCTGGACCACGATGGAACCAACCTGGACCACTGAGGATTACACAGATATAAGACACATGGGAATAGTAAAGAAAGTACTGCGATTTAATGTTGAAAATCACGTGCTATTAAAATAAAATCTAAATAAAGAATGTTTTTATTATCATTGTGGTATCCGAATTTGTATGGAGTCTGTCCCTTAGTATCTGAATCGAGTTTGAGTCCATAGAGTCAGATGCACATAGTTTAGTGTGTGTGTTTGTTCCAGGAGGACAGTAAGCAGGCTCAGTTCTTGGCTCTGGCCGTGGTCTACTTCATCTCCGTGCTGATGGTGTCAAAGTACCGAGACATCCTGGAGCCCCATCACGACAAGAAGGGCCCCCAAAGGTCCCAGTCGGCGAGAAGCACAGGTACACAGCTCATGTTATGTCTATTATGTTTTATATAGTGATATTTTGGACTGACATAAGGCTGGGGGTGTTCTATTTGTGTGTTTATGACGGAATGTCCAGCGCTGCACACATGAATCAGTATTGAGTAGCAAGCATTTTCCTCAGTGCCAGAGTTTAAAAGAGTTTCTAATATTTTGACATAACTTTATTTAGGTTCTCAAACAGAAAACACTCTGTTCCATTGCCAATCTCTGCTAAACTAAAGGTAAAACTTCATGACATCATAAGGTGGAACAGAGTGTTTTGAGCTTTGGAGATGTAGACAGACTAATAATAGGGTTGTGTGAATGTGTGAATGAAACTAAACACAACTTCAGGTATGTTTTTTGAGGAGGTAACAACATTCTGACATGACTTAAAGCTCAACTAAAGAGTCAGTTTTGTGTAATATAGGGCCTTTAAGAAATTCCAGTACATATTGTGCAACGTTCCTGTGCCTTTTAGCTTTACAGTGTTGTGTTTTTTAGTTGATTGTAAATACTTATAATTATTTATCTTGATTTGATGCATGCTCTTATTTTCCTACTGTTTCTGTAACTTGCGTTGTGACACTGCAATTTCCCCATTGTGGGACAAATAAAGGATTATTTTATCTTATTTTATTCTTATCTTATTTCTCCTCTGTGAGATTTGCAAACTCTTGTCTGTCTCATCTTTCTTTTCTCATACTTCTCTTTCCACACCTCTTCAGACAGTGGAGCAGTGGCGGGCGGCGCGGAGGTAGAAAATGGCATCTCCCTGCGGCGATACGACTCCGGCATCGGCGAAGACCACACCTCCACCGCCCCCAGCGATGCAGAGCTCTCCTCCACCTCCTCATCCGCTGCCCACGGACCTGACGCCGTCTCTGAAGCCCTCTCCGCCCTGTCCACGGAGGTCAAACCCTCGGCGCCCCCTGAAGGAAAGGGCAAAAACGTGAAAGACATCCTGCGCAGCCTGGTGAGCGCGCCCGCCGATGACCTCACCGTGGACCCCAGCCTCCTGCCCCCGGCGTTTTTAGGGGTGGGAGACGTGCCCCGAGACCCAACGCAGTTCAGGTCCTTCGACAGGTGAGGCGCTGTTGGAAAGTTCTGCCAAAACTATTATTTAAAGGTGCACTATGTAATTTTTAGTTGGGGTCCGTCACCTTCTTGACTTTAAACAGCTCTACTTTACATTTATTCAAATACAGGTGGTTTTATAACTCAAAATATCTAGAAAAACAGGCATTCTGACTGTGAGCGGGGTCGCCTCTCCATAGATCTGACCTGTAACTTGGTCTAGTTTGGAGATAGAAAGGTTTAATGCCATACTGTGAAACATCCAAGACAAAGTAAGAACATCTCCATGGAGAAAAGCGTTAGGACCATCGACCAGAAAAAGTTACACAATCCACCTTTAAAGAGCTTTCATTCATGCATGTTTGAGTAATTTAGCGATCTCTCCTGGGCCCTATTCAAACCCTCTTTACGATTGGCTGTAAGATTCTGTACAAGGCTCCGCCCACAAGTCTACGTCACCCATGCTCCCACACGACAATTCTCCATAAATACACAAAAACATGATACAAAACTGTACACAGCAACTTGACAAACCTGATGTGATGTGTGGTAGTTTCGTTAGCGGGACGCACGCTGAATGTGTTGTGATAGCGCTCTGAAGGGGGAGTGACTTAGTGCAAGGAACAAAGCAAAGAGGGACTAAAACTGAAGTGAAATTTGATGTTTTTGGCGACTATAGCATTTTCAAAACAATAAAAAGTAACGTGGTGATCTAAATATGTTATGTGTTAGCAGTTAATGCACCACAGAAGTGTAACACCGCCTCTTTAATATTTATTTTTTTTCCCTTTCAAAAAAAATCTTCCTAAATGACAGCTTTATCAGGTTATGTCAGCGTTGCTCATGTGTGTTGTCAGGTTGTAGTTATTAACACACACGAAGCTGTGGGCGCGTTTTCAAAGACGTCTCTGCTGGTTTACTCTGGGGTGACGTTGCCAGATCCTAAAAAAACAATCTGTTATGGAAAAGTGTTTTGTTTAGAAACATCTCAGACTTCTAGTTTTTGATGCAGCTTCCTGGGCACACTGACACGAAAACCTCAGATCCAGATTCTGGCTTGTAAAAAGAGCAATTTAATTTCACTATTAGCTGGTATTTCAACTTAAAATAATGTATGTCTATAGAAGCAGGTGCAGTTGTCTACTCAAACTGCCATTGTTGCCAGGTAGGGTAGATAGACCGGCGTGAAGCAGTTCAAAAAGACGATGGGAGGACTGAAATGGAGGTTTGTGGACTTAAAAAAATTGTGTTTGAAATGTTATTCTGACAACACAAGTCTGTAGTTTCCCGTTAGCGCAGACCTATTCTGCAAAATTTCAGAGCTCTTGTGTTATTTCCCCACTCTCTAAATTGTGATTGTGCACGTTTGAGTAATTTTTAATCCCTTATTTTCAAGACTCATATCAATCTTTGTTTTCGTCGCCCCTGGTACACGACCACTGCTCTGTTCTTACTTCACTCTCCAGTTTTATTTTCTTAATCTTTGACACGCTTAGGAGTCGTCAGCGTCTTGTAGTCATTTTGGTACAATTTTTTCATTTTTTAAAATCTGCTACTTGCTAGTGTGGAGGTGCCGACAGCTACACGGCGCTTTGTTTTGATGGTTTACAGCGACGTCAACTCCCATTGTGCACCGCCGTTGTCTTTATTAAGTCGTTTTAGATGAATATTGTGATTTAAAATGTCCAAATTATAACCTAAAGATCCACGGTGTCATAGATTATTACTATACAGCAGAAACAAAGACCAGTATGTCTTCTTTAAAACTGAATTCTCACAAACCAGCCCAGGTGAGACCGGACGCCCACCGATCTGGTTTGAATTTACTCATCTGCGGTGCCTGTTTGAGGAGTGGGAGTAGCGTCAACGCTTCCTTTCCTTCCTCGATTGACGTCAACTTCAAAATCTTTCTCACAAACTCACATCTATCCCAGTCCTTCCCCTGCCTCTGCCCCCAACTGTGGGAATTCCAGGGCATCTTTATCTTTGGAATGCTTTGTCAGTTCTCCGGTCGCTCCTCCTCATATCAGGGGGATTAGACTGGCTCCTGTCCGCTCTTACACTGCACACGGGGGCTGGACATCGTAGGCTAACAGCTCGCTATTAGCCCAGCCAAAACCCACAGACTTAATACATGTGAGTGCAGGTAATGGAGGTGAGTCTGAGAAATGGACCCCAGTGTTTTTAAAGGGCCTAAGTAGAGTAACTGCACACCAGAAGTCATTTGTGGCGACGGTCGTAAATTACAAAAGATATAAACGTCATAATTCATCTCTTTGTTGCGAGACTTGGACGGTTGTAATTGTGGAAATGAGCGCGGCCTACAGTAGTGGGTCAGTACTGCGTCTCCCTGGTACTTTTGAATACATTTTATAGTTTGTTTTTATTAACCGACATGGCCTATTTTAGAGAATCAGACCTGGGGAATAGTACAGGCTTTGTGAAGTGTATTACAGCTAATTGAGAAAGCGCAGTAATATGGGTTTTAGTGCTGCCTTTATAAGTACTGTGCGTTTTTTACAAGTTTAAAGCAGACCTGTTATGCAAAATGGACTTTTCAGAGCTTTTTACCATGTTATAGTTATTTTCCTTCTCATTTACCCTCGCAAAGTTGTGTTTGGAGTGATTCATGTATGTTTATTCTCCTTTATTCGAGATGTTTTTGCTCCAATCTACCCCAGATTTCACTGCCCGCTCCCTACTTAATTTGATCTCCAATTTTCTTTTCTTAATCGTAATATAAATCGTAAATAAATTGTAATCTAATCCATGGTACAGTTCTACCACCGCCAATCACGCACACGCTGCACTCGACAATGTGGGTGAAGTGTCTTGCCTGTGGACACAACAGCCGTTTCTGATCACTAATTTGATCTCCAGTTTTATTTCCTTAATTGGTGATAAGCGTAGAATTCGGCAGCGCCACGTAGTCATTTCTGGACAAAAAAAAAAAAACGCACGCCACATTCATACTTGGCAATGCTCGTGAAGTGTCTTGCCCAAGGACACAACAGCAGTTTTTCCCACTGACGCAGTTTTTCACAATTCCACGTTTACATTCACATTATTCAAATAGTTCAGTTAAAGTTACACTACGTGACTTTTCTGGTGAAGGTGGTGAAGGGTCCGACAAATGCTTCTCTCCGTGGAGATGTTACTGTGTCATTGCTCTGTCTGGAATGTTCCACAATGTGACATTAAACAGCTTTATCTTATTTATTGAATTACAAGTGGTTTTATTGGTCAAAAATACCTAGAAAAGTTGGGAGAGTGGGGTCGCCTTTCCACAGATCTGACCTGTAACTTGGTCTGGTTTGAACACCGTGAAGATAGAAAGGTTTTGCTGTGAAACATTCCAGACAAAGCAATGACTCCATGGAGAAAAGCCTCTGACAGACCCTCCAACGGAAAAGTTACACAATGCACCTTTAAAAATCGACATCCCATCTTTACCGTTCAATCATTTTTCCAGTTTTTGCACCTTAAACTTCATTAAACTTCCATAACTGTCCAACTGCACGGCGTAACAGTCTATATATACGACGTTATCTCTTATCGGGCTGCATCTCTGGCCCCAACCTGCGCAGATGCAGCTCCAGCCTTATTTATTCTGTTGTATATTGTCTTAATCACTATTTAGCCTCTCCCCCCGACCAGTAACTCTTCCCCTGCCATAACACAGCACCTCTACCGCTGAATTTACGAGTCGAGTGCATGGAAAAGCGCAGATCCCCCAGATAAAACCTGGGGGTGGGTCAGGGGGTGAAGTAGCCGCACTGATTTATTTCGCCCGTGCAAACCTGCTCGCTACCTCCCATCCGTTTCTGAGCTATGCCCCTGTTTTGACAGCCAGTCGGAGAATGTTTGCTGACGCTAAGCAGAGCTAAACATTGTCATTGTGCAAGCCCGTGATTTAGACAGTAGAATGTGTGAGCGCCGGACGGGCTGGTGTACACGGAGAAGTTGTTAGCATTCCTAGCTGCGCAGGCTAAACGCGTGTGAAGGAAGATGATGTGATAAGTCCTGTTGTTAATGGTGATGGCCTATTCAAACAGACATGGTTTTACTTCTTTCAGTTTTACGCTTTGGGGATGGTTCTGTGGGATTTCAGTTGCAAAAAATACACCTGATGTTCTTAAAGGCGATATATTACGGTTTTTCTGATCTACTGTATGTTTTAATGTCGTTTCCTCACCAAAAACGCACCTGGAGTTGTGTTTTCTTTCATTCGCACAAGTTAGTATTATCTGTCTACATCTCCAAAAGGAAGAGGTAGTTTTCAAGTGAACAGCTCCTTTTACCTTTGGTTCAGAACAGACAATTCTAATGGCTGAAATTATCCAGATAATTCTACTGAAAGTGTATGGAGTTTAAAAAAAAGCACAGTGGAGCACTTCCTGTATTACCACATGACATCACAAGGTGGAACAGAGCAATATGAAATGAAATATAATAAGTATAAGAAGTATAATGTTGTTTCCTCCTCAAAAACAGACCTGGAGTCGTGTTTTTTTCAGGCTTTTTCAGTCCCGATACGATACCAATACTTTAAGAATCTTCTGATGCCCAATATTGACTGATACACAGCGTAGGGACAGAAAATTACACTTATTTCCTTAAAACAAAGTTAATTTATTACACGAGAGATCCAGTTATGTTACGTAACTGTTATTTCTCCTTCACATCACGACTGAAAAGGTCTGTATGAATAAAATTAAAACATTATGAGACGTTCTAGGCCAAAATCCAACTATATCCAATTAAAGGCACGACCAGAATATTATCTTAACCGATATCATGGAACCGATACCCGATCCAGCTAACGTTACAAGATCAGCCCCTGTATTTCATTTGAAAGTGACTTTGCTGGAGAGACTTGTATATTCTGAGTAAACTGCAGAGCAACGCAAAACTGAACAAAGTGAAAGTCAAGATGAAAAGCTCTGCTGGAAGTCCCCCTCCTCCTACACAAAACAAGGTCAGAGCTGTACTGGGATATTCGTTTTTTTTCTTCAAAGCAACGTAATGCCTGATACATACACGGACTCATGCATTTTTAAAAGATAAAAAATACTGTAAAGCCATGTTATAATGTTGTTTCCTCCTCAAAAACAGTTTGAGTAGCACTTTATTGTTAGTCTGTCTACATCTCAAAGCTCAAAATGCTCTGTTCTCCACTGTGTTTTTAAACTCCACACACTTTCACTCGAATCATTTCGATGATGACAGTCCTGAAATCGACAATCTCTACTGAACTAAAGGTAAAACACAGCTGTTAACTTGAAAACTACGACTTCATGAGCTCACAAGATGGAACAGAGCGTTTTGAGCTTCGAGATGTAGACAGATAATATTAAAAGATTATGCGAATGAAACAAAACACAACTCCAGGTGTGTTTTTGAGGAGGTAACAACATTATAACATGGCTTAAAGCTCACAAGAGTCCATTCTGTCCACTACAGGACCTTTTAAATGTAATCTATTCTTGACTTCACTGCCCCTTTGATTCGACACACCTCCGTTCTCACTCACTTTGCCTAAAATAGCAGCAGATTACCAGAACCTCTGTTTACAGCTTTCATCGGCTGCAGGTTGAAGCCTACTGAATTATTAAGGCTGGTACATTTTCGTGCTCCGGTTCAGGAGGGGTTTAGGGGGAGTTCTGGGGCATTTGGCTGGGTTTTTTCGGGTTGGGGGGGCTCTGTTGACGCTCTGATGAATGGACTGGAGCGGCCCACTCGTGATAAGTGTGGCTAATGACCTGCTGAATAATTCAATGGGCGAACGTAGGGGCCAGAGACTGAGCAGATAGATGTTAGCGGCTCGTTCTGGACAGATTCAAGTGCTCCTTTACGCACACATTTCCATATCTTCACTTATTTAACGGCCTTGTGTTGGGCCGTTCTCTGATCTCCGTTGTCATTTTGTTTCGTCGTCACATTACGACAAACCTGGAGTTGCGTTTCGTTTCATTCACGCATGTTTAACGCACAAACCCTGCAGACTATTAAACCAAAATGACTCAAACGTGCGTGAATGAAACGAAACACAACTCCAGGTCTGTTTTTGGGGATAAAACAGCTTTAGAACACGGCTTAAAGCTCACAAGAGTTGATTTTGTGTGATATAGAACCTTTAATTCCATTCTATTCATGTAGTCTATTCTATTCATATACATTTTTATCCTGTTTTAGAATACATTTTTTCCTCTAGGCTCTTAAAGATATTGTCAAATTATATATTAAAAAAAACAAAAAGTATAATGCTGTTTCCTCCTCAAAAACGCACCTGGATTTGTGTTTTTTTTTTTCATTCACACATGTTTAATAGAGAAACACCGATCCGGCTTTTTCAGTCCCGATACCGATACCAATACTTTAAGAATCTTCTGATGCCCAATATTAACTGATGCCAGCGCAGGGACAGAAAATTACACTTATTTCCTTAAAACAAAGAGATCCAGTTATGTTACGCTCTATGTCTATGTCTTTATGTTACGCGATATTGTCAAATTATATATTTAAAAAAACCCAAAACGTCTACCTAAACAGTTCTGTACACACATATATTACTGATAAGCAGTACTACAGACGTCGTATTTATGAAGAGGGAGTACATTAGCATGCGTCACTCTGTACATCTTCAGGAGCAGCGCCTGTCTGCCCTCTGGCCCTGTCCTGTCCCATAGATCAGCCCTGCTCTGCTCACCTGTCACACTTTTACATTCTCTGCAACTGTTAATAGACCAGATCAGCTGCTTTAAATCTACAGCCTTTGATACTGAGTCCAGGTCTGTGCGTCTGCTCCACGGGACGCCCCCTCACCCCGTCCTCTTACCCCTCTACCCCCTTCTCCCTCTCTTCTCACCCCTCTGTCCTCCACCACTCCCTCCCGACGATGTGTAAGAATGTCTTTTTCAACTCCAGGTTCTCCAGAGATCCCACGGAGCTGCAGTCCTGCAGGCGACGGTGTCTTATTATTCAGCGTTTTGACTGATTTGTTTTTATTCCGAGTTTGCGCCAAGAGAGACAAAAATAATCATCATAATCATAATCACGTTTCTCGAAAAGGAGTGTGAAGAAGAACAAAAACTTGTATTAACCCACACCTGTTAAGTTTGATCATTCAAGTCCTCCATATTCAAATCCATATTAAAAAAAAAAACAAAAAACCTCATTAAGGGCACTTTTTTATGCTCTAGACTTCTGAATAATACGAAGTCAAGTTACGGGCAAACGTTTAGAGTTTGCCACTTTTGGAAGTTAGAAAAATAGCGTAGGATTTTCTTTTGTTTATGTATTCACGCGGGTGTTGGTATGAGCTATAATAAAGATAATTGTCAACTAACTATAGTAAGACTCTCATTGAGGCACAGAACTGTCAAAAGGAAAATACATGAAGCCACTTAAAACATGTGAATGGACTGAAAAAATCCCATCAAACGTAAAAAAAAAATCTTTGTCAGTTAAAAAAAGAAAATTCAGACATAGCCTTCATTCAAGAAACACATTTAAATGTATCTGAGCATGAAAAACTGGGTAAACTGTCATCATCCCAAGTGTCACTCCTCCTATAAATCAGCAAGAAGAGGAGCAGCACTCGTTAAAACTCAAGTGGAAAAGGTGCTGACAGACACACAATGGAAGATATGTGGTTGATTATTCTACTGGTTATTTCATTTTGATTTTAAAAGTGGAGCTAAACATTATGTCCACCTTCTTTTGCTGCCAAACTCTGCTGTGGTTTTTATTTTCATGGTCAATGGGCACATTTTTATACGGCGCTTTTCCACATTTAAGACCCTCAAAGCGCTTTACAACAAGGAACCACTCACACATTCATACACGAGTGCACACAGACACTGGGGGCGAGGTGGGTTAAGTGTCTTGCCCAAGTACACAACAACAACAGTCATTTTTTGGCAACTTTAGTGCCAACAAGGTCAATTTGAAGCTTCCTTGTTTGGCTTCGAGTTGGTGGAAGATGTAACGTCTGTGCTGTTGTTGCCATTGCCCCTTTTTTTAGAAACCATAGACTCTTTCTTTTCCTTTTTTCTTTTTCTGAAGCTGTCTTTGGTTTGCGTTTGCGAGTCCGCTCTTCTCGTGTCAGCGCCGATAAGCAGGGCCCTTCTGGCTGTGATAGGCCCAGTGGTCTGTCAGAGCCCTGGTTTGAGATGACAGCTTATCAGACCCCAGCCTCTGCTCCAGCTGCTGTGCACCCGGTGGGAACTCAACCCAGCGGCACCAAGCACTTCCTGTTACTTTTACAGGGCGACATCTAAAGATGGAGCGCTATCCTGACCCGATGACCACAGTGTAAACATTCGATCCAGCTGTCAGTGGATTTCACATAAAGGGGCCCATGTTACTATACGTGCTATTTTCTCATCTGTTATAACGTTGTTTCCTCATCAAAAACATACCCCGAGTTGTGTTTTGTTTCATTCACACATTCACACGACGACTTCTCTCTCTCAGAATACTCTGTTCCACCTTGTGATGTCATGTGGTAATACAGGAAGTGCTTCACTGTGTTTTTAAACTCACACACCTTCACTAAAATCATTTGTATGATTTCAGTCCTGGAATTGCCGTTTTCTGCTGAACGAAAGGTAGAAGGTAACAGGTTCATGACATCACAAGGTGGAACAGAGGATTTTAGTATCAGCAAAAGCTCCAATATCGTGTATTTTTCAGGTATCGTATCGGCAAGTACTCAGCCGAAATCACCGATCCGATACTACTCTGTATTTTCCACAATGAAAATGGTACCGTTAATGCCCAGAGCAGGTTAAATAAACTGTGGAGACTCTACAGACTCTTAAAACACGCTGATAATGACAGAAAAGACATTTATGTTTCCTCTTTGACGCCTTCATTTAACCTTTAGTCTGGACGCTCAACTTCGTAGAAAAACTGCGCTATGAAGAGTGCAGCCCGACAACAGCAGCAACAGCGCAAACTCTGACTTTGTTTACTTTTCATAATTATCCATGAGCTCCGAGGATGAGCGTCTTTTTGCAGGACTTACTGTTTTTATCCATGAACAGCGGTAGAAAATAACAAATTAGAAAAGTATAAGTGCGTAAATCAGCACAACTTATGGTCCAGATCATTATATATTTGACTATTAACACTTAATTCTCAAAAGCAAATTTACTCTTGTAGATTTTCTTTAGAGAAAGTCTTTTAGTAACTTTATTTATTGCTTTTGTGCTGTAACAAAATCGAGTAACCTTAGTCTACTTCTTCACACTATGTGGTATCGGACTGGTATCGGTATCGGCGACTACACTAAGGCTTGCTGATCGGATTCAGAACAACACTAATTTTGAGCTTTGGAGATGTAGACAGACTAATACCAGAGGAAACAAAACACAACTGTGGGTATGTTTTTGAACAACATTAAAACATGATTTAAAGCTGCCAAGAGTCAGTTTTGTGTAATACAGGACCTGTAAAACACGTTATGAGCTCACCTGTGTAATAATATTTACATTACAATTCAAGATGACACCTAATCCGACTTATCTCTTTTTTTATCTCTTTACAGAAGTGTTGTTGTTGCCCCGAAGAAGCCAGGACTGCCCTCGGCCCCTGCCCCCGCCGCTCCTGTCGCCCCTGTCGCCCCCGCCGCCCCTGCCGCCCCTGTCTCCGTGTCTGGGGGTGCGCCTCTGGAGAGTGTGTCCGTGGTATCTGCGACTGAAGCGTCCCAGAGCTCGCCCACAGACCCTGCAGCTGGTCAGTACACGCACACACTGATAACACTACGAGCTGATGAGTGTTGGCCCCCCGGAGACCCACGGGATTAGTTTACTTTGACATGGGCGACTACTGTATGAAGTATTCAGGTACTTCAAGTGTACTTCAAGTGTACTGAAGTTTAACAGGAGATCCCAGAACTTCCTGATTTATGTTCTAATGTTGTTTCCTCGTCACAAACAGACCTGGAGTTGAGTTTTGTTTCATTCGCACATGTTTAACGCACAAACCCAGCGAATTTAGGCTGAGTTCCACCTTGTGATGTCATGTGGTAATACAGGAGGTGCTCCAATGTGTTTTTAAACTTCACACACCTTTACTAAAAGCATTTGGATTATTTCAACTCTGGTATTGCCAATCTCTACTGAACTAAAAGTAAAAAGGAGCTGTTAACTTGAAAACTACCGCTTCATGACATCACAAGGTGGAACAGAGCGTTTTGAGCTTGGGGGATCCAGACAGCCCAATAATGCAGGGTTACTCAAACATGTGTGAATGAAACAAACACAACTCCAGGTACGTTTTTGATAAGGTTATAATGATAAAAATGAAAATAGAGCATTATAACATGACTTAAAGCTCACAGGAGTCAATTTTGTGTAATATTGAACCTATAAAAAAATACAAAAAACAACCGTTGAAGTAATAGTAAATAGTGAACAGTAGAATAACAAAAACAAAAACTTCCAATAAAATAAAAGCAGAAATTTGCAGTGTAAAATTTCCCCCAAAATGTTTGACATGTGTATTTATGCGTGATTTACTTTTGTGTGACTCTTGCCTTAACCATTGGCGTAGGGCTCTAATTTTTCCAGGCACGATGTCCTAAAATGGTTTGTCAAATATGCCAACCATATGCCAACCAGTAGTCCAATGAGGTTCATTTGGTCTCCCGGTAATTTATTAGTTGTTTTTTTTTCCGACCAAGAGTTTGTTTTCATACCTGACAGTTTGGACTGCTCCCTGCGGTCTTCCTCAGGGTCACATGATGTTCCTGTGACATCTCCGCTCAGATGATTTAAACAGGTTTTGGCGCCGTTTTCCTACTGGTAGAGGCAGGACGACAGCGCCACCTGCAGTCCGACTTCCTCAGGACAGTATCCCAGGTGTGTGAGAGTAAAAAAGCCCCCTCGTCCTGGTTTATCGTCCCGTGGGCACGTTTTTGTATTTCGATCGCCTCTTTAATCCAGCGACGATGATTGTCTTTTACAGTGGTTAGAAACGGCAGATTTGAGTTGTTCCTGTTCTGCTTTGTGTTTTTAATTTTACTTTTTTAAATTTAACTTTAATATAGGTGACATTCGAAGCTTATTTTATTCTAGTATTTCATTTGGTGTAAATTTTCTGATTGGAACTTTTCTACTCCCAAATTCTTACAGAATGACGTTACTGTTTGGCATCATTGCAGTCCAGTCGGTCTTTTCAACACATTTTTTGGTTTGTTTTTTGGTCATCAAGATAAAATATAATATTATTCGGAAATATAAGATGACACTTTCAGACTGCTACTACCCAGAGCCGACTCGACCTTTATATATGTAAAGTACTAATGTCTAAAACGGCACTTATGTTAAATCGGTTTTGCAGTCATGTTTTACTCTTGTTTTATCTTCTTTTATATTGAGGTCTTGTGTAGGTTTTGAAGCATTAACTAGCCCCTTGTAGCCTTTCAGAATCCGCCTTCCGCTTCCTGTAAAAACCCCGGACAGCTCCGTGTTTTAGCTTTTCAGAATCCGTTTCCCGCTCCCTGTAAAAACCCGGACAGCTCCATGTTTCAGCCTGCGGTCGGAGCTGGTGATGGTGCCGCAGCCACACGCCTCTGTCAGTGAGCGGCGCAGAGTAAACAGCTTCTGGGCCCTGTGTGTTTTTAGCGGCGGTGGGAGGACTAATGGAGCAGTTCATTTACTCCTCTTTGTTTGAAGGAGCTACTTGAGCTGGAGAAAGCCCTGGTCACATGGAGCCGTTTAACACCTCCGCACACACACAGACGCACACACAGACGCACACACAGACGCACACACAGACGCACACACAGACGCACACACAGACGCACACACAGACGCACACACAGACGCACACGCACAGGCTTTTAAGTTGGGTTTCTATGCTTCTTGGGGACATTATATTGACTTACATTCCTTTCCTGGAGATTCTAACTTTGACAGTTTAACAATAACTTCTCTAAACTCAGAATTCCAATAACAACTAGACAAAACACTAGCTGTTTTTCCAATGCTTTCCGTACTTAACTTGCGGCGGCACAGCGGTTAGTCGTCTCGCCTCGCAGCAACAAGATTCTGAGTTCGACTCCCCGGCCAAGAAGGGCATTTCTGTGTGGTGTTTGCATGTTCTACCTGTGTCTTCGTAGGTTAACAAAAGCATAAAACTTGGACTTAGACTTAGACAAACTTTATTGATCCACAAGGGAAATTATTTGAACACAGCAGCTCACACATCCTAATATAATATAATAACAAAGAGTAAAAAATATAAACGGTAATAATACATAAATAATAATAAATAAGAAACAAAAATAGCAAGCAACAGGTGTCAAATAAGGCAAAAAATTTAATAAAAATAGGGTCCCCTCTTGCTCCAGGACTCTAATGAAAATGAAATTCAATATTTCAGTGGGACTTTTCTGGTTAAATAAAGAATAAATAAATAATAGTAATTTACTTAAAGTACCTTACATGGAGAAAGTCATCTACGTCGTCTTTACCTTTAAACCACGTCGTTGATCTAATAATTAAGGATTTACATCACGGGGATTGTTTTGTTTCCATAAAACCGTTTAATCCCTGCATATGTATCCGTATGTATACAGATTTCAGTCCCCACAATGTGATAAACACCTGCCCACACACGCATTCCTCCGTCTGTCATTCCTGAAGAGTTATTCCTGCTCCGAGACCGTCCGGGCTGGGAAAACAGGCCCGGATCACCCCCTCGCACACACACACACACGCTCCTCTATATTCATCTGGGCATTGGCTTATTTATGAGGCCGAGGTGAGTGAATTTAGTGGCAGATCAATCAAAGATGGACTCGTGGTGTTTGAGGGTGTCGCCGTCTGAATGGAGTCGTAAAGCACTTTTTAGTCCTGTAATGAAACGCTCATGAAAAACAGCCCAAAAGTGTAAAGCGGTCTGTCGGACTTCAGTGTACAGTAGCTGAAGGAACTCACATTTATTTGCTTTGCTCAGGGCTGGGATCGAACTACCAACCAGTGAATGACTCGGGTCTCAAAACAAAACCAAAAAAAATTTTAAAATAGCAAGATATTACGCAAAATTGACTCTTGTGAGCTTAAAGTTATTGTTGTTACATGATCAAAAACATCTTTAGTTGTGTTTTGTTTCAATCACATGTTTGAGGAACTCTTTATTATTAGTCTGTCTACATCTCAAAAGCTCAAAACGCTCTGTTCCACCTTGTGATGTCATGAAGTGGTCGTTTTCAAGTTAACAGCTCCTTTTTTAGCTTTAGTTCAGTAGAGATTTGTGATTTCCCAGGCTAAAATCATCCAAATGATTCTAGTGAAGGTGTGTGGTGTTTAAAAACACAGTGGAGCACTTCCTGTACTACCACATGATGACATCACAAGGTGGAACAGAGAGTTTTCGGTTTGTCTCAGAACTCAGCCTAAATACGCAGGTCTGTGTGTTAAACGTGTGCGAATGAAACAAAACTATCTTAAAACATTTTCCACAGTGTTTGCTAATGTGTGCCTTGTCTCTCCCTGGTAACTGCTGAACATTCCACCATAGACACACATGTAGAACCCCTCCTTCCAGGGTGATGCCAGTGCAAACAATCACTTACACCTCATCCGCTTTAACTCGTCAGCTGTCTGTCAAATCAAACGCCCTGAAAACGACTCTGCCAAACCATAACCTGTGAAAATCATGGCGTGTTTGACAAATTGTAAATTGATAAGAAAGACGTATTGTGCGTCATCACATTACAACACAATGATACAACACAATGATACACACAATGATACAACACAATGAGTCCATCACACACTCGCTAAACACAAAATTACGCCCCCTGCTTGCCCTGGTCACACATAAATCCCAGTCCTCCAAACATTTGAATGGGACACAACATTATTTTATTGCACTAAAGACGCTGTGTAACGTATCGCCTTGTGTTGCGTTTGTGTGTGTGTGTATATGTGTGTGTGTTTTTTATATGCATATGAGTCTGTGTGTGTTGCGTTTGTGTGTGTTTAACAGACTAATAAAGTGTATTTGTTGTTCTTCTTCTTGTGTTTTCGTGCAGCGGTCCCGGACCCCGGCAGCTCGACTCTGCCATCTGTCCCCCCGCTGTCCCCTGTGACCCAGAACACCACCCCCAGTATGAGGTGATCCATCTTGTCTTCTCTCGACGCACAAACGCCATCAGCTGCTCCTCACGCACACACACACACACTATCACATGCAAACACACACGCTGTTGCGAGAAGTGCGTTTGTTTTTGTATTTTATAATGTTTGCGTTATTTTTTTATTAAAGATGGTGACGTTATGCGATTATTTATTTTATTTTTTAGCTTTTTACCATGTTATAATGTTATAACACGCAAACACACACATTGTTGCTGGGAGTGCGTATGTTTTTCTATTTTATAATGTTTCTTTCAAATTTTTTTTTATTAAAGCTGCATTGTGTAACTTTTCTTGTGGAGACTACGCCACACAGTATGTTCCACAGTATGGCATTAAACGTTTATTCAGCTTTTGTTTCAGTAGAGTTGATTTTATTGCTCTGAAAAAGCTTTAAGAGCAGGTCCGCCTCTCCACCGACCTGATCTGTACCTTGGCGTGCTCGTCTCCGTGGAAACAGATGGGTTTAATGCCTTACTGTGAAACATTCCAGGCTGAAAAGTTAAGTAACATCTACAGGAGCAATTCTTTTTTCTTTCTTTTTGTTATATGTCGTTACTTCATCGAAAACACGTCTGTAGAGGTTTTAGAGCCATCCATGCATGTTTGAGTAATCTAGCGATCTCTCCTGGGCCCTATTCAAACCCTCTTTATTTTCAGCTGTAAGATTCTGTACGAGGCTCCGCCCACAAGCCTCCGTCACCCATGTTCCCACACGACAATTCCGCATAAATACACAAAAAAACTTAAATTAAACTTAAAAATTCGGATTATTGGCGCGTCTGCATTGATTCAAAACCATTTTATTTTATTAGAATCGATGATGCAACAGCAAAAAAAAGTTTTCCCACCCCAGTTAATGGTTTTTTTTTTTTCTTACTGGTTTCCACACAGAAAACATCAAATATATGAACGTATATGGAATTATTTAAATACTAATTAAAGAAAAACCGTAAAATAACTCTACTAAATATTTTTTGACAATCCAAAGGGCGGCTAATTTCAGGATTTGGCTATAAAATA
This sequence comes from Taenioides sp. WSHXM2023, assembly GCA_029959045.1. Classification (NCBI taxonomy): domain Eukaryota; kingdom Metazoa; phylum Chordata; class Actinopteri; order Gobiiformes; family Gobiidae; genus Taenioides; species Taenioides sp. WSHXM2023. Next base: position 2,972,501 of record CM057090.1, read on the forward strand.
TATATTAAAACAATTTGTAGTTATTTAAATTTTAATAATTGAATAATTCCATACTTAATTACATATTTATTGTCTTCCGTGTGTTTTTAAAATGTTTAAAGGATTAAACGTATAGAAAAAAACACTGAATAAGAGAGTGAGTCTAAACCTTTGACTGGTCGTCTATATAAGAATATAAATTTTGAAGTTCTGAATTTGAATCTTTTGTTTTTCCCACAGTATTTCGGAGCGTCTGGAGCACGCGTTGGAGAAAGCCGCTCCGTTGCTCAGGGAGATCTTCGTGGACTTTGCTCCGTTCTTGTCCAGGACTTTACTGGGGAGTCACGGACAGGAGCTTCTGATCGAGGGAACGAGTGAGTTTTAATAATCACTACGAGGAATATTTAGACAAAGAGAAAAACTAACAAAAAATCACAATGAATCGCTAAGAAGAATTTCAAAATAAAAGCATTAGCTGTAAAATCTGAAAAACGATGAATGCAAGAGGTTTCATTAAAGAGGATGTGAAATCAATATTGTTCCTTCATCAAAAACTCAATGCCAGTTGTAAATATAAATTATAGTTTTTGACAAATCACGAAACAGTTTGTGAAGAAAAGTTGAAAAATGTGTAGAAAATGTCAGGACGTAGACCAGGGGTGGGGAATTATTTTTTCCATGGAGCCACATGAGAAACAAAAAATATTGTGGAGGGCCAAAATGTTTAACTCAATTCTGCATAATATTAATTGTTTTTCTTTATAAAAAGCGGTAAATCTCATTGTTTAGACGCGCTGGTGAGACTGGGAAGAGTTTATGTTACGACTAAGCGATGAAAAAGTGAGAGCTTTAAAATAAAAGCAATGCAGCTTTAGTCCAGACATGAGGTAAAATTATAAAATATGTTTATTTTGTAATTGGGCCGGAGCTGCACAAGGCCCAGGTCTGACGTTCTGTTTTAGAGAGTCCCACACTGATGACGTCACACTGGGAGGATTCTGTCCAAATGTTCGGCACAATTTACAAAAAAAAACAAACAAAAAAAAGCATTTTTTTCTGATAATAATTGCCGTGTGCATTAGAGTTTTGGCCCAGTGTGATGTCATGATTTAAAAAAAAAAAAAATTAAATGCCTAAACTAGAAAATCAAGTGTGACTTTTAATTTTTTTTTTTTGCAAAATCTTAAATCTAATCTTTTAATAAAAACAAATGTTTGCGTGGTGAAAACTTTAAGTACAGAGAATCTCGTGATAGGACTTGTCTTTTCAGGGCACAGTTTGGATTATCCTCAGTCTTTCTCTCCTTCTTTCTCTCCTTCTTTCTCTCCCTCCGTCTCTCCCCTCCTCTCCTCATTTGAATGTGATACATGCCGGGGGGTGTTAATCCAATGGTCGGATGAGTGCGGGAGCGGCCGGCGAGCTCAGGGTTCCAGGGGCCCGGGTCAAAGGTCAGGGCACTAATAGCAGTGTTTGGGATGTCTGCTGCCACAAAACAAAATGGAAAGTTGATTGATAGCTGCAGGGGGCCCCGACGAGAAGAGGAGAGGAGAGGGGGAGAGGAGAGGAGAGGAGAGGAGGAGAGGAGGGGAGGGGAGGAGAGGAGAGGAGGAGAAGAGAGGAGAGGGGGAGAGGAGAAGAGAGGAGAGGAGGAGAGGAGAGGAGGAGAGGAGAGGAGGAGAGGAGAGGAGGAGAGGAGAGGGGGAGAGGAGAGGAGAGGAGAGGAGGAGAGGAGAGGAGGGGAGGGGAGGAGAGGAGAGGAGGAGAAGAGAGGAGAGGAGGAGAGGAGGAGAGGAGAGGAGGAGAGGGGAGGGGAGGAGAGGAGAGGAGAGGAGGGGAGGGGAGGGGAGAGGAGGAGAGGAGGAGAGGAGGAGAGGGGAGGAGAGGAGAGGGGAGGAGAGGAGAGGAGGAGAGGGGAGGAGAGGAGAGGGGAGGAGAGGAGAGGAGAGGAGAAGAGAGGAGAGGAGGAGAGGGGAGGAGGGGAGGAGAGGAGAGGAGGGGAGGAGAGGAGGAGAGGGGAGGAGAGGAGAGGAGGAGAGGAGGAGAGGAGAGGAGGAGAGGGGAGGAGAGGGGAGGAGAGGAGAGGAGAGGGGAGGAGAGGAGAGGAGAGGAGGAGAGGGGAGGAGAGGAGAGGAGAGGAGGAGAGGGGAGGAGAGGAGAGGGGAGGAGAGGAGAGGAGAGGAGGGGAGGAGAGGGGGAGAGGAGAGGAGAGGAGAGGAGAGGGGAGGAGAGGGGGAGAGGAGAAGAGAGGAGAGGAGAGGAGAGGAGGGGAGGGGAGGAGAGGGGGAGAGGAGAAGAGAGGAGAGGAGGAGAGGGGAGGAGAGGAGGGGAGGAGAGGAGAAGAGAGGAGAGGAGAAGAGAGGAGAGGAGGAGAGGGGAGGAGAGGAGGGGAGGAGAGGAGAAGAGAGGAGAGGAGAGGAGAAGAGAGGAGAGGAGGAGAGGGGAGGAGGGGAGGAGAGGAGAGGAGAGGAGGGGAGGAGAGGAGGAGAGGAGAGGAGAGGAGAGGAGGAGAGGAGGAGAGGGGAGGAGAGGAGAGGGGAGGAGAGGAGAGGAGAGGAGGGGAGGAGAGGGGGAGAGGAGAAGAGAGGAGAGGAGAGGAGAAGAGAGGAGGAGAGGGGAGGAGAGGAGAGGAGAGGAGAAGAGGGGAGGAGAGGAGAGGGGAGGGGGAGAAGGAGAGGAGAAGAGGGGAGAGGAGAAGAGAGGAGGAGAGGGGGAGAGGAGAAGAGAGGAGAGGAGGAGAGGGGAGGAGAAGAGAGGGGGAGAGGAGAGGAGGGGAGGAGAGGAGAGGGGAGGGGGAGAGGAGAAGAGAGGAGGAGAGGAGAAGAGAGGAGAGGAGGAGAGGAGAGGAGGAGAGGAGAGGAGAGGAGGAGAGGGGAGGAGGAGAGGGGAGGAGAGGAGGAGAGGGGGAGAGGAGAAGAGAGGAGAGGAGGAGAGGAGAGGAGAGGGGAGGGGGAGAAGGAGAGGAGAAGAGGGGAGAGGAGAAGAGAGGAGGAGAGAGGAGGAGGGAGGAGAGGAGAAGAGAAGAAGAGAAGACAGGAAGGGAGAGGAGAGAGAAAAAGGGAGGGGAAGAGGAGAGAAGAGGGGAGATTGGAGGAGAGAGGAGGAGAGGAGAAGAGAAGAGGAGAAAGGAGGGGAGGAGTGGATAGAGGAAGAGGAGGGAGGAGAAGAGAGGAGGAGAAGGAAGGAGAGGAGAAGAGAAGAAAAGAGAGGACAGCAAGGAGGGAGAGAAGAGGGATGAAGAGAGGGGAGTAGAAGAGAAGAGGGGAGGAGAGGGAAGGGGGAGAGAGGAAAAGGGAGGGGAAGAGAAGAGGAGAGGAGAGGGGAGATTGGAGGAGAGGAGAAGAAAAGAGGAGAAAGGAGGGGAGGAGAGAAGAAGAAAAGAGAGGAGAGTGAGGAGGGAGAGAAGAGAGGTGAGAGGGAGGAAGAGGGGGAGGAGAAGAGAACAGAGGATGAAAGGGGAGGAGGAGGGGTGAGAGGAGGAGAGGGGAGGAGGAGAGGAGAAAGGGAGTAAAGAGAAGGGGTGAGAGGAGGAGAGTGTGTGTGAGACTTTGCAGCTGATGTCATCAACATTCCCTGGGGTATGATGCTAACTGGAGGCAATGCACTGTCTGGGGCTTAATTAGACTTAAATCTGAACATTTTAACACTTAGTTGGAAATACAGCGGGTGAGCCGATGTGTCCCGCTTAAACACGAGACTAGCAACGATGGGGCGATTTCCGACTTCGATATTAGGACAAAATAGTGAAATCAAAACCCCAGGACCCCACGACGAGGCCACGGCAGCCGTTACAGAGAGAGGGGCGACAATTTTTCAACACAAAGTGAACTGGAGCCAGAGTTGATGGAGCCAGAAGCGCGCCCATGCTCACTTCCTACAGGGTTAGGCTATGTCCATTTACATTTACAGTCCGTGGGGGCTACGGTGACCCCCTCCCTCAGTATCCGGCCCCTGCCCTCTGAGCCTCAGCGTTCGGATCAATGGACATATGTCGGCCAAGTAAAAGCTGTAATACAAGGCCCAAATATGTATTAGTGTCCAGTAACATCACGTCCTCATTAGAAACATCAATACGATCTGCTCACTACAGATGGTCCGAGGTCAGATAATCCCCCAGGTTTAAAGTTTAAAGTGCACAGGGTTCAGACTCGGAGATTAACTACACTTTAAAATGGCTGTAAAGAGTTTAAAGTGTAGCTATAGATATAAAGGACTTGGACTATATATGTATATGTATGTTTGATGTGTAAAATGTTGACTTAAGTGTTGGTAACTTTGGCAGTTTGTTTGCGTTTGCTTCCAACATTGACGTGAGCCTGAGTCAGTTAAAACTTAAGGGTTACTTAATGTTAAATTAAATATAAATATAAATTAGCCTACAAAAAATAAAAATGGAAAGCCTGTTTGGATTATGTTAATTATAACTGAACTGTATGAAGTGTGGAGTAACTATAATTTTTAGATTTCAAAATGGATTTCAGTGGTTTTCTGTTTAATAAAGCAAACTATTGAAATCCTGAAAACTTGTACACTTGAAAAAGATGTACTGTATGAATGTGTAACCCGACTGCCTTTGACCTTTTTTTTTTTTTTTAAATATATATAAATACAGTTTTTATTTATTTATTTATTATTATTATTATTATTATTATTATTATTATTATTATTATTTTTTTTTTTTTTTTAATGCATCTTTACATTGTTATCAATTTTATGTGTGGGGAAAAAAAAAACAAAAACGTGCAAATATACTGTGACGTGTGGAGGAAAAAAGAAAAGCACTGAATAAATTGCAAATAAAAAAAATTAAAAATTAAATATAACACGCTGAAAGTTTTGCAGTTGTAAATATGAAACTGTACGGGGGGTGGACACTCATGAGCAGTTGCTTCAGCCCGCTCCTTCTGATCTATGTGCTTCGTTTTTTATATTACATAAAAACCTGATCATTTTACTTTATGTAAAAATGTTATATTCACAGGATTTGTATATCTGATTATTACTTACATTGAAAAAACACGATATCTGTGTAATAATTCCATGAAACTTCTGTTCAGCTTCATGTGCATTTGTCTTGACATTGCAGTTTTTGTCCTTGAGATGGAAACTAACACCTCCACAAAATACCTCCATGTTTTTAAACGTCTTTGCTCTAAAATGTTGTTCACCCGTCGTTCTTTGGTTCCTTCAGGTCTGGTGTGTATGAAGTCCAGCAGCTCGGTGGTGGAGCTGGTCATGCTCCTGTGCTCTCAGGTGAGTTTTACTTTATCTCGTCTCCTACACGAAAACTTCTACAACGCCTACATGAAAGTGTGTCCTTAAGTTTGCACACACTTTCATTCATGTTTCTTCTTTATTTCTGAGATTATTTACACTGTTGATTCTCAAAACTATGAATGGCACATGTGGAATGTTGTAAACAAAACGTAAACTCAAAACCGCCTGAACCCTTTGCTTTGAACCCTCATTTGCTCTTCTGGCATGTCTTGACCCTGAGGCACAGCTGTGAAGTGAAAACCATTTCAGGAGACTTCATCAAGTAGTTCATTGAGAGAAGGTCAAGGGTTTGAAGCTGTCAACAAAGCAAAGGGTAAAATAAAATAAAAATAATATGGGTAAACAGTAGCTCAGTTTGAGTGTTTGTCCAATATTTGTGGACAATGTTTGTGTTTGTTTTTTGTTTTTTTTACATAAACATTGGTCGAGCGGTCAGATCAGATCCAGCTTTTACAGATGAATGCTGTTATTGTGTCCTTGAGCAAGACACTTAACCCACCTCGCCCCCAGTGTCTGTGTACACTGGTGAACACTTTGAGTGCCTTGAAGATGGAAAAGCGCTGTAAGAATGTGACTGTTTACCATTAAAAAATATTCTGTTTGGTTATTTAACTTTTTTTTTCTTTACTAAATAATTCCAAATATCTTGCATCATTAGTAAAAATTAAATAGAAAAGCAGGCGTGTCCAAACTTTTGCCTGGTCACACACACACATATTCATCTCACTCACCTCCACGAAATGAAATCAGCAGTACAGATCGCTCGCACCTTATCTCTCCCCTACACCTACATGTCTGCTCCCCCCTACTCTCCCCGATTGGAGAAACCGCAGAGACGCCATGTTTGCCCGCGAATATTGGTTTGGGGGTCAAGGGTGGGCGACCTGTCCGTGTGATCTTTGACCCCGCGGAGCCTCCTGTGGCCTGGTCAAACTGATGAGGAGGGATAATGCAGATTTGATGGTGCTTTTCATTGATTGGCTCTCTTCTCCCTGTTGTCTTGTGGGTGTTTTGTTGCCAAGTTTATTTAGCTTCAGCTGGATTCATGAATACTAAATCCAGGATCATAAGCAGGCGTGGGCCGATCAATGACGGGACGTGTCAATACTTCACTCCAGGAAGGCTGATCTGCATTAACGGACACAGAGACACAAGGCTGTTGAAGGGCCCATATTACACTCGTCTCTGATCAGTGTTTTAATGTTGTTTCTTCATCACAAACAGAACTGGAGTTGTGTTTTTGTTTCTTTCATTCACCCATGTTTAACACAGAAACAAAACGCACTCTGTTCCAGCTTGTGATGTCATGTGATTATACAGGAAGTGCTCCATTTTGTTTTTAAAGTGGAATCATTTGTAGATCTGGAATTGCCAATCTCTACTAAATCAAAGATAAACGGAGCTGTTCACTTGAAAACCGCCGCTTCATGACATCACAAGGTGGAACATTTTGAGCTTTGGAGATGCAGATAGACTAGTCCCTTTCAGCGATTTAAACGAACTCAGACCGATGAATCATACGCATATGTGAACGCTCCAACCGTACCCAGACCCTCTGAAACGAACCGTACTGAGACCTTTCTCGGTTCGTTAAAAAGTCAGCGGTGCAGTTCGCCTAATCTGCACATTGTGAACACAAAACGCACCGGGTTCACTTCGCCTTTTTCATTATATTGTAACCTCCTTCGCTTGCCGTAGATTTGTCACGTGACTGTAACCGGGAACACTCGGTTGTAAATGTGGCTGGTCGTGGTCGTTGTCATGGCCAACGCAAATACAAATATGTCATATGTATCTGAATAGTTCTATTTTCCCGGTGAATGCGAGAAAATTTCATTAAAAAAAAAACACAGGAGGGCAAGCATCGCAGCAGACATTTTGTTTCAAGTAACGATTTCCCAGAATTCAGTGCATCGGGGGACAGAGAGCTCTAGAGGACCTGGTGTGAACAGAACAGGGACTGGGGCCCTTCAAAGCTCAAATGGACCAGAAAGAACCCGGTCCTCTTTGTAATAAATTCACAATTTGAACACAAAACCAACAGTTCTTTTTCTGTTAGTTCAGTTTTTGGTCCAGTTACAGACGACTGAGTTCGGTTCCCTTAAAGGGGACGACATGTGAAAACGCCCTAATAATGCAGTGCTGCTTAAACTTGTGTGAATGAAACAAAACACCAAAACTCCAGGTATGTTTTTGAGGAGGTAACAGCGTTAGAACATGACTAAAAGCCAAATGAGTGCAGAAATGAGAAAATAGAACATGCTTACCTTGCAGTCGTGACTTTATAAATGGGTTAGAGTCGTACTGGGGCTGTGCAGTTCATCAAATGTTTTTAAGCCTGGAATTCAGTCATTTTTTCCAACTGTCAATGACATCCTTTGGCCTTTGTAAATGAGAGGGTGACATGTATCTTGACCTGTTTTCGTGGTTAATATCTCTGTAATTACACTATCTCTCAACATGGGTTTCAAATCGATTTGTTTGGAAGAAAAACTATTTTTATTTTCCCCACTTTCTTGCACTGGAAATTGCACTGAAAATGAGAAAGCAGAGTTCAGCGCAGGGCCACAGGGGGCAGCGCTGAGGCTCTGAAATCAGTGACGTCAAATGAAATATTGGGGCTCTAGTTTGTTTTGTCTCATTCATTAAAAATTTCCCCAATGGGTTCAGAAATATGATCAGTTAATACAATCTTTCAGTTTTGACCATTTTCCGTAATTTGCAGAACATTTTTAGTGGCGAAGGGGATTTTTTTGTTCCCCCCTGACCATTTTCTCACCCGAAATTGTATTTGGAGTGAATATTCTTAATTCTTAGACATTTAGGTCAGCTACATAGACTGTATTAACCCGCTCTATGTGATTTTATTTCGCTATTTTGTCCGTAAATAGCGCTCCAAATTCGCTCCTGTAACTGCTAGCCTCGGTGAGCTTCATTTGACTGGAGCTGATGGGTGATGTCGCACTTCTCTATATGGTCTATGGTCAACTAACACACTAACTAAACACCACATTATGACGGTAAAAGTTATGTTTTATTAAATTTGTGCTCTCTGGATTGTATTGTCAGTGAGAAAAACAGCTTTCTTTTTTTCTTTCTTTTTTTTAATCTTTTCATCTTCTTGTATAATTCATCGTGTAAAAACAGACCCATTTCAATAGCTCCATGATACACAAAACCAGCCTTCCCAGTGACAAAGCGAGCAGATAAGAATAATAACTCCTCTCTGGGCTGTGTTTGTTTGCATTTTTTCCACCCAAACCCCTCATAAAAACAGCCCCCTCCAATAATACGAAAACACGTCTGATTAATGCTCCCTCTCACCGCCGCTCTGTGCTTTTTTTATCAGTTTTATTTCTCCAAAGAAATCGCGTGTGTCTCCGCTCTTCTCTCCGTTCACCCTCTCCCCGCCTCTATCCCCTGAAACCATATTATCCCCATTATTCACTCCACTTCTCCACTAAAAAGGGGCAGTACGTGATGTGTGCAGGGAATCTTAAAGCTGCACTGTGTGACTTTTTGTTTAGGGGTCCATCACCTGCTTGTTTCTATGGATACGTCATCGCTCCGTCTGGAATGTTCCACAGTGTGACATTAAACAGCTCTACTTTACATTTATTCAATCACAGGTGGTTTTAGAGCTCAAAAATACCTCGAAAAACAAACATTCTGACTGTGAGCGGGGTCGCCACTCCACAGATCTGACCTGTAACTTCTGGTTTGGTCTCAGTGAAGCTAGAAAGGTTTAATGCCATACTGCGAAACATTCCAGACAAAGCAATAATATCTCCATGAAGAAAAGCATTTGACGGAACAGAAAAATTGTATAATGCGTACTAGTATTTACATTATATAAATAAAAACATACATGTATGGATGGCTATAACTTAATTTAGTAAAATCCTAATTCTGTGAGCTTGATCTGTCCCTGTTATTTTTTTTTTATCGATTCATATACACTATTCTGGCAAATATCATGTGACTACACTTTAATAATGTACAAAAAACAAAAAAACAAGATAAAAACATTGTTAAAGGGTTCATATTACACTATTTTCTGATCTTTGTTCTAATGTCGTTTCCTCATCACAAACAGACCTGGAGTTGTGTTTTGTTTCATTCACACATTCTTCTCTCAAGCACAAAACGCACTGTTCCACCTTGTGATGTCATGTGGTAATACAGGAAGTGCTCCACTGTGTTTTTAAACTCCACACACCTTCACTAGAATCATTTGGGTCATTTCAGACCTGGAATTGCCGATCTCTACTGAACAAAATATAATGGGTAGCTGTTAACTTGAAAACTACCACTACATGACATCACGAGGTGGAATATTTTGAGCTTTGGAGATGTAGACAGACTAATAATAATGGTAAGGCGATCAGACGTCCCTATTTACCGGGGACAGTCCCAGTTTTGAGCCCAGTGTCCCCTGTCCCAGCAGATTTATCCAAAACCATTGATTTTTTCCCAGTTTTACACAAGAAACAGCCCAAGTGTCCCTGTTTTTGACCAATCTGATCCCTGCCAGCAGTAAAGAGAGGCATACATTGACATTTGTTTAGGTAAAATCCAGAAAAAATGCTTAAAAATGACCAAAACGCAAAGAAAATATGACTGTACTGACTCACATGTTCGTCATGAATGGGCCGAGTTTGGAGCAGTTTTCCTTAATTACACAATTTTATTATTAAAACACAACTCCAGGTCTGTTTTGGATGACGTAACAACATTATAACATGACTTAAAGCTCACAAGAGTCAATTTTGTGTAATGTAGGACCTTAAAAAAAAAAAAAAAAAAACTCCATGGAACGCCATACATCTAAACTAGCAGGAATATGAAGCCGCGACACAAACATAAAAAACCAAAGGCTGGAATGACACACGCTAATGTTGCTATCTGTCATAACTGTCAAGCTGTTGTTTAATGCTAATCTAATCAAAGGCAGGATCTCCCGTGATTGCCGTGGAAGCCCGTGCTACGCTAAGCTACCCCCAGCCCAAGCCATTCCCCCGATTCTTTGAGCATTGAAATTCCCCACCCATGTCCCCACACCTGCACATAGACATTCATAGTTTTCCAGGGAGGATCGGCCGGCCCCGGTGCTGATTGCTCCAATAAATCATCCAACCAAATTCTCTCACAGCTAATGCAAATGTAATTTTATTGTCGGAGGAGGAAGGAGGGGGGCGGTAGAGATATGGCGGCGCCCTGAACGCAGCTTTGCACAGGGGACAAGTAGAGAAGGGACAGGCTTTGCTCGGGGCTAGATTACGGTTTATAATTATTTGTGTGTTTGTTCTCCATGTGTGGCTGTGGGACGAGGCCAGGGCCATGATGGATGACTTTATTTGGGGAAGTTTGCTATGCCCCTCTGGCTCAGGAAACCATCGGATGCCTGACAGGAAGTGGCTGAGTAGCTTTGGCAGTTTAAACGAACACAACCAGGCCAAAGTGAAATGTCCTGGACTGAGCTGTGTTTTGTTGCAACTTCAGAGCGCGGTAATCACTTCATTCTTTTGACTGTTTATCGCCGTTTAAAACAACACACCAGTTCTGAAGGAATACAGAAAAAAAACAAAACACAAGTGTCAACGCTTGGAACAAAACATGGCTTTATCGCATTTGATGATTTCATTATGAATTAACTTCACAATGACTTACTTCATTATCTTCAAGTGTAATTCCAATAGATCAGCACGTTTTGAGGGAAAATGTAAAAAAAATTTCACACAGAGAAATTACGGCGCCACGGCCCGTGTGAAAGTAGTGTGTAGTGTTTGTGTGTGTGTGTTGGTGGTGGTGGGAGGGGCCAGTGCCGCAGATTGGCAGCCTCACTTCAGTCAGTCTGACCCAGGGCAGCTGTGGCAACAACAGAAGTGTAAACCGTGAAAGAATAACGCACCAAACTGTAAAAATAACTTTGAGTTTTGGAAAAGCGCTACAAAAGACTGTGTAAGGTTTAAACAACTCGTTTTAGTTGAAGCTAGTCCCTCCTAACTGTAGTTCATTTGTTTCCCCGTTGCTATGGTGATGCTCACAGCGTAGTGATATAAAACAGTGATAAGCTGTTGCCGGAACTACTTGTACATATATATATAAAAATAAACAGCAGCAAGTATTAGAATTTTCACAGACCATGGTGTACATTACTTTTTTTTAAATATATATTTTAGTCATAATTTCTGTGATAAAACAATCTTAGTCAACCATACAGAACATCAACATAACAATAAACACAAATAAAAACAATAACGATATTCAACAAAAAATTAGAACCAAAGGTTAAACCATATTGACAAAAAATAAAGCAAAATATAACAAAATAAAAACAGGACAAACAGGTAAATCCATAAAAAGACAAAACAGACAAAACGCACAGACATTATTATTACAGTTTTGTGAGTTTGGGTGAAATTGTAAAAAGATTGGGTGAAATTGGGTGAAAGATGAAATTGCACCTTTCCCTAAAAGATAAGATAAGATAATCCTTTATTTGTCCCACAATGGGGGAAAAACCGTTTTCCAATATAAAATCTAGTTCTGTATGATTGTGTTTGAACTCCCAAACTTTTTATCTATTGATTTCACAAAAAAATAACATTTTAGTTTCTTATTTTAAATGATAGATTTTTAGTTATTAGAGGTCTGATTTGGGTTAAAATTCAAAAAGTCAGTTGTTCACGTTAGCATTAGCTACAGAAAGTCGCTAACACAAACTGATCCGCCATTTTTACGTGGCAATATTAAATGTCCATGGTGTAACTTTTCTGGTGGAGGGTTATTGCTTTGTCTGGAATGTTTCACAGTATGGCATTAAACCTTTCTATCTTCACTGAGACCAAACCAGAAGTTCCAGGTCAGATCTGTGGAGAGACGACCCCGCTCACAGTCAGAACGTTGTTTTTCTAGGTATTTTTGAGCTATAAAACCACCTGTAATTGAATAAATGTAAAGTAGAGCTGTTTAATGTCACACTGTGGAACATTCCAGGCAGAGAAATGACATCTCCATAGAAACAAGCAGGTGACGGACCCTCGACCAAAAAGTTACACGTCAAATATAGCATTACGTCGAATCTGAACAAAAGAAAACTATTAATCAATCAAGTGAAATGTTGTAGTCACATTTCCAGCGCGGGACTCCAGCTAGCCTCTGCTAACTGGACCCACTCCCAGTCACTGTCACAAACCCCCGCCATCACCGCGCTCCAGGCCCCGCAGCGCGCCCGCGGGAATAGACGGAGATGATGTTGATTGATTTCCCCAGCTCCGGCCTCATACAAGATGCGACCGTGTGAAATTTTAATTAATTTCTGCTGCTTTGAGATGGAGTGGTGTCGGGGCGAGGGGTCAGGAGGCGAGGGACCCCAGAGCAGTTTTTAATCAGTTAGCTTCTGGAAGTTACATTGGCCGTAGCAGCGGTCCGGGTCTGAAGAGTGGATGCTAAACCGCGCACACAACAGAACGCACAATTAAAGAGCCATTTTGATCGGACATAAACTGCAGGGGTGTGCGCGGGCTTGTTCTCGAATCACGTATCGATCCGTGCAGACTGCTGAATACACAAAGTGAGGATTAATGGTCATATAGGACACTGTAGCGGCAACAATAGAGTGTAGTAAAAGAGAGTGCGTTCAAAACCACACAGACGCTGTTCAAGGGAACATATTGGCTTTTGTGTGTTACGAAACCAATGAAATTAACTGGAGTAGCAGCTAGAGTCAAACTGTGGTCAAGGCCAATTCTTGTGAGCCGTATTGTAAGAAGATATCAGACAATTTCAATGATTTTATTATTTTTTATTTTTATTTTTATTTCTTTTTGTTTTTACTCATGCTACTATTCATGTAGAGTACTAGCATTAGAATTTTCACAGTTTTTACAAAGATTTGAAGCAGCTGGGAGTGTCATTTGAATTATATCACAAGTCGAGATTCTCACACTTCTTAGAAATAGGATATATGACAATATCAACTCAGCTTTTAAAGAAAAAGAAATGAAAGCTGTATGACCCAGCTTTTTCAGTTCTGATACAGATTCCAATAATAGTTTTAACCTCATACCCGATACCTGATACTGACCGATACCAGTGCAGAGACCATAGACTTTATATATAAATGGATGAATTGCTACTGACCCTGGCTCCCATTGACTTACACTGGAATATTGTGGCTCTTTTCTCTGTACCTGCTGCTGTGAGTCTCGTCATTTTGGTCTTAAAATGTTCCTATTAACCCGCTCTATGTGATCCTAGTGTTGTTTTTTTTGTTTGCTATTTTGTCTCTCAAAAAAATCCTACTCATTCACTCCTGTAACCGTGAGCATCGATCAGCTTCATTTGACTGGAGCCGAACATTATAGTTGACGTCACACTCGCTTAGTCCACTTTTTATACAGTTTATGGCAGAGACCGAAAACTTAGACTTAGACAAACTTTATTGATCCACAAGGGAAATTATTTGGACACAGCAGCTCAAACATCACAATATAATATAATAACAGAGAGTAACAAAAATAGATGGTGTAGCAAAAAAGAGCAAGAGACACGTGTCAAATGAGACATAATTATAAAAATAAAAATAAATGTATATGTACAAGTCAAAATAAAATGGAAAAATAAGTAATAAAATATAAAATAAACTATAAAATCACAGCTATAAACAAGAAACAAGAACGACAAATACTCTGCTGATTGACAGGGCATAAGGTTATCTGTTACTTAAGATTAAACTGTGCAGTTGTAGGGAGTATTATCTCCTCTGTCCCTCTATAGTCTGGTGCAGTGGGTGAGTTGTTGTACAGTTGTAGGGAGTATTATCTCCTCTGTCCCTCTATAGTCTGGTGCAGTGGGTGAGTTGTTGTACAGTTGTAGGGAGTATTATCTCCTCTGTCCCTCTATAGTCTGGTGCAGTGGGTGAGTTGTTGTACAGTTGTAGGGAGTATTATCTCCTCTGTCCCTCTATAGTCTGGTGCAGTGGGTGAGCAGGAGTGTCCATGATGGAGAGCAGTTTGTCCAGTGTCCTCCTGTCCCTCACTGTGATAAACGTCTCATTGGACATATACATTAGATCAGTTTAAACGTCCAATCAGGATATCGGTTGAACCAGTATTTTGAAGACTATATCAGATATCGATGCATCCCTAAAATAAATGTAAAAAGTATTTTATGTTGATAGAAACTTTTGTGGCAGGGATTTCCTTCACAAAATCTTGCGGTTGAACATGTGTTTTTGGACAGACAAAGCTTCTTGTACCTGCTGCATATTCCATGAGGTTAACTGCTGACTGGTCTGTAGAAACATCTCTTTCCTCCTCCTGTCCTCCTCCTCTTCCACTCCTCCGCTTGTTTTCTCTGTCATATTTACAGCCTGTTGTTGCCTGGGTACTCTTCTCCAAGTGGCCTCCATCTAAAACATCTGATTAATAAATAATGGTCTGGGACAAGAGAAGAGCTTTTCCTGTTCCTCTCGTCTGGACGCAGCTTTGAGAAATCATCTCATCGTCTCCTGGACAGCGGCAAGCGCACAGACATAAATCTCCTCAGTAGCTGCATTTGTGTCCTGTAGATCAGACATTATTGTCCAGGCCTCTGTCAGCCCATCCATCCTTCTCCCATTTATCACAGCAGCATCCGGCTCTGGAGTGGAGGAGAGGGAGATGGACCAGGGGAAGGTTGAAGGCACTTGTTTTGTTGATGGCGAAGTCTAGACACAAGAAACAGCTGATGGGGAATCGTTGAACAAGAGGAAATGGAGACGAGTAAAATCATTTTCAAAGAATTGATCAGTTTTGTGAAATAAGACGGATACCTCAGATAGAGTTTAACAGATGCCAGTCTATACGGAGTCGGGGTTGTTTTGTTTAGGCCAGTGTTGAGAGTTTGTTAAAAAAAAAAAAAAAGTAGCATTGTTGAAGGTGCTCTATTTATAGAGAAGTTATTATGATTTATGAGGTTTCGTTTGTATTTTTTTTGTCTTTCTTCCATGTTATAATGTTGTCCTCTCATCAAAAACACGCCTGAAGAGGTTTTAAATGTCATCCATGTTTCAGTAATTTAGCGATCTCTCCTGAGCCCTCCTTACATTTAGTTGTAATTTTCTGTACGAGGCTCCACGGCGTTGTTTTTGGCAAATATAGCATTTTCAAAGCAATAAAAAGAAACATGGTGATCTAAATATGTTCTGTTTTAGCAGTAAATACCCCATAGAAGTAAAACATCTCCTCTTTAAAGACTTTGTCAGTTCTCAAGAGTTTATTGATTCTACGGTACACAGAGATCACAGTGAGACCTGTTCTTAATGCTGCTTTAAACTTGCTCCAGCTCCTCAGCTCTAACCTGCAGGTCAAAGGTCAGGGGTCAGCGGGAGCCAAGTGTTTGGGGAAGTCAATGTCCGTCTCCCCACTGACTCATGGAGGCGCTCCCATCTGTTAAACAGGTTAACTCTGGTCCAGTGGCCTTGGAGCAGACGATAATGTGAAGTCAGTGCATTAACAGGCCTGCGGGGAGCTTATTCAGTCACTTACCTGCTTGTTTCTATGGATATGTCGCCGCTCTGCCTGGAATGTTCCACAGTGTGACATTAAACAGCTCTACTTTACATTTTTTCAATTACAGGAGTTTTATAGCTCAAAAATACCTAGAAAAACAGACATTCTGACTGTGAGCGGGGTCGCCTCTCCGCAGATCTGACCTGTAACTTGGTCTGGTTTGGTCTCCATGACGATAGAAAGGTTTAATGCCATACTGTGAAACATTCCAGACAAAGTAAGAACATCTCCACAAAGAAAAGCAAATATATATCATATATATATTTCCTGGGGGAACTGTTATCACAAATCTCCATAGTTAACTTGCTGCTTAAAGATGCACTGTGTAACTTTTCTGCTAGAAGGTCGGTCAAATGCTTTTCTCTATGGAGATGTTCTTACTTTGTCTGGAATGTTCCACAGTATGGCATTAAACCTTTCTACCATCATGGAGACCAGGTCAGATCTGTGGAGAGGCGACCCCGCTCACAGTCAGAATGTTTGTTTTTCTACGTATTTTTGAGCTCTAAAACCACCTGTAATTGAATAAATGTAAAGTAGAGCTGTTTAATGTCACACTGTGGAACATTCCAGGCAGAGCAATGACGTATCCATAGAAACAAGCAGGTGACGAACCCCCAACCAAAAAGTTACATAACACAAATGTAAGTTAAAGTAATAATGATTGCAAATTCAGTTTTAACTTTTGTAAACGCTTTTCTATTTTTATTTTGACTCATTAGTCTGTTCAAAAAGGCCGTGCAGAGAATGGGGTAGCTCAGAAAATAAAATAACTTATAAAAACACGGAAGAAGTGAGAGTATCTTAGTATTTTTAATATAGATGGTCTCAAAAGATAACAGACAGTGAAGATGACCAAGCTTGTAGTAGAAAAACTTACAATGATAGAGTAAAAAGCTCTGTAGTCTGTTGGAATGATAATAAAAATACTTTAATAATTACATGGGACAAGCTAACGCCTTTTGATACAGGTAGTGTCTTTGTATAAAATATCGGTATGGAGAGTTGCTATTGGCGAATACAGACAAATTGGTACAGATAACGGCCGATACTGTGACCGATATCTTACCCGTCCCCGGTTTGTTGTATAAGATTGTCAGCGTACGTATGGCGACGTTAGCTTAGCATCGTCTCAAAACTCTTGCACACGGCAGTCTAACCTAAACATGTATATGACGTGCTAAACACTCATTCTCCTCAGTCGGCGGCCATCTTTCTTCCACCACTGCTGAGCCAGCATCTGACAGATCAAGGGCACGCCGTGTTGTACGACGCAGCGGGGGATCGGGGAGCAGGGCAGAGGAATGCGCCAGACCGGGGACCAAACAGACTCCTCGTCCCTTTACCTCTGCACCACTTTACCGCTCCACCCCTCCTACACGCTGTACCCCACTGCGCGGTTTTACAGGCGCTCAGGGTTCAAGATCAGTGCAAATCAAAGTGTTATTTTTCCACCCCCTCTGCCCTGGCCTCTTCTCACCTCAGACTGGTGCTTTTTTTACAGTTCTAGACTTAGACTTGGACAGTTCTAGACTTAGACTTGGACAGTTCTAGTCTTGGATTTGGACAGTTCTTGACTTAGATTTAGCGTGCGCTCACACTAGGACTTTAGAACCGTGCCCAAGTGCGGATCGCCCCTAAGCGCGTTATGTTTGTCCAGTGTGAGCGCACAGGCACGGCACGGTTACTCATGTACGCGCACACGCAACACTTTATTATATGAGCCTTTTGTGTGCGCTGATGTTACTCGTACGAGGAAAACGGTGAATAAACTCTGCTGCTCCAAAACACACAGCAAATTCGCGCTTACCTTCAGTAAAGACGGTGACAGAGACAGAAGTTTTGCAGTCAATCGTCTCTGGCTGTCCTCACTCCTCGGGACTGTTTTTATATCCGTGAACTCATGGAGGAGCGAGTATCACAACAGGACTCAGATCGGACTCACTGTTTAAGAGAGATTTCGTTCGATGACGGTTCTAAAGTCCTAGTGTGAGTGCGCCTTTGGACAGTTCTAGACTTCGATTACACTGCACGGCAAAAACTAAAATCTAGCCAAGTTAAGATGGCTTGAATTAAGAAATGTTTGCAGTTGTAGGGAGTATTATCTGTTACATAAGGGTGAGTTGTTGTACAGTTGTATGGAGTATGGTATGAATGTAGACCTGTATCTCTCTGTTCAAGCCAGTTCTGCCTCACCACTCCCCCCAGATCTCCTGTGAGACTTTGGGAAAACACTGTAACACCAACTGGTACTTAATTTTGCAGGACCCCCGCTGGTTGGCAGATCGGCGCCCCCTGTCGAAGAGGCGGGGGGGGGGGGAGTGGCAGGGGCAGCGATGGGGCCGGGGTCAAGGGGGGGTTTCCTGACAGGAAGTGGAGTCTAGCTGCGAGCGGAGAATCAGACTGGAGACTGAGAAAGAATCGCATTTTAATTTGGCTCCCAGCGGTTTTTACTGTGAACTGGTTTGAAACGGGGCATCAGTGGTGAGGCTTAGGGCAGTGGTCAAGAAGTACTCGATTTTGTTAAGTAAAAGTTGTGTTACCAGAGCGAAAAAATACAAAAGTAAAAGTATCACATGGAAAAATATATTTAAAGGTGCATAGTGTAACCTTTCTGGTGGAGGGTCCGTCAAATGCTTTTCTCCATGGAGGTGTTATTGCTTTGTCTGGAATGTTCCACAGTATGGCATTAAACCTTTATATCTTCATGGAGACCAAACTAGACCAAGTCACAGGTCAGATCTGTGGAGAGGCGACCCCGCTCACAGTCAGAATGTCTGTTTTTCTAGGTATTTTTGAGCTATAAAACCACCTGTAATTGAATAAATGTAAAGTAGAGCTGTTTAAAGTCACATTGTGGAACATTCCAGGCAGAGGAATGACATCTCCATAGAAACAAGCAGGTGACGGACCCATAGTTACATAGTGTACCTTTAAGTAAAAGGTAAAAGTATTCAAGTAACTATTTAAAAATGCACTTAAAGAGTAAAAAGTAAAAGGTATTTTGCAGGTTTTGAGATCTAATAAAACTTCAAATGTAGAGATGCTGATGAAGATTTGTATTTGAATTTTGTTCAATAGAAACTATTAAATCAATCCTTTTTTTTCAGCTGTTTTGATTTGTATATTTTTGTTTGCTCAAACTATACATGCACGGTAATTATCGCTAACATAAACAGACCACATGTTATTCTAATTATTGTTTGAGTAATCCTTTATTATTAGTCTGTCTATGTCCCCAAAGCTCAAAATGTTCTGTTCCACCTCGTGATATATGTCATAAAGTGGTAGTTTTCAAGCTCTCTTTTACCCAGAGTTCAGTCGAGATTGGCAGTTTTAGGTCTGAAATCATCCAGTAACATTACAACATAGATCAGAAAATGGTGTAATATGGACACTTTAACCCAGTATGAAGATATTACATTTGTGTGTCTGATTTATTATTTTTTTAAATAACACAAGTATAACAAATGTTCTCTTTTGCTTTTTCAAACATTATACCAGTAATATTGCAGCAATATTGCAGTTATTAGTCAGAAATAAATACATTCCTTTGTTTTTAGTGGCTGTAATGGCCAGATATTAAAACCCAACAGATCCCAAACAGTATTTCAAACCCAGGAGTGATCTGGAGCTGGCCCTCTTCCTGTCAGCTGCTGTGATGGTTCTGTTTTCTTACCTGACAGCTCCAGAGTTATAAGTGTGTGGAATGTTCTCCCCTCTCTGTGTCCTGCTGCTCCCAGCTCCACGCTCTGGATCATGTGGAGGGGAGAGTCCTGGAGCTGGAGCTGGAGCTGCATGTGTGAAGGGAGAACGAGAGTCTAATGTAATAAATGATAAACAAGCTGGGACTTCTAACACTTACAAGCACTTTTTTAGTTTAACACTTGTGTTTATAATTTGAAAATTGAAACTGGATATTCAGTTTAAACTTATAACCTGTACCCAAATCCAGCAGTAAAAATATTATTACAATTATATATGTATTTTATATTTACTGATTTATTGGTGTGGAATTGGATCCATGAGAACGAGACAAGATTTTAACATCACTTGTAATAAATTCATTTCACAATTTTGGCTTCACTATTTTTATTTCTTTTATGTAATACTTTAGTGTCTCAAATTGTGTAACACACCAGCTCTTAACTCTTTTTTTTTTCTTTTTCTGTTCAAGCCAAAGGTAAATTCAGGGGGAAAAATCTCACAAGATCATTTTTCTCATGTGTGCACGATCTTGTGTAGGGGTGTGCAAAAATATTGAAATATTGATATATCGTATCGTTTAATGTGAAGAAACAGTATCGATATCATGGGCTGCTGTATAGGTCATAGGTATATTTTAGTAAATTATTTTGTGTAAGAGCTACAGTTGTGTTGACATTTTCACTGTTTTGACGAGTAAAATGGTGTTTTTCATATTAACACCCATGATTTAGACTTTGTTTTTCACTGAACAGGAATCGATTTGAAAAATATTGTATTGAATCGAAAAACGTATTGTATCGTATGTATCGTATGTATCGTATCGGGAACTTTTTCTTCTACCCAGCCCTAATCTTGTGGCACGAGATCTTGTCCCATCCCTGATTTTATATGTGGAGAGTCTTGATCTGTATCTCTGAGGAGCCACGACCCACAATTATTGACTTCATATATTTTTTCACATTAATGGTTTAGGCCTGTATTTGTAATTTGAAAATTGAAACTAAATATTACATAGAAACTTATCATCTGAACCAAAATAAAAACATTATTATTATTATTATTATTATTATTATTATTATTATTATTATTATATGTTTCATATTTACTGATGTATATATGTATTTTATATATATATATATATATATATATATATATATATATATATATATATATATATATATATATATATATATATATATATATATATATATATATATATATATTTTTTTTTTTTTTTAATATAGACCTATCAGTGTTCATACATTTAATAAAAATCCACTAGCCACTACTACATGATTACATTTCAAGTGCATATGACAGGTTTTCATGATTTTCTTACAGTTAATTAGTATCTGTGGTAAATATTTATTAGTTTTACATCAGTTAAATATCAGTTTGTGGGCAAAAAAAAAAATAAAAAAAAATTTAGAAAGTACAAAAAATACAGGAAGTAGAGATGAGTTCTAAAATGGAAAACCCCATCCAAAATGCAGAGACAGTTTACACACAAGACATGCATTTTCTGGCAGTTGAAACATTTATTTAACTAAATAAATTTACTTTTTAGTCTTAACCTAACTATTGTGTAATTTAAACAAGTTTTAGCCCTTGTTTACATTATGGTTGCCTGGTAACAGTTACGGAATCACCTCCAAGTCACATCTGCTGCCCGTTTCCAACCAGGAAGTGAATTATACTTAACAGAAACATGACCTCGAACACATATGGGCACCTTTTTAAAAATACTTTGGCGGGATTGGCCTCGAGCGACTCTTGATGTTTGATTATCTCATTTTTTCTTTGTGCTTTTATTTTTTTTATATGAGGATGGTGAAATGTTGTGTATAGACAAAGGGGTGTAGTGTTAAAATTCATTAAAAATACTTCGACTTAAAAAAATAAATAAAATAATAGAAATAAAATCGTAATCTTCATCAAAGCTTGAAAAACTGGGGTAGATTTTTATTAAAACCTTAAAAAATCTTAACTTTCTTTTGGTGAAATCCATAGTTTTGATCTGTCATATCCTCTTTAAGTGTTTACTCTGTTTAACCCTGCTGTTGTATGACTCGGTTCTGGCTGTATACATATATATATATACACATATATTTACTCACTTTTACTTTTCACCTTCTGCATACGCTTCGCTCTGTGACATGTTTTGCTTTGCCTGTTTGGGCTGGGGGGCTCAGGTCTTGTTTTTTTCCCCCTCTTTGTTTTACTGTAGTCGGGAGAGTGGAACTGCGCAAAGCTCTGGGAGACCTGCAGTGTAAATGTTTGGACGTCCATAAATATTCTTTGAGTTGTGACTGAGGCGAGCAAACACCAATACGCTAAGTGTCTGTTTTCCTTTAGCATATACCATCGCCGTCCGAACGTGCACTTCTCGATCACTGACAGCTGCGCTCAAAAAAAACAAAAACAAAATTACACTGCTGACGACGTAGACAGCTGCACGACCAAGTGACTACAAGAATTAGAAAAGACGTGTCGGTAGTTATTACACGCTGTATATTTGAAAAGCATAAGATGTTTCGGAAAACATGAACATAACGAACTGTAAATATGTAAATAGTGGAGGGATGTGACGACTGAGACTGAAAGGGACTAGTTTTACTTATTGACTGACTGGATGAAGGATTAATTTGATTTATTTTATTGGCATAAACGCCATTTGTGACCCCAACCTGTCCAGGAACTGAAGGTGGAAATGAGTAATTCTGCTATAACCTGCACAAACATATGAGCTCTTTGTGTAGCTCAATGTTTTTATGTGCATTGTCCCTGATAAATGAACAAAATCAAATCAAATTAAATAAAAAAAATACCAAAAATAGTCCATTGGCAATCACACATCGCACAAACCACACGTGTTTATACAATGGAACAACTACAGCTAAAAATCCGGATCTTTGAAAAGAACGGGGGCCATTTTTTCTCAAATAGGACAATCGTGTTTTAACTTTTGTTTTGTTTTATCTTAAAATAATCGTCTAACGCTGTGTGAAGGTCTCAGGACATTCTGGTGATGTGAACTGCCTGTGTATTTGTTTGTTTGTTGTTATTATTTGTAATGTTGTTTTGTTTCATTCATATTTAGGCTGAGTTCTTCCCTCAAACTGAAAATGCTGTGTTCTACCTTAATGTGATGTCCTGTGGCAATACAGGAAGTGCTCCACTGTGTTTTTAAACTCCACACCCCTTCACTAGAATCATTTGGATAATTTGCCAATCTCTGTTGAACTTTAATTAACTAAAGATTACTTAAACGTGTGTGAACAAAACAAAACCCAACTCCAGGTCTGTTTTTGATGTGGTAACAACATTAGAACTTAATAACTTTATATAACTTAATTTGCATAATATATAGTGCCATAAAAAAAAAGTTTCTGATCTGTACAAAATGAAAACGTCTGGCTTAAGAGAAAAATCAGTAGCTCTCAGACTGTTTACCTTACTTGACTGCGCTGCTTTTTCGTTCTTTTTTTGTGCGTGTGTCATTAAAAGTTGTATTCTCCTTAGCCTCGAATCAACAAATACTTGTGATTATGACTGATGCCACCAAAAAGCTATACTGACTTATTTATTATTGCGGCAGAACTCAAGCATTTCTTTCTGCTGTGTTGGAGAATGTTTGCCTTGTGTTGTGGCGAGCTCATGTTTGAAAGGCCATTTTGCTCTGGTGGGTCTGGGTTTCCTCACCGGAGCTCGTGGTGTATTTGGATGTTGATTATGGATAATCAGCTGTAATGACGGAAGTGCATGGCATGTGTTTAGACTCAATGCCATCGTCTTTGGATCAGAGACCAAACGGAGCTCTCTCACTGACTCTCAATTGGAACAGACATGAGCAAAATAAGAATATGGGGCTCTATAATTAAAGGTGCTGTTACGCAAAAATTAAACTGACTCTTGTGAGGTTTAAGGCGTGTTAGAATCCTCGCAAACAGACCTGGAGTTGTTTTGTTTCATTCGCACGTTTGAGTAACCTTTTGTTATTAGTCTGTCTACATCTCCAAGGCTCAGAACGCTCTGTTCCACCTTGTGATGTCATGAAGCAGTAGTTTTCAAGTTAACAACTACCTTTTTACGTTTAGTTCAGTAGAGATGGGCAATTCAAGGGCTGAAATCATCCAGATGAGTCTAGTGAAGATGTATGGAGTTTAAAAACATAGTGGAGCACTTTCTTCCTAAGACATCACAAGGTGGAACAGAGTGTTTTCTGTTTGAGAGAAGAACTCAGCCTAAATCTGCAGGGTTTGTGTGTTAAATGTGTGAAACTAAACACAACACAACTCCAGGCGTGTTTGTGATGAGAAAACAACATTATAACATAGATCAGAAAGTAATAGTGTAATAATAACTTTTACAGCCGAGTCGTTGCAAAAAATGTATAATTGGCAATTACAAAATAAATATCAGACTCCACCTTCCTATCGTCTGTTCAGGGGGTGAGGTGAAAGGTCAAAGGTCACAAATGGCTGCTTGTATCCTCATCAGGAGTGTGGCGGTCATTGTCCGTATCACGGTCATAAAAGCCGTGACACCGCTGACCAGGGCCAGACGAAATCCAATATTCTATCACAGAGCTGTCCCCAACTCCTTTTTGTCACCACAGGACATCCGCCAGATCAGGGTCATTGCTTTTTTTAATGCAACGAGAAGAGCCATTCCTTAGGCCGTAATGACGCCATTAGTCTTGCTATCACCTCTGTCCATGTTCACCAAATGCCAATGGCCCCAACATTGTTCATCAGATCTAATTTAGAACTGAGCATTTCCCCACATCAGCAGCTTTCAGGATCAGTTTGCTATTGATAATCTCAAGGTCCCGCTGAAATAAATGGAGGAAAATATAGTCCGTCTAGGGTTAAAGATTCATTGTGTAACTTTTCACTTCTGGTGGAAGGTCTGTGAAATGCTTTTATCTATGGAGATGTTGTTACTTTCCCTGAAATGTTTCACAGTGTGGTATTAAACCTTCTGTCTTCATGGAGAACAAACCAGACCAAGTTACAGGTCAGATCTGTGGAGAGGCGACCCCGCTCACAGTCAGAATGCCTGTTTTTCTTGGTATTTTTGAGCTCTAAAACCACCTGTAATTTAATAAATACAAGGCAAAGCTGTTTAATGTCACACTGTGGAATATTCCAGGCAGAGCAGTGACATATCCATAGAAACAAACAGGTGATGGACCCTCAACCAAAAAGTTACATAGTGCGCCTTTAAAGTTTCCATACTAGTCTGTATATTCTGTATATTAGTCCAAATTAGGTTCATTTGGTCTTCCCATAATTTATTTTATTAGATTCTATTTTCAGACCAAGGTTTAGTTTTTTGTTTTGTTTTTTTTTGTACCTGACGTTTTCCTGTTTAAATCAGCCTCCCAGTCGAGGTATGAAAACAAACTAAACCTTGGTCTGAAAAAAGAAACGGTGAAAAAAAAAAAAAGAAAAAAAATTATATTCCTGTACTTAAATGACTCAAAGAATAAAATATGATTGGGCCCAATATAGAGCCTTGGGGTGCTCCAGCTGGACTTTTTCTCTGTATTAGTTTGAAATTTATTTTGCCATGTTTGATTAGATTTTCTACAATGTTTTGTCACAGTTTTACTCACCAAATTTTTTAATCTAATATATTTAAATATTTGTTTTATCTTTATATATATCAATCAATGCCGATACGATTGTTTAGAATCCAGAGCAGCTGATGGTTGATAAGTTCTGCTGATATTTCTGGGCCGATATATAAGGCAAATTATGATTATTTTCTACAAATTCTGGAATTTAAATTTACTACAAACTCACCCAAGCCCCATTTTTATTTTTATTTTTTTTACCCCAGACCTATAAGAGAGCTGTGTAGTCACATTTTGTATTGATATAAAGCTTTGTGTGCATTTTTTATTTTTATTTTGATTGAGCAAAACGTTATATCAGTCTGTGCTGGAGATATAAGGCAGTAAAAAAAAAAAAAAGTCAAAATATTGGCCAACCCATGTATCAGTCTATCTTTAATCTATATGTAAAATATCTTTTGTCTTGGCGCAGTATTTCTAATTTAATTCACTTATAAACCCCGCTAACTCCCAAACCCACGCTGAAGCTTAAAGTACCTAAAAGCTCAGTGTACAGTTTCAGAAGTTCTTTCGTCAGCGTTTTAATCATAACTGAAGTATAATGTATCTGGAGTTCTGCTTGTCTTGAGAACCGCGGCTCTATTTACAGCCTCACTTCCTGTGGTGTTTATTTGAAATCAAGCTAGCATGAGTTTGGCCCGCGCCGAAATCTCCGCGCGGCTACAGGTTCGGTTACACTCATGGTAAATGTCCTTCAACTGCAGCGTACGCCTCATCTAGCAAGGCCCCAAGGCTGCACACACACACAGGCGCACACACTTCCTCAGAAAAAAGCTATTCCTTCACTTCAACCCCCCCGGTGCCAACGTTCAACTTCCAAAACACCATTTCCCCTTCTCGGTTTTTATTCCCCGTGTGCCCTCTTTATTTAGAATATATTGTAAACACGGTCAATGCCAATATGGCTCTACACGACAAAAAGCAGTTATGAGCGAAGTTAAGTGTTAGCTAGTTATCTGTGTGACGTGCATTTAGCTACAGAGTGACGGTACGCAGGCGTCAGGGCCCGAGTGGTTTTCATTGGCGTGGGATATGATTGCTTCTGATAGCCACGCATTTTTTCACTCAAGGAAGAAGAAAAAAAAACGTAGCGTATAGTTAGAAAGTGGTCATACACACGAATAAGCTTGGATGTGTTTTTGAAACTTGTAAGCCGATCTTTCCTTCCTTATTCGTAGCGTCGATACTCTGAAGGCCCCAGGAGCTTTCTTCGGTTTGCTGAAAGGGCAGTCTCTAGATAAACACTGCGTTTCCCCTATCACCGCGAAGCATGATGACAGCAAATTACACGTCTTTGAGTCTTTTCACAGCTTTTTTTTTTTTACGATTAACCGAACACAACCTTAGTATATGTATTTTATCACAACTTTTCAACGCTATTGCAGGTTAGTAAATTAGCGGGGTTTTTTTCAATTTAAGAGTTATGGTTCCAATCTTGACACTTTTCACGCATATTTCTCCAGGTCCCCGGAGAGGAAGGAGTGGAAAAAGCCCAGCTAGGTTCAGACAGGCCCCATGACCTTGTTGCTTTATTATTCTTTTGACGCTTGTGCTGGAGGTGTTGAAACATCGGAACAGAACATGAGAGACGATGACCGCTCAGTTTACTTATCCGGCTGTCCCGTCCACCTCGAGGATTTAAGGCGGCGCTCGGCTGTGGTTTCGATTGTTTAGACTGACACCTTGAACCATAACGCAAGTCAAAAACGGGAGGAAATAAGTCTGTTTACCGGTGATAAATGCGCGCTGAACACAGGCTTTTCATGTCTGACCACTGCAGTAAAACTCAAGAGAAATAGTTGGTACGGGACGTTTAGGTCAGATTTTTTTCACACATTCTTAGACTTAGACTTGGATAGACGGCAGCTCACACGTCACATTATATTACAATAACAAAGAGTAAAACAATATAAAAATGGTAATAAACTTGTAAATGAGTAGCAATAAAAATAGCAAGAAGTAAATAAAAAATAAATATAGTAATATAAATACAGAATATAAACAAGAGGTCATAAGGAATAATATGATTGACAGGACATAGTATCTGTTATACAAGGGTAAGTTGTACAGTTGTAGGGAGTATTATCTGTTACATAAGGGTGAGTTGTACAGTTGTAGGGATTATTATCTGTTACATAAGGGGGAGTTGTTGCACAGTTGTAGGGAGTATTATCTGTTACATAAGGGCGAGTTGTTGCACAGTTGTAGGGAGTATTATCTGTTACATAAGGGCGAGTTGTTGTACAGTTGTAGGGAGTATTATCTGTTACATAAGGGTGCTTATTGAGTCTCCAGCTCTCAGCCAATCACATGACCAGCTTTACGGATCAGATTGATGTTTGTTTTTATGTTATGCAGGATCACGATGAACCAGAATTCAGTCAAAATTCTATTTTAAAGAAAAACAAAACATTTAGTTCAATTTTGGATTTAAATCATGTCAAAATAAAATAAATAATTTCTTTTTAATGGGCTTAAATTTTGAAGTGCGATACATAACCAGTCAAAAGTTTGGACACACCTTTTCATTTATGTTTCTTCTTCATCAAAACTATGAATGAACACATTCACAAACAAAAATAAACAACAAAAAAACATTTTATTTTAGACTTTTTAAAATATCCACCCTTTGCTTTGAACCCTTTTGCACTTTTGGTATTTGACCCTGACGTGGCTCAGCTGTGAAGCGAAAACCATTTCAGGAGACTTCATGATTACCACTGAAAGGTTTTGACAGGTGAGACAGGTGGTTTGGACTTTTACACGTAATTTAACTAGAAAAATAGACTAAACAGAAGGCATATTTAGTTGAGTTATTTCACTTTGATTTTTTGTTCCATAATTCCATGTATCCTGATCGTAATAACACGATTCTCCATCTTC
The DNA here is from genome assembly GCA_029959045.1 of Taenioides sp. WSHXM2023. Classification (NCBI taxonomy): domain Eukaryota; kingdom Metazoa; phylum Chordata; class Actinopteri; order Gobiiformes; family Gobiidae; genus Taenioides; species Taenioides sp. WSHXM2023. The sequence goes on from CM057090.1 coordinate 3,000,542, forward strand.
TCACTCTCTTATTTGTTTTTGCAGGAATGGCAGAACTCCATCCAGAAAAACGCAGGTCTGGCCTTCATTGAGCTGGTGAACGAGGGCAGGTACGTCACACTCAGAAACCCCTTTAAAGGTGCATTGTGTAACTTTCCTGGTGGAGGGTCCATCGCCTGCTTGTTTCTATGGAGACAGCCAAATAAACCTTTGTTTTCAGTATGTAAACAGTTTTTATATATGGTGTTTTTTACCTTGAAATAACTAAAGATTTGGGTTATGTACTTTAACTTTTTGGTTTGTGGGGGTCTGTCATCTGCTTGTTTCTATGGATACGTCATTGCTCTGCCTGGAATGTTCCACAGTGTGACATTAAACAGCTCTACTTTACATTTATTCAATCACAGGTGGTTTTAGAGCTCAAAAATACCTAGAAAAACAGACATTCTGACTGTGAGCGGGGTCGCCTCTCCCCAGATGTGACCTGTAACTTGGTCTGGTTTGGTCTCCATGAGGATATAAAGGTTTAATGCCATACTGCAAAACATTCTAGATGAAGCAATAACATCTCCATGAAGAAAAAAGCCTTTGACGGACCCTCCACCAGAAAAGTTACACAATGCAGCTTTAAATCATTATCTGATCCACTCAAGTTTAGCATCACTAACCATGAACCACAACACAGCCACTCGGGCCCCTAACCTCCCTTTAGGGCCCCACTCAGTATGCTCCTATTCCACTGGGACCTGAGGGAACGGGAGATAGTGGTTTACTGCTGTGGTGTTAATACTGATCTGACTTCTGATAGTAACTAGTAAAAAGATTAAAGGGTCTGTATTCCGATATATTTTCTGATCTTTGTTATAATCTTGTTTCGTCACAAACAGACCTGGAGTTGTGTTTTGTTTCATTCGCACATGTTTAACACACAAATCTTGCTTATGTAGGCTGAGTTCTTCTGTTCCACATGGTGATGTCATGCGGTAATACAGTGTTTTCAAACTTTTTACACTTCACTAGAATCTTTTGGATGATTTCAGCTCCTGGAATTGCCGATTTCTACTGAACTTAGACTGAGACTTAGACAAACTTCATCGATCCACAAGGGAAATTATTTGGACACAGCAGCTCAAACATCACAATATAATATAATAACAGAGAGTAACAAAAATAGATGGTGTAGCAAAAAGAGACACGTGTCAAATGAGACATAATTATAAAAATAAATGTATATGTACAAGTCAAAATAAAATAGAAATATAAGTAATAAAATATAAAATAAACTATAAACTCACAGCTATAAACAAGAGACAAGAACGACAAATACTCTGCTGATTGACAGGGCATAAGGTTATCTGTTACTTAAGATTGAGTTGTTGTACAGTTGTAGGGAGTATTATAGTATGAATGTAGTCCTGTATCTCTCACTGTTTGAGTGGAGCTGTAGGAGCCTGTTGGAGAATGAGCTCCTCTGTCCCTCTATAGTTTGGTGCAGTGGGTGAGTTGTACAGTTGTAGGGAGTATTATCTCCTCTGTCCCTCTATAAAACTATAGAACTAAAGGTAAAAGGAGCTGTTAACTTGAAAACTACCGCTTCATGACATCACGAGGTGGAGCAGAGCATTTTGAGCTTTGGAGATGTGGACAGACTGATAATAAAAGATTACTGACACGTGTGAATGAAACAAACACAACTCCAGGTCTGTTTTTGATGAGGTAACAACATTATAACATGTTTTAAAGCTCACAGGAGTCCATTTCGCTTAATGTAAGACCTCGATTTTAAATCTTTGTCATCTCTTTATTACACGTTCAGTCCGATCTGTACACTTCCCACACAAAAGCCCACACTTGCCAGTATTGATCTACAGCTTTTAAAACCGGCTCCGCTAATCCGCAGTAATGATAATGAGGCTGGTGATGGAGCTCTCCGGTTTCTCTGTGGAGGACAGGGTTTGTAATTCACTTTAAAGAGGCGACGCTTGTGCAAACATACCTCGCGTCATGGCCGTTTACCGTTAAAACTGCGGTGATTTAAGCTCCACTACGTTCAGCGTGGAAACTTACTTCAGCTTTTCCACCTTAACTTCGTTTTAGAGGTCCTGTATTACACAAAATGGACTCTTGTGAGCTTTAAGTCATGTTAGAATGCTTTTACCTCCTCAAAAACACACCTGGAGTTGTGTTTTGTTTCATTCACACATGTTTAAGTAAGAATGCTCTGTTCCAACTTGTGATGTCATGAAGTGGTAGTGTTTCTAGCTCGGTTGGTAGAGCGTTTTTGCCCACTGATCCGAAGGTTGGCGGTTCGAATCCCTTTCGCTTTCAACATAAACATCATTGGTTTAGCGTGCACTGACCCACAGGTTGGCGGTGCGATTCCAGCGCCCACAGATGAATGCTGTTGTTGTGTCCTTGGGCAAGACACTTTACCCACCTCGCCCCCAGTGTCTGCGTACACTGGTGTGTGACTGTGTGTGTGGTTCCTTCATGTAAAGCGCTTTGAATGCCTTGAAGGTGGAAAAGCGCGTATAAAAATGGGACCTTTTACCATTTACCGTTAGTGTGTGGAGTTTAAAAACACAGTGGAGCACTACATGGCATCACAAGAAGGAGCAAACACATGCAGGATTTGTGTATTGAATGTGTGTGAATGAAACAAAACGCAACTCCATGTACGTTTTAGATGCAAAAACAACATTATACACAAACTTTAGGCGCATAATACATTTTTTTGCCCAAGTTTAAACATGATGTAGGACTAATCTGTATTTCGAAGTAAGAAAATATTGAAGTACTTTGTAGAAACCGTGTCTCCCTCTGACCCTGGGCTGATATAGGGGGCGGCGTAACCTATAACTCCATAGTGTCCTGAAAGCGTTTCGTCCAAATGTCCCACTGGTGAGTCGTTGGCCTGCAGAGAAGAGCCGCGGAGCCGTTATTGATAGCGAGGTCTGTCCAGGACCAGAGCGAGGCCACGGAGGCCCCAGCACCTCCGCTCCCCCGCTGCCCTGCTCCGAAACACCGGGCTTGGGTTACAGCGCCCCCCCGGCCCCCGAAGCCCCCGGTCTGCAGCCCCCTCTTACCCCCTGTTACACCCCCGCCCTCTTCTCCAGCCCCGGCTCTGTTATTGTTCCACTTTGCACAGTCCTGACCTTTACTGCTGTACTGAGGTTTGGGCGACACGAAGTACACGCCGGAGGAGCTGGACTCACAGTTACGCCGCAAAAACTCAAATCGAGTGAAGACGACTTGAATTAAGAAAGTTTTATCATGATTTGAGTAAATTATCTACCAATGGAATAAGACTTTTTGTAGTGAAAATGTGAAAACGCACCTATATGATGAAATAAGACGAAATTATAACTTTTAACTATGTATTTTGTTTTTGTTTTATAAGCTAAGGTATCTTCAGGGGATTTCCCTTTGACAAGACTTTTCCATAGAATTGTATGAACTATTCTGAATCCAAATCCAGATCAACTTGATTTCTATTGCACATTTTACAAACAAACCAAAGAATTTTGATCGTACCAGTCCTAAAACAATAAAACCAGTAAAAATAAATAAAAGCAAAACCATAAAAATCGTAAAAATAGCTGTAAATAAGTTAAATAAATAAAATAAATGTTTGTATATGTTTTGTAAAATAAATAAATAAATGAATAAAATGAAATAATAAAATAAATAAATGAATAAAATGAAATAATAAAATAAATACATGAATAAATAAAATGAAATAATAAAATAAATAAATGAATAAATAAAATGAAATAATAAAATACAAAATGAATAAATATAATGAAATAATAAAATAAATACATGAATAAATAAAATGAAATAATTAAATAAATAAATACATGAATAAATAAATAAATAAATAAATAAATCTAGCTACACTTAAGAAAAACAACAACTCTCTCGCGTTTAAAGGTCAACTGTGTAACTTTTCTGATACAGGTTTTGCCACCTGCTTGTCTCATGCTGATGTTATTGCTTAGCCCGGTATGGCATTAAATAAATATATCTTGTATTTATTATATTAATGTTTTATTTAGGTTTTAGATGTCATTCATGCATGTTTGAGTAATTTAGCGATCTCTCCCGGGCCCTGTTAAACGCTACTTACGGGTCTAAGATTCTGTACGAGGCTCCGCCCACAAGCCTACGCTCCCACACAACAATTCTCCATAAAAACACAAAAACGTGACAAACCTGATGCGATGTGCGGAAGTTTCATTACCGATTTTGTTGTGATAGCGCTCTGAAGGGGGAGTGAATTAGCGCGGAGAGCAAACAGAGGGCATATAGCAATTTCAAAACAATAAAAGGTAACATGGCGATCTAAATATGTGATGTGTTAGCAGTTAATACCCCACAGAAGTAAAACACCTCCGCTTTAACAAGTCAATTAGCACCTACGTAACAGTAAACGCAAACGTCTCCTCTGCTGCGGCTTCACAAATTCAATTTTCTGCTCATTTTGCACGGCTCCTTTTGGGTATTTTATGGGTATTTCATGGCTGTCCCGTATCCAGTTCCCCAGACTGAGCTGAGCAGATGTTTCAAATGCCCCAGAGTCCTACACGTATTATATTATATTATATTATTTTATATTACATTACTGATGGGATTGTTTTCGCAGGCTGTTGAGTCACACGATGAAGGATCACCTGGTCCGAGTCGCAAACGAAGCAGAGTTCATCCTGAGCCGACAGAGAGCTGAAGACATCCACAAACACGCAGAGTTTGAGGTAAGATTCTGATCATTTTACTTCGTTATATTGGTTCCAGTATTGGCCAGTATCAATACTCTATACCGATATTCGTGGGCGGCAGTAGCTCAGGCGGTAGAGCGTTCGTCCACTGAGCTGAAGGTTGGCTGTTCAAATTACGCTCTTGACGTAAAAGCATCATTGGTTGAGCGTTCAGATCCACTGACCCACAGGTTGAATGCTGTCGTTGTGTCCTTGGGCAAGACACTTAGCCCACCCTTGTGTCTGTGTTCACTGGTGTATGAACATGTGTGTGAATGTGTGAGTGGTTTCTTGTTGTAAAGCGCTCTGAGTGTCTTAAAGGTGGAAAAGCGCTGTATAAAACTGTGACTATTTACCATTTCAGATGTTGTTTTGTTGTTTTGTATCGGCTGTTCTCTGTGCGCTCTTTTTGAACAGAATAATGACTCAGACTGGAAGTTGAAGAGCGTTAAATGGCTGTACAGTTGTAGGGAGTATTATTTGTTACATAAGGGTGAGTTGTATAGTTGTAGGGAGTATTAGCTGTTACATAGGGGTCAGTTGTTGTACAGTTGTTAGGAAAACACAAGTAAAATACATTTTGTTATTACTTTTACAAAAGTGAAATGTTAATTTGTGATTGCCACTTTAACTTAAAATTTCCTTGCTGTGGATTCTAAAAGCTGAATATCGAATCAAAAATGCTCTGTTCCACCTTGTGATGTCACGAAGCACTAGTTTTCATGCTCACAGCTGCCTTTGACCTCATCCAAACGATTCTAGTGAAGGTGTTTGGAGTTTCAAAATGCAATGGAGCACTTCCTGTATTACCACATGGCGCATTTTCAGTTTGAGAGAAGAACACAGGGTTTGTGTGTTAAAACATGTGAATGAAACGAAACAAAACACAACTCCAGGTCTGTTTTTGACGAGGAAACAACACGATAACATTCGGTAGATCAGAAAATCGCGTAACGTGGGTCCTTTAAAACGCACGAACTGCAAAGTGACTCAGTGCGAGCGAAGTTCTAATGAGCGCGGCCGTTTCCACAGTCACCTCTCTGTGAAACCCCTGAGCCTGAAGCCTGCTTTGATACTGCTTTGATAGCGATGGGTCATAGCTTAATATTTTTACTCGCTGTCAGTGGAGATGTAGAGAAAACAGACTGGTGGTACAAGTCGAGGTAACACTGGCTCAGGACTTGTCCATCACGGGTCCGGGGCTGTCACTGCGAACCTGAAGCACAAATGTTTACTTTTCAAACATAACCTGAAGCTGGTCATGACGCAGCACACGGAGGAGCAGCCAAACACAGCAGAGTTTGGACTTCTCCTGCTGATTCTAAGGGCATTTGTGGACTGTGCAGGTGAACCCCAGCACTGTTGACTTTAAAATGTCAGTGAAGAAGAAGCTGGTTAAGATTATGTAGTTTTAATTTCCTTCTCAAAGATCTAGACTGATCAGAATAGATAAAAAACAGTTTAAAAGTGTATATTTCGCTATTTTCTGATCTGTTATAATGTAGTTTCCTCGTCGCAAACACACCTGGAGTTGTGTTTTGTTTCATTCACACATTAACACACAAACCCTGCAGATTTAAGCTCTTTTCTCAAACTGAAAACACTCTGTTCCACCTTGCAATGTCACGTGGTAATACAGGAAGTGCTCCGCTGTGTTTTTAAACTCCGCACACCTTCACTAGAATCATTTGGGTAATTTCAGCCCTGGGATTGCCGATCTCGACTGAACAAAAGTGCCGTGTGTTCCCTGTAAATATTCAAAAACTGTTTGAGATAAGAACAAGCCACTACAGTTTAAAAGGAACAGACATGTTTACAAAAAACAGATTCAGAACCAAGATTATGGAGCGAAGTTAATTTATGGAATAATCTTGACAAAGAAATCAAAAGATCAAGTACAATAATGGCATTTAACGAATACATAAAATCCATTGCAATGTGTATGAGAAAGAAATGCGCATAGTTGTTGCGCATAGTTGTTGATTTGAAATGTTTTAAACTAACTGTAAGTGTTAAAGTATTTTCTGGAAAAGGGAAAACGGACAGAAAACATACAGTAAAATGACTCGCCTTTCTGCTCCTTTTCATTCATTTCTTGTACATTTAATAATTTCTTGTACGTTTAATAATATTTATACTTTATGAATGAAATAAACAAATAAATAACTAAAAGGCAGCTGAAAATTACTGCTTCAACAACAACTAGCATGCTAACAGCGCACCAGCATTACTTTCTGTTTCAAGGACATTAAAAACAAGTAAAAAATAAACAAATCTGAGTCTATTACATGACAAAAATCTAGTACACGTCCTTTTTAAATTGTCCTGGGAAGCTCTGAACGTTTTTGGTTTCTGTAATTATTCTTTAAACCCATTTTGTTTTTGTGTTTTGTCCCAGTGAGGCTGTGTTTTTGTTTTCCGTGATCCTCGTTCTCCTCCAGACGGTGCTGCTGATTCCCAATTTACGGCTAGACTAAAATGAATGAAAGGCCATAACTTTTTACCAGTTCCATTTTTTCCCGTGATTTCTGAAGTTGCTTTCGCCGGCCGCAATCTTCCAAATCAGATACCCGCCATTGTTTGTCCCAGAGTGCGTTTCACAATTGAATTCGGCTCTTAAATGCAGTGGCTCCTCGTGACCCCGGAGGAAAGCTGGAGTCTGATAAGTCCTGCTCTGATATTGCTGTATTGATTTTTGCCCCGTACAAACCCACTGTGAGCCGCTGCAGCCAACAGTTTCATTTTGCACTGCCACTATAAAAATAACAGGCCAATGAAACATCCCCCAGGGGCCCCGAGCACACTCTCAGCCCGGGGCCCTTTAGAGGTGAAGGGGGTAAAAGCAGTGAGGATACAGCCAAATAAACACACACCTTTGTTTTCAGTATGTAAACAGTTTATAGACGGTGTTTTTACCTTGAAATAACTCTGAACACAGCTTGTAAAATGAAGATTTGGCTTATGTACTATGTAACTTTTTGGTTTGCGTGGCCGTCACCTGCTTGTTTCTATGGATACATCATTGCTTTTACGGGAATGTTCCACATTGTGACATTAAACAGCTCTACTTTACATTTATTCAATTACAGATGGTTTTAGAGCTCAAAAATACCTAGAAAAACAGACATTCTGACTGTGAGTGGGGTCGCCTCTCCACAGATCTGACCTGTAACTTGGTCTGGTTTGGTCTTCATGAAGATAGAAAGGTTTAATGCCATACTGTGGAACATTCCAGACAAAGCAATAACATTTCGATTGGGGAAAAGCGTTTGACGGACCCTCCACCATAAAAGTTCCACAATGCACAATACAGTTTAGCTTTCCTTTTTGTATACAGTAGTTCAAGGTGGTAATATTGATAAAACAATTACTATTTTATGTTTAGGCTTTAGTATTTTCTATAATAAAGATCATTATGCATTTTCTTGAGTGCAATATTAAACTTTGAGTAAATTAACAATGAGGGAACATGAGTAAAAGCTCCAAAAAGTGGATTTTGCGTAATATTTCTCCTTTAAAGAAGCCCCTTTGTACTTGCGTCTGCGATTGTGATTATCACTCTCTCTTTACGTTAACATTTGAACATTTTAAATCGCAATATTCATCTAAAATGACTTGATAAAGAAACAGGTCCGCTGACTTCCACGTTAGAAAACTGCGGTGCCCAATGGGAGCTGACGTCGCCGTAAACGTGGTCACAACAAAGCGCCGTGCAGCTGTCGGCGCCTCCGATGGACAGCTGCACGTCACACTAGCGAGAAGCAAATTTTTTTCCCATTTGTATCAAAAAGACTTCGTTATGCTGCTGGATCCTAATCTTAAGAAAATAAACTTGGAGGATGAAGTAAGTACAGAGCAGTGGGCGTGTACCGGTGGAGGTGAAAACGGGAGTTGAAAATAAGCGATTAACGATGACTCAAACGTGCACGAATCACTCCAAATACAACGAGAGAAACAACTTTAACATGGTAAAAAGGTTTAAAAAGTCGTTTTTGCAGAATAGGTCCGCTTTAATGTCCTGCAGCTAAAAGGTGCCTGGGGTCAGCGTCTTGTATCTCAAACTCACCTGAGGCGGTTCCTTCACTAAAATCTCTTTTTTCGCTTCGTTTTCTTTCAGGAGTGATTGTTTTAGTCAAACAGAAACTTCAAGTGCCAAACCCAGACAGCGGCTCACATTATTGGATACATAAAAACAAATTTATGTTTGCTGCTTGTCGGGGTTCATATCCTCCAGTCGACAGTGACAGAGCAGCTCTGTGATTTAGAGAGTCCTCCCCTCAGAGACACGACATATGCTCTCCCCTACACTCCTCCTACACTCTCTCTTCTCCTTCTGTCGCTCCTCTCACTCTCTTCTCCCTCTGTCTCTCCTCTCATCCCCCTTTCTCTCATCTCACTCTCTCTCTTCTCCCTCTGTCTCTCCTCTCAGTCTCTCTCTTCTCCCTCTGTCTCTCCTCTCATCCCCCTTTCTCTCCTCTCACTCTCTCTCTTCCCCCTCTTTCTCTCCTCTCACTCTCTCTTCTCCCTCTCTCTCTCCTCTCACTCTCTCTCTTCTCCCTCTGTCTCTCCTCTCATCCCCCTTTCTCTCCTCTCACTCTCTCTTCTCCCTCTCTCTCCTCTCACTCTCTCTCTTCTCTCACTCTCTCTCTTCTCCCTCTCTCTTCTCCCTCTGTCTTTCCTCTCATCCCCCCTCATCCCCCCTTTCTCTCCTCTCACACTCTCTCATCCCCCCGTCTCTCCTCTCTCTCTTCTCCCCTCTCTCTCTCCTTCCCTCTGTCTCCTCTCTCTCCCCCTTGTGTCTCCTCTCACTCTCTCTCCTCTGTTTCTCCTCTCTCTCCCCCTCGTCTCTCCTCTCACTCTCTCTCCTCTGTCTCTTCTCTCTCTCCCCCTCATGTCTCCTCTCACTCTCTCCACCCCTCTGTCTCTCCTCTCTCTCCCCCTGGTCTTTCCTCTCACTCCGTCTCCCCCTCCGTCTCCTCCCTCGCTCGCCGGGCTCCCTGTGCGACAGAGTCCTGTTTCCCGTTTGGTCCGCAGAGTGAGTTATTACACCGGTCTGAGGGTGAAACAGAGATGAGATAACGAGGAGGAAATCCAATTACCTTTTAGGGTTCTCTATCTAATGGGATCCTTAATGTGGAGGAGATCTGCAGATCGGACTCTGAAGACACAGCGCTGCTGCAAATGATGGACTCTGATCACAGAGGAGAGGGACACAGAGGAGGAGAGACAGAGGAGAGACACAGAGGGGAGAGGGACGAGGAGAGACAGAGGAGGAGAGACAGAGGAGAGACACGAGGAAAGAGACACGAGGAAAGAGACACGAGGAGGAGAGACACAGGAGAGACACAGGAGAGAGAGGGATGAGAAGAGACAGAGGAGAGAGACACGAGGAGAGAGGGACAAGGAGAGACAGAGGAGGAGAGACACACAGGAGAGAGGGATGAGGAGAGGGAGAGGGATCGAAGTCAGGCTTTTTATGGGGTTGTTCATTAGGGATGAAATGTGGCGTGCTCAGGGGCACAAGGGCAGATAAGACGCTTCAGATAAGGCAGAGAGAGCAACTCAAATCATTTTTATTCTCCTCTTCAGCTGTGATCTGTAGAGCTGAACAATATGAGAACAGGATGTGATGTTTGATAGTTGTTTTGTATTGTGATAACGACATTGCAGTAGTTTAATATACTTTTTGGCATAACAACTTCAGTTAAATTAAAACAAAAAATTGAATTATTTACTACACAATCTGGGTCGAAATAAAAACTTGAAGGTCCTGCATTACACAAAATTTACTCTTGTGAGCCTTAAGCCGTGTTATAATGTTATCTCCTCAAAAACAAACCTCGAGTTGTGTTTTGTTTCATTCACATGTTTGAGTAACTCTTTATTATTAGTCTGTCTACATCTCCAAAGCTCAAAACGCTCTTTTCCACCTTGTGATGTCATGAAGTGGTCGTTTTCAAGTGAACAGCTGCGTTTTACCTTTAGTTCAGTAGAAATCGGCAATTCCAGAACTCCATCCATTTTCTTCCGCTTATCCGGGGTCGGGTCTCGGGGGCAACAGTCTAAGCAGGGACTCCCAGACTTCCTTCACCCCGGACACTTCCTCCAGCTCCTCCGGGGGGACCCCAAGGCGTTCCCAGGCCAGCCGAGAGACATAGTCCCTCCAGCGTGTCCTGGGTCTTCCCCGGGGCCTCCTCCCAATTCCAGAACTGAAATTACTCAAATTCTAGTGAAGGTGTGTGGAGTTTAAAAACACAGTGGAGCACTTCCCGTATTACCGGCATTACCAGGTGGAACACAGTGTTTTCAGAGAACTCGGCGTAAATATGCAACAAAACAATGTGTAAATGAAACAAAACAAAACTCTAGTTGTTTTTGTCGAGGCAACAACGTTATAACATAATGTAGATCAGAAAATGGCGTAATATGAACCTTTTAACAAAGACAAACCCAAGAGAAGCCCACGTTTAATGTAGGAAAATCATAGAAAAAATCTGTCTTTTTGTCCAAACTTACTCACTTTCCAAAAACAATACACTTCTGTAACATGGAGAACTTTGTGTAGTTGCCATATATTTACTTTATTATGATATCGACTGTTGCGTCACCCAGTACTGTGGTTTCTTTATTTTACTATACACTGTGCTGTCTATACGAGTCTGTCTTTGCTTCATTTGGACTCATCAGACTGACAGAGATCCTGAACGGCAGACAGAGGAGGTCATTACAGCTCGGGGCTTTGTTTGTGCTGAAGCTGTAAACGACCCGGCCCCTTTCTCTGTGTTAATGACATTAACATTGAACTGATACTCATTATGTTCCATTATCGTAGTGTTGTGTGCCGAGCAGAGCTTCAGAGACCAAAGACAAGGTCAAAGGAGGAGCTTTTCGAGTAACATGGGGATTTATAGACTTGGGGATTTGAATTAGTGTGTTTTTTTTAATTTACTTTTTTTATTTAAAATTTTTTACAAAACATAAGCGTAAGAAAACTTAAAGAGGGTGTATTTTACTTCTTAACTGCAAACACATCACATATTTAGATCACCGTGTTGCCTTTTATTGTTTTCAAAATGCTGTATTCGCCAAAAACAGCATACTTACATGTTCTTAGTCGCCCCTTCCTTTTCTCCCTGTGCTAAGTCACTCCCCCTTCAGAGCTCTATCACATTACAGTCAGCGTGCATCCCACTAATGAACACTGAACATCGCATCAGGTTTGTCAAGTTTTTGTGCACAGTTTTGTCTCATGTTTTTGTATATTTATGAAGAATTGTCTTGTGGGAGTGTGGGGGACGTAGGCTTGTGGGCGGAGCTTTTGGGAGCCCGGGAGAGATCGCTAAATTACTCAAACGTGCATGGATGGCAGCTAAAACCTCTTCAGGCCGGTTTTTGATGATGGAACAACATTATAACATAGCGGAAAGCTAAAAAAAACCCCAAAAAACTCTTTAAACAAATTGTCCAGCTTGCTACATATTATCTGGGAAAATGTGAAAAACAGCCACGCATATAAATTGAAAAACATATTGCAATATCTTTAAAATCCGGAAAACAAATGAATGAAGTGAAACGGGCGCAAAACTAGAGCTAACTGTACAATTTTTCATCTCGGCATATATATATATATGTATATAAAAAACATTCTAAATTCATAGTATGTTGTCAGAAACAGGCTTACCTTGTGTCTTTGTGCACAGAATAAAGCTCTGAGCCACAGAGTCTGGGGCTGGGGAGCTGTAGTGTGCATCCTGGTGTCCTGTCAGAGTAATGAAGTCCCCTGGTACTTCCTCTTCCACTCGCGCCATCATTAAGTGTGACCAGCTCCCCCCGAAATATATACGACTGCACAGTGCACTTTGTTTCACTGACACCTCGTCTCTTCTGGGTTTTAAGAGGGTTCCTTTGTGCATTTGAGGGGGTATCTTGGACTATGGAGATATATAGTTATAGAAGTGTAGTTCTAGATAATCACGTGTTTTGTTTATTGTATTTTTTCTATACAAGTGTTACAGCTGCGGAACTCTTCGTCAGGCTGTATATGAAAAACAGGACACAGTATGCTGCTCATTTTCACGGCATTCAGTACAATATTACAATATCAAGCGAACATTACAATCCAAATAAAATGTACAAAACTCAAAATTGGCGCACCACAATACATCCATTACATGTGAAAACGTTATCTTATCAACATGTGTTCTTGTATTTATGTTAAAAGTATGTTTTTTTTTTGTAAAATATATTCTTTTCAACCCAGACAGAACTTACCCTCTGCAGTCTCCAACGCGCTACTGAGAGAGGAAGTTGAACTACCAAAATAAAACATGTGGGAGCAGCACGCACTTCCGGTTTTCAAAATAAAAGGTCAAAATGATAAAATTCACATATAAATTATATTCAAACATAAAATACAACCAGGAAATAGTAATGAGTGGATTTTTAACTCTGTTACACAAGCAGCTTAGAGTTTCTTCTTTAAACCGCTCATGTTATGCTGCTTTCTGGTCCATTTAAAAAAGTTGTTTCCTCGGCATTTCCTCACACCTGGAGACGGAACAGAGCATTTTGAGCTTTGGAGATGTAAAATTAAAAATAAAGTGTTACTCAAACATGTGGGAATGAAACAAAACACAACTCTCTGTATGTTCTTGTGGAGGTAACAACATTAGAGACGGATCGGTGTATCGGGCGGATATTTTCACTTTTTAGCACATCAGATTTATCGGTTTTAAATCTCGCCGATATTTTGTTTTGGTTGTCCTGCAGCCTGAGAACGTGCAAAGCTATTTGAACTCTTTATTGCAAAGAGATAACTGTAGAAAAATGGACTAAATTTGACTCTCTTAAAGGTTTGCGGTAACAGAGCTGTGGGCTGTGAGTTTATATTGTGTTTCATTTACATCATTTGGGGAATATAATCGAAATCGGCCCTACATATTGGCCCAAAAAGAGTTTATCGGCTGTTCGGTATTTGTATCTGCCATGAAAAAAACCCATATCAATCTCTAAACAACATTATCACATGGTTTAAAGCTCACAAGAGTTAATTTTGCGTAATATAGGACCTTTAATAGCGGACATAGATCCTCCATTTTGGACATTTTTAATAAAACCGTTTTCTCTCGACTGCTCCCAAACCATCTGGCATATTTTGTACAACAGACTCTTTTTCTTGTGTCCGTGAAGCATAGATTGTATATATATAAATGGACATAGCTAACCCGCTAACCTCCACGTGTCAAATAGGAAGTGAACACGGGCAACTCTGGCTCTCTTTGTAACCGCAGCAGTGCGCCTTGTCATTTTGGTCTTAAAATGTTTGTATTAACCCGCTCTACATGATCCTGGTGTTTTAATTTCGCTATTTTGTCCTTAAATCAAATCTGCTCCAAATTTACCACTATAACTGCCAGCCTCAATGAGCTTCATTTGACTGGGGCCGAGTCGAATGTCCAGTTGAATAAATATTATCTTTAGTTTCGCTCCTCCCAGCGTCCTCCAGCTCCTTCACAATCTCCACATTCAATTCCAAACCCCTGTATTTTTCACCCGCTCCCGTTCTTCATTTGACTATTTTTCACTCGCCGACACTTTAACACGTATGATTTTTCACGTGGCATGACCTTGAGCCTCGCCTGAAGTTACAGTACAAAGATGGCAGGAGGAGGGCGCGGGTTCTGTCGGGGCCCAGAGCATTGTGGGTAGGGTAGATGAAGCGACTGCCAGGCTGACCAGGCGAGCAGTCCATTAAACAAAGCCCAGAGACACGAGAGGAGAGGGGAGGAGCTGGAGGAGATAGTTTGATAAGTATTTTCGTCTGCGTTAACCTTGATGTCTGTGCGCACTGGGGCGATGCCAACAGCAGGATCAGTTTCTTCTGGATTACATTATTTTTCTCCGCTCCCCAGCTCCCAGAGAAGCAAAAATCAATACACGGAAAGCCACCATGACAGGAACATCATTTCAGAATTGAAGTAGCTGTCAGGCGGTGTCATTTGGTGACTTTTGTTCGCCATTGTACTTTTAAGCCCTCATTTTTCTCCCCCTGCTCTTCCTTCCACTCCTTTCTACCCTTTCCATTGTCTGGATTCCCCTGGTGACGTTTTATGTTGCAATTTAAAAAGTCCAGGGCGAAAGATCAAGCACAAGAGAATCGTTGTGAAACCAATTGGAGGGCTGGTTCGGCTGCATCTCTTTTTGCTCGGCGACCCCCTCTCTCCTCTCTCCTTTTCTCATTTCATCCTCTTGTCTCCCCAGACCTCTATTGTGCTCCAGGAAGAATGTATTTGTAGAATATTTGCATTCTGTGATACTAGACAAGGACAAGCCTGATGCCTCGCCGTGTCTGGACAGTTGCTTCGCCCGCTTTGTAAATGAAACCCGGAGGGAGCTCTTGTCTACGGATGTGAGAAATTGGAGATTGTTTGAAGGAGATAGGCTGGCCTTGGAGAGAGACGGTAGCCCCGATGTGCCACCAATGTCACGAGATTGCAAATCAAGGGCTTTAATAACATCTCTGCTGATTTTTGTTTCTTCTCCTGTTCTCCGGCAGGACCTTGAGACCCCGGTTTTGTCAGTCTCGCGTGTACTTGAAGGCTAGCGTGTAGCTGCAGCACTGGGCCTCCCTCTGTCACTCTAATTGATAAACACAGGGCTGATATCTTGTAATGAGGCTCCATTCCCCGGCCCATTATTTCTGTTAACCCTCTCAACTCAGTGAAGAAGAGGAGGAAGAAGAGGAGGAGGAGGAGGGAGTCTGACATCATTGAGAGAGCATTTAGATAAGCCTGACACTGGTACATGACTCTGCTCCACTCGTTTCCCTATTTAATTGGTCTTGTTTAGGAAAAGCCACTAAGGGCGGTTCTTATTTGCAGTATTTTAGCAGTTTTTTCTGTGTAGTTTGAAGTAACGTTTCTTTCTGTGGTCATTTACATTCATTCCAAATTATATGTTTTTATGGTATACTGAAAGAACTTGATTTGAAAGACTAAAACTAGCATGCAAATTGGAGTCAGAGATGTCTCGAAAAATAGAATCACAATTAAAGGCCCATATTACGTTATTTTCTGATTTGTTCTAATGTTTCCTCATCACAAACAGACCTGGAGTTGTGTTTTGTTCCATTCACACATGTTTAACGCACAATCTCTGCATATTTAGCGCTTCTCTCAAACGGAAAACACTATGTTCCACCTTGTGATGTCATGTGGTAATACAGGAAGTGCGCCACTGTGTTTTTAAACGCCACACACCTTCACTAGAATCATTTGGATGATTTCTATTCTGGAATCGCCGATCTCTACTGAAATAAAGGCAAAAGGTAGAACTTGAAAACTATCACTTCATGACATCACAAGGTGGAACAGAGAGATGTAGACGGACTAATAATAAAGGATTGCTCAAACGTGTGTGAATGAAACAAAACCACTCCAGGTCTGTTTTTGAGGAGGAAACATCATTCTACCATGACTTGCTCACAAGACTCCATTTTGTGTAATATAAGACCTTTAAAATCATATTTGGTATTTGCGTGCCGTCAACCACTTCCAGAGCCGGTGGGAATTTCAGAACCTTTCCCGGTTTTCCTCTCTCTGGTCTTCTTCAGGAGCCCCACACTCTCGCACACATCTTTAGTTATTTATTTGAACTGTGGATGAATTGTTGGAGACACATTTCTGTGTAATTGACTCGATTAATGCCAGCCATTATCATTTAGTCTTCAGAGAGCTGTCTGTTCAGCAGAGGCCAGCGTCTGCTCCTGTCGACCCTGTCAGCCCGGCAGGGTAATGGAAGGTGTGCCCAATGATTACAGTGTCGCAAGTCATAACGCTCTCTGTGTGTGTGTGTGTGTGTGTGTGTGTGTGCTCAGACTGTAGTGTCCTCTGAGAACGAGCTGAGTCTCACTCGGAGAACGTGGGGCTGCTCCCTCAAACCGACGCTCTAAATATGGAAATTGCAAACAGAAACTTTCAGCTTCACTTTAACCCTGGCACATGGTTAGATGATCGTATTTAGTTCACAATATGATTATGACTGTTACGATTATTATGAGAAGAAGATATCAAAATCCCAAATAAATAAACTCAGTAGCCTCAGGAAGTCCGTCCTCTTTGCACTGACGTCATGACATGGACCGTGGCTTTTTAATACAGCGACAAACCTTAATACTGGAAGAAAATACTACATTCTCTGACATTTACATTGTCTTATAGATCACCATTCCTCTTTGTGACAAACTCTGTGAAATAAAACTGTCTAATAAATGCAATTAGACATTAAAAGCCTGATAAAATTAAATACATGTAGGATTATTGTGCAAAACTTTAGTGGGCAGGAGTGTTACTTGGATGTGTAGAGTTTGTGCAAAATTGTCCTTTCAGTGCTCTTCAGTGTAGGGACCAGTCTCTAAATAAATAAAAATAATGCACAACTATACCATTATACAGTTTAAACACTTTTTAGACTGTACCAAATAATTTCCCTTGTGGATCATTAAAGTTTGTCTAAGTCTCAGTCTAATTCTCCAGTTTAATTTTCTTATTAGGTGACACAGAATTCGTCAGCGTTGCACAGCCATTTTGGTACAAATGAAAAATAAATAAAATTCACTTCTCGTTACTGTGATGTGCAGCTATCCATCGGAGGTGCTGATGGCGTTTCAAGTGTTTCTTTTATTAAGTTGTTTTAGATCAGGCATGCCCAGACTATGGCCCGTGGGCCAAATGCGGCCCCTCAGACAAACCTTTCTTGGCCCTCAGGCTTCCAGGTGAATTGGCCCAAATTACCTTGAGCAGTACTTTTGACTTCAAGTTTTTTTGAAAATCTACCTTGATAAGACAATATTTAATATTTATTGTGTGGTTTTGTGGATCTTAGCATGAATAAAGGACTGATCGCTCATTCTAACGTGTTAAACATGGATATATTTCAATTATTCACTGTACTGAGCACCAGTCTGTGGCCCTCGATCGGCCCTCTGTTTCGTCTGTGTTTAGATGTGGCCCTTGATGAAAAAAGTTTGGACACCCCTGTTTTAGATGAATATTGTGATTCAAAATGTCCAAATTCTAACATAATGATCCACGTGTGTCATAGATTATCACCATCCAGCAGACACAAGCACAGTCCATTGCGTTACAACATTTATCATTTCAGCTCTCACAAAATCTTAAACCACATACATGACCGCACTAACAGTCATGTATGTGCGTTTACATAATAAGAATGACCCTGGAACCTCCCGTGACATTTCTTTTCCACTCACCAGCGCTGTGGCCAACCCTTTAATAGCTCTCCTCTGTTCTCGGAGTGTTTTTGTACAGACAGGACCCCTCTCCCCTCTCTCCTGTCTCCTGTGGCAGACCTTGGCCCGCGAGTCCCGAGCAGGTGCTGAAGTGTTTGTTTATGGTTATGAGTCTGAACATGGCTCGAATGATTAGCTCCACAGACCCAGACACAGCGCCATGGAAACAGATGCGGCGCGTTCGTATTAGCATTAGTGTTGTCAAAAGAGTCGAAAATCAGACACTAATCGATACTTAAACTAGTATCGAAACTAGAGCAGGTATCGATACTAAAAAATCCCACTCACAGGACAGAAATGAAGCTTTCCTGAATAAGCTGGACCACTGAGGGATTAACCAGATATAAAACCACGTGGGAATAGAAAAGAAAATACTGCGATTTAATGTTGAAAATCTGATTCTATTGTCTAAACAAAGAGTGCTTTTTTAAAATTATCACTGTGGTATCTGAAAATCGAGTTTGAAATTTTTGTATTATGACAACGCTAATATGCATGACAAAAAAGGAATAATTTTCGTTTTCGTTTTATGTAATTTTGTCTCGTGAAAAGCTTTCAGTATTAATTTCCTGAACACAAACAGTACAGACTTTCAACCTTTGCCATTTACAACAGAAAAAAGTCATGTTTGTTTCTCTGAAGTCTAAACTCTGCTCCAAACCACATGTTTTCACTGACAGGGGACTGGCTGTGGACCTCTGCTTTAAAAATACTCAAGCTGCTCTAACTTACTGTACTTTTTATTATTATATACTTCTACTAGTACTACGACTACTACGACTACTACTACTACTGATTCACAGGTTAAATCAATCAAACTGTATTTCATGTTATGTTTGTGGGTTTGCTTAAAGGTCCACTGTGTAACTTTCCAGGTGGAGGGTCTGTCACCATGGAGATGTTGTCACTTTGCCTGGAATTTTTCACAATATGTTATTAAATGTATCTATTACCATGGAGACAGGTCTGATCTGTGGAGAGGTGGCTCAGTTACAGTAGAATGCAGATTTTTCAAGGTGTGGTTTTATTGTGAAAACGCCTGTAATTAAATAATAAGCAAGTTTAATGTCATACTGTGGTACATTCCAGGGAAAGCAATGTCTGTAGCCTATCGCCATGGACACAACTAGGTGTTGGACTCTTACAAGAAAAGTTACATAGTGCATCTTTAAACATATGTGCACAGTATGGCACTAAACTGGTCTATCTTGCATTTCTCATAAATACTCATAGGCTCAAAAATATACCTCCAATCCAGATCGCCTCTCCACGGATCTGACACGTAACTCGGCCTCCTGGCGTGTCTCCATGGAGATAAACAAGTCGTACAGAGGTGGACCGTACCAGTCGCATCTCCACAGAGACAAGCGCACGGCAGTTCTCCGTAAATCTACAAAAACACGATACAAAACTGAACACGGCAACTTCACAAACTCTGATGGCGCTCTGAAGGGGGAGTGATTTAGCGCGAGGAGCAAAGGAACGGAAGAGGAGACACGGTGTTGTTTTAAGTGAATATAGCATTTCCAAATCAAGAAAAGGTAACATGGAGCAGCAGTTAATACCCCAGAGAAGCAAAATGCCCCCTCTTTAAAATCCCAGTTCTATGAAAAAACTCACCCGTATATAAAAACTCACCCGTATATAAAAACTCACCTGTATATACCACTATCCAATCAGGTCGTATTAATAATGTTATAGTTCTTTTAGTTTATCTCTTCCTCAGTATCCCAGCATCTCGTCTTCTTGCCTGTGATGCTGGTTAGAAGGTCAGGACCCTCTCTAATGCCCCACAAAGAGACATAGATGGATAATTAAAGCCCCCCAGCCCCAGCAGAAGCCCCTCTAATGTGACTTATACCTATAGATTTTCTGTCAGATATGAAATGTTGTCGTTCACGTTGGAGGGAGGTCCCATTATAAAGCACTTTACTGCTAACTTTGGGAAAGCGCTCAGCATTTATTTGGCCATACGTTGTGGCTAATGGCAGTGTATCGCTGTCATTTCTGTACAGGCTCTGAAGGTTAATTTAATATGAAGCATCAGGCTACTCATCTTAGTAAAACACAGTTAAGGTCGTTATATATTTAAGATTTTCCTTTTTTTTTTTTTTTAATACTTTTTTGTGCACATAGAGCAGTTTGTAATTATATAATGTGATTTTTTTTTTTTTCCCTACCTCCTCCATTGTCTCCAGAGAAAAGAAAAATAAATGAATAAATAAAAAATCAAATAATAATAATAAATTAATAAAAATAAAGTATATTTAAGATTTTTTTTTTTTTTTTTTTTTTAAGATTTCAGTTAAGGTTGTTATATTTAAGATTTTACTTTTTTTTTCTTTTTTTTTTATTACTTTGTTGTGCACATAAAGCAGATGTCACAGAGAAAAAAACAACTGGTAATTATATAATGTGATTCCCCCCCCCACCTCCTCCATTGTCTCTAGAGAAAATAAAAAAATAAAAAAAAAATAAAAATAAAAGACAGATAAAATAAAATAATCATAATAAATTTATTAAAATAAAGTAATAAGTATATTTAAGATTTTACTCAAGATTTTAAACATTTTTTTTCGCAATTTGACAGGTTTTTTTTTCTTTTCTTTTTTTCAAATTTCACTTCCTGGTTGGAAATCGTGACATCACACTAGGGAATTTCACAACTGTTACCTAGCAACCATGTGGTACACTGGGCCATAACTGCTCTAATGTACACAGAGATTATTATTTGACAAGAAAACGGCTTTATTTTGTTCAAATAATGTTTAAAATATTGGAAAAAATTAGTTTTTTGCGGGTAAATTGTGCTGAACTTTTGGACAGACTCTCTACTTCCTGTAATTTTCAACATATTTTTAATACATATTTATATATAACATAAACATACACATAACATATAA
This sequence comes from Taenioides sp. WSHXM2023, assembly GCA_029959045.1. NCBI lineage: Eukaryota > Metazoa > Chordata > Actinopteri > Gobiiformes > Gobiidae > Taenioides > Taenioides sp. WSHXM2023. The sequence goes on from CM057090.1 coordinate 3,021,490, forward strand.
CATTACATATTTATATACAACATATTCAAATCACCATGTTAGCTTTTATTGTTTTGAAAATGCTATATTCCCAAAAACAATGTATTAACATGTTTTAGAAGTTTAATTTTCGTTTTTGATGCTCCGAGTGTGGATCGGGCTGAATTTCTCTTATTTGATCCCGGCCCACACTATTTTCATAGACCTACGAATGACACACGTAGGATATTGTTGGTGTGGCGTCTAACGGACACAGAGACGCAAAATACAAACTCGGGATATAGCGAAAATAATGAGAAGACTTTATTATTCAGGTAAATTTAAACCGCAGCGTCTCATCCACATTATCCATAGAAATTGTCCTCCACAAATAATGACCCCAGTCCACAAAACTGCGCTGTTAATCCAATTTGAGGCGCTATTTAAAAGTAAAAAGTCCAGAGTCGTTCCTCACGTGTGTCTGTTACATCCACACAGCGACGGATCGAGGTGAAGCTTTTATGATACAGTATTCCTACTGTTAAAGATATAATTCATATTAGGATTTATGTTAAAAAGTAAAGTGATTTTATTTTATTACTACATGATTATTATTTGTATTGCATGATTGTGTTATATTATACCATATTCTGGCATTGTGGAAAGATTTTGGTTGGTTGAAGCACATCCGGTCCGGTGAACAGGAGGGGGCGCTCTGGTTCAGTCTCAGGTCATTAAAACCACTGACTTGAGACCTGAACGAGCGCTGTTTCTTTATTCAAGTTTTATTCCCCCTTTTTCAGGGGCTGTGGTTCTAACAGCTCTACTTCCTGTGCACTTTATCTTTTATGCTTTAAAAATCATGCATCTGAAGTTTAGCACCACATTTCACAAATAATAATAACACAGTTTTGACTTGTGTCTAAACTCGAAGTGCAGTTTTCTGATCTTTTGAACACTTCAGAGTCTAAAAGTGAGTGGTTTGGAAACAGCAGATGCACTGATGTGTCCGAGTCCGACCCGAGCCCGAACATGAGTTCTAAATATTCGTCTTGTCGGATTTCGGTCGGGTTTCTGTGCTTTAATGCTCTGAGTCTCCCCTCGTTTTGCTCTCCGTGCTAAGTCACTCCCCCTTCAGAGCGTTATCACAACACAATCGTGCATCCTGCTAATCAAACTACTGCATGTCACATCAGGTTTGTCAAGTTGTTGTGTGCTGTTTTGTATCATGTTTTTGTGTATTTATGGAGAATTGTCGTGAGGGAGCGTGGGTGACGTCGGCTTGTGGGCGGAGCCTCGTACAGAATCTTACAGCTAGACGTAAGGAGGGTTTGAATAGAGCCCGGGAGAGAGCTCTAGATTGCTCAAACATGCGTGGATGACTCTAAACCCACTTCAGGCGTGTTTTTGATGCGGAAACAACATTATAACATGGTAGAAGAAAAAAAAAAAGACCCCAAAACCTGAAGATTGAAGAAGTGTTTTGTTTCTCACCTTAAACTGGAGGAAAGTGTAGTACGTTTGAAAGCGATATGGAAATCCACATGCTGTTTTAAATTAAAGCCGTCCCCTCAGAAGGTGTTTTACTTTGGCCTCCTCTGTGGAGTTCAAAGGCTCATTCCGATAACATATTTGGACAGAGAAAAATGTGCTCCCAGTGCATTGTGGGTATCGTGTGATTCGTGTGCCGCGGGGCATTAGCGCATACGTGTCCACTGTTATTAATCACCATGACACCAGGACTGAAATGACCCTTTTCATTTGGCCCGGCTCATGCTGGAGTTTCTGGACTGCAGCTTGTGTCTGTGTTTCCTCCTGTTTGTGTCTCGTCACGTCTGAAACTCATTCATAAAAACGTTTCAGTGTTTCTATGGAATTTATAGCAACATAAGACTAATGCTTTATTATTATTATTATTATTATTATTATTAGTATTAGGAGCAGTAGTAGCAGTAGTAGTAGTCGCAGTATTACTATTATTATTATTAATTTCTGCTGATACCGTGTGTATTTGAAAAACACTGTCTCTGTATTGCCCCTTGTTTCATTGTCTGTTTTTCTGTTTGTTCTTTTCATGGAGGAAGTTTACAGTTTTTAAAGAGGCGGAGGATTTACGTCTATGGGGAATTCACTGTAACACGTCACATATTTAGATCTCTATGTTCCTTTAATTGTTTTTAAATGGCTATATTCGCCGAAAACAACATATTAACATGTTTTATAAATTTCACTTTATTTTTTGGCGCTCTGAGTTCCCCCTTTGCTCTCCGTGTTAAGTCGCTCCCCCTTCAGAGCGCTATCACAACACAATCAGCGTGCGTCCCACTAATGAAACACATCACACATCGCATCAGGTTTGTGAAGTTGTTGTGTTTTGTTCCAGTTTTGTATCATTCTTTTGTACTATATTTATGTGGAATCATGTGGGTGACAACAGCCATGGATGTTTGAGTAATTTAGCGATCTCTCCTGGGCCCTATTCAAACCCTCCTTATGGTCTGAATGTTATAGATTCTGTACACACAAGCCTACGTCACCCATGCTCCCACACGACAATTCGGTACGCACGCTGATTGTGTTGGAACAGCGCTCTGAAGGGAGAGTGACTTAGCACGGAGAGCAACAGGAGAGGAGACTCAGACCATCAAAAACGAAACATGTTAATACGTTGTTTTTGGTGAATATAGCATTTTCAAAACAATAAAAACATAAATATCTAAATATGTTATGTGTAAGTAGTTAATACCCCAGAGAAGTAAAATACCCTGCTCTTTAAAATACTTTTACTTTTCTACACTGGTCTGAGTACTTCTCAATACAGATGTGCTGAATATTTGCCAGTACCAGTATCTGAACAGCCCCATTATTTGTACTTTTTAAACCTCACCTTAAACACTTCCACTCTCTTTCTCCTCAGTCCCACTGCGCTCAGTACTCGGCAGAGAAACGCGAGGAGGAGAAAATGTGCGACCACCTGATCCGCGCCGCCAAATACCGCGATCACGTGACCTCCGCGCAGCTCATCCAGAAGATCGTCAACATCCTCACGGACAAACATGGAGCCTGGGGCAGCTCCGCCAAGAGGTAAGACTCAAACCCACCCCGAGACGAATGAGCCCCTAATGTTGTACCAACCACGACACCCATAATGACACCCCCCTCATCTGTCAATCCAAGGACGTGTAATTATTAAGCAGCAAACTGTCTCTTCTATCACACCGCCACAGCAGATTGTGAAGACGAAAGGTTATTTTTCTTATAGCTCTGTTTAGCTTTAAGCGTTTCCATTACCGACTCGGATGGATTTTACTGTCGCGTTTGAGGAGGAAGGATAATAGGATTCAGGTACATGCGAAATCTTAAGTGTTTTTGTGTTTTTGGTTTGTCATTTTTATTTCTAACCATTTTATACGTTTATGTACGGGGTTTGGGACATCAGAAAGGTATTGCTATTAAACAAAAAACAAAATCAGTGGTACTCTCGCCATTGTTCATTCTGTAACCAGCTCTAAGATGTTTTTGCTGAATGGGGGTCCCCACTTTTCACCACACTTTTTTCTTATAGCTGTGTGTATCTCTAGTCATCAAAATTTTGCGAATGAGCCAACACTAGTGCCAGTATCTACATACACTATCAGTCAAACTATGAACGACACATATGGAATATAGTACACAAAAAGAAACCCAAAATAACTCAAAACTTGTCTTAGATTTAAAAAATTAATAAAAAATAACAGCTGTGAAGTGAAAACCATTTAAGGAGACTTCATCACGAAGCTCAGTGAGAGAAGAAAAGGGTGTAAAGGATTTGAGGATTTGAATCTAAAATATTGAGTTCAGTTATTTACCTTTTCTTTCTTTTCTAAATAATTCCATGTATCTCTTGCTTCATATATTTGATTTCTTCAGTTTGTATCTAAAATGTTGTAGAAAGTGGTAAACTAAGAAAAGAAGACACAATGAAAAGATGTGTCAGATTTTTTTTTGTATTAGTATTTATTTATTAAAGGGATGATGCAACGAAGATAATGCAAAAGAAACAAGACATATACTTGTAAATATGCAGGATTGTAGCTAAAGCTTATTCCCGTCCTTCACTTTCTCCTTTTTCCGCCCTCTGTCTTTCTACTCAAATCAGGTTTCGTCGCCGTTTCCGCTGAGTTAACACACCATCTTTTTGCACGAGGAAACCCTTTTTAAACGACCTCTTCTCTCTTCAGAACAATGAGCCTTCCATTGTGTGTTTGTTTGACCCAAAAAGCAGCAGCAGCTCCAGCAGGGCCCGGTGCAGATCCCCCCTAATGATGCTGTTTGTGCTGCGAGCGTGTAATGGTGTGACCGGCTCGTGCTTGTTAGCCCGCACCAACTCTCCAGGGACTTTTCCACCACTACCAGGTTATAGAGCAAAATACTGATATACAAGACCAGTCAAAGGTTTGGACTCACCCTCTCGTGGTTTTTTCTATATGTTTACTACTTTCTACATTTGATAAAAACACAGAAGACATCAAATATATGAAGGAAGATGGATAGAATTATGTAGTAAAGAAAAAAAGAAGCATAAAATTGAATGAGAAGGTGTGTCCAAACGCTCCTCTGTGTTTTTAAACTCCACACACCTTCACTAGAATCATTTGGATGATTTCAGACCTGGTTTTGCGAACTCCACTGAACTAACGGTAAAACATATCTGTTAAAATCTGTTGAAAACTACAGCTTCATGACATCACAAGGTGGAACAGAGCGTTTTGAGCTTTGAAGATGCAGACTGAGTAATAATAAAGAGTTACTCAAACGTGTAAATTAAACAAAACAACAACTCCAGGTCTGTTTTTGAGGATGAAACAATATTATAATGTGGTGCACCCAAAATATATCACCACATTGTTTTTTGGTATTTTATGGTAATTTAATATATGTTTTTTATTTTTGGTCAAGTAATGCCAAGTTTATATTTGGACATATTAACGTGTCATTAATAAGTACTTTCCTGTTCCTAGTGAGGGATTAGAAATTTAATGGTAACGCAGAACCTTTGTGCTGGAGGCGTTGCCCCAGGTTTGGTTTTACGGTGGAACTTCCTGTTTTGCCCAAACACAATCTGGACGTGAAAGGCAACACTCTGTTTTTCTTTTCTCTTACTAATTTTATATCTTTCAGGTCAGTACACGGTAGAAAAGTCACCAACATATTACACTGTAAGGTCATTACTTAATGTTTTATCAGTATGTGGTACTGTTAATATGTTTATTGGTAATTGTCTGCTAATATTTGCGAGTTAGTGGTCAAGGTTTAGATTGGCAGTGTCTGTAATCGGGCACGGTCTGAAGCATCGCGATACAACGTAAGATGCAGTTTTACACGTTGAATTCAGTTTTATAAACATTTATACGCAAGTTAAAGGGACAATAGAATAAAAACGCAATCTGGACGTGAAAGGCAACGGTCCGTGTTTCTTTTCTCTTACTAATTTTATATCTTTCGGATTGCAACATCACTGCTATGGGAGCCCCGGTGCTTGGGGCCCGTAACAATAACATGGATTAAAGCTCAGAAGAGTCAAGTTTGCGTAATTTTGGAACTAGTAACAAGTAACAAAATCGAGTACTTCTTCCACCACTGTAAACATATAGAAAAAAACCCAAAAAAACATTAAATGAGAAGGTGAGTCTGAACCTTTGACTGGTAGTGTGTGTGTATATAAACATAACCTAATTTCTTCCCCCTTTTTTAATTTTTCTATCAATCCGATCCCATTTCTTCCATCTTTTATTTTTCTATCATTTCCGATCTCATTTCCTTCATCATTTTTAAATTTGTCTATCAATCCGATCCTATTTCTTCCTCTTTTTTTTATTTTTCTATCAATCCGATCCCATTTCTTCCTCTTTCTTTCTCTTCGCCGTTGCGTTTCTTGCGTTCTCTCAGCTCTGAGCTCTGTGCCGTGGAGATGTGCGTGCCAGAGCGCCCCCCCCATTAGCGCGCCTTTATCCTGCCACGGTATTGATGGTTTTCCTAATGGCGGGCGATGGGCGCAGGGAGATGTTGGCACCGAGCCTCGGAGTGGAGCGCGCTTTTAATAAATCACAATCAGACTTGTGCCATTACATCAATATTTTCGGTAAATTACTGTGAAGGTCAGGTGGTACGGCATCGCGAGGGAGCCCTGGCAACGCGGGCACGGGAGAAACATCTGGGGTGAAAATAAAACGGGAGAGGACGGTTGGTTGAATACAAATAGTCACTTTTATCTTTTATTAAAATCGTAAAAAACATAAAATAAGGAAGCTATAAAAAATTTAAATTGAGTAAAGGTGCACTGTGGAACTTTTCGGTTATCGATTGGGGGTTTGTCACCTGCTTGTTTCAGTGGATATGTTATTGGTCTGTCTGAAATGTTCCACAGTGTGACATTAAACAGCTCTACTTTATATTTATTCAATTACAGGTGGTTTTACAGCTCAAAAATACTAGAAAAACAGACATTTTGACTGAGCGGGGTCGCCTCTCCACAGATCTGACCTGTAACTTGGTCTGGTTTGGTCTCCATGAAGACAGAAAGGTTTAATGCCATACTGTGAAACATTCCAGGCAAAGCAATAACATCTCCATGGAGAAAAGTGCGACATATAAAATAAAAACATCTGCAGTTTGTGGAGTTGTAATATTTATTATGTGTCGACTTTAGCATTACGGTTGCGGCACAAACATCGCTCTTTCTAAACACAGAAGAGTCCTCCACCCAAGCGTTCGTTTTATTCGTGTACTTTTTAACAAAATCAATCAAAGGTGGTGCGTCTGAACCTCTGGACAGTTTATTTTTCTTGCGTTCATGAGCAAGAAACATCACACGCACGGCTACAATACGTCCAGACCGAGTAAACAAACGAAATATGAATCAGTGTAACATAAGTTTTGGGCAGATATTTTGTTTTAAATTGTTAATCGCTATGGCAACTGTCCTAATTTCTCCTAGTTCCTTTTTTTTCCCCATATTTTTTTCTTCACTGTCATTTTTTTGTGTGTTTAATGTGGAAACCTACCAAAAGCACACACACAAAACTCTATATCCGTCTTTTTCACAATTTCCAAATGATTGTAGAGAAGGTGTATGGAGTTTAAAAACACAGTGGAGCTCTTCCTGTAATTACCACATGACATCAGCGGTCAGAACTCCCTAATAAATATGCAGGTTTGTGTGTTCAACATGTGTGAATGAAACAAAACACAACTCCAGCTGTGTTTGTGATGAAGAAACATAATAATACAACAATAGATCAGAAAAAAGCATCATTTTTAAAGTATTTTCTAATTATAGGACTTTATGGAAACCTACCAAAAGCACACACACAAAATCGTATTATTTCCCCATCTGTGAAAATCCATTCCTGTAACACAAAGACAATACAACTCCGCACTATTCAGACCTTTGTTCCTGGGAATAAAAACAGTCCCAGCCCATCCCAAGCTTGTCTGCTCACACGCCATAAAGCTCCAGTACACAGCTCCGGTATTCCCCATTCAATAAGAAGTCTGAAAATGAAAATATTATCCTCTCAACGCGCTGATGGGACTTGTTGTTTCCTTCACAACGGCAGTCTAATATCTCGTGACACCGCGCCACCCGACTCTATGCAATTTGTGTCTTAATATCCAGCTTACCGCCCCCTATCCCCCGGAGGAGAGAGGTGTTGGCTGATCTCGCTTCACTAGATCCAAGATTTTCTTTCTCCCAGCGTACACTTTTAAAGGGCCCACGTTACGCTATTTTCTGAGCTATGTGCACTGTAACTTTTTGTTTAGGGGTCCGTCGCCTGCTTGTTTCTATGGATACGTCATTGCTCTGCCTGGAATGTCCCACAGTGTGACATTAAACAGCTCTACTTCAAATTTACTCAATTACAGGTTTTATAGCTCAAAAATACACAGAAAAACACTCATTCTGACTGTGAGCGGTGTCGCCTCTCCACGAATCTGACCTGCAACTTGGTCTGGTTTGGTCTCCATGAAGATAGAAAGGTTTAATGCCATACTGTGAAACATTCCAGACAAAGCAATAACGTCTCCATAGAGAAAAGTATTTGACAGACCTTCCGGCAGAAAAGTTACACAATGCACCTTTTAACGCACAAACTCTGCATATTTAGGCTGAGTTCTTTTCTCAACAAGTGCTCCACTCTTTTTTTAAACTCCGTACACCTTCACTAGAATCGTTTGGACGATTTCAGCCCTGGAATTACCAATCTCGACTGAACAAAAGGTAAAAACTACCGCGTCATGACATCACAAGGTGGAACAGAGCGTTTTGAGCTTTGGAGATGTAGACAGACTAATAATAAAGAGTTACTCAAACATGTGTGAATGAAACAAACACAACTCCAGGTCTGTTTTTGACGAGGAAACAACATTAGAACATGACTTAACACTCACAATAGTCAATTTTGCATAATATAGCACTTTATTATCGTTTTATTGTGACGTTTTCAGAGTTAATAAATCACAAATCTTCCAAAACGTGTTACCATGACAACCGTACCAGTGAGAGCTCCTTTCAACAGACAAAGGCAGCATCTGTGATTTTTCTCGCCCTTGATTGTCAAACGTTGTCTCCCGTTTGAGAAATGGACACGCTGGACCTCACGTACCTGTCCAATTCTGCACCAGGAGACTCAGGTGCGCCTCGTACCACCGCGCCGTCCACTAATATGTCCCACAAATGAAACAAGATGTCATTTTCCCCCTCAAATCTCCCCTCCTCTCCACGTCCGTGGAGGATCCGGGCTGTTAGGAGTCATATCTCACGTGCGGATGGCGCCCGGTCTGAAGGGGGCAGCGCGGAGGTGAGATGAGGGCGGGTGATGGACAGTGCCAGTCTCCCAGGACACGCCCACTTCTCATCTTTTCCCCCTCGTGGCTCGGCTTTATGGGGCTGGAATAGGCTGACTAATGTACCATGGAAATGCACTCTGGAAGCAGCGCGAGGAGGGCGGGAAAGGCTGGAGCGGATGGGAACGCTTCGGAATCAGATCTATTACTACTACTACTACTGCTACTACTACTACTGCAGTACTACTACAGCACTACTACAGTACTACTACAGTACTATACAACTACTGCTGCACTCTGGATGCAGCGTGAGGAAAGCGGGAAAGGCTGGAGCGGATAGGAACGCTTCGGAATCAAATATACTACTACTAGTACTAGTACTACTGCTACTGCTACTACTACAACTGCTACTACTGCTTCTGCTACTAATACTATTACTAATACTTGTACAAATAGCTCTCAAAAGTATGAAGTATCTCTGTATCTGAGCCAAACTCACAATCTGCCTTTTTACAAATAAATACCAAAAAAATACCAACTCTTCAGCTGGTTTTCTCACTCTCTCCAAAACTTCTCCGTTCCACCGTTCTCCCGCATGAATCCTGACAACTTCAATTAAACGATTAACCGATTAATCGACTAAATGACTAAAGAACCTCAGCCCCGTGGAACCGATAATAATAATTCTACTGAGGAACCTGCGTGTTGTGTGTGAAATCATAACATTCAGTTTTACACTTGCTTCTCGCTTGTGTCCCGTTTCCTGACTTCCTTTTCTACACTTCTGGAGTAAACATCGCTGTCTGTGGATTTGTGGCTGATCTTTTTTGAAGTCCGGAGGTTTATCCAGCCTGTGTTCCTGTACTTTATCTTCTCCTGACGACCTCTGCGCGTTCTGGGATAAAATAATCCTGTATTTGATAACAGTGTGTGATGCAGCGCCTCTATAACAAACCTGTGAAAAAGTCCGTCTCCTTTATTTACGAGGTCATGAGCTACGAGACTATTTTAGGATTTTATTGATGTTTTGCGGTGACATCGGGCTGGAGGTGGAGGTGGTGTGGGGTGTTCTGCCTGTGTGTTTATGGCAGAATGTTCAGCGGATACTATGGCGACACAATGCACACATTAGTAATAACAAGGCCTACGCAAAAAGTTTGAAATACAAAACAGCTCCTCTTCCTCCTCTTTTTCTCCTCCTCCCTCATATAAGCAGCTCATTTTCTGCTGCTCTTCCTCCTCCTCTTGTTTCTTCTCCTCTTCCTCCCCCTCTTCTTTTTCTTTCTCCTCCTTTTCCTCCTTTTTTTTTGCCTTCCTCCCTCATATAAGCAGCTCATTTTCTACTGTTCCTTCTTCTCTTCCTCCTCTCTCTCTTCATCCTCCTCCTCTACCTCCTCCTTCTCCTCCTCTTCCTGCTCCTCCTCCACCTCCTCTCTCCTCCTCTTCTTCCTCCCTGTCATTCTCCTCATTCTCCTTCTCCACCTCCTCCTCTCATATAACCCGCTCATTTTCTCCTGTTCCTCCCCTCTCCCTCCTTTTCCTCTTCCTCTTTCCCTTCCCCCTCCTCTTTCTCTTCATCCTCTTCCTCAACTTCCTCCTCCACCTCTTCCTTCTCCTCCTCCTCTTCTTCCTCCTTGTTTTGTCTTCCTCATATGAGCAGCTCATTTTCTGCTCCTCCTTCTTCTCTTCCTCCTCTTCCCCCTTCTCTTCATCCTCCTCCTTAACCTTCTCCTTCTCCTCCTCTTCCTGCTCCTCCTCTTCTTCCTATCCGTCATTCTCCTCATTCTCCTTCTCCACCTCCTCCTCTCATATAACCCACTCATTTTCTCCTGCTCCTCTCTCTCTTCCTCCTTTTCCTCTTCCTCTTTCCCTTCCCCCTCCTCTTTCTCTTCATCCTCTTCCTCAACCTCCTCCTCCACCTCTTACTTCTTCTCCTCTTCGTGCTCCTCCTCCTCTTCTTTTCCTGCTCTTTTTCTTCCTCCCGATCATTCTTCTCATTCTCCTTCTCCACCTCCTCCTCTCTTGTATAACCAGCTCATTTTTTCCTGCTCCTCCTCCTCCTCTCTCTCCCCCTTTTCCTTCTCTTTCTTTCATCCTCTTCCTCAACCTCCTCTTCCTCTTCCTGCTGCTCCTCCTCCTCTTTTCCTGCTCTTTCTCTTTCTCTCCATCATTCTCCTTCTCCACCTCCTCCTCTCTTGTATAACCAGCTCATTTCCTCCTGCTCCTCCTCCTCTCCCTCCTTCTCCACCTCCCCCTCTCCTCCTCTCTCTTCCTCCTCCTCTTCCTCCTCCCCCCTCTTATAACCAGCTCATTTTCCGCCGCAGCGCCGCCCTAATGGCCGCCCTTAGGCTAGAGGCTCCTCGGCCGAAGGGACATCCATCTTTCCGGTGTCACACTCGCGACCGGCAAAAAATCTTTGTGACGTGTGCTCCAATTTTTCTTCAGTAAATCAAATCTTCCTCCTTCAGAAAGACGGATGCTCGAGGCCGCGGCGCTACGGAGAAAATCAATGCCGGCAAAATTGAAACAGTGTGGCCCCGTATTGATCGGGCCAGAGGGATCGAAGAGGAACAGCTTTGTAACTGTTGGGCTGGACAGTTAGCTGACCTGTAATGGACAAACTATTGATATTAGCATTACTATGTTCTCTGTGCTCTGTCATTTCACTGAGGGACTGAAGGGGAGGGGGGCAGCCACAGGAGCAGGAAGGGTCAGAGAGGAATTTAAATGTGAACTTCATTTAATTCACCAAAAAATGAAGTTATAATAAAAGAAAATTATTGAAAAAAAAAAAAAAGAACAGGAAATGGTTACTATGTTTTTCAAAGTGTAGCTGAATAAAAAATAAATTGCACAATGTATAAACAAATAAATACTGCTGCTACTACTAATACTAGTACAAACTGCACTCACACGACACAATCAAAGTACGTCTTCTTTAAACAAAATGGATGATAATTTAGCAGATAAATAGCTTCTAATTTGACATGAATGTTTATTAATTACTTATAATAAAAAAATCAATAGAACAAATACACGATTAAAGCCACTTTATAGATTGACGCTCCTGTAAGACGCTCGTTAGTTTTAGGTCAAAACCAGGTCAGACCCATTCAGTCTTTATTTTGTCTTCTGACTAATTTTTTGAAAGAATTGAATGAAAATTTAAATGGGAATCGTAATCCGACTCTGTTGGAACTCTCAGTCCCTTTTCCCCTTAGCTCCTCGCAAATACTTTATCACTTAACCTTTTTATCATCACTGTGTGGCAGAGTAGTAAACCCACAGATTTAAAAACATGTTTACCAAAATGACAACAGGACGCTGCTGAATCCTACACGTATCACTGATTTAAAAAATAAAATTGGACGACGAAGTCACAGTGGGCTTGTACCGGTGGCGGTGTAATCAGGAATTGACCAGCAAAATATCATCTTGAAAATAAGCAATTGAAAATTGCAACAGTACTGCAGTGACATTCCAACCTTCCCTTCTGTTTGAATTCACTTTACATCCTCCATCCATGTATATAATAGAAGGTTCAGCAGTTACCATGGAGACACAACACATTAGCAAACACAGATGAAATAATTTTATGTGCGAGAGACTAGCTAAGGAGCTAGCGAAGTACCTAGCTATGGACATTTGAGTTGCTACAGTTTTTTTACACCGCAAATCTGGCAGAAGACCTTCAGAGGAAATACTTTGAGGGAATGAACACAAGAGACTGTTGGATTGTTTGTTTTTCTCGTATCCATGGAGACTGTGCAAGAGGCTAGGCTAAGTAGCTAGCTATGGACATTAGAGATGCTTCAGGCTTTTTACACCATATGTGACAAGAAATGTGGCAGAAGACCTTCCAGAGGGAACACTTTGAGGGAAAGTCGGAGTCAGAAGTTGAAAAAGCTGAACTATTGGCATCGGACGCGCCACATCAACCAATCAGGGACTACTATCCAGTGACGTAGCGACGTTATTACGGAAGAAGGAGAAGAGAAAGACCCGGGAGCCACAAACACCAGAACAAGAAGTCTACACCGTGTCATTAGCAGAGTTTAAATATATGCACGCCACAACCGCCGAGCCGATCACCTCCGCTGATGTGTTTTAATACACTAAAGTCACTCTACTCAGAAAACAAGGCACTTGGAGACCGCAGTGGACGCTCTGGACGCACTTCAAGTATTTTTCTCCCGTTCATCCACGGTGTCCAAGACGCGTGTCGGAGGTGTCTGAACTCAAATGCAAAGGCGTCCAGTTAGTGGCGTTCAGTGTGTTTTTTGATGCCTCGGTCTGAACGCAGCTTTAAACTGCACTGAGACCTTTGACTGAGACACAAAGGCGACTGAGAAGCGCAGTGGAAATGTTGCAGCAAATGTAACTGCAACAGTACGCTGCAGCAAAACTTGAATTTACCTCGGGATTAATAAAGTGTCTGTCTTTGTTAAACACCACAAATAAGCTCAAATCATCTTTTCAAATTACGTTTTTATAGTCAGATTGTGTGCAAATAAACCTCAGATTTAAGTCTACCAAAGCCTCAGACAGAGCAGAACCTACAGTTCTCATCACACCCCCAGGGAATATTGAAGCCATCAGCTGCAAAGTATCAATACAGCCCTCTCATTCTCCATATACATTCTCCACATCCAATTTCACCATATACTTTTCTATGTACAGTATGAAGCTCTCGCATGTGAAGCAGCAACACCTCGTCCAGATTCATCTTTCGTATAGTGCCTTCTTTCATTTGAGACTTAAATCACTATAATGATCCATAATACTGAGGGTAATACATGTACGAGCTCGGGGCCTGCACAGTCTCCGCTCCAGCTCGCGTGTTCCTTCTGATGACAAACTGTAGATTATAGCGGGCGTACGGTGTGCATGCAGGCTCAAAAAGGAAATGGGACTCGCTCGTGTCAATGAAGATTATAAGCATAGGAAACAAGGACATCAGTGTTTAGAGTATCCTGGAAATGCATGACACGAGAGGGGCAGGAAGGCTCGCAGAGGGGGGTTGGTATGTGCGAGGGGGGTAAAAAGGGCCAATGTTACACAAAATGGATTCTTGTGTGGTTCAAGACGTGTTATAATGCTGTTGCTTCATCAAAAACATACCTGGAGTTGTGTTTTGTTTCGTTCACACATGTTTCAGTAATTCTGGTTTATTATCGTCTACCTCTGCAGAGCTCAAAATGCTCTGTTCCACCTTGTGACGTCGTGAAGCGGTAGTTTTCAAGTTAACAGCTTCTTTTTACCTTTAGTTCACTTAGAGACCGGCAATTCCAGGGCTGAAAATGATCCAAATGATTCTAATGAAGGTGTGTGGAGTTTAAAAACACAGTGGAGCACTTCCTGTATTACCACATGACATCACAAGTTGGAACCGAGTGTTTTCCATTTGAGAGAGTAGTATAGTATAGTATAATATAGGCCCGTTAAAGTCTTAAAGAGATTTTTGTTTTTACAGCATACTTACCAAAAGCTTATAGTCGACCTCTTATTTAAAATCAACTTTTATGAGCTTTTAATTACGTTATAAAAGCGTTCATTCATCCTTAACCGACTTGAGTTGTATTACGATGGATTCCTGGTCTGTATTTGGATGTTGCGTAGCCATTTTCCAACAGTAAAAACACACAAATTAAAATCTTTGTAATGGTGAAATGCCAGTTTGAAAAGGTTTCTAATTTTGAACAGAAAATCAATGAAACTGTTTCTTTTATTAAACCATTTTAGTGAATAAATTGTAACTATTAATCTGCGTAGTGAATACCCCAAAATACCCCAAAAATGTAATGTCTTTATGGTGTTGTATTATTAAATTGTCCAGCTCACGGGCTTATCTGACCATCGCTGCTCTGGTTTGTAGAGTTGAATAAACATTGTGGTTCCTTAGGCTAGCGCTAATTCAGTTTTGAACAGACTTCTTTCAAAAAGCGACAGAAATAGTCTGTTCAGATGGAAACAGTGATGTAATGATTTGTCATCGAGGTTTTGGCCTTTGTCAGTTCTGAATTGACAAAAATAACTCACGGGATTTAGACTTTGAAAAATGGATTATAATTTTCCTACAAATGTAATGAATGAAAAAAACAACATTTGTACAACAGTAAATCAATGACATGCACCGTATCGGCTTTAATTATGCGATTTATGTAACTAGGGTTGTCAATATAATTACTATATCGATTTATTGTTCAATATATGAAAGCCCGATCAATGTTTTTGAGGCTCAGTATTTATGGTGGGTGGAATTTCTTTGTAAAATTGTGGAGATTTTGGATATTTTTCTTGTAATACAATAACATTTGAGCTGTTAAAGGCTTAAATAAGTGACTTTAGTGGCTAATTAGCGGTTCATTCTGTTTTTCTTTGTTGCAGCCCAGGCCTTTTAATGAGTTTAATTGTCTATTTAAAAATAGTTTTCTAGGATTATTCTGCTTTATTGTTATTGTGTCAGAGGTATAAAGTAATAATAAAAATAATAAATCTTTCTTCATAAAAACAAGGTTTACAAAGTGCTGTACAGGCAGCAAAGAACAATAAAAATAGCATACAGAAAGCATACAAAAAACAGACAATTCAATGAAACTAATAAAAGAGAATAAAAATAAATAAGGAGTAAAATCAAGCTAAAACAAGTTAAAGGAAGGCCAACCGATAAAAATGAGTTTTAAGAAGTGATTTAAAGATGATACTGATGGTGCGAGTCTTATCTCCTCAGACAGGCCGTTCCAAAGCCGAGGCGTCCGGACTGAAAAGGCTCCATCACCTTTAGTCCGGAGCCTGGACTTTGGAACAGCCACAGGACCTGCCTGAGGATCTAAGGCTGTGGGAGGCTCGTACGGGGTTAAAAGGTCTGAAATGTAACTTGGTGCAAGTAGTTTCAATAATCTCAGTATATTTCTGTAGCGGTCTACCGTGCTTCAAAAGTTATCGTGACAGGCAAAACTGAAAATCAGGCGTTCTATAGAATGAGAAAAGACAATAAAATAAACATGTTCTTTAGAGATTGTGGCGTCACACCTCGGAATTTTCACATTTGCCAATAAGGTCAGGTATAATACGTTTATTCGGATATTTGATAAATGATAAATTGCATTATGTTCCAACACTAATGAACAATACACACATAAAGGCAATTATTTTACGTTACTAATGAACTCATGAATAAAGTCTACAAGTCTTGCCCTCACCAACTTTTACAATGCCGTTAAAGCAACAATGTGCTTCTGCCAGACTCTTATAAAAGTACGTCACATTACTCCAGACGCACAAGAAATAACTGCATTTCAAAATGTTTTTGTGTACGTTCAAATGACAAATTAACTTAAATTTCTTCGTCTGTATACTTAGCTATAATCATTTCTATATATTTTTGTTTAAACATGTTCATATTTAGACATTTTTGAGCTCATCACGCATAGAGTTCCAGATTTTGATGTATGGACTCTGACCATTTTAAATAGATGCCTTCCCCTTAAATTATAAGTACTTTCTCTTTCAATATTTGCTGTCTGGAGGGTTTTCATATCAGGTTTTTTTAGGTTTACTTCCGAGCTGTCTAAAACACCACGCAAGCAAGCTCAAATCTGTCTGATGTGTTTGATTTTCATGTTACAGTTATATTTTCTGGATACTCGTATTATAGTTTACACATTATAATCATTATCCACTGAACTCTCTGGCGTCTGTACTGTACTTACCCATCCATCGCTTACTGCTAATGGTTCTGTCTGGACCTCAACCCAAACAGCCGCAGTGCTCTGGTCCCGGCTCTCAGACAGTTGTTTCCTTTAGCCCCTCTTCTCCAAAACCAATTACCCACGACCCGGTTCTGCCCCTCCGTCTGCTTCCACGCAATCATAAACATAAAACATAAACACCAACCAACTGCAGTGGGGTCTATCTCCGGACAGCAGACATCTCCAGCACTCAGATCCTTAAATGCCTCCTACTTGAAACCCTCTCCGTCATTCATCACGGGGGCCGAGATCGCTCGAGAACTCGGTAACGGTTGAAAGGTTGAGAAAAGATGGTCCGTGAATCTCTTGGGAGGATTTCCAGTTTGACGGATGATTATATAAAAGGACCACAAGCCTACCGTGCGGAGAGTGTGTGGACATGAATTAGAATATGGGTTTAATAACACAGGCTCCCTCTGTATACATTGTACAGTGGCTGGGGCTGTAAGCTATAGTAACAAAGTGTCACAGCGGAACATATTAACGGCGGATCAGCCCCATATGCTAGCAGGGATTAGCACACGCTGGAGAAGACTGCAAGGGGGTAAAAACTTTGGCTTGGTCCAATTTTTAAACTCTAAAAAAGGGGTTGTGATGCGAAATTGATTTTTTCGTTATCTTTCTACCATGTTATAACGTTGTTCCCTCCTCAGAAACATGCCTGAAGCGGTTTTCGATGCCATCCATGCATGTTTCAGTAAATCTCTTCCATGTGGTTATAGCGCTCTGAAAGGGGAGTGACTTAGCATGGCAGGCAAAGGGAGGGGAGAAAGTTCTAAAACATGTTCATTTTTAGTTTTCAGTAAGTTTAGAATTTTCAAAACAATTAAAGGTAACCTGGTGATCAGTTAATACCAGTAGAAGTAAAATACCCCTCTTTAAGGTAGAACAACATGGGGGGGTAGTTTCATCTCACAGCAGGTCTTGGGTACGATTCTTGGACAGGAGTTTGTGGAGTTGGTCTTTTTGTATTACCGTGTCTCCGTAGGTTTGTTCTGACGCTGCAAGTTCCATATATTTTTCTAATTTCCAGATGGTCCACCACCTGCTTATTTTCACAGAGATGCTTTTTGTCCATTGTCCAAGCAGGTGATATCATCAGGGGACAGCCCAAGTCGCATCTGCGGAGAGGCCAGTTGTGACTGTAATGTTACAACACAAATTAGCAGCTAAAGCAGTTCTTTCTGACTAAACTGAAAAACAAAACAAAGCTCAGACAAAGGTCTAACTTGAGTAACAGAGGTTCAGACGGAGCAATGCATACAGTTAGCATCGCACTCTCATGTAATTTTGATGACATCAGCTGCAAAGTATCAATAAATTTGTCCCCTTCTATAGTTTCTTTCACCTTGTAGCACTATTTTCACGTGGACCGTCATGTGAATCCTTGTTAAAGTGTGAAAGAAGACCACCACCATCAGCAGAAATCTCCTGCTCCATCACACGCTGTAGCTACTCCCAGATTTATGACTCCCTTACACCCTTAAGAAACTATATGGCACCTTTCGCCGCAAGGTCACGAAGCGGAGACTGATCAATATCTGAATGAAAAGGCATTTTGGAAGTTTTTAGGGCCTCTTTTCTCTGGGATTCAATATAAGCCTGGTATCGATCGGTGGCGAGCGGTAGTTAGTCAGGGCTATCTCCTTTGACTAACCCCTGTGTGGCGTGGCTCTCCCCGCTTCGAGCTCGTGATAGATTGGTATGTTTCCAGCGGCTGTAATTACACCATAGCGCCAGCAGGTCATTTATTTTGCTACTTTCGCCATTTGCCAAAAAAAATCGGCGTTATCTATGGAAGCCAGGGTTATGTGGCGCAGCGAAAGCAGAAAGAGGTGACGTAAAATACTGATCCGGCCCCACCGCAGGAGAAGGCAGCAGGGAGAGTGAGTGGAGGCTTTTTCTCGTAGATCTTCACTGTTTTGTGTCTATAGATTTTCTTTGCTGTTTCTCCTCGAGGTTCAAGTTCAGCACCAGTCAATGAAATAAAGCCAGGCCGTCACACATATTAAAGAGGACCTGTGTTTGTGTCTGCAGTATAGTTATAATCTATGACACCCGTGGATCATTGTGTTATAGTTTGGACATTTTACATCGCAATAATCATCTAAAACGACTTAATTTAAGAAACAAGTCGGCAGATTTCCATGTTAGAATACCATGGAGCCCAATGGGAGGTGCACATCACACTAGCGAACCGCGTATTTTTTCATTTGTACCAAAATGACTATGCGACGCTGCCGAATCGTACGTATATCACAGATTAAGAAAATTAAACCGTAGAACGAAGTAAATATAGCGAGAGCAGTGGGCCTGTGCCGGTGGCGGTGAAAACGGGGGTTAATCTGCAAAATAGCATCTTGAAAATAAGCGATTAAAGCAAAAATATCGCTTCAAATACAACTTTGAGAGGGTAATTGAGGGGAAACAATTATAAAATGATTAAAAGCTCTGAAAAGTCGTGTTTAGGCTGAATTATTTTACTGGAAAATTCTCCAGTTTCACTTTTCTACACACCACAATTTGAATTATCTTAGAAATAAAACAGTGTCTTTATTCTACATTTTCCAGAATATATTTTTTAAACTATACTCTTTTAAAACAACTCTAAAATTTAATGACAAAACCTGCAGATCCAGACTGAAACTGATCTATGTTCTAATGGAGTTGTGTTTTGTTTTATTCACACGTGTAACGCACAAACACTGCATATTTAGAGTTTTTATTTAGAGTTTTTCCTCTCAATTCTCAAACAACAACTTTATGACGTCATGTGGTAATACATGAAGTGCTCTGCTGTGTTTTTAAACTCAACCTTCACAAGAATAATTTGGATATTTTCAGCCGTGGAATTGCCGATCTTTACTGAACTAAAGGAGATATAGACAGACTAATAATAAAAACTTACTCAAACATGTGTGAATGAAACAAAACACAACTCTGGGTAAGTTTTTGATGAGGTAACAACATTATAACATGACTTAAACCTCATAAGAATCCATTTAGTGTAATATAGTCCCTTTAAGTGGGTGTGAATGGGCCCTGATCTGCTCTGACCTTGTCTCCGTCTCCACTCTGTTTTCCTTGGAGCCGAAAACGCCGCTCCGTGTCGAGATTTGTCAAAGCGCTCAAGATCAGCCCTGAAAGCTAGAGGTCAGGAGATTATTACAATGGCCCCTAATGGTCAAATTATGCAACTGCGGTCCACTGGATGCCCTCATTACAGCAGCGCGCCGGTGATAAATGACCCTAAATGTGTGTTGTCAAAATCAGACGAGAGAAATGGGACTCTTCATCAAAAATACAGATGGTACCACTTCACTTAGAGCTGTTCCGGACCTATATACTATTCATTATGTCACTGATAATATTTATAGGGCGAACGCATAGCTGGCCTTCACCGTAATATTTTAGAAGATAACATTTTATAAGCTTGTTTATGATAGACCTCAAGGGTTATGGTTACAAATGCAGTTATAAAGCATTTCTTTTGCCTTTTATAGATATGGCCGGGGTGGACGCCGTGAGCCAGCGTCGGAGAGTGATGTATTTACAATGCACGGCGCGTTAAAACGTATAGAACTGCGTGGAATCCTCTGGCAATGTAAATGTTTAGAATCTGGTATCACTGTGATGAATTATGTTACAGTGAGCTACCAGAGCTAACTTCAGTCTTCCAGTGGATTTTCTAGAAGAGATTGTGTGAATAAATGCGTTTGAGTAGAGGGATACATTTCAGATAGCCACTTATGCTAATTCTCTGTAAAAATTCTATATAAATTTGCGATTTTGTTCAATATAATAAAGGGAATGGGTAAATGTTAAAGAGCCCATATTATGTTATTTTCTGATTTATGTTCTAATGTTGTTTCCTCATCACAAACAGACCTGGAGTTGTGTTTTGTTGCTTTCACACATGTTTAACGCACAAACCCTGCAAATTTAGTGTTCTGAAAACACCGTTCCACCTTGTAATGTCATGTGGTAATACAGGAAGTGCTCCACTGTGTTTTAAAACTCTATACACTTTCATTAGAATCATTGGAGAATTTCAGACCTAGAATTGCCAATCTTTATTAAACAAAATGTAAAAGGGCAGCTGTTGACTTGAAAACTACCGCTTCATGACATCACAAGCGTTTTGAGCTTTGGAGATGTAGACAGACTAAATTTAGTGGTTTTTTGTGCACAAAGCTCTCACTAATGTTTGCCTACTCTACTTCTGTGTTGGCTTAAATCGGTATAAAAATCTATGAAAGATTAGAAGATTAGAAGATAAATATTTGGTTCTTTGAAAAAATTAGATCCGATTCAAAAGAGCCGAATCTTCACATCACTTCATGTCACATCGGTAGTTAACGTAAAATACGAGTACATAACCACTGTTTAATTAGTTTTCTATAAATTAATGAGATGTAAAGGAGATGTGGACAGACTAATAATAATGTATTACTCAAACATGTGTGAATTAAATAAAAAGCAACTCCAGGTGTGTTTTTTGCTGAGATAACAACATTATAACATGACTGAAAGCCACAAGAATCCATTTTTAGTAATATAGGACTTTCAAATTTGGGAATTTCCAAGACAAAATACGAGACTGGAGATTTTAACACAATTTCTAATATATAAATTTCACGGTTCAGTTTCCAATTTTGGCATTACAATTTTCATAGTTTTGTTTCCATTCTAGTGTTGATTTTTGGAACTGTAAGAGATGTAACTCACTAACACGTAAACTCTTTTTGTCCAATCCAAATGTAAACGCTTGGGGAAAAAAACCTCACGAGATCGTTTTTCTCTTTTGTCTTGCACCATCCCTAGAAATAACCCATTTAAAATTCCATTGCCTCTTGTTTGAACCCACGTGGACCTGCGCTCCTGTTGTTTTGAATCCGATCTCACTGACACGCGTTTGTCCCAGCGTTTGAGAGTTCGGGATTTACGCTCTGAGTCTAATTGCTGCTAATTGGAAGCTGCTCGCGAAGGCGCCGGTAATTAGGATCCGATTTGCATGATATCATTGAAAGCCGCGGCGCATTGTGGGAAGTCTGAACCCAGGGGACTACTTTGATCCATAGCAGGAGCACGAGATCCCTGTGTTTGCCCGACGATGTTGTGAAGGCTTCTGGGTAAATTGGAGTTAATTGGGAGGAGAGCTGGTGTTTATGTCAGTGTTTTGTGAGAGAT
This sequence comes from Taenioides sp. WSHXM2023, assembly GCA_029959045.1. Taxonomy (NCBI): domain Eukaryota; kingdom Metazoa; phylum Chordata; class Actinopteri; order Gobiiformes; family Gobiidae; genus Taenioides; species Taenioides sp. WSHXM2023. The sequence continues at coordinate 3,043,215 of CM057090.1, forward strand.
TGTATGAAGGAAACAGCTAAAGCGAAAAACAAGTCAGAGCTTTTAGTTACACTGCCACTGTACATATCTGTGATCACATTTGCATTTTTACTACGCAATTTTATTTATTAATTAATCCAGTGTAATTCTCCTTCTTAGGAGGGCCGTCTGTCACTTTAAAAACTATTCTGAAATCCAATTACAAAACCTGCAATTCCAGACTTAAACAGTTCATTATTATTATTATGCAAATTTCTGATCTATGTTAAAATGTTGTTTCCTCATCACAAACAGACCTGGAGTTGTGTTTTGTTTCATTCACACATTTAACCCATAAATCCTGCATATTTAGGCTGAGTTCTTCTCTCAAACTGAAAAAAAAAACACTCTGTTCCAACTTGTGATGTCATGTGGTAATACAGGAAATACTCCACAGTGCATGATTTCACTAGAATAATTTGGATCATTTCAGTCCTGGAATTACCAATTTCTCCTGAACAAAAGGTAAAATGTAGCTGTTAACTTGAAAACTACAGCTACATGACATCACAAGGTGGAACAGAGCGTTTTGAGCTTTGGAGATGCAGACAGACTAATAATAAAGGATTGCTCAAACGTGTATGAATGGAAAAAACACAACTCTAGCCATGTTTTTGAGGACTTAACAGAATTATAACATGTCTTAAAGCTCACAAGGGTCATTTTTTGTAATCGCCAACATTAAAACCGACTTGTTTAATTTTCTTAGCGAAGGTGAAGCCGTTAACAGGGCACTGACCCCGGCATTACCTCTGCTCCGTCTCGTAAACACCATTAACCAAGCTGAATTAACATACACGTACACAGAGACGACCTGCTGTACTCTTCATTGTAGCCTCACCCAAATCACCCAGGCAGGACTTAATCACGGCGTACCGTTTTTACCACCACAATGTTTCTCCTGTTTCATTTTAATTTGAGTCTGGAGATACCACAGGAAGCAATCTGCACTCCTCACATGACAAATTCTCCATCCACAGCCCCATTCAAAACACATGGTTTATGCAAATCAAAGCAAAATGATCCGCGGGATAGAAGCAATGTTAGAGCAATTTGAGACCTGCCAATTGGACGCCGCATTAATATAAAATAAGGAAGGGGAGAGATCTCGTCTGCATACGCGCTCCTCATTGACTGTACCCAAATTAATTTAGCTGAAAGGTTGTGAATGAGGGTGCCCGGGAGCAGCCGCTTGTGGTGATGTATGGCGAGATCTAAGCTGTGTCAGTGGTGTTTGTGTGCACGCTCAGAGAAAGGTCACGTACCGTCATTTACATAATGTTCCCGCACAAAACAGCAATATTTCTACACTTTGGCAGATAAAGCCTGGGTGAATTCGGAAATGGAAACTCTTAAATCAAACCGCAATCTCCGTTTTTGCCCTGAAGGCGCCGCGAAGTGAGGAGAAGCTCGTCAGTTGGGACTTACGCGTGTGGATCAACAGAAGTGTGTTTATGAAAGAAAATTAAATATGCATTAGATCTGGTGCTGTGTTTCCTCAGAAAAACACATACAGTAGATTAAACGCTGCAGATGTCGCCTGTGCTTGAGTTATAGGGAGTTATATATGGTTTTTTTCTACTTTTAAAGTTGGTGGAGAAGCCTTTTGGAGTTCTATAAAAGCTGCATTGTGTAACTTTTCTGGTTCATCAAACGCTTTTCTCCATGGAGATGTTATTGCTTTGTCTGGAATGTTTCACAGTATGGCATTTCAATCTTCATGGAGACCAAATCAGGCCACGTTACAGGTCAGATCTGTGGAGAGGCGACCCCGCTCACAGTCAGAACGCCTGTTTTTCTAGGTATTTTTGAGCTATAAAACCACCTCCATCCATCCATGCATCCATTTTCTTCCACTTATCTGGGGCCGGGTTGCGGGGCCAACAGTCTAAGCAGGGACTCCCAGACTTCCTTCACCCCAGACACTTCCTCCAGCTCCTCCAGGGGGACCCCAGGGCGTTCCCAGGCCAGCCGAGAGACATAGTCCCTCCAGCGTGTCCTGGGTCTTCCCCGGGTCCTCCTCCCGGTGGGACATGCCCAGAACACCTCCTGAGGGAGGCGTCCAGGAGGCATCCGGAACAGATGCCCGAGCCTCAGCTGCTCCTCTCGACATGGAGGAGCAGCGGCTCTACTCCAAGCTCCTCCCGTGTGACTGAGCTCCTCACTCTATCTCTAGGGAGCGCCCAGCCCAGCCACCCTCTTTGCTGCATCACTTGAGGAAAAACAAAAACTAAAACCACTTGTAATTGAATAAATGTGAAGTTGAGCTGTTTAAAGTCACACTGTGGAACATTCCAAACAAAGCAATAACATCTGAAAGGAGAAAAGCATCTGACGGAGCCTCTACGAGAAAAGTTACACAATGCACTTTTAAACTATATTTTGTCATTAGAACTATGATATCGAGTTTTCTAACAGTGAAAGGAGGATGTAGGTGTTTATTATCTTTCTAACTTTTTCCCGTATTTTTGGTACATCTCTGTTCTTCATGTGTGGAACAACTGCCACTGTTTAATTAGTATTTTGTGGCTTGTAACTTAGACTTAGACAAACTTTATTGATCCACAAGGGAAATTATTTGGATACAGAAGCTCAAACATCACAATATAATATAATAACAGAGAGTAACAAAAATAGATGGTGTAGCAAAAAGAGACACGTGTCAAATAAGACATAATTATAAAAATAAATGTATATGTACAAGCCAAAATAAAATAGAAAAATAAGTAATAAAATATAAAATAAACTATAAAATCACAGCTATAAACAAGAGACAAGAACGACAGTGCAAATAAAATGCAGTGCAAAAAATATACTTTACACTATGAAGGAAAAACTGAAAACCAAAAATACAACAAAATCGAATACCCAAGCTTCAGGTTATTACACAACATATTACAATGAATTTGCTGATGAAATAACGAGCTACTTTTATTTGACCTTATCTCTTATCTGGTGGCAAAATGTTTTACCTTTTTTAAGCCAATTTTGCCACTAACCAGACTCACACCAGGTTGATATGTGTGGCCATCTAAAAATGAGTTCTACACATTATCAGTCTGGCATTGCTCACTTATATGTTTGGAAAACATGGAACTGAATCTGAAACAGCGAAAAAATGAACTTAAGTTAAATCCAGTTAAGAGAAAAGCTCGGACATCTTCCCTGTCCACAAATGCACAAAACTCTTACCTTCTGTTGTGAGTTTCTGAACTTGCATGTTGCTGTGAAAGGTTAAATTACCACACGCCTTGTCGTTGACGTTATTTGAAGCGATGTTGAGCAGATCAGATGGAGAATCTTATATATTGGTATGGCTGAAATGTACACCTATATTCACCTATGTTCAATTGTGTTTTCACTGTTAACCACAGATGAGAAAGTTATGGTAAAGTTGTCCATGTATAGAGATTATTTACAATTTCTTCAGTTTTTTTTTTTAGTCAATCTTACCTTTTTTTTTTTTTACAGTTTTTGCTAAAGTGTGCATTGTGTCACCATGGTAACTCCCAAACATTCCACTATTAAAGATATATGTAGAACACCCCCGTAAAGTATCAATGGGACGACATTTAAAACCAAATAGTGACACAAACTCTTCTTACGAACTGCTCCTCACAGTGACTTTTCCTCGTCCCCGTGCCTGCAGATGCTCCCGTCGTCTTTCGCCCTCAGCCTCTTAACGAGACTCTTTTACTATCGCACTAATTACTAATTACACAAGTGGTTTGGCTCACTCCATGGCACCACGCTGCCCCATTGTTATTCTAATAGTTGTTATTTTGAAGAATGGCGCCTCCGTAAATCCTGCCAAGAGTGCCTGGGCAGGATGGATGAGCCCTGAATAATGAATCATCTTTGTGGAACCACTCGACCTGCGGTAAGAGGGTACATCTCCGCTCTTGTTACTGCACTGGTGGATTAATGACGAGGGATTTTTCATTGGATGGGCACCCTTTTACCACACAGAATCATTAGCGCTTCTATTGTTGCCCGCTCAGGAGTGTGACTGGCAGAGGTGCACCCATCAGAGGGTGAGTAATTACTGCGGCTCCTTTGGCATTGAGACGGCCTCGAATCGTGGCGCTGCACCGGGCACTACCTCGATAATTATTTTCATAGATGAATACAGGAGCGGGCAGGATGATGAAGTGGCCATTTGCGTGCGGGACTATCACAGGCAAACATGGAGCGCGGAGAAATCTGCTCCTCCACAGACCCCGGAGCCCAGTCCCTCGTGACTGTCTCACTCTGAGCCTGCCAGGGGGACCTTCACAGTGTACTTTTGCCTAATTTAGTCCAGGTCCATTTCCCACATGATGGCGCTACTTGTAAGACGTTTAAATTAGGTTAGTGTAACAGTAAAAGCCTCTTCTGAACTTATGAAATGAGCTTGAATTTTCCATTTTATTTCTGTTCTTATGTTACTTTAGGTCTACTGCTTTTGCAGCGATTTCCCATTAATGAGAGAAAAATTCGTTTCATGGAATAATGTGAAATTTGGCACAGTGACTCTTCAGGTCATCCCAAGGACTGGACCAGGACCAGACCAGGTCTAGAGACAAGTGGCGTGTCAGTGCCACCCTTAGGGAGTGCCAGGTCGGTGGAGTGTGAAGTCAGATGGCTCTTGCAGCTTTAATTTTAGTTTGCTTTGCCCACTTTGAGCGTTTTTTATCGTGAAAAATGGGTGTAAAGAGTGGGGAGAGATATTTGGTAATTGATTATAACAGAGCGGCCATGGAGAGTTAGTTTTCAAGTTAACGGTTAACCTTTTACCCTTTGTTATTTAGAAATTGCAAATTCCAGGGTTGAAATCGTCCAAATGATTCTAGTCAAGGTGTGCGGAGTTTAAAAACTCAGTGGAGCACTTTCTGTATTACCACATGACATCACAAGGTGGAACAGTGCGTTTTCTGTTTGAGAGAAGCATGTGTAAATGAAACAAAGCACAACTCCTGGTATGTTTGTGATGAGAAAACAACATTATAACATAGGTTTAATTCTTGGATCAGCTCCATTTTATTATTACAAAAACTGTTCTACACTTGACTCCGGTCTGTACTTTCTCTGATTCTGTACGATCACAAAATCAATGGGAGTGTTTACCCCACGGCAGTTCCACGCTCTCACTTGGCTCTTCCCTTTAAAGGCCCCTGTGTGATCCGGGGCTGGGTGGGAGATTTGTGGGGACCCCCAGGCCACGGCGGCTTCAGAGCCCCTCACATTAAGTACCCCAGAGCCACCTCCAGCCCTGAAACCACAACTGCCCCAACACCTCCAGAGTAAACCCCCGGCCTCCTCTCTATAAACACTTCATTTGTTACTGGTCATTGGAAATCCAGTTCAGCCAGTGTTGCTAAATAAACAAATAACGTATGCTAATGCTAAAAAGTTATACATTAAAAGTCCTTCATTATGTAAAGTGGATTCTTGTGAGCTTGAAGCCATGTTATAATATTGTTACACTGCACAACTCCAGGTCTGTTTGTGATGAGGAAACAATATTAAAACAGATCAGAAAATAACGTAATATAGACCCATTAATGCTCATTTCATTTCTTCTTCTGTTGCTACAATCTTGATATTTGCGCTAATGGTTTTTGAAATTGCATAGCATTGAACATTTTATTAAACTTTCATTAAAAATAAATAAATAGTGGCCTGAATATGCAAGACTCCCACAAAACCACAAACCCTAACCTATATTATTAGCTTAATGCCCATTTTACGCTCTAAATGTGATATAAAATAAAACGGCTAAATGTCTGTACCCACATTTATACGTTTTAATTCTAAACTGGGACACACCCGGGTTGGGATGTTTGGTATAAATAAAATTGTGAAAAGAGCGAGTAACATTGTGCGTTCTCATGTCAGTCATAATCTGAGGGACTTCTACTGCTGCATTTTTTTGTTTAATGGTCATTTGCAAACACGGTTTTCAGTTTTTTATCTAAAAAACTGACAATTTATGCTCCTCTTTACAGTTGGCGGGGATCAGATTAGTTAAGAATTGTGACTGGTTTAGACCTCATGTACTCCTGGTTTAGTCTTGGTTTAGTCCTGGTTTAGTCCTGGTTTAGACTTTGTGTACGGATTGTGCTATTACAAATAAACTTGCCTTGCCTTGGTCACTGATGAATCTCCCCGAGTTCAGACGTCTGTGATTGACAGGGGGAGTAGCCAATCAGGGACACGCGTGGCCCGTCTGTATAGGAAAAAATAAAGTGAAAAAACCCCAAAACAAAACACTAAAGGGATATTTTATTTGTAAATTATATGTGACTAAATAAGCTCCTTCGTTTATCAATCTGTACTCTGTAAAAATACAAAGATATTCTGGATTTGCAAGGACCCATGAGTATTAATTTATGAATATTTTACTTAAATTACTCTGAATATTTTAATTATACCAGTCTGTAAATTGGCACCATCTTTCACAGTGGACAGGTTCACACAAGCTCCTCATTAAAACTTGCTCCACGGTGATACAGGGACGTGCTATGGTAAAAGCAGATGTAAATTGAACAGAAAAGTGGCGAGTACAGACAGTGATTAATATTGGTATATACGCTTTAGTCCACACCCCCGCCCTCGTGTTTGGTACGAGGCCCTCTCTCTCCTGGGGCCTCCTGCTGGGCCTGAAATGAGGCCGAGAGAAGTGAGTGCAGAGATCAGAGTCTGGACTGCTCCACTTCTGCTCCTCTACGCCGGGCCAGACGGCGGAGGGGAGGTCAGAGGGTCAGCGGGCCTCTCAGACAAGCTGGGTGAAACGCTGAAACGGATAGAGACCTACTTAGTATAAAACCTGATCTGAAATAAATAAATTGCATGATATTTGTAACATATTCTAGCTTCATTAGCGGGATGCACGCTGATTGTGTTGTGATAGCGCTCTGAACGGGGAGCGACTTAACATGGGGAGCAAAGAAGGTAATCTCAAAGCATCAAGAACAAAAGTAAAATGAATTCTTTTGGGCGAGCATAGCATTTTAAAACAATAAAAGGTAACATGGTGATCTAAATATGTTATGTGTTACAGTTAATACCCCGCAGAAGTAAAGTCTGCCCTCTGTAATATTATTTTATACTTTATATATACCTTTATACTGACCTCTATATATTTTATTTTATATATAATTACTGGCATTTTACAGAAATTGAAGAAAACATCGCTTTTATTCCTTCTACCAGATATTGTGGAGAACGTTTTGACGATCACCTCACACTCACACGCACACGCACTCTTATTTGAGCCATTTCTTTCTGAATACATCTTCCGTCTGAAATCCTTTAAATGTAAACAGCCACATCAGAGCGCGTCAGTCGTGTTTTACGAGCTCGGAGCGCCGTTTTGTCATTCCACATGTTGCTCCTGACAGCTCCACTTTCTCAAGGTGTTGTCATTGCCAATAGTGTAATGGGATAGTCCTGGGGAATAGAACCCCCAAACGAGCGTGGACCCTGACGAGGAGCTAGCGTCGTTATCAAAGACACCAGCACGATGACTGTGTTTAAAGGTGCACTGTGTAACTTTTCAAATGAAGGGTCCGCTACAACTGCATCTGATTTTTACCTGGTTTTTCATTTGTGTTTTGTCTGTTTTGAACTGTGTCAAGCGTCTTTAAGTGTCAAGAAAAGCGCTGAAGTGTTATGTATTATTATTATATTATTATTATTACCTAGTTGTCTCCATGGAAACCTTACTGCTTTGTCTAGAATGTTCCAGGGTACAGATTAAGACTGACACAGTACAGATCTGTGGAGAGTCGCCCTTATTCACAGAAGGAATTGTTCTATTTTTGAGCTAAGGGAAAAAAAGTTAAAGGTGCACTGCGCAATTTTTCTGATGGAAGGTCCACTACCTGCTTGTCTCCATGGAGATGTTATTGCTTTCCCCTGGAATGTTCCATGGTATGACTTAAAACATTTCCATCTAGCATTTATTCATTATTTTTGTTTCTATTCTTCAAAAATACAATATTTCCTTCTGTGAACAGGGGCGACTCTCCACAGATCTGAACTGTAATGTAGCGTAGCGTAGTGCTGTAACCTGCTTGTCTCCCTCGTGATAGTTTTAAGCTATACTGTGGAACATTCTAGACAAAGCAATAGAGATTACAATGACATTATATCTCTCAAAGTAAAAACAACAGGAACACCCGTAATGAACAAACGCTAGATGAAAATGTTTAAAGTCATACCATGGAACATTCCAGGAAAAGGAATAACATCTCCATGGAGACAAGCAGGTTGCGGACCCTCCACCAGAAAAGTTACACAATGCACTTTTAAGTCTTTTCAAAGTCTGATTCACAAAAAAATGTTAAGTCCGAGCACTATACAAATGTAACAGTGCTGAAACCTGCTTGTCCCCGCAGTGATAGATAAGTTTAATGTATACTGTGGAACATTGTAGACAAGGTAATAACGTCACCATGGAGACAAGCAGGTAGTGGACCTTCCATTAGAAAAATTGCGCAATGCACCTTTAAGTCATTTCAAAGTCTGATTCTCAGAAAAAAATCAAGTCCGATCACTACAAAAGTGGCGTAGTGCTGAAACCTGCTTGTGATAGATAGGTTTGATCTATACTGCGGAACATTCTAGAGACAAGCAGGTGGTGGACCCTCCACCACTCCACCGGAAAAGTTCCACAGTGCACCTTTAGACCTTTTCAAAGTCCGATACACCACGCAAAACGTAGTGTAGAGCTGAAACCTGCTTGTCTCCCTCATGATACATTTAGGCTTAGGTTTAACTATATTGCGGAACATTTTAGATAAAGCCATAGCATCTCCATGGAGACAAGCAGGTAGCAGACCCTCCACCACTCCACCAGAAAAGTTCCACAGTGCACCTTTAGATCTTTTCAAAGCCCGATTCCCCCTCAAAAAAGAAAAAGGAAAAAAAAAAAAAACCCGACTCCGACCACTACACAAAGCTGTCTTTATGTCCTAGCGCTAATGCCGGGCCTAGCTATAGCACGCTGGCTGGTAATTGCTAACACATGTTGTACCTCTGTCTCACTGCAGCCGTCCGAGGGATTTCTGGCGCCTGGACTACTGGGAGGACGATTTAAGGAGGAGACGACGATTTGCAAGAAACCCTCTCGGATCCACGCACTCCGAGGCCACGCTGAGGGCCGCCACGGAGCACGGTCAGTCCCCGGTCCCCCCTCCGCACCCCACACCACGCACAAGACCATAAAAATTAGCTCTCCCGTAGCTGTAAAAGATTTATGGTGGCGTTAGGCGTAGTAAAGTGCCGGCCGTATTTGAATTTCACACGAGTAATTTCGGCCCCTCTGGCTCCCATTATGCAAAGAGGGGGTAATGATGTCAGCATGGCGTTCTCGGGGAGATCTCGCCACTGGGCATGTGCGAGCTGGTCTGAATCCAAACTTGTTTTTTTTTTTTTTTATGCATAACAGCGGATGTTAGATGTGGTAAGTTACCGTCTATTTTTGTTGCGCTTCATGCTTTTTTTGTAAATTAAAGCTGCACTGTGTAGTTTTTACTGGAAGGTGTTCGCAACCTGTTTGTTTCCGTGGAGATGTGAATGCTTTGGTTAAAATTGTCCACGGTATGTTATTAAAGGTGGATTATGTCGGTAACTTTTTGGTTTGGGGGTCCGTCACCTGCTGGTTTCTATGGATACGTCATTGCTCGGTCTGGAATGTTCCACAGTATGACATTAAACAGCTCTACTTTACATTTATTCAATTCCAGGTGGTTTTAAAGCTCAAAAATGCCTAGAAAAACAAACATTCTGACTGTGAGCGGGGTCGCCTCTCCACAGATCTGACCTGTAACTTGGTCTGGTTTGGTCTCCATGAAGATAGAAAGGTTTAAAGCCACACTGTGAAACATTCCCTGCACCAGAAAAGTTACACAATGCACCTTTTATCTAGTCTGTATTGTATTTATTCAACTACAGGTTTTGTTTATTGCTCAAAAATATCATATAAACGACCATGGAATTTGATTTGCAAGTCGCCATGGAGATTCATACGTTTATGGCCATACTGTGGAACATTCTAAGCACATCTCAAGCAAAGTGACGAACCCTTCAGCAGACAAATTACGCACTGCATCATAATAATTACTGTATGGATTTATCGTTCAATATATGAAAACTGGAACGTTACATTTTTAGGCAAAATGCAAAGTCAAAAGGAGAAAAGGTAAAGTAATTTATGAATTCAGTCACAATCACAAGTGGTTTTATAACTCAAAACTACAGAAAAAAAACATTCTGACTGTGAGCGGGGTCGCCTCTCCACAGATCTGACCTGTGACTTGCTCTTGTTTGGTCTCCGTGAAGATAAAAAGGTTTAATGCCATACTGTGGAACATTCCAGACAAAGCAATAACGTCTCCATGGAGGAAAGCGTTTGATGGACCCGCCTCCAGAAAAGTTACACAATGCAGCTTTAAATAATTAGGTGGCAATATCATTTTCATAATCACATGTTTCTGTCGCTCATAGAGGTGTAGGAGGTGGAGGTGTTGGAAACGTGTTGTTTGTTTAATTAATTTTCATTTAATCCTGCGGTTCATTAATACAGATGAGTTTGCAGTTAAAATTCTGAACACAAACCAGGGGCGTCACTAGACCTTTTTTCCTTTTTTATTACTGTACTGGGACACAGAATATTTTTAGTACTTATTTATCATGAAAAAACATAAATAGTGCTTCAAACTATACAATTATATCAGATTATGTTGTTGTCTGGAGCTTTGAATAACCAGCTGAAATGAACTGATGCATTTGGCCTACTTGAAAAAAAGGAAGCGCCATGAATCTTCATGAAATATTTATTTCAGCAACCACCGAGTGAATAACTTTCTGATATCCATCTACAAGAGTGCTGTTTGAGTCAAATGGAAATCAGAATAATACATTATGTTACAGGTCCCAGTCACAGGGACCGAGGTAACGAATAATAAAATGCCTCCAAAAGAACACAAAAGAACTGGACAACATTAACTAGCTGTAAATATAAACTGCGTGTTTAGCTGCCTGGCAGAACACAACACTAAATTATCCACACCATACAAACATACACAGACGAAAACAAACCAAACAATACCATCAACAGAGTTTCTATCAAGGCAAAGCTAAACCAAAGGCAACTGACTCACTTTAAATCACATAATTTCATTATAGGCTAAATATTAATTGTGTCATTCAAATAAACCATTTCATCAAGTTATCAATAACTGCAATCATTAAACTGAATCTTATGTTTTAATCTGTGTGTCTTTACTATGAACAAAATGTTTCTTTAAACCTGTGTATTCACTCGTGTAAACCGCATCTTTAAACCTTCATCAAAACTTTTATACTTTCATTTGTTATCGCCAGTGTCTCATAACCAGAAAACTCAATGACCCCGATTATCAGTTTATGCAAAGCTTGTGTTTTAACCTTATATATGCTCATCAAATATCGTAGATGTAAGATAACAATCTCCAGAAACCGAGTGTGGGAGCTCACAGTGCTACGCTAACCGTTACATGAATCAATGATACGTCTATGAGCCAGTTCACTAAAAGACCGCAGCTAACGTCTGCAAGAGGCTGCTTCAGTTTACAGCCAGAGCTCGCAAGACGCAGCTGAAAGTTTACCTCAGATAACTGCGTCGTACATTAAACGTAAAAAAGTAAAGTTGTAACATTTAAATCCACGTGGAAATGGCGTCACAGAGGTGAAAACAAACACCAACGATGGGCAGTTTACCCGTTACTACCCTGTAAGACGGGTGGAAAGAAACAGCGCTCAGACCCGAAGTTGTTTCTGAAGTGAGCGCGGGACCCCAATAATCGCCAAAGTCACGTGAATAAATGACCATATTAAGTCGCTCTGTGCACATTCTGTAGATTATGCCATGTAGACTTAAAGCTCTAAAGTGATTTTTTTTTTTGCTAGTGAAATTTATACTGGGGCATTACAGACCAATACTGTGGCACGTGGCCCAGTGAAATCTGCCCGGCGACGCCGATGACACCGATGGTCCTATATTACGCAAAATGACTCTTGTGAACTTTTAGTCATGTTATAATGTTGTTTCCTCCTCGAAAACAGGCCTGGAGTTGTGTTTTGTTTCATTCACATGTTTGAGTAACACTTTATCATTAGTCTGTTTACATCTCCAAAGCTCCAAACCCTCTGTTCCACCTTGTGATGTCATGTAGTTTTCTAGTTAACAGCTCCTTTCACTTTTTTTTTCAACAAAGTAAATTCCAGGTCTGAAATTATCCAAATGAAACACTATTTTCTGATCTTTGTTCTAATGTCGTTTCCTCATCACAAACAGACCTGGAGTTGTGTTTTGTTTCACTCACACATGTTTAACGCACAAACCCTGTTCTTCTCTCAAACAGAAAACACTCCGTTCCACTTTGTGATTACCAATCTCGACTAAACCTAAAGTAAAAAGGAGCTGTTCACTTGAAAACTACCGCTTCATGACATCACAAGGTGGAACAGAGTGTTTTGAGCTTCGGAGACGTGGACAGACTAATAATAAAGGGTTACTTAAACAAAACACAACTCCACATGTTTTCGATGAGGTAACAACATGACTTAGAGCTCACAAGAGTCCATTTTGCGTAATATCGGACCTTTAATTATAATAATAAGTCTTAAGTTTGCGTAGTTTATGAGTTTTATGAGACATTAAACGTACTCGAACTGCACAGTCGGTTCCCAAACATTCTGCTACAGGCAAAAGGTCCATTTGTACATTTTGATGACACAACCTGGCAGACGTCGCCCCCACCACCTGTTTAAAGTCTTATTTCAATCTGATTAAGGACCATAATATGAATTACACGTTTTTCTTGCAGTTAATTTAAAAACCAAAATGGGATACACTGATTTAACTCACCGTAATAAATAGTTTTCGTTGGGTTATAATTGATCGTTGTAAACCACAAAACCTGTCCAGGACTTGTGTGGAACTTGGCGTGGTTTGGGAAAGCCTTCAGTAAAGTACGCTTAGCCGCAATGCCGACGTGTCACTAAAGCACACGCGACGACCCGTTTCCTTTCGCTTCCAGGCGGGTTAATCAATGCGACGCAGGCTGCTTTGTCCCCGCGCTCTTCTCCGTAAAGACAGGTGCAGATTTTCAATAGAACTACGCTGGGAACAAGGTGGCGTTACGAACAGCTACGTCCAAATGACACATGTCCCTACATTAGCGGTTGGAGTCGCGTTTCTCTTCTGGAGTCGGCGTAATCCCTCATCGCGCTCACGTCCAGACCACAGCGGCGCAGGTTTAGCAGCTCAATCAACCACTGCAGCTTCAAAAAACGCACACACAGACGCACAAAAGAAAAATATCATAGTTTTATTATCGTGTGTATTCTGATCTTTTGGTGTGTTCATGTTATTTACTCTAAACAGTCTTGCTTTTCTCCATGGAGATGTTATTGCTTTGTCTGGAATGTTCCACAGTATGGCATTAAACCTTTCTATCCTCATGGAGCCCAAACCAGACCAAGTTACAGGTCAGATCTGTGGAGATGCAACGCCGTTCAGTCAGAATACCTGTTTTTCTAGGTATTTTTGAGCTTTAAAACCACCTGTAATTGAATAAATGTAAAGTAGAGCTGCTTAATGCCATACTGTGGAACATTCCAAGCAACGCAATGACATATCCATAGAAACGAGCAGGACCCCCAGACCAAAAAATTACATAGTGCACCTAAAATATAGAATTATTTTATTGTTAATCCAAATAAATGGCAGGTACAGCACTATACTTATACGAATATATCAAATAATATATCAAAAGAGAAAACCTGTGTGTAATCAGCTTAATCAGCCACTCCAGCTTCAATAAACGCACACACACACACACACACACACACACACACACTCACTCACACACTCTCACACACACACTCTCGTAGTTTTAAATGGCAGGTGGGACAAGAGTCAGTGTGAGCTAAAAGCAAACTGAGCTCCTGGGAGACTTAAAGATCCTTTTTTACGCAAAAAAAGGACTCTTGTGAGCTTTAAGTCGTGTTCTAATGCTGTTCCCGCCTCAAAAACAGACCTGGAGTTGTATTTTGTTTCATTTACACATGTTTAAGTAACACTTATTAGTCTGTCTACATCTCCAAACCTCAAAACGCTCTGTTCCACCTTGCTCCTTTTACCTTTAGTTCAGTAAAGATCGGCGATTCCAGGGCTGAAATGACCCAAATGCTTCTAGTGAAGGTGTGTGGAGTTTAAAAACACGAGGTGGAACAGAGCGTTTTCCGTTTGAGAGACGAACTCAGCCTAAATATGCAGGATTGCAGGTGTTAAACGTGTGAATGAAACAAAACACAACTCCAGGAATGAGTTTGACGAGGAAACAACAGAAAATAGACCCTTTAAGGTTGGAGTCCAGCTGCAGTGTGGGTCTGTGTTTGAGCGGCGTCCATCTTAATTCCAGCCGGTCTCTTGTTTTCTCTTCAGTTTGGTCGTGACAGAGAGCAGACAGCACTTAGGCTCTGTCAGGGCTCTCTGCTAACTGCTCTAAATGTCTTTAAAACATGCTGGCTGGAGGGACTCTGCACTGGCTGTAGTGAAGGCTCCCACAGGTGCTGCTTTTTAGGGTTTTATTCTTTGTTTCCCACATTTTGTTTCAGTTTTGTCAGGGCTTATAGAGGCGAGTGAGAGGCCAAGTTACAGCCAGAATCTTACAGTTGTGCACGGACTTCGTTTTATTTGAAAAATGCTCCTTGATAATCTGACTGAGTGGCGGAACTATGGGCAGCACAACAGACTAAATGTGTTTATTTGCTTTCTTTAATTTAGTCCTGGTTTAGTTCAGTTTTAGTCCTGGTTTAGTTCAGGTTTAGTCCTGGTTTAGGTCTCATTTAATCCCAATTATTGCAATTTAGTCTCCTGTAGTTTACCCCTGGTTTAGTCCTGATTTAGTCCTGGTTTAGTTCAGGTTTAGTCTTTGTTTTGGTCTCATTTAATCCCATTTAAGTCTACTGTAGTTTACTCCAGGTTCAGTCCTGGTTTAGTTCTGGTTTAGTCCTGGTTTAGTTCAGGTTTAGTCCTGTTTAGGTCTCATTTAATCCCAATTATCCCAATTTAGTCTCCTGTAGTTTACTCCTGGTTCAGTCCTGGTTTAGTTCTGGTTTAGTCCTGGTTTAGTTCAGGTTTAGTCCTGGTTTAGGTCTCATTTAATCCCAATTTAGTTTTTGGCCACTCCTGTAGTTTACTCCTGGTTTAGTCCTGATTTAGTCCTGATTTAATCCTGATTTAGTCCTGATTTAGTTCTGGTTCAGTCCTGGTTTAGTCCTGGTTCAGTCCTGGTTTAGTCCTGTTTCAGTCCTGGTTTAGTCCTGGTTTAGTCCTGTCTTTATACGGCGAAATGGAAACTGAAAGTAGTTTCTCTGTTGTTTCTTCAGTTAACAGACTTTAGGTGTTCTTTACTCACCAGTGACACTCAGATAATGTTGACAGTCATTCTAAACATTTTGACGCCTCTATAATCTTCTGGGGTTAGGACAGAAGTGGACAGCTTTCTGAAATATTTCCTCCACACCATTATTTCACTCCTAATTGAGTCATATATTTTACACTATAACTGTACTCTTACTTGAGTGAAGGTTTTGGTTACTTGTCCCACTTTGAGTAAATCTGCAAGTGATAAAAGCTGTAGGTTTACAATATTTAAAGGTCCTGTAATACGCGGAATTTACTCTTGTGAGCTTTAAGCCATTTTATAATGTTTCCTCATCAAAAACAGACCTGGAGTTATGTTGTTTCATTCACACACATTTGAGTAACTGTTTATTTTTAGTCTGTTTACATCTCCAAAGCTCAAAATACTCTGTTCCACCTTGTGATGTCATGAAGTGATGAGTTAACGGCTATCTTTTACCTTTAGTTCAGTAGAGATTAGCAAATCCAGGGCCGAAACCATCCACATGATTCTAGTGTAGGTGTATGGAGTTTAAAACCACAGTGGAGCGACCAACTCAACCTAAACACGCAGGGTTTGTGCGTTAAACGTGTGTGAATGAAACAAAACACAACTCCAGGTCTGTTTTTGACGTTATAACAGATCTGAAAACAGCGTAAAACGGGCCCATTCATACAAATTATGTCAAAATCTCGTCTTTTCTCGTGTCTCGTCTTGTGGGAATTGTCTTTAACAAACGGTAAAACCAACTCTCCAATACACTTGGGTCGCAGTACGCTGGGAATACTTATCAAAATTACATCCTTTCCACATGTACCATTTTCTTTTCTCTCTGTTACATTTATTCATCACTGAGCAAAACGGCGTATTTTACATGATTTTCAAAGTCAAATGCAAAGAGTCAGCAGCCGGAGGGACCCCCAGAGACCGACGCTAGTCCTACTCCGAGGCGAAACTCTGTGAATATCCTGGTATAGTTCAGGTTTAGTCCTGGTTTAGTCCTGGTTCAGGTTTAGTCTTGGTTTAGGTCTAATTTAATCCCAGTTTAGTCTTGGGCAAGTCCTGTAGTTCTTGGTTTATTATGGTTTAGTCCTGGTTTAGTTTTAATCTAGGCAAGTCCATTTTTAGGACTAGTCTGATTTACAGTCTTGCCTCAGTCCTGGTTTAGTTCAGGTTTCGTCCTGGTTTTGTTCTGTTTTTAGTTCTCGTCAGTTTAACAAACATGTGTTTCTTTGTTTTTTTTGGTTTATTTTATATGGCACCATAGTAAATGGCATTAGTTTCTTCATTGTTAATTCTTTTGACAAAGCTGAGCTGCTTGTTAAAATATTTAAAAAGGCAAATGCAAAGAGCCAGCAGCCAGATGCAGGACCCCCAGAGACCTGTTTTAGTCCTGTCGGTCTTGGTTTAGTCCTGGTTCAGGTTTAGTCTTGATTAAATTCAAATTTAATCCCATTAATCTCATTTACCATAATCCCATTTATTATGGTTTAGTCCTGGTTTAGTTTTAGACTAGGGTGGTCCTGATTTACTCCTGAGTCCAGTCTTGCTTCAGTCCTGGTTTAGTCCTGGTATAGTTCAGGTTTAGGCTTGGTTTCGGTCTAATTTAATCCCAATTTATGCTCTGGAAATCCTATAATTCTTGGTCCATTTTGGTTTAGTTCTGTTTTAGTCTTTGTTCAGTCTGCATATAGTCCTGGGTTCAGTCCTGGGTACAGTCTTGCTTCAGTCCTGGTTTAGTTTTAGACTAGGGTAGTCCTAATTTAATCCTGGGTCCAGGCTTGCTTCAGTCCTGGTTTAGTCCTGGTATAGTTCAGGTTTAGGCTTGGTTTAGGTCTAATTTAATCCCAATTTATTCTCGGGAAGTCGTGTAATTCTTGGTTCATTTTGGTTTAGTTCGGGTTTAGTCTTTGTTTAGTCTGCATATAGTCCTGGGTACAGTCCTGGGTACAGTCCTGGGTACAGTCCTGGGTACAGTCCTGGGTACAGTCTTGCTTCAGTCCTGGTTTAGTCCTGGTTTAGTCCTGGTTTCAGTTCTCTTCAGTTTAACAGACAAAATGTGTTTCTTTGCTTTTCTTTGGTCTCATTTTTACCCATTTTAGCTCGAATGAGTCTTACACATAATCATAAATGGCAGTAGTTTCTCTATTGTCGCTTTAATTGACAGATCTGAGCTGCTTGTTAAAATATTTCCAAAGTCAAACACAAAAAGCCAGCAGCCAGTCGCGTCCCGGGACCCCCAGAGACCTCCGCTAGCCCGACTCCGACTCTGTGAATATATGATTAGAAGTCTCTGCGTGACAGTGAAGGCTGACGCACACGCCGGCCGGTCTAACCTTTCCTCATGTTTTCCTCGACCTTACATTTGTTGGGGAAGTGCAGCTCGCGATGAGAAAGCAGGGCTGGGCTTTCCGACGGGATAAAGGTCAAATCTGGCCGTAATTATTTTCATCAGACAGAAGGGGGGCGCTCTCTCAGACTCCCACTCAGCGTTTTAGTTTGGAGACGTCAGAGTGTCGGGCTACTACAGGAGCTGAGGTACTCAAATTTGTCACTTAAGTAAAAGTACACATACCGGGGTGGAGGAATACTCAAGTAAAAGTAAAAGTATCACATGAAAAAATCTACGCAAGGAAAAGTACTGAAGTATCTGTTTAAAAATGTACTTAAAGAGTAAAAAGTAAAAGTGTTTGGAGTTTTAGAACAATTAACTTACAAGAACTGAAACCAGGACAAACCCAGGACTAAACCAGGACAAAACCAGGACTAAACCAGGACTAAACCAGAGCTAAACCAGAGCTAAACCAGGACTAAACCAGGTCTAAACCAGGTCTAAACCAGGTCTAAACCAGGTCTAAACCACGCTTGTATTAAATTCTATATAAAAAATAGAGAAAAACAGTGATTTGGAATGATATTTTATTTTTATTTGTTGTATTTTGTATTTATGTTTTCTTAACCTTTATTAAACCAGGTGTGTGGAATTTAAAAACGCAATAGAGCATTTCCTGTATTACCACATGACATCACAAGTTGGAACAAAGTGTTTTTTTTTCAGTTTGAGAGAAGAACTCGGCCTAAATCTGCAGAGTTTGTGTTAAACGTGTGAATGAAACAAAACACAAGTCCAGGTCTGTTTGTGACGAGGAAACTGGATTATAACACAGATCAGAAAATGCAGTAATATAGAAACTTTAACTATAGTACATGAGAATGAAACAAAACAAAACACAACCCCAGGTATGTTTTTGACAAACATTATAAAACAGAGCCTTTAACTACAGTAAAAATTACATAACTATAGTAAAAAGTACATACTCGTCATACCTTTATCAGCTGAATATTTGCGTTCCACAGTGTTCCTCTTTCACTCGGTGCCAGCCCGGTTCCACAGCTCTGTATTCACGTATTCACGGCTGCAGAGAGGGGAGCTTTGAGCGGCTGATTCGGTCTGGTCTGGGGCCGTGGAGCGAAGGTGGCAGAGTAAATACCTGAAGAGTGATGTCTCTGTTGGTCTAATCAATACTCGCCTCATGACTTCGCCTCTGGCCCGGCTCCCGTTAAAAACAAATTTGTTAATTTTGACAATTTAATTGGCGAAACCAGGCAGGCCTGGAGTCGTATAAGCAGGTAGTTGAATTCCAGCGCAGGGGAAATGGGCTGCTGGAAAAAGTGGAGCTGGGTGGACGTGTTTGTGTGTGTGTGTGTGTGTGTGTGTGTTGAGTGATGGACCTCCAGCTCCATTCTTTGGTTACTGTCAGACGTCACATTTACGCGGAGGTTAATTGCAGTGTGAACGCAGATTTAAAGTTAATTTGTTGGGATAAAACCTGTTGCAAATATAAATTATAGTTTAGACAAATCAAGAAGCAATTTGCGAAGAAAAGTCGAAAAATATGTTGAAAGTTACAGGACGTAGAGAGTTTTATTTTAGACAGTCCCACACTGATGACATCACACTGGGGAGAGTTTTTAGACAAATTTACACTCACAGAATCACATTTTTCTGTTACTTTAAACATTATTTCAACAAAATAATGGTGTTTTCTTGTGTTTTTGTTTGTCAAATTATAATTTCTGTGTACTTTAGAGGAGGAGTTTTGGCCCAGTGTATGTCATGGTTGCTAGGTAACAGTTACGGAACCAGGAAGTAAAATTTTAAACCCAAAAAAATGGCAAAATTGGCAAAAGAAAAGTAAAATTTTTAGTAAAATCTTAAATATAATGATTTGAACTGTTTTTAGTGATGTGTGGTCCAACCTGTCATAACATTATCATTATTAACATTATTTATTATAACATTATTATAACATCGTAAGCAGACTTTTGCAAGTTGAATTCTGGAAACGTAAAAATACTGTGATTCATTTGAGACGCATATCTGAGGTTTTGGCTAATCAGTGGTGAATGAAGTACTCAATTTTATTACTTAAGTAAAAGTACAGATACAGGGGCAAAAGACTACTCAAGTAAAAGTATCACATGGCAAAAACTGTTGAAGTACCTGTTTAAAAATATATATAGCAGTTGAAGCATCAAATGTAGAGATTTCGATGAATAACTTGACTGATTTTAAGGTATTCAATTGATTTTTCTAGCTGTTTTTGTGTTTTTACTTTGCTCAAAATTGCGACGTTAAGTCAAATTAAAGTCCCCGACCATAAAGAAAAGTACTTTTTACTTTTTACAGTCAGATCTGGTTGGAGATCAGATCTGAAATGTAGTGGAGTAGACAGGACAGATACTCACTCTCAAATGTAGTGAAGTAAAAGTAAAAAGTATCCACTGTAAAATGTACTTAAGTAAAGTTACACAGATACCTAAAAATTGTACTTGTACTTTTACTTTTGTACTTCATCACCTTCCACCACTGTGGATAATTCAGGTATAAAAATAGTATAAAAATGTTCCATACCAAAGCTGCAGTACTGTAAGTTACTTTTTACACTTAATATTTTCAATGTCCAGAATTTGAAGTTTACAAAAAGTGAATGAAGACACCTGCTTTATTTTGTTCTCATGTTTTAACCTCACATTTACACAACAAATTCTAGCAGTTTTATTCTGTTTTGTAAATAGACTTGTCAGAATTTCAGTAACTTAAAAATACTGTGTTTACTTTGAGACAAATATCTGAGGTTTTGGCGATTTCCGGTTCATGTTTTACTGTTGGTTAATTATAATAAGGATGAAAAAACGTAGAGGTCCAGAGCCACAAAGCTGCACTACTTGAGACTGATGAGACTGTATGATAGATGAGATTTTACACTTAAGATTTTATACTTATTTACTCTTATTTACTTAATTTACACTTTATTTTACACATATAATTTTACACTTAAGATTTTACACTTAGATGAGATGAGATTTTACACTTTGCAGAATTTGAAGATTACAAAAAGTGAATGAAGACACCCGCTTTACGTTGACGGCTCTACTTTCTCATGTTTTAACTTCACATTTACACTAAGCTTAATTGCAGCTGTGAAGTCAGATTTAATTTTTTATTCTGTTTCGAAAATAGAAAATACTGTGATTAGTTCGAGACTCGTATCTGCAGTTTTGGCGATTTCAGTTTGAGTTTTGCTGTTGGTCGAGTATAAAAATATAAAGGTCCAGTTCCATAACAAACCTGCACTACTGAAATTAAACTGTAAGTTACATTTTACAATAAAGTGTGCGGAATTTTTAAATTTGAAAAAAAAAAGTGGTAAAATTCAACTATTTTAATTATAATAATAATGAATTTTATTTAAAGGCGCCTTTCTGGGCCCTCAAGGACACCGTACAAACAACAATTAAGACACATAATTAAAAACAGTCTAACGGTACAGGACGAGTTCTAAAACTTCAGGACATTTATGGAGGAGGCTCGTTTAAATAAAATGGTTTTGACTCTGGATTCGAATGTTGGGAGGGAATCGAGATTACGGAGGTCAGGTGGGAGCGACTGACAGAAAGCTGAGGAGGAGGAGAAAGGACAGAGAGCTGAGGAGGAGGAGAAAGGACAGAGAGCTGAGGAGGAGGAGAAAGGACAGAGAGCTGAGGAGAGGAGGAGAAAGGACAGAGAGCTGAGGAGGAGGAGGAGAGAGGACAGAGAGCTGAGGAGAGGAGGAGGAGAGAGGACAGAGAGCTGAGGAGGAGAGAGGACAGAGAGCTGAGGAGAGGAGGAGAGAGGACAGAGAGCTGAGGAGGAGAGAGGACAGAGAGCTGAGGAGGAGGAGGAGAGAGGACAGAGAGCTGAGGAGAGGAGGAGGAGAGAGGACAGAGAGCTGAGGAGGAGAGGGGACAGAGAGCTGAGGAGAGGAGGAGGAGAGAGGACAGAGCTGAGGAGGAGAGAGGACAGAGAGCTGGAGAGAGGAGGAGAGAGGACAGAGCTGAGGAGGAGACAGGACAGGAGGAGTGGTGGTATGGAGGAGATCACATCATAGGTGGGGGCCAGATTATGAATTGGTTTTGCGTTTTCATATTCACACAGTACGAGTGTTAAATCCAGAGCCAGAGTTCAGGGAGACATTTGGACACACTGGACTGTCTCTCAAAGGGACTCATTATCGAACAGTCTCCCATTGACAATAAGAGAAAGTCCATCTCCAGCTGCATTCAAACTGCACCTTCAGCTGTGGATGAAACAAAACCGAGTCTGTGAACACGTTTAATTTTGCTTTTTCACTGTTCTGAGTTACGTCTCGTGTCACTGTTTTCTAATGTCACCTGCCTGGAGGAAATTATCTTTTTTTACACAGTAATTACAGATGTTAATTAATACGCACCATCCATATCAATTCAATAAATAAATAAAATAAATAATAATAATGAAATCATGTAAGGAGTTTGGAAAAGCTAAACACTCTTTAAAACAAATCTAAAAAATGTAGAAAAATGTAGCTTCTAAAATAGTGTTTTACAATACGTCCAAAATAATCAAAATATTTTACATTGTTTCATAAGAACTGAGTTATAATGTCCAGTTTTAGTTTCAGTTTGATAATGTTCACTTTTTTATGAACAGAGGTGGTAGAATATCCTTAAATGGTACTCAAGTAAGTGTAATGTTACTTCAAAATAATATTACAAGTAGAAGTACAAAGTAGTGGTCCAAGAAATTACTCCAGTAAGTGTAAAAATGTATTACTCAAGTACTACTCAAGTAAAAGTAACTTAAAGAGGAACTGTTGGGATGTAACATCTGATTTATGATTTGAAGTTAATGTAATTTAAAGAGTTTGAAACGTTAAATAAGTCACAAAATATGGTATTTTCAAACGAAATTATATGGTAGAGTAGCCGAAAACTGTACGTTACTTCAAAATAATATTACTCAAGTAGAAGTACAAAGTAGCAGAAGTCCAAGAAATTACTCAAGTAAGAGTAAATTTAAAAAGTATTTGGGAAAAGTACTACTCAAATTGGGACATAAACATTAAGTAAATTACAAAATCTGGTGTTTTCAAAGGACAAAAATGAGAAAAAAGAGAAAAACTAAATCAGATCTGAAGGAGCTGCAAGAAACACAAACGTTCAAATCATTTAATTTTACTCAAGTAAGAGTACTGTTACTTCAATACAAATATTACTCGAGCAGCTGGAAAAGTACTCTGAAAAGTACAAAGTAAACCGACCTCATCATTGAAGGCTTACAGTACTTTTTGTATACTGTTGTTTTCAAAAGCCAAATATTTTTTAAGTTATCAAAATATGATTCTTTATTTTATTAAATCCACTATGTATTATATTCTTTGCAAAAATGGCATCAAATAAGGCACAAAAAAATACCTAAAAAAAATTGTAACAAAAAACGAGATGTGTTTTTTTGCGATTTAACTTCTAGTCTTTAGTCTCGAGTTTTGAAAATGGCGAGCAGCATCCTTCGTTACATCCCCGAGTCAAAAAAACGTAAATTTCCCTTTTGCGAACCTGAGCCGTCGCCTCTTTTTGAAACTAAGATCGGACACGGGCGCCTGGTTTGTCTCTTACACACTTACCCAGCTAACTCCCTGCAGAATCGCCAAATTAAAAGAATCAAAAATAAATACGACGGACTTTGAGAAGCCTTGAGTGAGAAGCGGGCACGTAGCCTGTCACTTACGCGCCCGTTTCTTTTACATATGCGCCGTAATTAGCGACATAAATCCACCGGCGAGAGAAAATACCCCCTCTCGTTTTGCTTTCGTCCAAACAAAGCGCTGAACGGTGGTTATTTTTGTTGCAGTTAGCCCTAGCTAGCGCTAAGAATAGACTGTGTTTTGGTCAACAAGAAGCTAACAGAGTGTAAAAGTATTGCAGGAAGTTGTGGGTATGTAATGGCGTGTTTACATTGCGACAACTGCGAAAATCCGAGTGCGTTTTGGGGCTCATCCGCTAAGTCCCCTGTCCAGTGTGGCAGTGTGAACAGAAAAGCATGTGGTACGTATTAGGGAAGCTGGTAGTAATTTCATCGCTCCTAACTAAAGAATCCTCCAGGGAGCTTTAATTACAGGAAGACCGGTCTAAATATCAGCGAGCCACATATTTTCCATGACAAGAGATTTTTTAGGAGCAGTCGGTTGGCACTTTCAAAGCCCTGGTCATGTGACGCCTGGCGAGCAGAGGAAGTGCAAATGATCTCCCTCAGGTGAAGCCACAGAGTTTGAGACGAGAGTCTGTGAGATCAGGAGCACTGCTTTGTGTTTAAAGAAGAAGACAGCTTCGGCCCTACTGGAAGTCAATGGGTCTGTAAATGTTTGCAGATTAGGATAGTTCATAAATAATCCGTGCACCGACCTCAAATCATATTCCAAAAGGATCAGACGTGGGGCCAGAGCAGAGCCTCACTGAAGGAGCCCTCACTCAGAACTCAAGTCAGACTAGGGTGTTTGGTGCTGGCCAAAGGGCAGGGCTGAGATCAGATCATATGATACACTCAGTCATGGCACTAGTTTAATGGTCTGTTTCAGCTTCAGCTTCTTTCAAAAACATGATTAAGGTCGTTTGAATTCAATAAATCATGCATTTAAAAGTAGAAATAGTTTGGTTCTCGTGCGTCTTTGTGAAACTTGTTTTAAAGTGTGTTACTTGAAGCGTTTTATTCATACCGCGCTTGTTTAAGCAGTGGGTCATTCAAGAATATCCAGAGAAACTATGTGACCACAGTGTGCAGTACAACAGTCTGTGTCCAAACGCCACAAGTGTCTCCTGTGTCTATGTGAACAGCTCAGTCTGCTGCGTCTATATGTGCTGCTCACTAAAGCTCTGGGGTCCTCTGTGTTGTGTAATGTTACTGTCACATCTGAGCAGGATGCTCCGACTCGGATTACACAAGAAAATTACAAAATGAACAAGTCAGACAATAATCAGACGACGCACACACACTGTCATGTCCATTAGCTGCAGTCTGAGTGAAAATGTGAATATTCACTGCACTGTTTGTGGTCAGTCATACAATATGTTTCAACCATTTCATTTGGCAGCGTTTCTGACCTGCACAACACAAACCATAAAACAACCCACTTGGAACCGCATTATATATAAAGTAAAATATATACAAAGTCCTTTTTGAGCAGACGGCCTGTATGTGCGTGCATTCCCTCACATATTTCTTACAGTTTTATTTTTCTTATTCTCTGTAATAATTCTCACGTTGTGCCCCTCTCCAGCCTCGGAGGAGGATGTTCTGAAGACTCAGCAGTCCATCCGTGGTCAGGCCCTGGGGCCCCAGAGCAGTGAGAGTGAGGCCCTGGACGGAGACGAGGACACACTGTCCTCTCTGGATGACAAAGAGCTGGACAATGTCTCAGGTACAGCTCGTTTACTCTGTGCACTGTGTTTTCTGTCTATAGAGTCTGCAGGGTCAGACACCTGCCCCACTCAGGGTCAGACACCTGCCCCACGCAGGGTCAGACACCTGCTTCACTTCAGACTGTGTGTTTAAAGTCCACAGGGTTTAATCAGAAAAACTTAAATTCCAGTATTTTAGTGAGTGCGCAGAGCAGAGCTACAGCGTTTAGTCAAACTGGTTCAAACAGAACCATTAATTTAAACACATTTTATGCAATTCAAGCCCTATAGGAAATGTATTATATTTTACTATTATTATCCATCACACACATCGCACACATCACACACATTACGTGAAAATGATACACGCTTGTTTATGTGTGTGTGTGTGTGTGTGTGTGTGTGTTGAGAAAATAAAATATTTTAAAATACTGGACATATTTCAGAATACATGTTGTGTTAACGGGTTTTCAACAGCAAATGTTTAATGTCCTCGACAGTTTTTAGGAGCTGTTGTGATGTGATTATTTTAATGATGATTGCGATATCGTGTGACACTGAACACACACACTGAGCCAAAGTTGTGTTATTGCAAAAACACAAATTGCTAAAACTTATTGGCCATCTCAAAAACAGTACAGCGTAATCACTCACACTTGGACTGTTTAAAAATAACTCTATGCAGTGTATACCAGTGTGTTATTTAGAAAGAGGGAAATGTGAGACTCAAAAAAAAAAGTAAAAATATTATTTGCTAAATGTTACAATGCACCACAGTGATACAAGAAAAAATATGGTACAATTATGTAATATAAAAATGTAAATGCAATGTACAAATGTTTTCATTTTAATTTTGTTTTAAACGCGCGATAACTGACAATTTTTACGTGAAAAATCAGCGATCCGTGATTTCAAGAATAACGCGTATAATAATAATTTAACGTCCTGAATTTTTGCCTTTATTCTGGAATAAATATGCACTGTATTGAGCCGAGTTGTAGATTATGCAAATTAATTTAATCATTACTGCATTAGGCTAAATAAAATCACACGTGCTTTAATTATATGCAAATTTTACACAATGAGAAGAAATCAGAGAAAATAAGCGAAAACGCAACTCCGCAAATCCTCCGCGTGTGTGAATGCGCGTCCCGTAATCCAGTCCCGCGTTTGAGCCACAGATGTTAATGAAATATCAGTGCGCGTTAATCGGATTGCAGTATTCGCCGTGCGCGCGCGTGTCCGGTGACAGGCTCGTGAGCTCTGCGCTGCACAATGAGGCTCAGAGCTCATCAACACGCGCACGGCGACGATGGCGTCAAAATCGACAAAATCGTGGAGGATACGACGTTCCACACCGGGAAAACTTGTTATTCCAACCCGCGCTCCTCTTGTTGATCCCGGTGTGCGTGCGTCAGGGCGCAGGGGGAAATCAAGGCCCGCTCCTTCTGCAAATCAAACGCTCTGCCTCTATTGTCATATTGTCGTAAATAAAGATGGATGAGACTTTAAAGCGAGTTGGATCGATACGCACTGACGCAGAGCACGTACTCGACTGAAGCGTGTGTTTAACTTCAGCCACTGCAGCTATAAGGGCCTTGTTGGCAAAGCAGCACACACCAAACATCCAATATGGACTGAGAATAAAATACAAACGTGAGCCTAATTTAAGAAGAGGGAATAAGTGTTTGCGTCGCCATTTTGTGTTATCTTTACGCACGGGCAAATTTTCATAAAAAGAATCATTTCAAACAAGCAGCGTCCAGTTCCTTAAACTTCAGATCAGATTTTACACGTTCAAATAAATGTTTGTATTTAAATAAAAATACAACATATACAGCCGAAGTGAACGTAAGAGTAAAAACACGTGAAAATCGCGTGTGCAGTTTGGTTTTATCTGCTCCTCTCGCCCCGCAGGCCCCGTAAACCTGAGCACCACTGCCCATCTGGTCGCCCCCGCCGTGGTGGTCAAAGGGACTCTGTCCGCGACCGCCTCGGAGCTCTACTTCGAAGTGGATGACGAGGAGCCGAGCTTCAAGGCCCTGGACCCCAAGGTGAGTGTCTCCTGCCCGCGTGGAGTGCGCGCGCTGTCAGCCTCTGCTCAGTGCCCCGGCCGAAGAGCAGAGCTGCTGTGTTCACTGTTGTTTGGATTATTTTAACTAACAATAACTCTGAGTTATTTTTAAAGTCAGTCTCTGTTGTTTTAAGCTCGGTTTATAAAGAACACAAACATGTTTTGTCACGTCTTAATATTATTGTCATGTCATGACACATGTTCCACTGTAATGCGACACGATCAAAATTATATCCAGCCAAATTAAAGTTAATCTGACGTATTTTTTATCCATAGCATCAGGTTGAGTAAATAAACTAATGTAATCGTTGGAGCACATTGTTTAAAGTTTTTGCGCAGTTGTTGATTTATAGATACCGGTATAAATGAACAAAACGCGGTCTGTTCGTCCTGACAGCTCATTTAAAAGCTTTTATCTGCGGAGGGAGCCACAGGTGGTTAGTCCTCGTTTATTGTCCATAACTGACTGTGAGCACGTGTGTGTGTGTGTGTGTGTGTGTGTGTGTGTGTGTGTGTGTGTGTGTGTGTGTGTGTGTGTGTGTGTGTGTGTGTGTGTGTGTGTGTGATGATAATAATGAAGCCTGCGGCTCGTGCTTCCAGGCCCAGCCGCAGACCAGAACACTTCCTCGGGCCTGAGTTTGGACTCTTTGCCGCTGGATTTCTGTAAATTCCTTTTGTCCAACAGGCGGTGGCGCGGGTCCTTCACTTTGCTTTACTGTTGTTTCTAAACGCGCTGAGATTTTAGTTTGGCTAAATGTGCTGCATCAAGGTCAACACACGACGCATAATATAACTCCATTTGCAACATTTTATTAGCATTTCTTTTCAAGTCACATCATGAAAAACTCGAACTTGGCACGCTACATTAAATTTCACTGAACGATTCTGTGCATATATTTAAATTAAAGTTAGTTCACTTTGTGAAAACATTTAATAACGAAGACAACAAAAGGTTCATTTGTTTAAAATGTACCTTATTCTGTGTGGCAGTAGCCCAATTGTTCCGTTTTAAAAAAGAGTCTTCAGATGGCGTCCGGCCCACACACACATTATAATTTGTCCAGGCTCTTGGCGTTGGTCAGGATCTCTCGTGCTAGTCTCCACGTCTGCTTGGCGGCCGCCTCCAGGGCCGAGTGCGGTTTCCCCTGAAACAAGTCCAAGTTTGGCAGAAAGTAGTGCGGGCATCTGCGGCACTGCAGGCACGAGATGAGCTGCAGCAGGATGCCGTTGAGCCGGTCTCCCAGGCAGGACTCGTCCCAGTCCGTCTCGCGGGGGTGCTTCTCGCACTCGTACAGCAGCAGTGTTTTCATGTGGTAGTTGTTCAGAGGCTGTCCGGGCAGCTCCAGGTGACGGTCCCGCAGCGTCTTCAGCACCGAGAGACACTTCTTTCTACAGCCGCCCATCAGCAGCCTGTTCTCGGCCTCGCTGAACTGCAACACCCAGGCGTCGCTCTCCGCGGAGCTCTGCTTCCCCGTCAGAGAGTAGCACTCTTTGGACAGCAGGTTAAAGCCCTCCGCTTTGACCTCGGCCACGCGGTTCGGTCCGGGCCACGGGATGTGCGGCAGCGGCCATTGGGCTGCGCTCCTGGGCCAGATGCCCGTGCATTTGAAGGCGGGAGTGATTTGTACCACGTAGCGCTCCCGGATCCTCAGTTTGACCTCACTCGTGTCAGCCACCATCTTCACCACATCTCTGTAGCTGCATTTATCCACGGCCTGCGCCACTAAAGTCTGGAAACGAGAGCGGATCTTACGCGCGGAGAGGTAGCCGGAGGCCGTGATGAACTCCACCCAGAGAGACATGCTCCTCTTTCGGCCATCGCTCAGCTTCAGCACCGCGCAGCCCGGGAGCGAGCCGTCATCCACAAAGTTAAAGACGCCCATCTGGTTCAGGTACAGCACCACCTCGAACTCGTTTGGAGAGATGACCTCCATGCCCTCGTAGCGCGCGTCAATCTCGCTCAGGGAGCTGATGAAGCGCGGCTCCTGCACCTCCACCTCCTTCAGGACGTCCGACACCACTTTGCACACCTCTCGGATGGTTTTGGCTATGGCTCCTTTGCGCGTTTGGCATCTCTCGTTGTAGTATTTATTGAGCTGGTAGACCAGCTTAGCCTGCGTGGCGATCATGTTGGGGCAGAGGTCCGGGCTGTACACCGGAGAGTCGCAGTAAGTTGACGGATCCAACGCTTACCGGTGAAGCCCGAGGCGGGAGAAGACAAGCTCAATCCAAAAGTAAGTTTACTGCCGTTCAGCGGATGGACGTCAGCGCGAGGAGCAGGAAACAACGTAACGTCGGGCTAAATCTCAGTCCAGTTCAGATAACTTCCAGGTAAACACATATTCTGCTCGTGCGTCCTCTACCCACGTCCTGCGCGCGTGAGAGCACACGTCTCTTTGCTCTTGCAGTGTCCACACTCAGCTGGAGCCGGACCTGTGTACTTTATGAATGGCTCCTTTAGAAGAAGAGGAAAGGGGCGGGCTTCTCTTCCTGCAATCATGTGCAGAGCTGTCAGTGCAGCGGACCAATCAGAGGCGCGCTCTGCAGCTCGGAGGAGCGCGGGACGTCATGCCCCAGACTTGCAGCTCCAGACGACGGACACTCTCTGCTCTTCTCTGGGATCACCGGAGCGCGCACTGGCCCAGTGTTTACGCGCGCTCCGGGGCCTGGCGCTGGTGCGTGTCGAGGGACGTGAGCGCGAGGGGCGAATGAATTTTTACACAGCGGCAACAACTTCTGCTCTGTTGCCTTTAACACAGAGGCACACATTTTATATTTTGGAGCTGCTGTTAAATTCACACAGATTCTCTTATTCTGTGCCTCTGGTCACTAGAATCATTCAGTTTCTCTGCTCCGGTATAAAGGTGCCCGTGAGCCTCTGGTGGTTTGTATCACTGCGCGTTTGTCCTGAGCTCTGGAGATTTTAGAACAGCTCCTGAATTTTGTGCAGAGAAACAAACGGAGCCAGGCACACACGTTTATGCGCATACAATTCCACGCAGTTTCCACTCCCCCTAAATAAATTCCGTGTTGTGTGTATTGATATTGTGCGTATTATTGATTTTGTGTACATTATTCTACAGATTGCAGACTTGTAACACACAGGAGCCAAGCCGCGTGCTTCTCTCACACACTTGACACACTCTGCAGTTTACGCGTGGCTCTAGTGCCGCAAACGGCGTCCCCTTAAATAATTAAAGCGGCATTCTACCGAACTGGCGCTCAGGTCCCTATGACCGCGCACCGTCTTTACGCACGGGACTCTGGGGTGCGCTATAAAGGCGTAACAGACAAAGCATATTTAGTTTTACGCGGTGGATAAAGACGCCCGTGCCTCTTCCTCTGAGACTCGCTGCTCTTAACGAGGCCGCGGTCATTACCAGCCCGCCGCCATTAACTTAATTAGTCATTACGTTACGCACGGGTGTTTTGATCGCTTTTGCATAATCGCTGTCGCTCAAATTTACATTTTCAACCATCTAAAATCAGCGTGTTTGAGGCACCTTCACAAAATACCCCTGACACAAGACAGAGCAGTTTTATTTGCAGAGATGTAGAGAGCGGTGCATTTGGCAAATCAGTCCCGGTGTGTGGACTGACCGATTCTCGCCCCGTGGGGACGCGGAGGCCTGCGCGCACGGCTACCCTTCCATACATTATTTGGACTTAGGCTGGAAGCTCAAACATTATTTAAAAAACTGAATTAGAAATGTAATATGTTATTTTAATTAATGACATCCAACGGTCAAATTTATCAAAGAATTATATTGGATCCAAAATTCCAGTATAGTATAAATAAAAAGTCAGTTTTTTTCCCCCTTTTTTAGTTTCATAGGTTATCCGGACATTGATGACTAAGACGTTTCCAAACAAATAAATTCCTAAATAAGACATTAAACTGCTGCTAAGAAATAGACTTGACACAGAGCAGAAAGTGCACCCAGCTCCAAAATGCTTTCACTGATATGAAGTGTCCAACAGAGAAACAAGTCAAAAATCGGCTGCAAACATTTGGAAAGAAAAAAGATGAATGTGCCTCCCTTTGTGAACGCATTTTCTGGGTTTTATCATTTAGCCTCCGAGTCGTCGAAGAGTTTGACTTTAAGCTCTGATTTACAAACAAGTGTCTATAGATGTGCCAGAAGTTCAGTTCAGATCCAGGTTTTTAGCACACACTCCCATGTAATCCGCAGATTTAAACCTTCAGAATAAAGCCGAGTGGATAACTGAATTTAAATCTAATAATTCATATTGTTGTTTTCAGTTTGTTGTAGTGTCAAATAGTAAAAACATCTCCTTTAATTGTGTTTATGCAGTTAATTCTTCCTGTCTTTCATTATGGCCAAAAAGTTGCTGGTTTGTAGTTTTGTTTTTAGTTAAATTAATTGATTTAATTGACATTCAAAGTGTAATTAAAGCTAAATTATGAATAAATTATTGGAAAATCATGTCCGTTATTATTTTAGATGGAGATTATGAACCACACCGCACCAATTTCCAATGTGTGTTTGTACATGATGAGTTTGAACACAAAAAACGATTTCTCTGTTTTGAAAAATTCCCCAAAAATGTATTTATTTGTTTTTATTTTTTGTTACTGGCTTCTAAAGGTGTTATGCGTGACAATAATGTATTCTGGATAATATTTTGATAGCAGTAAAATACATTTGGAAATTATCTCTTCAAATTCTTCCTCAGTGAGCATATGCGTTTGACTTAAAGCTGTACTGCGTAACTTTTTTCCTGTCGCCTGCTTGCCTCCATGGAGATGTGTGATGGCTTTGCGTCATACGTTTGTCAAAAGTGTGGAAAATAAGATTCTAAAATGAGCTTCAAAACTAGTAATAAAGTCTATAAATATGAAAAAAAGAAAATTTTGCAAACCTCAGTGGTGTCACTTTGAGAAAGTTATATTAGAAAAAAATCTTAATAAAAATTCAATCTTTATTAAGAACAGTGGTAAAAAAAAATAAAATAAAATAAAATAAAACCTAAAGAACTAAAACTCTACACAGCGAGTAAATAGTTATAAAAACAAAATTGTGGCAGGAAAGTGATTGTAATATTAGTCTCATATTTCTCCTCATATATTTATTTAAAAATATCCAAAATCAGACACTAATTGCGAAAACAAGCATAGAAACTAGTCATTTCTGAAAAAATTAAATGAAAAAAGAAGGAAATATTGCAAACGTCATTGGAGATTCCAGAGGATTAGTTAAATTCAGTTACAAAACATAAAGAACTAAAACTCCACACAAAACTGATTCAATTCAATTCATTTTTATTCCGGACTCGTGCTCCATTTTTAAAACGGACAAGGACAGTGACAAAACAAAACAATAAACACTTACGTTTTTAAAAGACAGCCATGCCAGTGTCTCCACATATTGGACTAATATTGTATTTGTGAGTGACATTATTATTTCATTGTCAGATTTATTCAGTCTGCGGATAAAACTACATTAAAGTTCTTAGTACAGCTTGAAGAGTGTTCACTGGTGCGGTAAAAAACATCTCAGTCGCACACATTCGCGTATTTTAACCTTCAGAACAAGGCCGAGTGGATAACTTCATTTAAATCTAATAATTCATGTTATTGTAGCGTCAAATAGTAAAAAACATCCCCTTTAATTGTGTTTATGCAATTAAAGAACATAAATTGAGGCCGATATTACAACGTCCATCGACTGTAATACCAATCTCAAATGTTTCCTTATACATTTATTTAAAAATATCGAAAATCAGACACTAATCGATACTAAAACAAGCACAGAAAACTAACTAGAACTAAAACTCTACACAGTGAGTAAATAGTTATAAAAACAACATGGCGGCCGCTCGTAGCTCATGGCAGGAAAGCGATTGTAATACCAGTCTCGTATTTCTCCACGATATATTTTTGGAAGCTTAACAGACGTAATGGAGCTCATCTCTGCTCTGAGTCATGAGAAATTACGTTTAAAATACGTTCACATTTACCCGTTTTTCTTCTTGTTCTGTGTTTCCAGCGGCCCGTTACACCAGCCTTTTGGAAACTATAAAAGACGTGATTCCAAAAAAGAAGCTCGAAGTGTCTAGACGTTCTGTTTTTGGTCTGACTGTTTATCATGGGAATTCAGGGAGATTAATGCGCACCACTTGAAGAGCTGAAGTCCAAATATTATGAAATCCACCTTAACCGAAGCCAAATGATAAAATATAGGAATGAGCGCAATAATTTTTAATCCTTTTTGGCCTTTACTTCCAGCTGTTACTATCTCTGTGTAAAATCTGTACTGACTCATATGTTTGTAGCAACAATAATTTGCAAATCTAATGACGTATCGGTCGTCCATTTCGGTTACTGTCATAGACCAACTTTATTTATGACTTAAAGGTTCACTGTGTAACTTTTATTCTTTGAAACTAGAAAATAGATCTGGTGGGTGCGATTCCAGCTCCTGCAGATGAACGCTGTCGTTGCGTCCTTGGGCAAGACACTTAACCGACCTCGCCCACAGTGTCGTAGGGGCGTACACCGGTGTATGAATGTGTGTGTGAACGGGTGAGCGGTTCCTTGTTGTAAAAGCGCATTGAGAGCCTTGAAGGTGGAAAAGCGCGATAGAAAAATGTGATTATTTAACATTTACCAGTTTTCGCAGGAATCGGTACTAAAAAAGTCCCATTGGCAGGACAGAAATGAACCTTTAGAACCATCTGGAGCTGATCAGAACAAGTATAAGAGCACAGAGACTAGTATACGCCCATGGACCTGGTTTAGACCTGGTTTAGACCCGGTTTAGACCTGGTTTAGACCTAGACCACTGAAGGATTACCCAGATATAAGACCACATGGGAATACAAAGGAAGTACTACGATTTAATGTTGAAAATCACGTTCTGTTGTCTAAAGAAAGAGTGTTTTTAATCACCATTAGGGGATGTGCAAAAATATCGAAATATCGCTATGTCGTATCGTTTAATGTGATGATACAGTATCGATATCGTGGGCTGCTGTATCAATATATCGCCAAGAGTATTTTTTGGTATATTTTACTAAATTATTTTGTTACAGCTACAGTTTTGTTGCTTGTTTAAATGAAGGAAACTTGTTTATGCGACACATTTGACATTTTCACTGTTTTGTTGATTAAAATGTTTTTGTTTCATATGAACTTTGCACAAGACGTGGTTTAACAAAGACTTTTAGTATCACATGATTTAGCCTTTATTTTTTATTGAACAGTATCAAATTGATTTGAAATATATCGTATCGAATCGAAAGTGCACTGTATCGAGGTTTGTATCGTATCGGCAGCTTCTTAATGAATCTTAATGTATCGGTATCACTATTGAGTTTCAACTTTATTCCTTAGTATCGAAATCAGGTTTGAAATTTTAGTATCGTGACGACACTATTGCCTGGAATGTTCCGCAGTATGGCATTAAACTCAACGTAAACAAGCAGATGACACCAACAGGGAAAGTTACAGGTCAGATCTGCGGGGAGGCGACTCCTTTTATACTAACAATGCATTGTTTTTTTTCGCAATAAGAACACCAGTGATGGAATACTGTAAATGCAAGACAGTTTAATGCTATACTGTGGAACATTCCAGGTTAAACAAAAACATATCCGTTTACACTAGAAGGTGGTGGACCCTCTGTTACAAAAGTCGTGCGTTTTTAATACTCACCGTCTTCTTTCAAATCGGCTCCCTTTACAAACTCAAGCAGCGAGTAGATCATTTTCTTGTAGGTTTCAAACAGGAAATATTTCTTCAACATCTGGTGCTTGACAAATGGATCGTGGTGTTCTGGTGTTCTAAACGGTGCTGTAAAATGACTGTCAGAAGAATGGTTCCAGCGGCCTGAAAAGCTCCATGAATCACCCTCAGACCACAGCTGATGGGCCCTGGAGGAGGAGGAGGCTCAGATAGTTCGAATGTTGTTGTGAATATTATCGACGGCTTCTGTACGATCTGAAGTTCTTTTGACTGAAACCACTCAAACACCGTCAAAGTACTAGCAGTAGCAGTAGTTTGAGATGTTGTCTAGTAGAAGGGATAGTTGGAGTTTTACTTAAAGGTGCATTGTGTAACTTTTGCGGTGGAGGGTCCGTTACCTGCTTGTTGTTCCACAGTATGACATTAAACAGCTCTACTTTACATTTATGCAATTACAGGTGGTTTTACAGCTCAAAAATACCTAGAAACACATATATTCTAGGGTCGCCTCTCCACAGATCTGACCTGTAACTTGGTCTGGTTCAGTCTCCATGAAGATAGAAAGGTTTAATGCCATACTGCGAAACATTCCAGACAAATCTAGATGGAGAAAAGCATTTGACGGACCCTCCACCGGAAAAGTTAAACAGTGAACCTTTAAATGTTTAGATGTTGTGGCTTTGCTGAAATGTTCCACAGTATGGCATTAAAAATAATTAAATTTAAATTAACAAATGCACATTCTTACCGTGAGCAGGATCGCCTCTTCACAGATCTGACCTGTAACTAAGCTTTGTTACGTTATTACTACATGGCGATCAGTTTAATGCCTTATTGTGGAACATTCCAGGTAAAGTAAAAAGCAGGTGTTGAACCCTTCAGCAGAAAAGTTACACAGTGCTGCTTTAACCTGAAGAGTCAGGTGTTTTCCTGCGCTGGACTCCAAATCTACAAATATAGTTTTAAACGTGAGAACTTTATATTTGAAGTCCAGTTTTGTTTTTGCCATTTGTCCCTCCACACGCCGGGACAGAAGGACAGATGGACAGAGAGACAGAGGACAGATGGACAGAGAGAGAGAGAGAGAGAGAGAGAGAGAGAGAGAGAGAGAGAGAGAGAGAGAGAGAGACAGAGAGAGAGAGAGACAGAGAGAGACAGAGAGAGAGAGAGAGAGAGAGAGACACAGAGAGACACAGAGAGAGACAGAGATTGAGAGATAGACAGATTGAGAGATAGACAGATTGAGAGATAGATAGATAGGTAGATAGGTAGAGTGATATAGAGGGATAGAGAGATGGATAGAGAGAGAGATATTGATAGATGGATAGAGAGACAGATATAGACAGACATATGGATAGATATATAGATAGACAGAGATATAGACGGATAGATGGACAGATATAGATAGATGTCAGTCATCAGTCCGTCCTCTTGGACTCATCGGTTTTAAGGCCAGAGGTGTTGACATGGGGACCGGTGCCCCGGATGTGCCCGGGAGGTGCCCCAGAGGTGCCCAGCTGTGCCCAGCTGCTCTCCTCTGAACACGATGGCACAGAGCTAACGGCCTGGCACCTGTTCTTCTCATGGAGCAGATGAAGTCACAGCAGATGTGCCCATGTGCCCCTCCACCAGCCTCTCTCCGTTTGGACTCACTTCATTAACACGGCATGGGAAGTTATTGTCGCACACACTTCTGGAGGCAAATTTTCCGTTCATTTTTCACATACACTTTTTGAAATTTTCAAATATTAAGAGTTCAAAGGCGTCACAGTGGCTCACCAGCTACGTGCAAACTCGTATCCATAACGCTGACGTTTTAAAGACGAATTGTGCAACTTTTCTGGTGGAGGGTCCGTCAAATGCTTTTCTTGGTGGAGATTTTATTGGATGGATTTTCTTATTCATGGAGACCAAACCAGGCCAAGTTACAGGTCAGATCTGTGGAGAGGCAACCCCACTCATACTCAGAATGCCTGTTTTTCTAGGTATTTTTGAGCTGTAAAACCACCTGTAATTGAAAAAAGTAAAGTAGAGCTGTTTAATGTCACACTGTGGAACATTCCAGGCAGAGCAGTGACGTATCCATAGAAACAAGCAGGTGACAGACATCCAACCAACACGTTAATGCACCTTTAAGTCCAAAAATCACATTTAAAACACAAGATACAACAAGGTTCAGTGACATGTTTTAATAACTTGGTGGTTTATAAAGTTTCCTGTGATCATTAGTCACCACTTGGCTAATTAACTCCGAGTTTTCAAACTTTAATTTTTTTTTATT
The DNA here is from genome assembly GCA_029959045.1 of Taenioides sp. WSHXM2023. NCBI lineage: Eukaryota > Metazoa > Chordata > Actinopteri > Gobiiformes > Gobiidae > Taenioides > Taenioides sp. WSHXM2023. Next base: position 3,080,492 of record CM057090.1, read on the forward strand.
TTTTATTTTTTGGAAAATCTATGGGATAAATAAATGAGAAATATACTTCCGTAATCAGGGAGTGGGCGAACACTGTTATGGTCGATTAAATCTGTTTGAGGAAGTGAGGCGTCGTAGATGTTACACACTGAAGTGTAACCATGTGTACACTATTTATTAAGCACTATTTTGTCTAAATTTAGCCATTATCTTTTGGGAACATCTGTTAAGGTGAAAGGTGTAGACAGCTTTGCACTAACCAACTCCACAAACAAATTTCTGTTTTGTTTTTTTAAGTTCTAATGAAAGATTTAATTGAATGGTCCTATATCACACAAAATTGACTGTTGTGAACTTTAAGTCATGTTATAATATTGTTACCTCCTCAAAAACAGACCTGGAGTTGTGTTTTGTTTCATTCACACATGAGTAATTCTTTATGATTAGTCTGTCTACATCTCAAAATGTCCACCTCAAAATGCTCCTCGTGATGTCATCAAGTGGTCGTTTTCAAGTGAACAGCTCCTTTTACCTTTAGTTCAGTAGAAATCAGCAATTCCAGGACTGAAATGATCCAAATGATTCTAGTGAAGGTGTGTGGAGTTTAAAAACACAGTGGAGCACTTCCTGTACTACCACATGACATCACAAGGTGGAACAGAGTGTTTTCGGTTTGAGAGAAGAACTCAGCCTAATATACAGGATTTGTGTGTTAAACGTGTGAATGAAATGAAACACAACTCCAGGTTGTGATGAGGAAACAATATTAGAACAGATCAGAAAATATTGTAATATGGGCCCTTTCATATTTTAATCTATTCTTTCGCTCTGGTTTGGTAGATTTTTGTGCTGGATGCCCTTCCTGCTGCAACCTGAGACATGGCACCAGTATTTGCCCACAGGCTACGTTTGACCAAACTACCTTTGGATTCAGTGGGTCTGTCAAATGCATTTCTCCATGGAGATGTTATTGTTTTGTCTGGAATGTTTCACAATATGGCATTAAACCTTTCTATCTTCACGGAGACCAAACCAGACCAAGTTACAGGTCAGATCTGTGGAGAGGCGACCCCACTCACAGTCAGAATGCCTGTTTTTCTATGTATTTTTGAGCTGTAAAACCACCTGTAATTGAATAAATGTAAAGTAGAGCTGTTTAAAGTCACACTGTGGAACATTCCAGGAATGATCAGTGGCATATCCATAGAAAAAAGCAAGTGACTTACCCCCAACTAAAAAGTTACATAGTGCAGCTTTAAACAATAAGGATACGCATATTTTAGATCACATTCAATAGAAGAAGCCTACTTTTCTTCCAGGTCAAAACAGACGCTAACAGTGTTCTTAGAAAACGTAAAACGCAGTAAAAGTTCTTAATGATGTGTTTTATTGCCATAATATTACAAAATAAAGATTCTTTCTTAAACTTTTGCACTGCTAATTTCCCAACTTTTTAATAGCTTTGAAAATTATCTTGAAATGTGTGCTGCTAATTATTCTCTCTAAAGGTCGATGTCCAAGTTTGTGCTGTGTGCAGACGGACCCCTGTTGCAAACACATTGGTAACTCCAATTAGCGGGGCGGTGACGGCTTCCTGGGGTTAGCTCCTGCCTCAATAGACGGTCACTCAGTCAAAGCGAATCAGCCTGTGATGTAGCGGCCAGTCCCCTTCTGCTTCAAGTGTGGAGCCACTGGGGCCCCTCCCCCTCCGGGCCTCGCTCCACCAAACTCTCATGGTCGCCGGGGACGACCTTCGGCTGCAGCTGCCAATCACCAAGAGCCATGGAGTGTATTGATTTTCCAGTTAGACTCTAAGTAGTGTGTGCTATAAGGCTAACGGCTAACGGACAGGCGGGCAGGTATGTCGTTATCAATGAGACCAGGGACGCCGCCTTCGCTCGCACCAATTCATTTTAACCTCGTCCGTGTCTCTCCTTCATGCTGCTCTGACGGAGTGCATTCTGGGATGCTCGATAAATTACAGAGGAAGACCAACTTTTGGACTGATGGCTTTGGGTGACCTTCCATTCATTCTTTCTCTCGTCTCATGTTAATGCAGACGTACAGTAAAGCAACTTTGTGTTTGAGCGATTTTGTCATCGAGTTCAGTTGGGTTGAGTTTAAAATTGCAGTGTGTTGCAGATTATTCGATGATAGTCTGATGAGAGCCGCAGTTTGAACATTTTCTAGTTTTAATGTCACAAACCTGGGAGTGAAAATTGATCAAGTGCTGTGGTAAAGCCTTTTTCCATCTGAGGCAGTTAGCAAAGATAGAGCCGTCACTTTCGAGATGCCATTTTGAGATTTTGATCCATGCTTTTGCCACGACCACATTGGATTATAATGATCTGCGTTGGCATCATCCAGTCTTCCCTTGCACGTTTGTAACTCGTCCAAAATGCAGTTGTGCGTCTGTTAACTTATTAACAGAAATACAATGACTTTCCGTGGATTATAAAATACTTTTATTTGTTTTTAAATGACTTAATGGCCTTGCTTTATGGTACTTTTCTGACCGGGTGTGCCATTCTCTCTGATGCCCGGTGGAAATTGTTGATGTGTCCATAGGCAAAACATTTACCCAGTATAAATTCCTGAGTGTGTGTAAATGGTGGTCAGAGGGGCTGATGGCGCAGATTGTCGGCCGTGCTTCCACTTTTATTTAGACTGACTTCTTCAGTTCTGGTCGAGCTCTGATAAGGGACTGGCTTAAATATGTCTCTAAAAGGAGGAATACGCTACAATTCCTGGGCAACAGTAGCTCAGAGTGTTCACTGATCTGAAGGTTGGCAGTTTGAATCCTGCTCTCGACATTAACATCATTTCTAGAGTGGTCAGATCCATTCCATCTCCCACAGATGAATACTGCTGCTGTGTCCTTGGGAAAAACACTTAATCCACCTCGCCCCTTTGTCTGTGTACACAGGTATATAAATGTGTGTGAATGGGTGAGTGGTTCCTTGATGTAAAGCTCTTGGAGTGCCTTGAAGATGGAAAAAAGTGTATAAAAGTCACCATTTACCATTTACACTGGATGGAACTCCTACTCCTCATTATGGACCCTTCCTGGACGACTGAGGGCTTACACAGACATAACAGCAAAAGACGAATAATTATTTTTCACATGACCTTTTCCGCCGTTGATATTCAGTGCAACAGTCTGCACTCAATCAGGAACCCAATTATTATGAAACCACTTCCACACTTTACTTAAACGCTTCTGCCGTGTCGCCACCGAACCTGAGAACCTCTGGGAGCTTGTACCTGACACATCCAAATAATGAGCTATGATTTAAGCATATTCGAGGAGATAAAGGAAGTGAGGTGGTTGCCCTACAGACCTGTAAATGTCCACTTCACTGCCATTTCCCCTTAAATATAATTAATACTGAACCATAATCTCCCTTAGCAGTCGTGTTTCGTTGACGTTCGCGGTCTTATATCTGGTCTTTGGCTCCAGCTGTTTGCGTGTGTTTAACCCAGTGATGATGAACTCATTTGGGGCGGTGAGGTCAGCGGTCGCCACATGTGAACCGTTTTAAGAGACTTGTTAATGATGGCGTTCAAAGCTTTGAGGGAATCTTGTTTCTTATTCCTCCTCTGGCCAAAGATGTATTTTTTCTAACCCGGTTTTTCTGGACTGCGTCAAAATTTGACACCGAGGAGCCATCCAAGGAACCTGCACTATTTCGTCCGCTGTGGATTTGAGCTTTCTGCAGTCGATTAAATAGTCATGAGATCTTTTGTATTTTGAAGGAGCACTGTGTAAGTTTTTGGTTGGGGGTCCGTCACCTGCTTGTTTCTATGGATACGTCATTGCTCTGCCTCGAATGTTCCATAGTATGACATTAAACAGCTCTACCTTACATTTGTTAATTTACAGGTAATTTACTCATTCTGTAACTTAGTCTGTTTTGGTCTCCATGAAGATAGAAAGGTTTATTGCCATACTGTGAAACATTCCAGAAAGAATAATAACATCTTCATGGAGAAAAACATTTAACCAGAAAAGTTACACAATGCAGCTTTAAATAGTTGTGAGATCTTTTATATTTTAAAACTGCATTGCGCAACTTTTCTGGTGGAGCGTCCGTCACCTGCTCGTCTTCTATTGTATTTTTGACAAGGTTTGAGAGAAGAATTCAGCCCAAATCTGCAGGGTTTGTGTGTTAAACATGTGTGAATGAAACAAAACACAACTCCAGGTGTGTTTTGATGAGGAAATAATCTAGAATTGCATCAGTAGGAGATGAAAGTCTGTTGTCCAAAACTTGATATATTTCTCCATGGGCAAGACACTAAAGTCTCAGTATGAGGTTGGTAGCAGCTAGAATCTGCCACACAACCATCCAAAACATACCACATTTAACTCTAAAGCTTTCAAATTTTCCACTGTTTCAAAATAACGTGTTACTTAAAAACCACTGTGGCCGGTTCAAGCATTGCTAAAACCACTGTCCACCGTGACTGTGATGTAACAGAAGTGGACAGGCCCTGGACAGACCATCGGCACCTTGATAATCACATAAACAGCCATTAAACCCAGTGTCCTCTGCTCTAATGATGACTAATGTTCCTTTCAGTCCCTCTTTTCCACATGGACTCTGAAATCTGCGTGTGTTTTTTACGTATTTACTTTTTATTAAGTATTCTTTCTAAAGGATATTCAACTCTATATCTGCTTTTGTTTGTCTGGATATAAATGTTTACAGCTAAGAACAAACGTCATGTTTTTCTGAAGTTGTGGGACGGGTTGAGCTGGAGCCAGTGATTGTTCTCAGAGGCAAAGCAGAAGTTAAACAGAACTTTTGAAGCACCATTAATCAAATTGTTCGACTGGGAGGAACAATGTCCATGCAAATCTACCAATTACATGTATTATTAATGTTTTTTTTATATATATAGGCTTTAGAAACGTCTTTTTACTGAAGGTTTTGGCAAAAATGAAAGTGAAATGACTGACTCTCACTAGATTCATATGTGTAGCCCTCTGAATCAGTCTGGGATGGTTCTGAAGTGGTCGTTTTTCAAGTTAACATCTACCTTTTACCATTTATTTAGTATAGATTTGCAATTCTAGATCTGAAATTAAATTAAAACACAGTAGAACGCAAGGTGGAACAGTGTTTTCTGTTTGAGAGAAGAGGTTCTAAAGGTAAAAGGAGTTGTTAATTTGAAAACTATGACTTCATGACATCACAATGTGGAACAGAACATTTTGAGCTTTGGAGATGTATGCGGGATTAATCAAACGTGTGAATGAAACAAAACACAACTCCAGGCATGTTTTTGATGAGGTAATAACATTATAACATGACTTGAAGCTCACTGAAAATGATCAGAACCAAAGATCAGAGCGTTCAAACGAAGATCTGACATTGATTAGTCCAAGTGTCAGAACAGAGGAACAAGCTGTAAAAAAAATCAAACTTTACTTAAATCCAGCTGAGAAAAAAGCACAGGCTTCATATCTTATCCGTCCACAAATGCACAAAGCACTTCCCTCTGCATGATTTTCACAAACAAAACAGTCCATATTTCCTCTAAAATAGGCTGAAGTACTTCTGTCGGCGTCACCGTGTTTGTTTTGGTTTGTTCACCACAGGCTTCCACATAAACGACACTGCTGCTCTGTGATTGGTCAGTTTGGACCAATCAGAGGCAAACGATTCACCCGGAAGATTTAGACTTTATTGATCCACACGGAAAATGACTTGGACACAGAAGCTCACACATCATAATATAATATAATAACAAAGAAAATATAAAAGTGGTAATAAATTTCTAAATAAGTAGCAATAAAAAAAAGCAGGCGACTGGTGTCAAATAAGACATAATTATATACGTGTGTATAATACAGTTATATACAAGAGGTAAGGAAAACACTGCAAAGATGATACAACTGACAGAAACACAGGCTTATCTGTTACATAAGGGTGAGTTGTACAGTTGTAGGGAGTATTATCTGTTACATAAGGGTGAGTTGTTGTACAATTGTAGGGAGTATTATCTGTTACATAAGGGTGAGTTGTTGTACAGTTGTAGGGAGTATTATCTGTTACATAAGATGAGTTGTTGTACATTTGTAGGGAGTATTATCTATCCCTCTATAGTCTGGTGCAGTGGGTGAGTTGTTGTACATTTGTAGGGAGTATTATCCATCCCTCTATAGTCTGGTGCAGTGGGTGAGTTGTTGTACATTTGTAGGGAGTATTATCCATCCCTCTATAGTCTGGTGCAGTGGGTGAGCAGGAGTGTCCATGAAGGAGAGCAGTTTGTCCAGTGTCCTCCTGTCCCTCACTGTGACAAATGTCTCTGAAACTGTTCAAAACAGATTCTCAAGAGGTTTTGAAGCCACACAAATCACCAGAATTCATCTATTGACAAAATTTAAAGAGGGGGTATTACACTTTTATATTTACATTTTTTGCAGAATAGTTTGTTTAGCTTTTGTTACAGTTTTGACATTAGGCGTAATATTCTAATTCTGTATATTTTTAAACATTGTGACATTATCGTTTCCCCATTTATTCCCCACCTCACGTTTGGACATGTGTGTAAACCGTCCGGATGTCTCTGTAGAAACATAATTAACATGTATTTCAAACAAGTGCGTGTCAGCCACGTTTGTTTGACAACGCAGACGAGTATTAGATGTGACCACAGCCTTTTCCACGTCCAAACACAAAGCCCCTGTCCTGCTCCTGCACCTGAGCCTGGCCCCTCCATCATCCGCTGTCTCTGGACCAGTCAGGCTCCGATTCCTCCCCCCGCAGCCCGTGATGTATCCCCCCTCTTCATCATTTATTCTCCCCCCATCTGCCCCCTACTCCCATGTCAAAGGGAGCGGGGCAGCCTGATGGATAGGCCTGTTTACAGATGCCAGTCGGCCTGGTTGGATACTGATATTACACTGAGCACCTGTGTACCTGCTGTTCTCCAGAGCCCGCCCCATTCAGCCGGGGTCAGGCGCAGATGGAAAGATCGATGTCCGCCCCATGATTTGGGGATTGGAATTGTAAATGTGGTTTTGTTTGTCAGAAGTCCGAGCTGCGTTCAGGATGATAAAAGTCGATGCATATGTCACGGGATTAGGATCAGAGAACTGTCGTGAACCTCCGTCGTCTGTGACAAAATGGCTGAAATGCGACTTGAGATCTGAATTGGTGAAACAAATGTATTATAACTGCTGTCAATTCTGTTTTACTTCATGAGAAAAACAACTTATTTGTTATTTGTAGAAAAGCATTAAAATGGAGCCTTAAGTCATGTTATAATGTTGTTACCGCCTCAAAAACAGACCTGGAGTTGTGTTTTGTTTCATTCACATGTTTGAGTAACTCTTTATTATCAGTCTGTCTACATCTCCAAAGCCCAAAATGCTCTGTTCCACCTTGTGATGTCATGTAGTGGTCGTTTTCAAGTTAACATCTAACTTTTATCGTTTATTTAGTACAGATTGGCAATTGTAGACCTGAAATCACCATAGTGAAGGTGTATGGAGTTGAAAAACACAGTGGAACACTAATTGTATCACCACATGACATCACAAGGTGGTCTTTTCCGTTTGAGAGAAGAGATTCTAAATGAGAAAACTGTGGCTTCATGACATCACAAGTTGGAACAGAGCGTTTGGAGCTTTGGAGATGTAAACAGACTAATAATAAAGCGTTATGCAAACATGTGAATGAAACAAAACACAACTCCAGGTCTGTTTTTGATGAGTAACAACATTATAACACGGCTAAAAGCTCATAATTCTTGTATATTGTTAAAATGCAGATTTTTGTTGAGCTCTACGGGTTTAGTCGCAAATAGAAATGATAAGGTTCAACTTTTACCTTTTGAATATTTCTTATAAAAACAACGTTACCAGTCCATTTTGGTATAATGTAGCTTCAGAATGATCTTAAGCTGTACCAGAACAAGTATAAGAGCACTTAGACTAGTACACGCCCATGGACCACTGTGGAACCTACAGGACCACTGAGGGATTACACAGATATAAGACCACATGGGAATAGAAAAGAAAGTACTACGATTTAAAGAACCCATATTACACTTTTTTCTGTTCTATGTTATAATGTTGTTTCCTCATCACAGACGTACCTGGATTTGTGTTTTTATTATCACGGTATTGGAAATCCGTATTGAGTATCAAATCTAGTCCTTAGTCTTGAAATCTCGTTTGAAATTTCAGTATCGCACCGACATTGTAGCGTTTCCGTGTGTTGTGTGTGAAGATATCTCTGGCGCGGGATTCAGAGTGATACAAAGCCGCTCTGTGCTGCTCCCATCGCCGTTATGGTTAATGATCCGTCCAGTCTGTAGAAATGGCACCTCCACTGGGACCCTGCAGATTACTTACTCATCCAGGACTTGCCTTATTGCAGACATCAGCGCCACAAAGCACAAAGACTTTCTCGTATCAGGATGTAAAAATAAACCAGGATCCATCTTCTGCATTCATTAAATCAGCGGATAGTTGTTTAACGGTGATTGGTCCAGTTCGTTTAATGGCACTGGAGCAGATTCTTTACATGTTTTCATTTAGGTTTAATTGGCCGTGTGATTTGAGATGTCTTTCAGCAAATTAAATGCAGTCCAAGAAATGAATCATTCAGCGAGACCTCTCCACAGCTTATAATATCAAACAGTTTTCATATTTTCTTCTTTGGTGCATTGGAAGAATGTTTGGACAACGGTTAACTCTTTACTTGTCCCATGGTTGGTTTAAATCATCTAAAATTGCGTCATTGGGAAATGGAAGTGGAGCAGGGAGTCTGTGGTCCAAAACCTGATATATTTGTCTTTAAGCAAGACACTTACTTAAAGGTGCATCGTGTAACTGTTCTAGTGGAGGGTCTGTCAAACGCTTTTCTTCATGGCGATGTTATTGCTTTGTCTGGAATGTTTCACAGTACGGCATTAACCTTTTCTATCTTCATGGAGACCAAACCAGACCAAGTTACAGTTCAGAATGTCTGTTTTTCTAGGTATTTTTGAGCAATAAAACCCACCTGTAATTGAATAAATGTAACATATATCTGTTTAATGTCATACTGTGGAACATTCTAAGCAGAGCAAAGACATCCATAGAAACAAAACGGTGACGTACCCTCAGCCAAAAAGTTACACAGTGCACCTTTAAGTCTCAGTAGGTGGTTGGTGTCAGCTGGAGTCTGCCCTACAACCCGTCCAAACCACGACTTTACTAATTTATATTTGAGCAATTTTCAGTTTTCACTGATGGATTCATTAAAATCCCAAAGTACACCTCGCAGCACCTTTTCAGCAAATTAAATACAGTTTAAGAAATGAACCATTCAGTGAGTTCTCTCCACAGTTTATACCAGTAAACCGTTTTTACATTGTCTTCTTTGGTGCTTTGGAAGAATGTTGGGACAATGGGAAACTCTTTACATTAATATTATATAAAACAGGGGTCCCCAACCTACAGCTTTCCACCGCCAAGTAGCTTTTTTACATCTCAAATATTTACTCAGTTTCTTGCGATCTCTAATATGAGTAGCTCTGTGGTATTTTCTTCTGTAAACGAGCTCACCAGACCCCTGATGTACAGAATTCAAACCTTCGATTGAGAGCTACATTTTGTTTCCAACTAATGTTTAAGTTTGGGTCATTTTTTCTCTTGTGGCTAAAATCATTATCGACTCCAAGAGCACCTGTCAATAAAGAGTCACTCGGAGACCAATCGTCAAAGATCATCCAAGGGTTTCAGTCTGGGGTTCCATGCCACAAGCGCTGGGCATGTCGCATTGGTCAAAAAAATTATAACACTGGACAATCACCATTTTAATCGATTTTAACCAAAGTCAGAGCAGGGACTGTTCGTCTTTCAAACAGGGGAAGCTCCATAACCTTTTTAAGAAATTGTAAACTGCCTTCAGTAACATTTTTATAGATATTTATTTATTTGTTTATTTGATTGGGACAGTGCATGTTAATGACCATACATGACAAAAGCACGAATGTAAACACGCCGGATTGTAGCCATACGGCTAATTTCCATCCGTAGTCCCACGGGTCAGGGTCACAGGGATCAAAAATACAACAATAAAATTTACATTAAACAATGATCAGGCCTTAAATACAATTTTCCAACCATACAATCTTACAATCTTACAATCTTAGTCACTTTTGCACAAAACTCCATTAACATTCACTCAGCTCATTATCCACACCCACATACATCATACAATACTAAAACATATGTTATGTAATTTTAATAGTTTAAAACAGAACAACAATTTTTACAATGTTTATTCGCACCATAAAACTGCTTTGGAATAATAAAGTCAGGAGTAAAATTGTTTCATGATAATCCTCCATTTTACGATTTTGCCTTTTTTTTTTTTTTTTTTTTTTTTTTTTTTACAAATATTGACGATTACAAACAGAGATTGATCAAATTTATTCAATTAATTGTCCAGCCCTGATTTCTACACATACACAGACATACTCAGAACTGTGGTTTTGCTACTGGTGCCTCATTAAACATATTTTCTTCTTTTTGTAACCATAGTGATTGCTTTGTTGTGGAATTTCTGGTCCTTATCTGTAAAGCTGGTAAGAGTTTTGTCTGTTATTAAACCACTGAAGCAGATTAAAGTGAATCTCTTCCAAAGATCTAGAAGAATGTGCCTCACCGTGGACCATATGAAGCTCGGCCCGTCTTCTCCTCATGTCATCGATAATGGACTTAAACTTTTACAGACATTTTCCTTCAAAACACATTTTACGTGCAACATGGAAATGCCAGAACTGCTTACTCATTCTTATTATTCTAACTCAAAACACAGTTGCGATTGAGTCCTTCCCCTTCCTTAGTCTGACCCATTGGCAATCTGTTTTATTCAGTGCCCATTCTTTCGCTGTCCTTTTGCTCCACCACCCCTGGACGTCCATTTCTGTCTCCCCCCCTAACGGGTGTACTTTTCACCCCACACCCACTTAATCTGCGGACAATGGGCGGATTAGAAAAGAATTTACTCCAACGAAGCCTCGCACAGACCTATAAGAAAAAGGGGAAAAAAAAAGAAAAGGAAAATGGGAGATTGAAGAGAAGCGAGGAGAACGCGATATGAGCCTTCAGCCATCCTCACCTGACTGATCTTTACTATGGAGGTTTATGGACAAAGTGGAAGTCCAATGGTCCCCTGTCTTCTCGATTTTCAGAGCTCCAGTCAAAAGCACATGCGCTGGTTTTGTTGGAGAGACTATTTACCGTTTTGCTTCACAAATCAAGGAAGCTTTTTTCCTTCAGTCCACAGGTGCCCGGTGATACCTTGAAGGCCCCTGATCTGGTGTGTGGACGTTGACGCTGGGTTTGAAATGTGTTTTTAAGTGAATGAAGCAGTGACGGAGTTTGTAGGATGCAAACAGATGATGCTTCCTTTTAAAAGTTTGGGATTAGATTCATTAATGTGGAATGACATGAACACGCCTTTTCATTTATGGTTCTTTTCCATGATTATTTAAATTGTAGGTTCTCACTGAAGGCGTCAAAACTATGGAATCTAGCCAAAAAAAAACCTTTGCTTTTAATCCTGGTTTGCATTTCTTGACCCTGAGGCACAGCTGTGAAGTGAAAACCATTTCAGGAGACTTCATCAAGAAGATCATTAAAAGAAGGCCAAGGGTTTGCAGCACTATGACAAAGCAAAGGGTGGATACTTTGAGGATTTTAATATAAAATATATATATTTTTAATTTAGTTAGTTTTTTTTTTTCTTTACTACATACTTCCATATACTGTATCTTGCATCATATATTTGATGTCTTCTGTTTGTATCCAAAATATAGATGGTATTAAACTAAGAAAAATACACTGAAGAAGAAAGTGAGTCCAAACTTCTGAGAGTCTGGTAGTGTATGTACTATGTGGATTGTTTAAGTGCAGGACATGTAAGACACTGGTTCTCAGGCTCTTTACAGCAAGTACGTCTAATAAATCCTGGTTCTGAGTGTTATATATGTATACAGATTACTGTATACATAAATTCCCAGGGTGAGTAAGGAATAATTTTTTCTCAATCCATTTTAAAAACAGCTTATTTGTAAAAAAATATGAAAAAAAAAAAAATGCAACTATCATCCATGGGAATTGTTAAATTAATTGAAGAGTTGAGAGTTGGTGCACTTCTGTACCAAAGGACTTCTAAACCTTTGGCTGATGCTTGTTTTACAGACTCGATGTCAAAGTTGCCGGTTATCTTAAAGAGAGAAATAGTTTGTCTTTAAAATGTCCTGCTTTGTCCTTTGTTATTTCCATAGTCCCAGTCTTCTGCACGTCTCGTCCAGTGTCTCTGAATATGTATCATGGATTGACTGCTGTCTGTCCTTCCTTAAGTCTGTGCCCTGAGGCTGAATCTCCAAAGCCCCAAAACCCCAGGTCCCCTCTCCTTCACCAATTAACCCCAGGAGCTGCACAGCCACTGCCTAAACCCACACAAGACCTTCTCTTTGTCCCACTTCAAAAAGGCTAAGCAGCCAAGAAAAGGCTAATAGGAGAGGCTAACCTGTTAGCAAACACTGAAAAGGCGCAGAATGGGCTTTAATCCTTATTAGGCTAAATTCAGACTAAGTGGCCCCAGTCCTTTTCAATGGGGAGGCCTTCGGGGAGCTCTGGCTGGCTGACGCTGGTCCCCGGTCACCGCTGGGTTCTCTTGTTTATTTTGCTTTAGGTCACAATTGCCTCTTTCCACTGGTGTTTATTTTTGTCGGCGGTGGAGTTTGTTTGAATTCTCTCCAGGAAAATACACCTTTACGTGTGACCACTGATTAGAAGTTGAATCAGTAACAAGGTGCAGGACAATTGGAGCTATCAATCAAATGGACACAGTTTGGACTTTGTAAAATGGAGTTTAATGACTGAAGTGACCAATATGCAAACTCTTAGTAATGACATATGTGCTGCGATGCATTCATTCAAGTATAAGTATAAAGTACAACAACAAAACCAGGTACTTTTTAAACAATGAGATGACTTTATTTGCTATATATGATAACCTAAAGTTGTAGTAACTATGGACATTAGCCAAATATGCAAATAAAAGTAATTGCATTGATACTCCTCATGTCTAAATATTACAATTCTGGGATACAAAGCTTCAAAGATATTAAAGAAGACATATTGTGCGTTTGTCTGCTATATAGTTATAATCTACAACACCCATCATTTTGTTATAATTTACACATTTTAAATCACAAGATTCAGCTAAAAAGAAACAAGTCAAGTTCTGATGGGCAAAATTGCGTCTTGAAAACAAAAATTGTGATTAAAGATGACTCAAACATGCACGAATCACTCCAAATCCGACTTCGAGAGGGTCAATGAGAAGGGGAAACGTCTATAACGCGATTAAAATCTCTGAAAAGTTGATTTAAGATACAAAGACGCATGAAACTAAATCTGGTCACTAATACTCTTAATTCTAAATAACATACTAACTCATAAACCTACATATGGAGATGTTATTTTGCCTACAATACTCCACAATATGGCATTAAACTTACATTCAGATCTGTGGAGAGGCGTGCCCGCTCACAGTAATGAGCAGGCAGCATGTTTTTTATGTATTTTTGAGCCATAGAAACACCTGTAGTTGAGTCAATGCAAAACAGATGGATATAATGCCATACTGCACAACATTCTGTATCAGTATCTCCATGGTGACAAGCAAATGGCGAGGCTCCCCACTAGAAAGATTACACAGTGCACCTTTAACACATCGTTTCTGTAATCTTTAGGCTTAAACGGGTGTTATTTGACATACATTTTAATAATTCTGTCAGAAACAAAAGAAGTTTTAATAAATAAATCCACTCCAGTTGACTCTTGAGTTGCTGGGACTGAGAAACATTTTATTTTTGTTGTTGATAATGCCAATTTGGGTTGTCAAAAGTATCAAAAATTAGATAGTTATCGATACTGAAACTAGTTTAGTAAATAACTACTCAATTTATCAAGTATCAATACTGAAAAAAATTCCATGAACCTAACAAAATTTGACCTTTCTTGAACAGTTTTGAAGAAATCAAAAAATCAAAAATGTATCAACAACAGTACAGAACCACGTGGTAACTGAAAGGGGCCCATATTACGCTATTTTCTGATCTATGTTATAATGTTGTTTCCTCTTTTGCAACACACCAGGAGTTGTGCTTTGTTTCACTGAATAATTCTGCCAGAAAATGTTTCACTATATGAGTTTTCCTTGACACTTTAGTCAGCCTTTTCAATCAGTGTGGCTTATTCTTTGGTTCTTTAATATTAATATTGTTTATATTTGTGTTTATTAATTAATTTATTGTGGTGTTGTTAAATCACAGAGAGTATGAATAAAAAAAGAGGTAAAAAAAAACAAGCAAACATATTAATCTCTAGCTAAGTGGTAATTGCTATGCTAATTAGTTGTTATTTAGCCATTTGTCAAACACTTTTGTACAAAAGCATTTTTTGTAATTCCCACTCCTTAAATGTGGAGGAAATAGGAAAGAGAAAACAGTTTAATAGTTGTAAAATACAGATTTGGATAAAAAATGCATTGAACACACTTTATAACTACCGAGTTTTCACTTTTTCCCATTGTCCATTCATCCCGCTGACCACAAGGCTGACCCCAGGGTAGCCACTCAAGTGTAAAAGTCAAGTCACATGATCTCCCCTCCAATTAGGAAGCCTTTGTCTTCTGCCAAATTCCACTCGTCTGCCTCTTCTCTGTATATATCACTTTCCTCCCTCGTCTATCGTGGTTCCAAGCAAATGCCTAGTACCTCTCGTGTGCTCTTACCCGTTTCTTGGCTATCACTCAATCTCCAAAAGCAAAATCTGTCTTAATTGGCTCCAGGGGGCTCGGGCAGGCTTTGTGTGAGCCGTGATGAGGTCTCAGATTGGCGGAGGGGGCGAGGGCAGCCAGCGGAGCCTTGTTAGCGGGCTGGGGTCTTTTGGTTTGCTCGTTAGTCCGATGAGCTCATTTAATGATGGGGGTGACATGGCCTTGTTTACCGGCGTGGAACATGGAGACGGAGGCGGCGTGCAAAAGGATACGGTCGGACAGAGGGCTCGTGTATGCAAAGATAAGCTGTGTTTTTATAGATGTGGCGCGTGCGGGTTTCAGATGGATCTTAAATGTCAGATTGCGTTTGTGTGTTGCGTTTGTGTATCGTGTTTTGCAGCAGAGTGGTACGGTCATGGTTCAGTGGCTCGATGGGTACAGACACAGGATTGATTTTGTGGGCAATCAACTGAGAACCAGCCTCGCTTGGTCCAAGATGCTGTGGATTGTTAGACATAAACAGCCTTCGCTAAGACAATATTGTTAAGATCAGAGATTAAGGATGCAGTGATGCTGGTGTGTGGCATTCCTAACAATTTAGAAATAAAAGAGTGGATCACGTATCTGTAATTGGCTCTATTCACGCTTACTGGAAGACTTTTGGAAACATGTGGATGACGACTTCCGGTGTATTTACCGACAATGGGCGTGTACATGGAACTATAATAAAATCTTATTCTTATTCTAGATCCATGGGTGTGGTGGACCAAACAAAAAAAGGGCAAAGACAACGTACAAAATATATGTTTAAATTTAATAAAGTCAAATAAAAATGCAATGTAACAAAGGCTCAAATTAAGTAAATCATTAACAAAAAGTCAGGCCCAACTGGGGAAACTTAAATCCAACTAAACAGAACAAAAACTAACCCAGACAGAGAACAGGAGCGTTTAAATATACGAGGGCGACTAAACTGAACACAAGAGAGGGGGAAATTACATTAAATAATTAATTAAAGCTGCTAACTTAAAGTAACAAAAAGGCAAATACTTATAATACAGAAAACAAGCGATAATAAAATAACCTCAAACAAACTAACTTAACAAAAGGGTCCTCTGCCCGGCCACTCAAACAAAAAAAACAAGTGTAAGTAATAATTCAGACTTATATTAACTAAAATGTGTGCCCCCAAAATTAGAAAATATAAGTGTAAATAAAGGATTAAATTCAACTATAACTTAATGAAAATGTAAATGAAATGAAATACTAACACTATGGGGCGGTGGCAGACGTATCCGCCACACTGGGCATGTGATAAAACCGTGGATTCAACAGCAGCTGGTCTTAACCTGCCAAAGCTTTCCATGGGGGGTTGGTCGTAACTGTTGATCTGCCGAACATAACGGTACGCTACAGTGACATCTTTTTTATTATTATTATTAAGTTAGACAAATTATAATACACAAATTAATAGGCAATTTATAAAAGGAAAAAAAAATTTAAAATGCAATGACGTCTAGATGAAGAAAACCGGGCCATTTTCTCAGTTTTCCAAGATTTTGTCAGAGTTACTATCGCCAACAGAGCCCAAAGGAAGTTGTCACCCGCATGTTTCCAAAGGTTTTCCAGTTTTGTGATGATTTTTTGCCATTGTTGGTCCAAAATGTATCTAATATAATATAAATAATGTCTGGAGTATTACTTTAAAGAGGGGTATTATACACACATTACCAAACACAGCCGAAAAAAGTTTTAGGATGGTTTGAAAACTCAAGAAAAAATCAATTCAGTTATTCAGCAATACACAGTACAGCTTGTGATATAAATACACACACAAACTAAAGTCCTATATTACGCAAAATGGACTCTTGTGAACTTTTAGTCATGTTATAATGTTGTTTCCTCCTCAAAAACAGACCTGGAGTTGTGTTTGTTTCATTCAAATGTTTGAGTAACTTTTTATCATTAGTCTGTCTATATCTCCAAAGCTCAAAATGCTCTGTTCCACCTTGTGATGTCATGAAGCGGTAGTTTTCACGTTAACAGCTGCATTTTTACCTTTCGTTCAGTAGAAATGGGCAGTTCAAGGACTGAAATCATCCAGATGATTTTAGTGAAGTTGTATGTAGTTTTAAAACACAGTGGAGCCCTTCCTGTATGTGTTTTCAGTTTTGAGAGAAGAACTCAGCCTAAATTTGCAGAATTTGTGTGTTAAACGTGTGTGAATGAAACAAAACACAACTCCAGGTGTGTTTTTGACGAGGAAACACCATTATAAGAGATCAGAAAGCTGCGTAGTACGGGCCCTTTAAACCTCCATTACACTTCATCATATTTGTAGTTGCCGTGATACAAACAAGACAGGCCTTTGTGCGATGAAAACAACCCCGCAACTCAACAATGCCGATAAGTCCTCAGCGTTTTTAATATGAAACCTATCACGTCCTCCCCATCGCGGTGTCCCCGGCCTCTGTTTTGATGTTGATGGATCACCGCTCTTCCTCCCTCTCATTAATTTCATCACCTTATCTCCCACACCACTTCATTTGACCAAAAGGTAATAATAATTCCCCCATCCATTATCCTTTAACTGAGGCAGCCACGCGGAAATACTTAATAACAGGCAACAAATTGAACTTCAATCACCTCGTTTTCTCTCAAGGATGCACAGAGAATTAAGCCCAATGGCCGTATATGCATATCTCGAACCTCACACACACGCGGGCGAGGCTGGGGAAATTCATTACAGCTAGACATCGTTGTGAAGTTGCAATCTGACTATTTTTTCTTCTCTCCACAAAGAAGGATTTGACTTTTTTTGGTAATTGGCAGTGCTTTCCGTGCTCTTGAGCTGGACGGTCTTATCAGAGGCAGAACACACCCCCTCTGCGGCTGGCCCTCTGCGCAGTCTTTTGAGAGGCTCATCTATCTTGGAGCTCGGCTGATGGCACCACTGTTGCTCCGAAACTCGAGGTTCACTTCTGCTTTGTCTCCGGCGCTTTTACCTTTTCTTACAATGAAAGCTGGAAGGAAGGAAGGAAGGCTTGGTAAATTATACGAAAGATCTGGAAATTACACTGCTTTCTTGGCATTTTACATAACGCAGCTTAAGAATTTGTGTTTTTGTTCTTTCTAATATGACACAGGAAACGTTGATTTCACAAAACATATTTTAGGATATTTTCTGGTCTTTTATAATGTTTCTTCATCACAAACAGTTGTTTCATTCACACGTTTAACGTACAAACCCTGCAGATTTAGGCTGAGTTCTTCTCTCAAACTGAAAACACTCTCGTGATGCCCTGTGGTAATACACAAAGTGCTCCACTGTGTTTTTAAACTCCACACACCTTCACTAGAATCATTTGGATCATTTCAGCCCTGGATTCGCCGATCTCTATTGAACTAAAGGTAAACTGTAGCTGCTGACGTGAAAACTACCGCTTCATGACATCACAAGGTGGAACAGAGCGTTCTGAGCTTTGCAGATGCAGACAAACACTTGAATGAAACAAAACACAACTCCAGGTATTTTTTTGATAAAGTAACAACATTTGATCATAACTAAAAGCTCTTATGAGTAAAATTAGTGTAATATAGGACTTGTGATATTAGTACTAATAATGTTCATAATTATAACAAATTATAGGCAGTAACCGCGTTGTAATTGACCATAAAAGTGCAAAGTCTAAACTTAAATGTGGATGTTTCTTGATACTTTGCAGCTAATGTCATTAACATTATCTTGGGGTGAGATGCTAACTGTAGGCTCTGCTCTGTTTGAGGCTTTGTTATACTTTAATTTGATCATCATATACATTTTCTTGTGTTTTGAAAAATAAAAAACAAAGAAGAAATGTTAGTATTGTGACAGCACTAATATTGATATTTGGATGTGCAGAATCCAGATGGAAAGGACAGAGCGTCTCGGGGCTGCGCGGCGACAGATTTTGTGTGTGTGCGGTTCCGTTGCCGTGGTCACAGTCTCCGTCCTGCTTCATGTGTCCCTCTTCATTCGTCCTCTTTTGGGCGTCTGACAGAGACAAACGACAACACTTCAGAAACGAGCAGACGCACAAACAAGTTGAACAGAGGAGGAGAGATGGAGAGGAGGAGAGATGAGGAGAATAGAAAAAGAGATGGAGAGGAGAGAAGGAGAGATGGCAAGGAGAAGAGGACTGATGAGGAGAATAGAAAAAGAGATGGAGAGAAGAAGAGCTAGCGAGAGGAGGAGCGATGGCAAGGAGAGATGGCGAGAAGGAGAGGATGAGAGATGGAGGGGACTAGAGATGGCGAGGAGAGAAGAGATGGGGAGGAGAGGAGGAGAGATGGCGAGGAGAGATGGCGAGGAGAGGAGACATAGAGAGGAGGAGACATGGGGAGGAGAGAAGGAGAGATGGAGAGGAGAGATGGCGAGGAGACATGGGGAGGAGAGGAGAGATGACGAGGATAGAAGGAGAGATGGAGAGATGACGAGGAG
The DNA here is from genome assembly GCA_029959045.1 of Taenioides sp. WSHXM2023. Classification (NCBI taxonomy): domain Eukaryota; kingdom Metazoa; phylum Chordata; class Actinopteri; order Gobiiformes; family Gobiidae; genus Taenioides; species Taenioides sp. WSHXM2023. The sequence goes on from CM057090.1 coordinate 3,099,752, forward strand.
AGATGGAGAGATGGAGTGGCGCACAATCAAGGCCCCGATCCTTTTGTTTTCCTCAGGCTTGTTTAGTCTCCCGTGACGCTCTGAAATTGATCTGTGGATGTGGCAGACCTGTATCCATGGTGATAGTTCCAGCTGAAATGAAATATCAATAAAAATGTTCTTTATTGTCGTCCATTTTTGTTGACGTAAGGGCTCCTGGGTCGTTTGAGCGTTCCCTTGTAAAACTCATTTGGTGTTTTACTACGAACACAGACGCTGGAATTGGCTCTGGGCACAAAGGTAACGGCCTCGTTCCAATCAGAAGGACAGCTTTAGAGGATTCTTGAAATTTCTTGAAATATCTTGAAATATCTTGAAACTTGACAATTTCCGGCGTAATATAATATCTATGAGGATTTTGCAGAGTCTCGCTAAAATCAATAAACTGTGACAGATCAGACAGTGACGGGAGCTGTGGGCGGATGTCACTGTCAACAATGCGAGGAAAACTTCAATGGAGGACACTTTTAGAAAAGCTTTTAGAAATTTACATCAGTATGTGTCAATGCTAATGCTAATTTTGGAATCTATTAAATATTTAAAGCTGCATTGCGTAACTTTTCTGGCTGAGAGTCTGTCATCTGAATTTTTTTTTTCCATGGCGATGTTATTGCTTTTCTTAGCTATGTTGCATTTACTCAGTTACACGTGCTCTTATTGCTTAAAAAATCATGAGCAGGGTCGCCTCTCCACAGATCTGACGTGTAACTTGGCTTGGTGGCGTCACGTGTTTGTCTCCATGGCGATAGATACAGTATGTTTAATGCAATACTGTGGCGCATTCTGGACAAAACAACAACATATCCATGGAGACGAGTAGGTAAACGGACCTTCCACCAGACTAAGTTCCACAGTGGACCTTTAAATAAAAGAACAGACTGAAATAATTGAAATAATCTACCTCAAAATAAGTAAAGTGTGTTTAATTTTGTTGTTATTTTACAGTTAATGTTTTAATAGAAGTTGGCACACAAAAACATCTTTCTAAAAACAGAAACGTCCTCCAGTGACGTTTGTTTAAAATGTTATACGTGAATCAGTTTTGCGTAATAAAGAACTTTTAAAGAATGCAGTAAAAACACATGTTCTTGAATGAATGAGAGATTTACATTTTATTATGCCATACCGTGGAACATTTCTGACAAAGCAATGACATCTCCATGGAGACAGGCAGGTGGAAGACGAAGAAAGAGAAAGAACTTGAACTATTTTTTTACTGTGGCTGTTTCTGTACTGCATTCATTCCTTCGTACGGTTTCTTTCGACTTTTTAGTTGTTGTTGCTGCGGAAACAGAAATATGTGTTTTAAATCCAATAATATTTTGTAAGTACCTTTGCTGAAACTACCTTTTTGTAGAGCGTGATCAATATGGGTTTTTCATCACCGATACCGTCGCTGATTATTTAAAATCCAGAGAAATCGATGGGTGATAAACTCTACCGATATTTTTGAGGCAATGTGTGGGGCAGATTTTTAACATTTTTTTTATTATTTTATTATAAATTTTCTACAAACTCTCCCCATAGCTTTTTTTGTCTGTGTATTCATATTTTGAGCAGTTATCTCTTCACATTAAGGTGTTTAAATAAAACTTTGTGTGCATTCTTTAGGCAGCAGATCGGCAAAACAAAATATTGGGCTGAGCTGGAGATTTAAGACCGATATTTGATACACTAAATAATAAGGATGCAACGATATGTAACGATATAATTACGATATCCATTTCACGATTCATTATATTTATTGCGATATGTGGAATTGCTAACAGAATTGAAGAAATGCGCCGTGACAAGCCTCTGGGACTATATTAGTGTCATAGCCCAAAGAATTAAGATAGAAAAGGTCTTTATAACATTAATTTCTTCATCTTTTCTGCATTGAAATGGAACAAAAGATCACGGTCTATGTAGTTTCTTGCATTTTTTTAGCTGTTGCTTCAATAAAACAATGTATTAAAGCAAAGATGTCAATAATTTCATATACCGTGACAGCCCACGATATTATTTTGGGACTTTGACGATACGATATCAAGATATTTCGGTTATTATTACATCCCTGCTAAAAAGTGTAGATATTTCTCCCTCTTTGAATCTTGACTGATCTCCTGAGCCCTCCTCATTTGTCAGACACAGCGCTCGGGCAGCCATTACTCCAGCTCGGACATTAACTTCTGCACCGCTGTAATCTGTCCAGCGCTGGTCAGTGGTTTCTGCTCCAATACTTTGTCACTATTCCTGTCAGCTGTAGCGCTTTTTCATCTGCAAGAGAAAAGCCCACGCCAACGGGGGAGCGTGGAGAGCTATTTACAGCCACGTCTGGAGAGTCATTCTGTGCAGGTAAAATATGATGATGTCCAGACTGTCTGAGCTACTGTCATCTCTGTGAGCAATCAGCTGAAGTCCATCTCTGCAGACCTGGTGGTGGTTTGATCTTTGAGGGTGCTCCCCGGGATGAGATGAGTCAAACGTGCCCATTTAGAGGTCAAAGGTTGGACTTCGGAGTCAGTCGTAAATACAGAAATGACATTTTTGAGCAGGATGTTAAAAGAAGGTGTTGGAATGTTTGATTAACTGTTGACAAAAGCATTTTCATATTGTCATCAGGGCAGAAAGAATGTGTTGTTTCTTGACAGAACGTGACGTGTGAATGGAAAACTGACTTTTTGATAACACACAATTTTTTAAAGGTCTTATGTTACACAAAGTGGATTCCGGTGAGCTTTATATAATGTTGTTACCGTCTCAAAAACATGCCCAGAGTTGTGTTTTCATTCACACATGTTTGAGTAACCCTGCGTTATTGGGTTGTACGTCTCCAACGCTCAAAATGTGATGTCAAGAAGCAGAAGTTCAGTAGAGATTGCCAATTCCAGGGCGTAAATGATCCAAACGATTCTAGTGAAAGTGCGAGGTAGTACTTCCTGCATTACCACATGACATCACAAGGTGGAACAGAGTGTTTGTTTGTCTGAGAGAAGAACTCAGCCTAAATATGCAAGGTTTGTGTGATAAACAAGTGTGAATGAGACAAAACACAACTCCGTTTATGTTTGTGATGAGGAAACATCAGAAAATAGCACAATATTAGACTTGGACTTAGTGAGTTGTTGTACAGTTGTAGGGAGTATTATCTCCTCTGTCCCTCTATAGTCTGGTGCAGTAGGTGAGTTGTTGTACAGTTGTAGGGAGTATTATCTCCTCTGTCCCTCTATAGTCTGGTGCAGTGGGTGAGTTGTTGTACAGTTGTAGGGAGTATTATCTCCTCTGTCCCTCTATAGTCTGGTGCAGTGGGTGAGTTGTTGTACAGTTGTAGGGAGTATTATCTCCTCTGTCCCTCTATAGTCTGGTGCAGTGGGTGAGCAGGAGTGTCCATGATGGAGAGCATAATATGGACCTTTTGTAAGCTTTTCACCCTGAACAAATGCTAAAATTGTTCAAAAACAGACTCCATAACTTCCATTCCTTATGTAAAAAAATGTCCCACTCTGCTCCCTGTTGGCGCTGGGGTTGTCCGTAGCTTTACGGTAACAGCTCTAGTCATCTCCAGCCCCCCATTAATGTGGAGGAGAGGAGGAGGCCACCAGCTTCTCCCACCAGCTTCTCCAGCCTCTAATCCACACTTAATTGAACTCCAGAGACTTTGAAGTGAGTCTGTGATGCAGGCGGCTCCTATTCCTCCGAGACGCCGCACTCGGAGGCTGTCCCCGGCTAAGAGCCCCAGCTGCTCTGCCCGCTGTCCCCTGCCTTTAATGAGGAAGCAGGGTCTAGATCTCTTTCGCTTTCTCGTTCTAGCTCTGAATTTGAATATTTTTGATTAATAATACCGCGCGGAGACAAGCTAAAACGTCTCCTTACCTCCATCAGACATCCCAGTACGCCCACTGTCAGCGGACGCTTTCGGAGCTAAAAGCAAACGCCGAAACAAAGGCTAGTTAACAAAGCAGAGTTAAGTAGGTTAGTGCATATCTAAATGGGGGATTAGTAGGAGTGAGAATGGCTGGGGCAGGGCTAAGCATCTGAAAATGTCCGCAACAGTGACAGACGTCAGGACGCGTTACCATGACGGCGACCGGGAGCTCCGTGGGGACCCGCTCAGCCCTGCTCATCTCTGCACTTTATAACAAGATCTGACCTTGGTGAAAATACATGTTCAGTCTAATCGGATGTTAAAAGCGAGCCGGCCTATTATGCAAAATGGACTTTTCAGACGTTTTGTTGTTATAGTTGTTTCCACTTGCCATTTGCACTCTCGAGTTTGTGTTTGAGGTGATTTATGCATGTCAGAGCAATTTTTAATCATTTATTATCCAGATTTTCACTGTCCCTGCTCTGTACTTACAAGAAATGTAACGATAGCCAAGTCCCACGGTACCGTTTTTATTGCAGTAACAAAATTGTGAATATGCTGCTTTTCTCTCGTCATAATCCAAATAATTAAGATTAAAAGTGCTTAATAAGTGTTGGACTGAAACGGAGCAAAGGATCATGGTTTATGTAGTTCTCTTGTTTTTTTTTAGCTGTTGCTGCACCAAAACAATGAATTTAAGCAAAGGGACTTGTAATTCGATATATATTGTGATGGCCCACGATATTATTGAGACTTTTGATGATACGATATCACGATATTTCGGTTACTGTTACAGCTCACTTCATTTTCCAATTTTATTTTCTTAATTGGTGATATATGTAGGATTCGGCAACGTTGTGTAGTCGTTTTGGTGCAACTGAAAAAATAAATAAAAATTGGAGGTGATGACTCTGCTGTGGTGACGTTTACGGTGACGTCGGCTCCCATTGGGCACCGCCGTTTTCGAACACAAACGCCAGTGGATTTGTTTCTTTTATTAAGTCGTTTTTAGATCTATATTGTGATTTAAAATGTCCAAATTATGACATAATGATCCACGGGTGTCATAGATTATAACTGTAGAGTGGACACAAGCACAATATGTCTTCTTTACAATCTGATGTTAAAGGTGCATTGTATAACTTTTCTGGTGGAGGGTCCTTCACTTGCTTCTTTCTATGGATATGTAATTTCTCTGCCTGGAATGTTCCACAGTGTGACATTAAACAGCTCTACTTTACATTTATTCAATTACAGGTGGTTTTATAGCTCAAAAATACTTAGAAAAAACAGGTATTCTGACAATGAGCGGGGTCGCCTCTCCACAGATCTGACCTGTAACTTGGTCTGGTTTTAAAGTGCCTTTCACAGATTAATATATTTTTCTAGTTGTGTGTTGGGTGGGATAAAAGTACCTGTGGTGAATATTTATCATAGTTTTTACATCAGTTAAGGGGCAATTTGTGAAAAAAAGTGAGTTGTGAGTTGTTGTGCTGTTGTAGGGAGTATTATCTGTTACATAAGGTGTTATTTTGTTTGTCAAATCATAACTATTGTGTAATTTAGACATGTTTTAGCTCTAGTTTGTTATATTTTGTTGTTTCTACATACGTCATATCTGCTGCCCGTGTCCAACCAGGAAATAAAATAATGACCAAACTAGAAAAAATGGGCTAAAATCTCAAATATAATGTTGTTAACTGTGCTTTAGTGAAATACGTAGTGTAATATGCACTTTATCCTATCTTTGTTGTATCCAAAGACCCCAGGGCGGCCATCTTGTCTTTATGTTTTATGGGCTGTAATATGAATCATCTTTTAGTGAACTAAATAGGGCCCTGCCTCAATAGGGCTGAATAGGAGCCGTTCTCCCACTAAAGGAATCGCTTTTTCATTGGGGTGGATCAATATAAGACATTAATCGTGCGGCTCGGGGTGTCCTGCCATCGCTAATGAAAAATGAACCAAGCTAGCGCCGTTCCTGCACATCCTGCCTGTTTTTTTGCTGGTGCTGTGCTTTTTGTTTGTGTATTTCTTTGCAGGAGATGTTTTATTTATAGGCCCAGTATTAAACTATTTTCTGATCTGTTCTAATGTTGTTTGCTCTTCACAAACAGACCTGGAGTTGTGTTTTGTTTCATTCACACATGTTTAACACACAAATCAAGGTAGTTGTTAACTTGAAAACTACCGCTTCATGACATCACAAGTTGGAACAGCGTGTTTTGAGCTTCGGAGATGTAGACAGACTAATATAAAGGGTTACTCAGTGAACCAAAACACAACTCCATGTCTGTTTTTGAGGAGGTAACAGCATTATAACGTGACTTAACGCTCACAAGAATCAGTTTTGTGTAATAATACAGGACTTTTAACCATTCTCTTCCGTTCTCCTTCAGATTTTGGCCTACACTGAAGGTCTCCATGGAAAGTGGCTGTTCACAGAGATCCGTGCGGTCTTCTCCAGACGATACCTTCTGCAAAACACTGCTCTGGAAATCTTCATGGCCAACAGGAGTAAGATATAATTTATGTAGTTTTACCAGCTGATTAAACACAGTGCTTATTGATACTTGACATGAGGGGGCTCTACATTTATCTCTATGCCAGAAAGTAAAAACAAAAAGGCTAAAATAGTTTGAAAAGTCAAGAAAAAAATTCAAAATGGATTTAAACTGCGCATTTTCAGGAGCCTGTGATCAGTATGAGGGTTCATGGTCCTGTTTGAGAGAGACTTGTTTAACAGCACAAATCAGTTCATCTGTTGTAGTTCAAACCAGACAGAGCAGTGCCTACATTTAGCATCACACCCCCAGGGAATGTTGATGACGTCAGCTGCAAAATATTGGAAAATAACCGTTGTTGTTTTTTGTTTCCAGCGGCCGTCATGTTCAACTTCCCCGATGCGGCCACGGTCAAGAAGGTGGTGAACATTCTTCCTCGAGTCGGCGTGGGAACCAACTTTGGCCTTCCACAAACCAGGTCAGATCTGCGACCGGACGCACAGAGCAGATACAGAGATAAACACGTTACCAAAGAAGTGGACTAAGGCAGTGTGACGTCACCCACGGCGTTCAGCTCCAGTCAAATGTAGCTCAACGAGGCTAGCAGTTATAGGGACGAATTTGGAGCCAGTCACTGTAGTAGTTTACGTGCAAAATAGCGAAATAAAAACAGCAGGATCGTGTAGAGCGGGCTAAAACGAACATTTTAAGACCAAAATTCAGCAATTACAGAGAGAGGAGTGACAGTTTTCCCAAGTAAAGTCAATTGGAGTCGATGGAGCCGGAAGCGCGCCCATGCTCACTTCTTATTTTTCTATCCGGAACGCAACTGCTAGCGGGTTAGCTATGACCTTTTATATATACACAGTCTGTGGGCGTTACCTTCAACCACCTCGCTCCGGATTGGCTCTTTGGTTGCTATGATACTTGCCGTCGGAATTCCAAATATGCAAATGACTGCAAATTCGCCTCTACAGCTGGCAGCTTCAATGAGCTTCATTTGACTGGAGCTGCTGAACGCTATGGTTGACGTCACACTCCCTTGGCCCACGTCTTTATACAGTTATTTATGCTCCAAAACTCAAGTCACGCCCCCTTCAGGTCAGCGAGAAGCCAAAATCGGGCAGATTACCCTGTCTCATGTAGCGTCTTTAGCCGTAGCACTTGGACTTGTGGTGTTTGGGTTTTAGTGAAGGTGTGTACAGGGGAGCATGTGTCTGGTCTTACCCGGCGAGGGGGGTCCAGCAGAATGTATGTGTTTGTAGCAGGCTCATTAATCAGCCCAGCCTCAGGTCAGGGGTACGTTGGCTCTGTGACCCGTGGACAGCTGTACAGGCCGGGCTTGTGCTTACTCTGGCTCACACTGCCAACACAGCACAATCTATCAGAAAGCTCCAGAAATACTCACAAAGTACCAAGAAAAACTGTACACGAGGCAAATATACACAGCTGCGGTTTACTAATACTTGGGTTCATTGTATTTGTCAAATATTTACAGGTCCTATAAGACACAAATTTGACTCCTGTGAGGTTTACGCCGTGTTATAATGTTGTTTCCTCATCAAAAAACAGACCCAGAGGTTGTGTTTTGTTTGAGTAATTCTGCATTATTAGTCTGTCTGCGTCTTCAAAACTCAAAATCCTCAGTAGAGACTCGCAATTCCAGGACTGAAATTATCCAAATGATTCTAGTGAAGGTGTATGAGGTTTAAAAACACAGTGGAGCACTTCATGTATTATCACATCTGTTTTCTGTCTGAGAGAAGAACTCCGCCTAAATATACAGGGTTTGTGTGTTAAACGTGTGAATGAAACAAAACTCCAGGTCTGTTTGTGACGAGGAAACAACATTAAAACATGAATGAGAAAATAGTGTGATATAATTCCAAATGAAGCTCATCGAGGCTAGCAGTTACAGCGGCTAATCTGGAACCAGGGGCCATGTTTGGAAACACGAGTGCGAAACCAAAGAGCCAATCATGAGCGAGGTTGTTGTAGGTACACGCCCCCTCCCGCTTACATCACTGGTTTCAACAGAGGAGCGGGTGCTTAGCAACGAGGCTGTCAATCAAGCCGTTACTAACGCTAACGGGAGTAACCTCGGGGAAAGCAGGCACCGGATTGGTCCGTTATTAATGTTCATATTTTTGGTTGATTGATTTATTTTATTTATTTATTTTTTGGACAGAATAAAATTGCGAAATAAAAACACCAGGATCATGTAGAGCGAGCGGGTTAATACAAACATTTTACGACCAAAATGTTGGGAAGGGGCGTTACCATAGATGGTATAAAGAAGTGGACTAAGGGAGTGCGACGTCACCCATAGCGTTCGGCTCCAGTCAAATGAAGCTCACCCAGGCTGGCGGTTCTAGGAGCGAATTTGTAGCCAGGTCCGTTTTAGGAATAGGAATTTATTTACGTGCAAAATAGCAAAATATAAAATCAAACACCAGGATCATGTAGAGCGGGTTAATACAAATATTTTACGACCGAAATGACGCGGCTGTTACAGCTCGAAGACACCGCTCTGCGCCCATGCTCACTTCCTATTTGGAACGCAGCGGCTAGAACCAGTACATGCGTTGCCATGGCGCCCTCATATTTGAAGGTCCGTGCTTTCACCTTTAGAAGTCCTAATGAGCATAATCCAACTCCTTGACAGTGATTAATTCCATAATTCTCCTTTGTTTTAATTAGATGTGGGGTCGTTTGTTTCTGTCTGAGTTCATACATCACTCCACGGACCAAAACTCACCCCAATTTATTGCATATTTGTCTTGTTAATTAGCATGGCCGTGAATTCAATAGGTGCTCCATTCAAGTGCGTTTGTAGGGGGGGTGGAGGCTCGTACTGCCCGGGGTGAGTTCCGGTGGGGTGATTGCAGTCTTGTGTTTTCGTCTGGGGGGAAAAAAGAAAACGCTGGCTGTAACAGTGTTGACCTTGTGTATTTACAGGCGCATTTCTCTGGCCACTCCGAAGCAGCTTTTCAAAGCGTCCAGCATGACCCAGCGCTGGCAACGAAGGGAGATATCCAACTTTGAGTACCTCATCTTCCTCAATACGATTTCAGGTAAGTGTTAAAGTAATATTAAAGCACTTTTTGGGGTATAAGAAACTAAGGATTGTAATTAAAACAAGAGATTGAGCTGAAAAGTAGTATTTTGGAATAATTTGAAATATATATATATGTTTAGAGGCTGGAATCGATTATAAAAATGAACGAATGAATCACAAATCATTAAAAAAATAAATAAAAGCACATCCAAATTAATCAGTGTTTTCTTATTTATAATGCACCAAATTATCAATTAAGACATACAGTATCACCTACTGGGAAACAGTGAATTAGAGGTTTATTTATAATAATGACAAACTATAAACAGCCTGTGTGTTTTGTCCTTTCAGCTTCACATGGACCTCCTATGAATTAATAAAATTATCCTGCATATTTTATTAAAGGGAAAATGTAGAAGGAAAGGAATTAAAAGGAAAGACTGATGCAAAATAGTTGCACATTGATTTTTGTTGCCTGGAATCCACAATACACATTTTACTAAGAAACCTTATGAAAATGTGAGTCTGGGGCCCGGTGGAATTGATTGACAGGTGGATTAGCCAATCAGGGACACACATGGTCCGTCCATATCAGAAAAAATAAAGGAAATGAAAAATGAAATGATGGGGAACTAAAAAACACCACAGATTTCTGTAGAATCATTGAGTGAAGCAGTAAACTCTGTTAATCTGAGGTGAAGGAAATTGGATTTTATTGGAAACGATAGGTGGTCAGTGAGCTCCTTCTATTTCACATGCGTTACTGAAAACATTAAAATGAAAAGTACAGAGTACAGAGATATTCTGGATTTGCTAGGCAACCGTATTTGTGTTCTTGTACAAATACTCTCATATTTGTTTTGTTTTAATGGGGTTTTTGAGGTTCTTTTAGCCCGCACTGTGCACTGTTGTCACTTTTCCAGACGCAGATGTGTATAAATGTGAATGAATGAACTGACTCACTGCCAAACCAAATTTTCCTGTTGTTACCAATATAATAACCTTGAACCCTGAATCACACTCTCTTTCTTTTTCTATTTCTCTTTCCTCCAGGCCGCAGCTACAATGACCTAAACCAGTACCCCGTCTTCCCCTGGGTCATCACCAACTACGAATCCGAAGAGCTGGACCTCACTCTGCCCAGCAACTTCAGAGATCTGTCCAAGGTTAGCCCACATATTTCTCCTCCGTTTTGTTTCCAAGAACAGGACGTGAGTGTGTAGCGTTTGGCCTGGTAATTGCCATTGATCTTAGCTAAGTGACTACTGGCTGATCCCTATCTTCTGCATGTTCTGCTTTCTCTCCGCACAGGGCGCTCCAACTTCCTCATATGGTTTAGCAATCTTTTTATTCGTAACACAGTTTCCGTAATTTATTTCTTTCAAATTTAACCTTATGCAGCTCTCCAGGAAGCGTAGTACTACTCCCCGTTAGCTCCAAGCAACAAATGGTGTTGGATACAATGGCCTAAGATGCACCCACTCTGGGCAAAGCACTAAAACAACTTAACAGACTCCATTTGCAAATCCGCGGGCTGTTCTTATTACTCATGAAGTTCGCTCACACAGATACAGGAGGAGCGGTAGTGAGGCGTGCAGGTGGGAGGACTGGGTTTGGGGTGAGATGATGAAGCGAGTGTCAGGCCGTTGGAACCAAAATGGCAGAATAAATCAGGAAGTGGGAAAAAAAACTAGAATTGATGTGTAAATGGTAATGGGCAGAGGAACGTTTCTGAGCTGAACGTGGGAATACTGGTGAAGTAGAAGGAGACAGTTAAAGGATAGTACTAACTCATACTGGGAACTGTGAACAGTGGCTATAAAAGCTTTAAAAGTGCACTCCGTAACTTTTCTGGAGGTTCCGCCATCTGCTTGTCTCCATGGAGATGTTACTGTTTTGTGTGGAATGTCCCAGTATGGCATTAAACGTAATCATCTTGTGTTTAATTAATAATATGGGGGTTTTATTATAAAAAAAAAACTTGCATTCTTACTGTGAGTGAGAATATAAGTTTTTAGGTCGCCTCTCCAAAGATCTGGCACGTAAGTTGGCCCTGCGATGTCACCTGCTGTCTCTGTGGAGATAAAAAAGTGTAATGCCATACTGCGGAAAATTCCTGGCAGAGAAACATGTGACAGACACTCCACCTGAAAAGTTTCATGTGCATCTTTAAGCCATGTTATAGTGTTGTCCATCCATCCATTTTCTTCCACTTATCCGGGGCCGGGTCGCGGGGGCAACAGTCTAAACAGGGACTTCCAGACTTCCTTCACCCCAGACACTTCCTCCAGCTCCTCCAGGGGGACCCCAAGGTGTTCCCAGGCCAGCCGAGAGACATAGTCCCTCCAGCGTATCCTGGGTCTTCCCTGGGACATATAATGTTGTTTCCTCTTCAGAAACAGACCTGTAGTTGTGTTTTGCTTCGTTCACATGCGTTTGAGTAATCCTGCATTATTAGTCTGCCTCATACATCTAAAACCTTCCACCTTGTGATGTCACGAAGTGGTAGTTTCCAAGTTAACAGCTCCTTTTAACATTTAGTTCAGCAGAGATCGGCAATTCTTGGACTGAAATTATCCAAACGATTCTAATGAAGGGGTAACGCAGTAAAAACAAAGTGGAGCACATTTTGTATTACCACCTGACATCACAAGGTGGAACAAGTGTTTTCAGTTTGAGAAAAAAACTAAATACGCAGGGAAAACAGTGTAATACGGGCTCTTTAAGCTGCCCGTAGTTCTGCCGCTCAATCGGAACGTTGACGGGCATTTTTCAATTAAAACGACGTCAGTGCTTAAGCTTGCTCATATTAACACGTCATCATAACTTGTATTCCTTGTCTTATTCTTCCCAACTTCACAATAAATATATTTATATATATATATACGCTTTATTTTACATTTGCTGTTAATATCTGCCCCCCAGTGTGTGCAGTACTTTTGTTATCTAAACCGCTCTATGCCTTACTACTAAATCCCACTGAATCTCATGCTTTTTATATATGGGTTTTTAAATATGAAATCCACACCTTCTGTTCTGTCTGTTTGAATTTCATCCCTTTGTTCCTTGCTCTATCTATGTCTCTATCTCTCTATCTCTGTCTACGACTACACACATGCCTTCAAATGGTCGCCCTGTATTCAGTGCCACCCAAGGGACCAGGTCGAAGCAGGAGGAGCAGAAACCGGTGCAGAGTGGAGAAGAGGAGGTGGAGGAGAAAGAGGAGGAGGAAGAGAGAGAATAGAAAGAGGAGGAGATGAGGAGGAGGAGTGCATCTCTATATTACATGTGTTTTATTCATGTTGTTGACACGTGTGTGGAATCAGTGGAGAGGCACTCGAGCGTGGAGCACTGCAGCGTCTGGAAAAGGGCCGTTCTGTTCACCCTCCCCTCCCTCCTCTCTACCCTCCTTCCATCCTTCCCTCCCTCCTCTCCCTCTCTCCGCTGTGCCCTCCAAACAGCCCCCTCCCCCCACTGTCCTGCACTGCGCACTTTCAACACAACACAACACAACACAACACATGTATTCTGTGTCTGAACAGATCCAATCAAACTATACTATTACATACCATGAGTGTATTTGGAATTGGGAGTGAGCAGTGTAGGCCAAAATAAAAAAAACAAAAAAAACAAAACAAAACATAAAAATCTGCCATTTATTTATTTTATTCTATTTCATTTAATTTTATTCTATTTTGTTTTATTTTATTCTATTTTATTTTATTCTATTCTATTATATTTAATTCTATTCTATTTTGTTTTATTTTATTCTATTCTATTTTATTTAATTCTATTCTATTTTGTTTTATTTTATTCTATTTAATTCTATTCTATTTTGTTTTATTTTATTCTATTTAATTTTATTCTATTTTATTTTATTCTATTTTATTTTGTTTTATTTTATTCTATTTTATTCTATTCTATTCTATTTTATTTTAATTTATTTTATTCTATTCTATTTTGTTTTATTTTATTCTATTTCATTTAATTTTATTCTATTTTGTTTTGTTTTATTCTATTTTATTTTATTCTATTCTATTGTATTTAATTCTATTCTATTTTGTTTTATTTAATTCTATTCTATTTTATTTAATTCTATTCTATTTTGATTTTATTCTATTTAATTCTATTCTATTTTGTTTTATTTTATTCTATTTTATTTTGTTTTATTTTATTCTATTTTATTCTATTCTATTTTATTTTAATTTATTTTATTCTATTCTATTTTGTTTTATTTTATTCTATTTTGATTTTATTCTATTCTATTCATAATCTCTGTGCTAAACCAATCTGCATACACAGACAGACATCAACACAACAGATTTAAATAATGAACACGAATATAAACAACAATATAATTTTTAGGCAGAATCGCCCAGCCGTTCCTCAATATTTTGCTTAAAACATTCACTCAGGACAAAATAATGAACTTAAAATATCCTTAAATCAAATCAAATAAGAAAAATAAGAAACGAGATTGGGTCCATGAGAACGAGACAAGACGAGAGTTTAACATAATTCATATTAAATAAAAATAAATGTTGTGATTCAGTTCATAATTTTGGCCTCAACATTTACAGTTTACTTTGTTTAATTTTCATTTTTTTATGTCATTGCAGCACTGTTTTTTGGTACAACAACTTTTCAAGAAATTTAACTTGACAGCACTTGACCCTTTTTTTGTTCAGCCCAAATGTAAAAACGTGGAGGAACAATCTCACAAAATCATTTTTCTCATGCGTGCACGATCTTGTGGTACGAGATCTTGTCCCATCCCTACTACTTTACTACGATAACTATAATTACTACATTTTCTTTGTAAAAGTGGGGAGATTTTGAGTATTTTTGTTGTTATATGATAAAACTTGAGCTGTAAAAGGTTGAATAAGTCACATTTATGGCTAATTATTGGTTCTTTCTACAATTTATCAGTTGCAGCTCAGTCGTTTTAGTGAAACTGTCAATTTAAAAATGGTTTCCTGGGATTATTTTGCGTTATTGTTGTTCTCCTGCTTCGAAATTCCGTTATTGTGACACGCCTGGCATTGTTTTTCCGTTCACATCGCCTACAGCGCACTACTCTGCTTTGTCATTATCCTCTATTTGCTCACCCCGTCTCTGCTCACGCCCGTAACCTCGTCTCGCGTCGTTCCACTCGTCTCATACCGAACCAGGTCATGTGAGCAGATCGCGGTGACATTGAAGAAAGCGCTAACAGAACCCCCGTGTGTGTGTGTCACGCTGTCATCCGTCCCCCCGGCTCCACAGGCCACACAGAATTTATGTTCCCGTCCGCAGCAGCCGCTCTGACCCCGGGGAGCATCTTATCATAAACTCTAACCCCAACCTGACATCACACGGCGGCCCCGAGATAACGCCGCAGTCACGATAAGAGCGAGCGCCGCCGCCTGCAAGTGCCCCGCCGCTGCACAAATCACAAAAAAATATATTTACAAACCTCTATTAAGGCTGTTTGAAGTGTCGTTTTAAAGGTGCACTGCGTAACATTCCTAGTGGAGGGTCCGCCACCTGTTATTGCTTTGTCTAGAATGTTCCACAGTATAATTTAAACCTATATTCACACAAGGAATTACTGTATTTTTGAGCAATACAAACACTTATAATGAATAAATGCTAGAAGGGTATGTTTAAAGTCATACCATGGAACATTCTTCAGAGCAATAACATCTCCATGGAGACAAGCAGGCGACGGAACCTCCACCAGAAAAGTTGCGCAGTGCACCTTTAAATATGCTTGGATTTACATTATACAGGTCCTATACTGAACATTATACACGAGGACTGTGCAGAAATATTGAAATATCGATATATCGTATCGTTTAATGTGATGATACAGTATCGATATCATGGGCTGCTGCATCGATATATCGCCACGAGTATTTATTCGAAAGAATAAAAGTTCAACCAAAAAAAAAATCAAAAATTCAAAAGTAAAACCAACAACTTAAGGTGACTGTAGTGTATTGTAGAGTAAATCGGTTCAGTTGAGGCTTAAATAACTGTTAACCTTGAAACTACCACTTGATGACATCACAAGGTGGAACAGATAAGAACATTCTAACACGGCTTAAAGTGCATATGATGGTTTGTGATTTAATTTGACGGGATAAAACCTGTTATAAATATAAATTATAGTTTTACACCAACAGAGAAGCAGTTTGTGAAGAAAAGTTGAAAAATATGTTGAAACTTACAGGAAGTAGAGTTCTATTTTAGACCGTCCCATACTGATGACATCACACTGGGGAGAATTCTGTCCAAAAGTTCAAGAAATATATTTTTTTCTGATACTTTAAACATGATTTCAACAAAATAAAGGTGTTTTCTTATATTTTTATTTGTCAAATAGTAATTTCTGTGTACGTTAGAGGAGTTTTGGCCCAGTGTGCCACATGGTTGCTAGGTAACAGTTATGGAATTCCTGAGCGTGATGTCATCATTTCCAACCAGGAAGTGAAATTTTAAACCTAAAAATGGCTAAACTGGGAAATTATTTTATTTTATTTTATTTTATTTTATTTTGTAAAATCTGAAATGTAATGATCTTATAGCCACTTTAAAGCTCAAACGAGTCATTTTTGTCTGGAATGTTCCACAGTATGGCATTAAACCTTTCTATCTTCATGGAGACCAAACCAGACCAAGTTACAGGTCAGATCTGTGGAGAGGCGACCCCACTCACAGTCAGAATGCCTGTTTTTTTAAGGTATTTTTGAGCTGTAAAACCACCTGTGATTGAATAAATGTAAAGTAGAGCTGTTTAATGTCACACTACGGAACATTCCAAGCAGCACATATCCACAGAAATCCATAGAAACAAGCATCTGACAGACCCCCAACCAAAAAGTTCCACAATACGCCTTTACATTGTGTGAAATGAGCCCAAATCGCTGTCCCCTCTCCCCTCTATCGGAGCGTTTATCCGTTCTATAAAAACAGTGTAATCTCGGGCTCGGGTCTCGTGGATCGTTCGTTTTCGTGGACCCGGAGAAGTGAGGATTTATCGAGCGTCTTTGTGCTACTCCAGATCAGCTAATGGTGTATTGATTTCAGCGTTCGGCCCCATATGTTTATCCCCCGGGCCCCTGCACTATTTTCACTGTTTAAATGGGATATTAGACATAAACAGGGCTCCCAAAAGCAAAGGTGACGCACGACTCAGAGATCCGGTGGTGTTCAGATACTCGCTAAGA
Organism: Taenioides sp. WSHXM2023; assembly: GCA_029959045.1. NCBI lineage: Eukaryota > Metazoa > Chordata > Actinopteri > Gobiiformes > Gobiidae > Taenioides > Taenioides sp. WSHXM2023. The sequence continues at coordinate 3,116,414 of CM057090.1, forward strand.
GCTTATGTTCCAGAGGAGGAGACGAGGGAACGAGGAGAGAGGAGACGAGGAGAGGAGGAGACAAGGAAACGAGGAGAGAGGAGCCTGTGGTGTTCAGATACTCGCTAAGAGCTCATGTTCCAGAGGAGGAGACGAGGGAACGAGGAGAGAGGAGACGAGGAGAGAGGAGCCTGTGGTGTTCAGATACTCGCTAAGAGCTCATGTTCCAGAGGAGGAGACGAGGGAACGAGGAGAGAGGAGACGAGGAGAGAGGAGACAAGGAAACAAGGAGAGAGGAGCCTGTGGTTTCAGATAGTCACTAAGAGCTTATGTTCCAGAGGAGAGGAGGAGAGGAGGAGACAAGGAAACGAGGAGAGAGGAGACGAGGAGAGAGGAGCCTGTGCTGTTCAGATAGTCGCTAAGAGCTTATGTTCCACAGGAGGAGACAAGAGAACGAGGAGAGAGGAGACGAGGAGAGGAGGAGAGGGGAGAAGAGAGGAGACAAGGAGAGAGGAGGAGACAAGAGCCTGTGGTGTTCAGATAGTCGCTAAGAGCTTATGTTCCAGAGGAGGAGAGAGGAGGAGAGAGGAGACAAGGAAACGAGGAGAAAGGAGACAAGGAAATGAGGAGAGAGGAAAGGAGGAGAGAGGAAACAAGGAGAGATGAGAGGAGGAGAGAGGAGACAAGGTGAGAGGAGAGGAGGAGACAAAAGCCTGTGGTGTTCAGATAGTCACTAGGAGCTTATGTTCCAGAGGAGGAGAGGAGGAGACAGGAGACAAGGACACAAGGACACAAGGAAACAAAGAGAGGAGGAGAGAGGCGAGGAGGAGAGGAGGAGAGAGAGGAGACAAGGAGAGGGGAGAGACAAGGAGAGAGGAGGAGACAAGGAGAGAGGAGCCTGTGGTTTCAGATAGTCACTAAGAGCTTATGTTCCAGAGGAGGAGAGGAGGAGGAGAGAGGAGACGAGGAGAGAGGAGAAGAGGACAGAGGAGAGGAAAAGAGGAGGAAACAAGAAGAGAAGAGAGGAGATGAGGAGAGAGTAGTGGAAAAGAGGAAGAGAAGAGAGGAGACAAGGAGAGAGGAGAGGAAATGAGGAGAGAGGAGAGGAGGAGACAAGGGTTATGAGAAGAAAGGAGAAGAAAAGAGGAGGAGAAACAAGAGGAGGAGATAAGGAGAGGAAAAGAGGAGGAGAGAGGAGACAAGGAAACAAGAAGAGAGGAGACAAGGAGAGAGGAGATAAAAAGAAAAAAAAAGGAATAGAACCTCCTCTTTTCCTCTCCTCAAACAAAACAATTCCAGTTTGGTTTTGAGGAGGTAACATTATTATAACATGACTTAAAACTCTTAATGTGTTGGGGTGTGATGCTAACTGTAGGCTCTGCTCTGTCTGAGGCTTTATACTTTAAACTCATTATTATCTACATTTTCTTTGGTGTTTTCTGTTTGAGAGAAACACCAAAACTCTATAAATTAACCAAACTTCTACCTTTGTCTTAATCAGGAATCAATTTTAATTTAACATTTCATTAACACAACCGCCCACGTACCTTTATCCCTCCATCCTCATTTTACCGAAAAGCAGTGAATATTTATTTTGATGTATTGAATATTTATTTTGATGTATTGAATATTTATTTTGTTGTGTTAATGAAATTGTTAGTGCGCCAAAGGGTCCAATATTCCAGTGTGCGTCTGATTACGGCTCTGGTCTTATTGTGTTTTTGTAAATTATAAATCTGCAGATGATCGTAACATTTTACAGCCACTTCAGGACGAACTGCTGCTGTTTCAGTTAATGAACACGACTTAAAGTCGAGTCACACCTCCTCTCTGTCTCTCTCTTTTCTCTCTCTCTGTCTGTCTCTCTCTTTTTCTCTCTCTCTGCCTGTCTCTCTCTTTTTCTCTCTCTCTGTCTGTCTCTCTCTTTTTCTCTCTCTCTGCCTGTCTCTCTCTTTTCTCTCTCTCTGTCTGTCTCTCTCTTTTTCTCTCTCTCTGCCTGTCTCTCTCTTTTTCTCTCTCTCTGTCTGTCTCTCTCTTTTCTCTCTCTGTCTGTCTCTCTCTTTTTCTCTCTCTGTCTGTCTCTCTCTTTTTCTCTCTCTCTGCCTGTCTCTCTCTTTTCTCTCTCTCTGTCTCTCTTTTTTTCTCTCTGCCTGTCTCTTTCTCTGTCTCTCTTTTTCTCTCGCTCTCCCTCTTCTCCCCCCTCTCCCCCTCTCTTTCTGTTTCTTTCTCTCTCTCTCGCTCTCTCTCTCCACCTCTCTTTTTCTTTCTCTCTCTTTTTCTGTTTCTCCCTCCATCTCTCTTTTCTCTCTCTACCTCTCTTTTTCTCTTTCTCTTTTCTCTCCCTCTCCCTTCTGTCTCTCTGTCTTCTCTCTCTCTTTCTCTTTTTCTCTCCTCCCCGTCTCTCTCCCCCTCTCTCTGTTTTTTCTCTCGCTCTGTCTCGCTCTTTTTTCTCTCTCTCTCCATCTCTCCTTTTTTTCTCTCTCTCTCTCTGTCTCTCTTCCTCATCCATCTCTCTCTTTTCTCACCCTCTCCCCTCTCTCTCTCTCTTTCTCTCTGTCTCTCTCTTTTTCTTTCTCTCTGTCTCTTTTTCTCTTCTCCCCCCTCTCCCCTTTTTTGTTTCTTTCTCTCTCTCTGTCGGTCTCGCTCTTTTCTTTCTCGCTCCCTCTCTTCACTACTCTTTTTCTTTCTCTCTCTCTCTCCCTTTTTCTCTCTCTCTTTTTTGCTCCATCTCATCTTCATCTCTTTATTTCTATTTGCCTATCTACCTCTTGATCTATTGATCTTTCGTTCCATCTCTCTATATCTGTCTGTATCTCTCCATTTCTTCATCTCATCTCTATCTTATCCCTCTTTCTCTCTCTTTCTCTCTTTTTAAAATCCCTTCATGTCTATTTCAATCTGTTTCTCTACCTGCATCTCTCCGTCTCATCTCTTTCTCATTTTCTCTCTCTAATCTCTTCATCTCTCGATATCTCAATCTGTATCTTTCTCCATCTCCCTCATTTCTCCCTTCATCTCTCTATCTTCCTCTTTCTCTCTCACTCTGTCACTCTCATCTCTCTAATCTCCTCATCTCTACTCCCTCTCTTTCTCCTCTCTCAATCTGCATCTCTCCTCTATTATCTTCTCTCTCTCATTTCTTCATCTCTCTATATCTCTATATCATCTCTTCATCTCCATCTATTATCTTTTCTCTCTTTTTATCTCTCTAATCCCTTCATCTCTTTCTTATCTCTGTTTTTCTCTCACCAATTCATCTCTCCATATTTCAGTCTGCTGTATATATCTCTCTCCATCTCATCTGTCCATCTCATCTCTCCATCTCTTTATCTCATCTCTCACTTCATCTTTTTATGTTATCTGTCTCCCCCTCTCTCCATTCCCTCTCTCTCTCTCTCTCTCTCTCTCTCTCTCTCTCTCTGTTTACCACTTCATCCTGGTCTAATTAAAACTCCACATCGACCAAATCCACCTCTCCCCCTCTCCGTCACACCACCACTCTCTCTTCATCTCTTTCTCTCTCCCTCATCCCTTCATCTTTCTATACTTCCATTTGTATGTTTCTCTCATCTCTCTCCTATATCTCCCTTAATCTTCTTTCTCTCTCTCTCTCTCTCTCCACACACCCTGCCCCCCTCTCTCTCACACACACACTCTCCACCTCTCTCTCCCTCTTTCCCCCTCTCTTTCTCTCTGTTTATCCTCTATCACTCTATCCTGGTCTAATTAAAACTCTACAGTCAGACTCATTCGTCTAATCTCATGTATCGAACCCAAACCAGGCTCCTGTAACCACCGCATCTCTCTCTCCCTCTCTCTCTCATCCCTTCATCTCTATATCTCCATCTGTATCTCTCTCTATCTCTCCCTTCATCTCATCTATCTTCTCTCTCTCTCCCATCCCTTCATCTATATATCTCAATCTTTCTCTTTTCCATCTCATCTCTCCCCTCATCTCTTAATCTGTATCTCTCTCTCCATCTCATCTCTCCCTTTACATTATCTCTCTTTCTATCACTCTCTTTATCTCTGCAATCCCTTCATTTTTCTATATCTCCATCTGTATATCTCTCTCTACCCTCTCTCTCTCCAGCTCTCAATCTCTTCATCTCTGTTATCTCTCCCTTCATCTCTCTATTTTATCGCTCTCTACCCCCCCTTTCTCTCCCTCTCTCTTGCCTCTCTCTTCCCCTCTCTCTCTCTCTTTCCCCCTCTCTTTCTCTCTGTTTATCCTCTATCACTCTATCCTGGTCTAATTAAAACTCCACAGTCAGACTCATTCGTCTAATCTCATGTATTGAACCCAAACCAGGCTCCTGTAACCACCGCACTCACCACGCCGTATTTCACCGTGGCGCACGACTCCGGCTCTCCCCCTCTCCCCCTCTCCCCCTCTCCGTCACGCCGGCCTTTTTTTCCCCCTCTATTTTACGCGCCTCCTCTGCCTTTTCTTTTTTTAATGAGCGCGCTGTTATTAGACCTATAAATCAGACCAATGGGTGTGATGTATAATTCACGGTGTGTACTCAGCCCCCTCCCCTCGCCTGGCCCCGAGCGAGCCCACCGTGCATCACTGTCACCGGGGCAGAGGGGAACGCCGCACTGCCGGTATGAGGAGCGAGGGATAAGGCTCTGTCCTGGAAAACGAGTGGAATCTCTTCTTACCAGTATTTTATAGGAGAGGTGGGAGGATAGGGCTTATTAAAGGGCCCATGTTGCTCTATTTTCTCATCTTCTGTATGTTATTAATAATGTTTTTTTTCTTCATTCCTCATCAAAACCACGGAAAACACTCTGTTCCACCTTGTGATGTCATGTGGTGATACAGGAAGTGCTCCACTGTGTTTAAAGGGCCCATATTACACTGTTTTCTGATCTGTTTTCTAATGTTGGTTCATCGTCACAAACAAATCTGGAGTTGTGTTTTGTTTCTTAACACACAAACCCTCCGTATTTAGGCTGAGCTCTTCTCTCAAATCCCGTTCCATCTTCCATCCGTCATGTGGCAATGCAGGAAGTGCTCCACTGTGTTTTTAAGCTTCATACACCTTCACTAGAATCATTTAGAACTGAAAAGGTGGACTGTAAAGATCTATTGCACAAAAATCTAAGAATCTCTATTTGAAATGTGATTTGGGGTGGAATTTAGGTGTTTAGCTCCACTTTAAGTAGTTAAATAAAAGACATTTGCACTTGATCACGCATTTCGAAGGACAATATTACTTTATTTTATGATCTATGCTATAACATTGAGTTGTGTTTTGTTTAATTCATAAGTTCTTCTTGCAAACAGAAAACACTAGAATAATTTGTATAATTTCAGCCTTGGAATTGCCAATCTCTGCTGGACTAAAGGTAAAATGTAGCTTCACTTCAAAACCACTTCATGACATCACAAGGTGGAACAGAGCATTTTGAGCTTTGGCGATGCAGACCACCTGATAATACAGGATTACTCAAACATGTGTGAACCAAACAAAACACAACTGCGGGCATGTTTTTGACAAGGAAACCGTTTTCTAACACGACTTAAACCTCACAAGAGTCGATTTTGCATAATAATACAGCCGCTTTAATCAAATGGATACACCCTCCGCCCTAAAGCGCCAAAACACCCAAAACAGCAGGCTCCCACTCCCTCACCTCCGCCGGCCTCACGTCTCATTAGCCCCTCCCGACACAGTAGCTCAGCCCCGGATCGATACCAGCACCAGCCTGCAGATGAAGCCCAGTGACAGGCAGCCTATGATATGAAAGAGCTCAAATTGATCCAGGCCCCACCAGGCTCTGCTCCTCAAAAGACCATTATTCCATTAGCATTGATCCGGGAGAGAGGGGGGCACCAATGAACACAACCCAACTGAGCAACGACTAATAAAAATTGAACCCCGAGCGATTTCTAAAAAAAAAAAAAATTTAAATAAAAGCCACACGTCACATTGTTATTGGATTTCCGGGAGCAATGATGAATTAATGGAAGTTCCTTGATGATTTTTTTCCTGCCTATAACAGCCCGAGTGACCAGTGCGTTTCTTTGAGATTAATAAAGTCTTAAATGAGAGACTGCGCAGTTATATTGATATTCCAAGCGCGCAGTCTTTCGTTGGAGAACATTAGTTTGGCGTGACAGACCGCAGCCGGGGGGCGCTGTAAAATGGACTGCGTGGTAAAAGGGATTGATCTGAAGAAGAAGAAACACCATCTAATATTCATTTGATAACGCACAAAGGTTACTAGCCTCATTTGCAGAGCGCCGTTAACGGCAAACGTAGATTCAGCCGCGCGGAAAGAGAGAAATTGCGTTTTGAGATGTAAAATGTGTGTGTTTTTGTGTGTGTTTTTTTGTAGCCCATTGGAGCGCTCAACCCCAAAAGAGCAGCCTTCTTCTCCGACCGCTATGAATCATGGGAGGACGAGCAGGTGCCCAAGTTTCACTACGGGACGCACTACTCTACGTCCAGCTTTACTCTGATGTGGCTGCTAAGAATCGTAAGTATGATATTGTGTGAAATTTGAATGTTCTTTTTACGTGTAATATTACAAACATTATTTCATTTATTTATTAAAGAGGAGGTGTTTTACTCCTAATTTAACTGCTAAAACATAACATACTTAGATCACCGTGTTACGTTTTGTTGTTTTGAAAATGCTGTTTTCGCCGGAAAAAGCGTATTAACACGTTTTCTTAGTTTCCCTTTCGTTTTTCATGCTCTTGAGTTGCGTTTTAGTTTTAGTTTCTCCTCGAGTGATGCAAAAAGAGGGCGCACTGTCTGTGTGAATGTTCATGTATGTTACCCTCTCTTTGCTCTCCGTGCTAAGTCACTCCTCCTTGAGAGCGCCAGTGAAACCACCGCACATCGCGTCAGTATCATGTTTTTGTATATTTATGGAGAATTGTCGTGTGGGAGCGTGGGTTGTGGGCGGAGCCTTGTGCAGAATCTTACAGCTATTGAATTTGGCCCGGGAAAGATCTCTATATTACTCAAACGTGCATGGATGACTCTAAAACCTCTTCAGGCAGGTTTTTGATGAGGGAACAATGTTATAACATGGTAGAAAGCTAAAAGAAAACTCGATTTTGCCCAATACTACTTTTTAAAATATTATGATTTTAAAACGGCGTCGATAATTTGTAAACAACACAAAGTAGTAAGGGTCTTTAGTCGTGTTTTGAATGTATAGATTTCTTGTTGCCATTCAGTTTTACATGTACAAAACACCAGCTAAACAATGGCCCAATTTACCTCCACCTTGTTAAACCAACCAGTCGGCCATTTTGTGAGTTTTTATTGGTTTTTGAAGAGGATAGCCGTAAACATTTCGCTGAAGTGTGCTCTTTTAAGGACCTTTGTGGAATAGACGTCATCAATCTTTGGCTAGTGCACCCGGGGGACTGGAGGGGCTCTAAGTTTCTCCTCTTGCCCACACTTTTGGCCTGTTATTGTTGCCGTAGCTCACTGTCTGCGCGGCTCCCTGTAGACTTTCCACATTGATCCTAGCACATCATTAGCCAGCTTACCCATAATCCACTTTACCAGAAGCCCTCACGTGAAGAGGAGTGCACATCGTACGGCCCAGATGGAAACTGTGCGGAGGCTATAAATAAGACCAAGTGAAACGCTCAGATAGAAAGTACAGCTTCAATCAAATGCTATTAAGAGGGGGTGGAATTAGCCACTTAGTTAGATCATGTAAAGTCTGCAAACAACAATATGTTTTACTGTGAAGCTAACTATAGGCACTGCTCTGTCTGAAGCTCAAGTTACATTATAGTCTGAGTTGTTTTAACGCAATCTGACCAGAAAGGACTGACGTAGCTGGAACTACTACAGGTGATTTGATCTGAGGTGTTAAACAAGTCTTTCTCAAACAACATTAAAGTCACAAACTGGCCAAAAATTAGTTCCGTTAGTTACTCTCACCTTTTTGTTGAATCCGCGCCGCTCACAAGCCGACGTCACCCACGCTCCCACACGAATATAATCCATAAATATACAAAAACATGATACAAAACAGTGCACAACTTCACAAACCTGATGCGATGTGCGGTACGCTGACTGTGTTGTGATTGCACTCTGAACGGGGAGTGACTTAACACCAAGAGCAAAGGGAGAGAAGACTCAGAGTATCAAAAACGAAAGTAAAATTTAAAATACACATTGTTTTTGCTGAATACAACATTTTTAAAACAACAAAAGGTAACACGGTGCCTTTAATACCTCACAGAAGTAAAATAATCTCTTTAATGAAGAAAACTCCAAACTCCATAACCTCCACACACCTGTTCAGTGTCATTTGAGCATCTGGTTTGATTTGGCCACATTTCAGGGGATAATGGGGAACCTTTGGTGTTACAGAAAATGAGAAGCAACAGCGATTAAGGACATATTTTTAGTATGTTAATAGAAATTTGACCATGTGGAATAACATTAGAGATGGTCCGAAATGTGGGTGTTTATTTTATTTATTTATTTTTTTAACATACTCACAGATGGAGGCAAGAGACTGTTTTTTTTAAAAAAATTGATTACATTGAACTTTACTACGAAATATCCAAAAGGTAAATTAACAAATGTTGAACCTGATCGTTTCTAATAGTGACTAGACCCCAGAACTCACTGTATTACCACACAAATCTGCATTTTAACGACGTTCTTTTTAGCTGCTCCCGGTCTGTATTAAATACGACTGACTTATAGAATGTTGTGATGTCATCTGAAACGCAGCAGTACGGAGATCTGGTGTTTGTCCATAATCTGGAGCATTTTAGAAAAAATATCTTCCCAAAATGTCTGGAAATTTTACTGTAACAAATTGCTGTGTTCAGCCGCAGATTTCTTTTGTAATGTAGCATGTTCTTGGGTCGAGTCAGTAATAGAAATGATCAGGTTCCATATTTGGAATTTACCTTTCTGGTATTTCATGGTGAAGTACAGTGGAATCGATAAGGAAAACCCGGCTCTTGCCTCCATCTGGAATTATGACATCATCACATTCTTACGGTGGCTGACGGGGGCCAAAGGCACTGCAGTGGCCCAGTGCGTCTCAGTTAGAGAAAAGAGCTTCAAGTACAGAAACGATGCAAATTCACAAACTCAAACACAAGTTTAAACGAGGTACAAAGAACGTGATGCAAATGAAACAAACGGTCTACAAGAAACAAAGACAAACGTGTCATCATCAACTGCGCCGCAAATAGCACAAAACGATGAAAACCAAGAAAACGCCTGCAAACAAAAACGCTGCATAAAGAGTCACCACAATGGAAGTGCTCCAGACCTGCAGGGGGCGCTCTCAGTGTAACAGCTCAATGGAGAGACACACAGGAGGGAGAGAGAGACAGAAAAAGGTCAACTGACGATAAACTACAGCGGGAACAAATTATTACGGCTAATCAACAGGCAGATGTGTCGCCTTGTAAAGTCTGGTGTGAAATACAATAAAATAAACGGCACGAGATGTACCGCATTGTACAACTATATTTAGTTTAGGCCCTCGTCAGCCACCGTATATTCTACAATCTGAAAACCACAAATATATGAAAAAATCCCCCAGCTCGGTCAGTACCAATATTGACTCTGATGTATTCTATGGCAGGTGGCATTTTCAGAACTTTTCACTATTCAAACTATATCATAATTTGGTTTAAAATGTCAATTGTTAAGGCGTATATATGAAAGTATTATTTTAGAGTAATTATATTATTTTATTTTTTTTTATTTAGGCATTGCTCTGTCTGAGGCTCTGTTAGACTTTTATCTGAGCTTTATTTGAACACAGTCTCACCAGAAAGAACTGATTTGTTTTTCAGATTTGAGAGGCTGGTCCCACATTTCACATTTCAATCATCCAGACTATACACAATTAACACAATTACAAATAAAGTGTTATAATAAAGAAATGATTTTGTTCCATAAATAATTCATTCATCACGCTTGGTTAAAAATCACAGTACATATTAAATATATAAAAAACATTATTTTCCAAGACAGAGTACTAAAATTGATAAATAAATAGATTAGAATTTATTCATAAGTACGATAACAGCTGGAACGAAGCTGCTTTTTCTCACTTTTTTGTTGAAAATCAAACTCCTAAACAGGACCATGAACGCTCGTGTCGATCTTGACTCTTAAAAATGTGTAATTTTAATCCATTTTGTATTTTTTTCTTAATTTTTCCAGACTATTTAAACCAAATTTAGCCTGCGTTTGCCAATGCGTGCACAACATTCCGCTACAGACATACATGTAAAACACCCCCAGCGTGATGTCAGTGCAAAGTGTCTGTTCTTTTGTGTGGTTTCTCCAGTGGGGTCATTCGTGAGTGTCGACTTCATTAGCTCTTTACAGTGTTCGTTGTTCAGATGTTCTCCTGTATGTTACGCCCCTGTCACCTGGGAGCCGTTCGGTCCGAGGAGCAGGTATTGATCGGCCTTAACGAGATTAAACATGATTAGAAACGCATCAGTAACATCAGCGCACTGCCTTTCGGAGCTCACTGGGATCACGGTTTAGCTCGCGCACTAATTTTGACTTCAGAGAGCCGATTTTGGGCTTTTCTCATGAGGCTGTTTCAGGTTTAACGACGTGAAGGAGTCCGTTAAAAGTGCGTTTGGTGCGGTGTTTGTCCATCGATCAGAAAGTTGGCAGTTCGAATCCCGCTCTTGACAGAAACATCGTTGGTTGAGTGGTCAGATCCAGAGGCTGGCAGTGTGATTCCAGCTCCCACAGATGAATGCTGTTGTTGTGTCCTTGGGCAAGACACTTCAAACCACCATGTTTCATTCACACATGTTTGAGTAATCCTTTATTATTGGTTTGTCTCAATTTCCAAAGCTCAGAATGCTCCTTGTGATGTCATGAAGTGGTATTTTTTTTGTTTTCATGCTATTCTGTCCACAATTGTTCTGTTGACATCACGCTGGGGGTGTTGTACATGTGTCTCTATGGTAGAATGTTCAGCAGTTACCATGGTGGAACAGTGCACGCATTAGCAAACAGTGACAAAAAAGTTTTAATTTAGTCTGAATAAGTAAATAAATAAATAAATAAATTAATTAATTTAAATGAATTAAAATTAAATTAAATTAAATTGCACAAAAAAAAACTCAAAACAACTAAAAAAAAAAGAAAAAAAGACAAATAATTTAAAAAAATGTAGTGGTGTATGAATGTGTGTGTGAATGGGTGAGTGGTTCCTTGATGTGAAGAACTTTGAGCCTTGAAGGTGGAAAAGCGCCGTATAAAAATGTGACCGTGTCTCATTTACCTTTTGTTTGTATTTGGCAGGAGCCCTTCACCACGTTCTTCCTGAACTTCCAGGGAGGGAAGTTTGACCACGCCGACCGCACCTTCTCCTCTGTGTCCAGGGCCTGGAGGAACTGCCAGAGGGACACGTCTGACGTGAAGGTACAAGACAAAAGACAATACAGCCCGTCAGCCTGGTGATACAAAACATATGAGATCTTTAATTGATACTTTGCAGCTGACGTCATCAATATTCTCAGAGGTTGTAATGCTAACTGTAGGCTTTGCTCTGTCTGAAGCTCTGTTACTCAAGTTAGACTTAAATCTGAGCTTTATTTTACCACAATCTGACCAGAAAGAACTGATTTATCTGAAAATAAACTTAAACGTAGTATTATTTGAATCTACCTAAACGCCAGCACCTGCAGCCAATCATGAGCCAGTGCTAGTGCGGCCTCTGCAGCTCAGTGAGTGAATTCAGGAGGTTTTGTCCGTGTACTGAGAATGAGAAAAACTATGTGTCCTCTATAGATGGAGACTGAAGACCTTATACTTGTGTCTGCTGTATAGTTATAATCTATGACACCCGTGGATCATTATGTTATAATTTGGACATCTTAAATCACAATATTGATCTAAAACAACTTAATAAAACAAACAAGTCCACAATAATTGGTTTTGCTTAGAAGATCTGCTTTAAGTATGTAAAATCCCTCAGTCGTCCAGGTAGAATCCATGGCAAAAAAAGGAGAAAATTTAATTTGTCAACTGGACATAGTTTATTTGGTTGAATACGTTTCTCAGCTCATCCAAGCTGCTTCTTCAGTTCTGGTCAGATACTGGTGGACACTGCTTTATATCTGCCTGAAGGGAGGAGCTTAATTACAATGAAAATTACTCTGAGACACACATATTTAAATACAGTTTCAGTTGATCAGGTGATACAATATGGAGTTGTTAACAGTTTCTGTTAGTCATGTGAGTCTATTCAATATGGAGTGGGAGTGGGGGAGTAGTTAGCATATCCATTCAGGGCCATGATGGTGTTTTCACACCTCTGGACATGTCCTGGCTAGTCCCATTGTTTTCCCAGTTTGTTTTGATTTAGGTTTGAGGATAGAGTTATAGATGGGAGACAAATGATGTCTGAGACCCCCATTTCTGTTCAAGGAAGGATTCTCTTTCTTGACAAAAATAGCTTCTTTAACTCCCCTCTCAAACCAGTTCTTTTCTCTGGCCAAGATCTGGACCTCGCTGTCCTCAAAGGAGTGGCCTGTGGCTTTTAGGTGGAGATGTACGGCAGACTGAGGTCCTTTTAGGTGGAGATGTACGGCAGACTGAGGTCCTTTTAGGTGGAGATGTACGGCAGACTGAGGTCCTTTTAGGTGGAGATGTACGGCAGACTGAGGTCCTGTTAGGTGGAGATGTACAGCAGACTGAGGTCCTTTTAGGTGGAGATGTACGGCAGATTGCGGCCCACCCTGGTTTTCCCGTCTGTGTTGATACATCCTTTTGTGAAGTGGCTGTTTAGTTTCTCCAATGTAGCGCCCCCTGCAGTCTTCACTACACTGAATGGAGTAGACCACATTGCTTTGTTTGTGGCTCGGAGTTTTGTCCTTAGGATGGACCAGTTTTTGACCAACTGAAACTGTATTTAAATATGTGTTGTCTCAGAGTAATTTTCATTGTAATTAAGCTCCTCCCTTCAGGCAGATATAAAGCAGTGTCCGCCAGCATCTGACCAGAACTGAGGAAGCAGCTTGGATGAGCTGCGAAACGTATTCAACCAAATAAACTATGTCCAGTTGACAAATTAAATTTTCTCCCTTTTTTTGCCATCTGCTTTAAGGCACTAGCAGCACAGGCTCAGTTGTGATTGTAGTTTCCTTTTTAAACCAGTATTAAGACTTTTAAGTATAACAATGATTTCCATATTGGTTGCTTATGTTTCTTCTGACAATTCTGCACCAACAAGAACAAGGATTTAATCTTAAACCATCAGAGACGTTTGACATTATACTGACGTTATATCTCTCAAAGTAAAAACAAACTCTGCATTCTGCGCTCTCCCGTTGTGCATGACTTGGTAACAGGGTTAGCAGTTCGGGTCAGAAGTTGCTGATGGGGCTGTGGGCAGTGCAGTGGAATAAATCTCCCCTCTGCATTTCTGAGACAAAAGCAAGAAAAGCCTTAAAAAGAGTAATGTCCAGTCACTTCCAATCACTGTCCCGAGCTGTCAAACCACCTCGCCCGCCTGATCAAAGCTCCCCTTTAATCCTCATATGCCCCCTCAACCTGTCTCCCATTCACTCCGCCATAACCCGGACTTTGAATCGCAGCCCGCTGGCCCCCCGAAAAATATGCACCGCTCGTTCCTACGCAGAGGGCCCCCAAGAACCCCCAGCTCTACATTTTAACAACACTTTAAAAACATTTACGACTACATTTGAAACATTCCGTGCCGGAGCTAGCAAGCGATTCCGCCGTCCGCACCGGGTCACTGCGCGGCTAACGGTTGCGTCGCGAGCTTTTGACGCGTGATTGCACATTAGCGTCTCTCCCCTCCGCACACGTACGCGTCTACGATAAAACTACTAAACATATGGAGTAGATTACGATGGAACTGGCCAGTGCTTGATTGCGAAAAGCACAACAACAGCCCGCGTTTGCTGCCTGAGTCTAGACCTGTCACTGCGGATCTGGCTGGGAGAGCTCAACCGCAGATCAAAACAACGGACAAATCTGGACCACATCACTCCCAAAGTCCGCTCAGCTGTGATTTGCGCATATATTTGAATTAAAGCTGCATTGTGTAACTTTTCTGGTGGAGGGGTTCGTCAACGTCAAATGCTTTTCTCCGTGGAGATGTTATTTCTTTGTCTGGAATCTTTCACAGTATTTTTAGTAGTATTAAACCTTTCTATCTTCAAGGAAACCAAACCGGATAAAGTTACAGGTCAGAATGTGTGTTTTTCTAGGTATTTTTGAACTATAAAGGCCATTGGAATGTTCCACAGTGTGACATTAAACAGATCTACTTTACATTTATTCAATTACAGGTGGTTTTAGAGCTCAAAAATACCTAGAAACAACATTCTGACTGTGAGTGGGGTCGTCTCTCCACAGATCTGACCTGTAACTTGGTCTGGTTTGGTCTCCATGGAGATAGAAAGGCTTAATACCATAGTGGGTGAAGAGGAGCATAAAGAAGACCTGTCACACTGGCTGGGAGAGCTCAACTGCAGATCAACAAACAAACAAAAGACGAATCTGGACCACATATTTGAATTAAAGCTGCATTGTGTCACTTTTCTGGTGGAGGGGTTCATCAACGTCAAACGCTTTTCTCTGTGGAGATGTTATTGCTTTGTCTGGAATGTTTCGCAGTATTTTTAGTAGTATTAAACCTTTCTATCTTCAAGGAAACCAAACCAGATAAAGTTACAGGTCAGATCTGTGAAGAGGCGACCCATTTCACAGTCAGAATGTCTGTTTTTCTAGGTATTTTTGAGCAATAAATGTCATTGGAATGTTCCACAGTATGATTTTAAACAGCTCTACTTTACGTTTATTCAATTACAGGTGGTTTTAGAGCTCAAAAATACCTAGAAAAACAGGTATTCTGACTGTGAGCGGGGTCGCCTCTCTACAGATCTGACCTGTAACTTGGTCTGGTTCAGTCTCCTTGAACACAGAAAGTGTTTGACAGGTCCTCTATGAGAAAAGTTACACAATGCAGCTTTAAGACAACACATGGGTGAAGAGGAGCATAAAAAAGACCAAATGCTTTTCTCCGTGGAGATGTTATTGCTTTGTCTGGAATGTTTCACGGTATTTTTAGTAGTATTAAACCGTTCTGTCCTCTAGGAAACCAAACCAGATGAAGTTACAGGTCAGATCTGTGGAGAGGCGACCCACTTCACAGTCAGAATGCCTGTTTTTCTTGGTATTTTTGAGCTGTAAAACCACCTGTAATTAAACAAAATGTAAAGTAAATCTGTTTAATGTCCAATCCAAGCAGAGCAAAGACATTTCCATAGAAACAAGAAAGTGATGAACCCACTGTCGAAAGTTACACAGTGCAGCTTTAAGGTCAGTCGACTTTACACGCTCGGAGGCACGCATTCAAGGGTCAGGCAAAAGAGGAATTAGCTCTGAGATGTATCAATTTTGTATGCTAAGTATTGCATTTAGCGTTAGCGCCGGAGCCATTGATGGGGGCCCTGCTTCTCGGCCAGAGGGCAAAAAGGCCTCTGTGTTTTCTTAGGCCGCTGCCAAAGAGCGGGTGATAATGCGCTACAACACCCGCACTCAATGCAACGTTAGCCCGGGTGACGCTAGCATGACCCCCAGTTCCCAATCCCCTGACCTTTGACCCCAGCCCAGGGGCATCAGAGGGAGGAGGGGGTGGAGGTGGTGTTAGTGTAGCCGTGGAGAAAAGGGAAGCCCCACAATGCAAACTGTTATTTTTGACTCGGCTTTCAGTACGTAGAGCAGTTCTTTTGAAAATCTGGGAAAGAGAAAAAACATCTCTGTATTCCAAAACTCCAGAATGTACAAAAAAGGCGTTTGCAGGTACTAAAAATAAATAATTTCCCTTGTGCATCAATAAAGTTTGTCTAAATCTAAGTATTACGTTACACAAAATTTACTCTTTTGAGCTGTAAGCCATGTTAGAATGTTGTTTCCTATTTTATTATTTTATTATTATTAGTCTGTCTACATCTTGAAAGCTCAAAATGCTCTGTTCCACCTTGTGATGTCATGAAGCGGTAGTTTTCTTTGTTTTTTTTAAGTTAACCGCGAGCTTTTTACCTTTTGTTCATTTGAGATCGGCACTTCCAGGGCTGAAATCATCCAAATGATTCTTTTGAAGGTGCATGTTATCCTCATTAAAAATATGAAAACCTATAAATGTTCGGGTGGTTTTAGTTAAAGCAGGCACTGTTTTTTCATCTGTGTGATTTTGACAAAAATCAGATCACATTTGATGGTGATTTTATGCAGAAATGTGAGAAATTCCAAAAGGTTCAGATACTTTTTCATGCCACTGTAGATCAGAAAATGGCGTAATACAGAACCTTTAAACCACTTCTCACACAAACAGTCCCACAGCCACATTATCCAGTGTATTTATATATTGATATTATATTATAAAAACTCACGATTGACACAAAAACATTTAACAAGTGCAGTGGTGCAAAGTAACTACTACAAGTAAAGGTCTCACATGAACATAACATTTGTACTTTTGGCCTTCTTACGAACATATTTTGACTTTCACAAAACTTTTTCTTCATTTCCTACAAATAGTTTTAGAATATTATTACTCCTATAAAGCAACAAAAAATTCTTATTCCTGCGTGATTGTAAGTTATATGTTTTATTAAATTATTTCTTATAAAAATAAAACTCTGTGATCCAATGAGGAGTTTTATAGAGCATGTAACACACTTTATAGGCTGCTGTTCTGCTTTGACAGTGGCAGCCTTAATATTCTTTCTTTTCTTTTTTTTCCATTAAGTTTTTGATTTCTTCTACTGAACAAGTGTAATTATCAAAGTGAAAACAGAGCACCATGATTGGAATAAGAGCACTGAACAATTGCTAAATCCAAGGCAATAAAAACAAATGAATAGTTTTCACAGTAAGGAGCATGAAATGAGGAGTTTGACCCGCGGGCCGGAGTGCAGAGGTGGCATTAGAGGAGCCCAGAGACGCCCAGGGGCCCGGGGGCCCGGGGGTGGCACTGACCCATGACAGGACAGGATTGTGGATCAGAGGGTCCTGGCCTCTGACCGGACCACTGCACATAATGGGGCCGAGGAGAGAGGGGCCCCTGGAGCTCGGCTGCTGTGTGCGCCCTCTGCACTGCAAAAAGGAAACGATACTCTACAGCTGATGTTATCGACAGGGTGTGATGCTAACGGTAGGCACTGCTCGGTCTGAAGCTCTGGTAGACTATAATCTGAGCTTTGTTTTAACACAATCTAAACAGTTTTTCAGTTAGTCATTCTAACTTTTCTGTTGAAATCGAACTTCTAAACAGGATCATGAACGCTCGTTTTGATCACAGACACCTGAAAATGTGCTTTTTTAATTTCCCTTGTGGATCAGTAAAGTTTGTCTAAGTTTTTAAATCTATTTTGTATTTTTTTCTTTAGTTTTTAGACCATCTTAAAACTTTTTTTTTGGCAGTGTTTGCTAATGTGTGTATTGTGTCACCATGGTAACTGCTAAACATTCCACCACAGAGATACATAGAAGAAGTAGAACCCCCCCAGCATGATGCCACTGCAAAATATCAATATCTACAAAGAGAGGGTTTGTTGAATTTGACTGGGGGCAAGACACATTTTGCTCAAATACAAAAGAAAAATTAGGTTGCAGCAACTAAAATAAATCATTTTTTATTTCATTTCATTTCATTTGTTTTATTCAGCCATGCAATTTCAGTAACGTATTTTGACAAAAATACAGTTAAAGGTAGACTGTGTAACTTCAGCTGGGGGTCTGCCACCTGTTTGAGATGTTATTGCTCTACCTGGAATGTTCCACAGTGTGACATTAAACAGCTCTACTTTACATTTATTCAATTACAGGTGGTTTTAGAGCTCAAAAATACCTAGAAAAACAAACATTCTGACTGTGAGCGGGGTCGCCTCTCCACAGATCTGACCTGTCACTTGCTCTGGTTCGGTCTCCTTGAAGATAGAAAGGTTTAATGCCATACTGTGAAACATTCCAGACGAAGAAATAACATCTCCATAGAGAAAAGGATTTGACGGACCCTCCACCAGGAAAGTTCCACAATGCAGCTTTAAGACAACACATGGGTGAAGAGTGTTGTAAGAATTATTTCACAGGATTTCAAATATTTTTTTAATAGATAATTTTTTTCCTAAACAAAATAATATGTCACGGTGTACGATAAGCAGAAACAAAACAAACTCATCAACCTTCTGAATCGAGTCCATTTAACTGCAGCGTCCTGGTTTTTGCAGTGTTGCGTGTAGTTTTACAGCAGCAGGCGGCGGTCGGGCCCCTGAGTCTGGGTTGAGGGTTTGACCCCAGGCTCGGGTCAGACTCTGTGGAGTGAGCACATTTCTGACGTGAGGAAGTGCCCTGTTATTTTAAACCTGTGTGTTTGCTTGCTCGTTTGATTAGAGGTTTTCACTGAAAGACGGCGAGGGCTGATGTGCTGTGCAGCTAATCTGATAAGAAAGGAAGTACACGTTTGTTGACATGTGTATTAGGCTTTTGAAGTGGTGTAGTGACTTAAGGGAAGAAGAAGAAGAAAATTCAACTTACACGGCCCATATTGGCTCTATTCACGCTTATCGGGAGACGTTTGGGACTCTAATCACGTCTTCAGTGTCACTCACAGGCAGCTGGTCGTAACTGTTGATCTGCCGAACGTAACGGAACTCTACAATGACGTCTTTTTATTTATTTTATTAAGTTAGACAAATTACAATACACAAATTAATAGACAATTCATAAAAGGAAAATAGAAGTGATGCAATGGCGTCTAGATGAAGAAAACAAGGCTATTTTCTCAGTTTTCGAGTTATTATCATCAACAGTTATCCACATATTTCCAAACGGCTTCCGGTTTTGTGACGTAGCCGTGAATAAAGCCCATTACGCAATTTTCTGATCGAATTCATAACGTTGTTTCCTCATCAAAATTACCGCTAACTTTTCTAACTCAATTTCAGTACTAAGGAGTAAACTCGCTGCT
The DNA here is from genome assembly GCA_029959045.1 of Taenioides sp. WSHXM2023. Classification (NCBI taxonomy): domain Eukaryota; kingdom Metazoa; phylum Chordata; class Actinopteri; order Gobiiformes; family Gobiidae; genus Taenioides; species Taenioides sp. WSHXM2023. The sequence goes on from CM057090.1 coordinate 3,135,386, forward strand.
CAATACAGATTCCAATACCGCGATGATAATAAGGCAATAGAATGTGATTTTCAACATTAAAGGCGCATTGTGTAACTTTTCTGATAGCGAGTCCGTCACCTGCTTGATTCTGTGGATGTGTCATTGAGTTTTTCAGTTTGAAAGAAGATTACAGCCTCCAGAATACACAGAGTTTGTGTGTTAAACATGTGCGAATGAAACAAAACACAACTCCAGGTCTGTTTGTGACGAGGAAACAAGATTAGAACATAAATTAAAAATATAGCATAATATGGACCCTTTAAATTTGTACTTGTTTCCATAAATAATAAATAAATAAAAATAATAAAAATAAAAAAGAACACGACATAAGTAAAAGTTTAAGTGTATTTATTGAACAAGTGCGTTGAGGAATCCTGATCTGAGAAGATGAGAAGTCACACACAGACCAGGGCAGGTGTCAGAGAAGTTAAAAAAGAAACATAAATTGCTTAAAGTTGCATTGTGTAACTTTTCTGGTCGAGGGTTCATATATATCTCATTGCTCTGCCTGGAATGTTCCACAGTGTGACATTAAACAGCTCTACTTTACATTTATTCAATTACAGGTGGTTTTAGAGCTCAAAAATACCTAGAAAAACAGACATTCTGACTGTGAGCGGGGTCGCCTCTCCACAGATCTGACCTGTAACTTGGTCTGGTTTGGGTTCCAGTATACTTTTCCATGACGAAAAGTATTTGAGACCCTCCACCAATGTATAGTAAACAATAATACACAGAAAATGTAGAAATACACAGTTGATTTTAAATTAACAACAATAAAAACATAAACAATCATTAATCATTGTGTAAAAAGAAACGGCTTTAACTTTTTTGAAATAACTAACAACAGAAATACTAAACTACAGTGCCCTGCTTTTGATTAGTTTTGCACAATAACTGCTCCATTGTGTTTTTAAACTCTATACACCTTTACTAGAATCATTTGGATCATTTCACCCCTACTGAGCTAAAGGTAAAAGGAGAAAACTACTTGAAAACTACCACTTCATGACATCATAAGAAGGAACAGAGCCTTTTGAGCTTTGGAGATGCAGTCCAAAGTTCCCTGCAGTTTTGTAGTACAAGTATAAGCAGAAGCAGCGGGACGTATCAGAAAACATTATCATTAGAAGAGACATTTTCAACTCCGTTTTAACATTGTGTGTGATTGCGGTGAGTTCATGTTCAGCAATGACAGAAAAGTAAACACACAACCCCATCTCCTGCCAGAGTTCAACACTCGGAGAACACTGTGTTGTTTTTGCCAAATGAAATCTCCTTAATCGCGCGTGACTGCTCCTTTCTCTGTTGTGCGAAGAAAAAAGACGAGTAAATCTGAGACCACTTTTATGTGACGCTGAAATGTAAACAGGGTGAAAACGGTGGGGAGACACGTGATGGGGTTTGACAGAGTCTGCAGGGGCACGGCACAGAAGCCAGAGCACAAAATCACCAGTGCCGTTCGTTTATAACGGCAGAATTATAGCAACACTTTTCAAATTCCGCTCCACTTTGCCGTTTTTCATGATAAATATTTCAAACTCTAAATCTATGGGGGTAGATTTGGGTTGCCAAAAGAAAAATCAGATGCTAAACGATAGGGATGGTACAAGATCTCGTGCCACAAGATCTCGCGACAAGACTGTGTGCAAATGAGAAAAATAATCTCGTGAGTTTTTTTTCCCCATTTGGATTGGACAAAAAAAGGTTAAATACTGGTGGGCTTTATCTTTTGAGAAGCCGTAGTTCCAAAAAGCACTGCTAGGATGAAAACAAAAATATTAAATGACGTAAATACGAATTCTGAAGCCAAATTTGGGAACGAAATTGGACTATTTACGTCACTTTAACTGCTGTTTGTTCACTGTTCAGTATCAAAGACGCTTATTGTGCAACGTTCCTGTGCCTTTAGCTTTACAGTGTTGTGGTTTTTAGTTGATTGTAAATACTTATTATTATTTATCTTGATTTTGATGCTCTTATTTTCCTACTGTTTCTGAAACTTGCGTTGTGACACTGCAATTTCCCCATTGTGGGACAAATAAAGGATTATCTTATCTTATCTTATCTTATCTTAGAAATTATGTCAAAATCACGTTTTGTGGTCCTAATCTCGTTCTTGTCTTGTCTTGAGGAAATTGTGTCTCGCCCCACCTTTACTAATCGATACTAAAACAAGTATCGAAACTAGATTCTCATTTGAGCAGGAATCGATACTAAAAAAGTCCCATTCCCAGGACAGAAATTAACCTTTGCTGAAGCTTTAAATTGATCTTGAGCTGAATCAGAACAAGTATAAGAGCACATAGACTAGTATACGCCCATGGACCTGGTTTTGACCTGGTTTTGACCTGGTTTTGACCTGGTTTAGACCTGGTTTAGACCTGGTTTAGACCTGGTTTAGACCTGGACCACTTTGGAACCTACCTGGACCACTAAGGGATTACACAGATATAAGACCACAGGAGAATAGAAAAGAAAGTACTGTGATTTAATCCTGAAAATGTCTAAAAGTCTATTGTCTGGAGGGCCTCAGAAGTACTGCAGAAGGGCCCTAAAAGGTTGTTTAGATAACAAGCAAGATATATCTCAAGTTGTTTTAACATGTACTTTTAAGGAGAAAACATGACATTATTTTATATTTACTGCAAAATATTATTATAGTTGCCCTGTGTGATCTTTCCATTGACTGGGGATTTTTTTATTATCATCGTGGTATCAGAATCAGTACTGAGGATCGAGTCTGTTCCTTAGTATAGGAATCGAGTTATTATTGTGAAAACACTGTAGATTTCTAACTGTTGTTCTCGTGGTTCCAGGAGCTGATCCCAGAGTTCTTCTACCTTCCCGAGATGTTCGTGAATGCAAACAGTTATAACCTGGGCGTGATGGAGGACGGGGCGGTGGTCTCTGACGTGGAGCTGCCTCCATGGGCCAAAACACCAGAGGAGTTCGTCCGCATCAACCGCCTGGTAAGACCTCACCTCACCCTGCTGCTTCTGCTGCTTCTGCTGCTTCTGTATTCAAGGATTTACTGGGGAACGGGATTGTCTAAAGTAACAACATCCAAATCCCAAAGTACAACATTTATTTTGATATTTTGTGGAAGCTAATACTGGGAATAAAACTGGGAATATGCTACTTTTTCCTTTTAAAATACCTTGACAAGACTTAACCCAAAGAACGAAGCTTTAAAAGTGCTTAGAACAGTTATTTCTTCATGTCGTTTGCACTGAAACGGAGCAAAGGATCATGGTCTATGTAGTCCCCTCTGTTTTTAGCTGTTGTTGCACCATAACAATTCATTTAAGCGGAGGAACTTGTAATTCGATATGTTGTGAGACCTTTGACAATACGATATTACGATATTTCGGTTATTGTTACATCACTAGTGAAAAGTTGAAGTATTTATAACAAAGTCGAAACATCTGATTCGAAACAGATATTTTTTGTGTGTTTTGTGTCTCATATTCGGCGGAAGAGCCTTTAATATAACTTTATTGTATAGTATTTTCATATAAGGTATTTCTTTTAGTACTTTTAATATTATTTAGTATTATTTATATGTTATTTTAATATTGGTCGCAGTGTTTTCCCTTGGTTTGCAGGCGTGGCAGGGGGTTTGGGTCACATACTCGTGCACTTTGGGGGAGAAAAATGTAGAGCTGTATATTTATAATATTTTTTTATTCTCTTACGGTTACATTTTTATTTCCATGTTATGTTAAAATGTTTTCCTCATCGCAAACACACCTGGAGTTGTGTTTTGTGTCATTCCCACATGTTTAAAACACAAACCCTGCAGACTGAGACTGAGTTCTTCTCCCAAACAATGTCATGAGGTAATATAGGAAGTGCTCCACTGTGTTTTTAAACTCCACACACCTTCATACAGCTTCACTAAAATAATTTCTCATTGTTTCTACTCAACAAAACTACCGTTTCATAACATCTCAAGGTGGAATAGAGCATCTCCAGATACGTTTTTGATGAGGTAACAACAAGAATCAACTTTGTCCAATACAGGACCTTGAAAAAAATCATCTCGACCATGAAGTTCAGTCTATCGCTCTGTTTCCGTCTTTATCTGGACACGTTAATTCAAAGAGACAGTGTTATTTCCTGCTTGTCTCGTGCTTCTTCCTGTTACCTGAGCCCAGATCCTTCTACATGATTGCTGTGTCGACTGAATGACCCCACGCGACCTCTGCTCCATCGCCTCCTTCCTCTTCCTCCTCTTCCTCCCCTGCGCGTTTACAAACCCGATGAGATCTTATTGAGTCTAGTATCCCTCCTCGTCTTCGTTCAGTTCAGGTCCGTGTCAGATGGGCTGTCATATTTTGATTCCAGATGTTTTCTCCTGGTGTGTACACGCTCTCGTTTCTCGTTGAAAACAAGACGAGTCCTTCAGATCGGATTACAGCGCTCTCTCTGCGAAGGTCACCAGCACCACGTGGATTTACCGTCTTGGAGAAGTTGAACCTGAGTCATGTGTCGTCTTCGCTTAGACGCAGCTCCTTAAAAGACTTGAGTTACGTCAAGGTCAAGACTCGAAAGCTCGTCGGTGATTAGGAAAGTATGTGGCTCCGCGAAGAAAAAAAAGCAACATTGGCCTATCTCTTTTATTAGGTCTGGGAATGTTCAGTTGATTGGCAGTGTTTTTGGTTGAAACTGTTATTCTTTAGTGCGTTTTTTTTAGCTTTCTGGCATGTTAAAATGTTGTAACATGCCTTAAGAGATTTTAGTAATTTAGCAATCTCTCCCGGGCCCTATTTAAACCTTCCTTACGGTTAGCTGTAAGATTCTGTACGAGGCTCCGCCCACAAGCCTACGTCCCCCATGCTCCCACACGACGATTCTCCATAAATATACAAAAACATGACACAAAACTTGACAAACCTGACGCGATTTGCAGTAATTTCATTAACAGGACGCACGCTGGTTGTGTTGTGATAGCGCTCTGAAGGGGGAGTGACTCAACGCGAGGAGCAAACAGACTCAGAAGTGAAACTTATCATACGCGCTGATACAATGTTTTCGGCGAATATACTATTTTCAAAGCAATAAGAGCTAACATGGTGATCTAAATAAATCCATTTCGTGTTTTTTCTTAAGTTTTCAGACCATCTTAAACTGTTTTTGACACCGTTTGCTAATGTGCGCGTTGTTTCACCATGATAACACTCCATAGACATACACGTAGAACACCCCCAGCATGGTGCCACTGCAAAATACTGCAAAATTGTTATCTTAAAGTGCATGTTTTAACGTGCCTGTAGTTTATTCGTCTACTCTGCATTAGTCTCTCTGTACGGGTGGTGTGTGTCGTTCATAATGAGGCTGATGGTCTGTGGTCGGTGTTAAACGGCACTGATGTGACCAGGACCTGTCATTAATCACTCGGCTCTGGCTCCGGCTCCGGCTCTGGCTCTGGCTCTGCAGTGTTGACAGGAACGCACAGGGGACTGGCGGGGCATCTGGTATCCACACATACACAGAGATACTGGCATGTTATTGGTTTGCCAGGCATTAAATTTAAAAAAGGTTTAATTATTGCTCAAAAATTCACTGAAAAACATGCATTTCTACTGTAAGCAGGGTTGCCATTCCACAGATCTGACATGTAACTTGGCCTGATAGTGCCACCTGCTTGTCTCCGTGGAGATATTATTAGTTTATTGCCATACTGCAGGACATTCTAAGCAATGCAATAACATTTCAACACCTTTAAGGAACAGACTGGATACACAATGATGATTATGATAATAAAAACACTCCTTATTTGGACAATAGAATGTGATTTTAACATTAAATTATAGTAATTTTTATTATATTCCCATGTGGATTTATACTTGTGTAATCCCTCCAGGTCCAGGTACGGTGCCAGTTCTTCTCTCTGCTTAAAATGTGCCCCTCTCTGTCTTCAGTTTGTGGTTTTAAGATGGAGGTGGAGTCTGGAGTTTAGACATCGAGGGCTGGGCCATACGGCAAAGGATTTTTTTTTTGTTTTTGCACACACTGAACAATTGCTATTTTAATTTATTTTATTTTTTAATTATTTTGATTTATTTTAAATCAAAGTCAAAGCAGGGACAGCTCTTTCAAACAGGAGAAGCTCTGTTATTTAAGAAATTGTAAACTTTGCATGTGTATTTATGTATTTTTAATTATTTTATTATATTCATGTATATAATAGTATAAGACAGCCTCTACACCCCGCTTTTTTATTTTACTTTCTTATTTTTTTTCTGTTACTTTTCTTCTTATTTTTTTTTAATTTATTTTCTTATTATTTTCATTTCTTATTTTCTTTATTTTGTTTTTAGTTCGCTTGTTTTTCTGTGTTTGTGTTACATCAAAGAAAATATTCATCCTGCCATGTTGATGGTGGATGAAAAGAACAATAAATTACAAAAAAAAAAAAAAAAAAAAAGAAATTGTAAACTTTGTATAGATTTTAAAAGTTTAAATTAGAATATTTTTTCCCCAGTGTCAGTTATATAATTGCACAATAACCTGATTTACAAGGAACAAAGTCAGAACGAGCCCGTTTCAGAATAATCGTCTCAACACTTTCCATTGCCAAGCCCTGCTACAAAAATGTTCTTCTCCTTAATTCTTCCATCTTCTCTCCGATGTTGACGCTCCTGAACTGTGAACAGCACCTACATTTACAGACGATATTATAATTACAGTGTCTCCGCCCTAATGATAATGAGAGTGCAGTGAGATGCAGAACATAAAGGGCAGGCCACATGCACAACAGCCGGACTCTGAGCTTTGGGTTTAATTGGGACATTGATCCAGAACACAGCTGAGCCTCTGAACAGGTGAACTACAGACACACGAGGTACTTTTTTCAACGCTTCACTTTTATTTTTATTTTATTTTTATGCAACTGCCATTTTTATAAAACGAATAGTCTTATTTTTGTTTATTTTTTGGACCAGGAGAAAATATTAGTCACTGTTTCTATATTTAACACACAAACCCTGCAGATTTAGGCTGTGCTCGTCTCTCAAACCGAAAACACTCTGTTCCACCTTGTGATGTCATGTGGTAATACAGGAAGTGCTCCATTGTGTTTTTGAACTCCACGCACTTTCACTAGAATCATTTAGATCATTTCAGCCCTGGAATTACTGATCTGTACTGAACAAAAGGTAAAACATAGCTGGTAACTTGAAAAAACTACCACTTCATGACATCACAAGGTGGAACAGAGCGTTTTGAGCTTTGGAGATGGAGACAGACTAATAATAAAATGTTACTCAAACATGTGAATGAAACAAAACACAACTCCAGGTCTGTTTTTGAGGAGGAAACAACATTATAACACGATTTAAAGCTCACAGGAGTCCATTTTGCGTAATATAGGACGTTTAACTATAGCTAAAAATGTCAAACTAATTATATTTCATTTCTTATTCACACTCACACTTCACCAGTTTTTGTCTTTGACCTCGTGCACTTGAGTACAGATATGTGGAGCGTGCACAGATGAAAGCGTTAGCCTGGTCCTCGTGCAGCGCTGTGTGGGCGGACAGGCTGAGGTGGTGACAGATCACTGGCATTAGCCCCGTCAGCTGTGACTGTGGTCTGAGAGCAGCTCCACCAGGGGAACGCCGCCTGCTAATGGGCCGTGTGGATTAGTCAAGGGGTTTTCGGCTCTTTTATGGGAGCCGAATCTTTTGGATCGGTTCATTTTACGGTTTGTTTATATCAAAAGCCAACGTGAGAATGCATTTTAGCTGCAAACTAATAGTTACGACCCAACTAGGGTAGGGGAAGTAACAAAAACAAAGTCGGAAAATGGTGTAAATAAAGCGATAATTTAATGAATAGGAATGTAAAAGGTAAATTAACAAAAGTGGTCTAAAATATGTACACAAAATAACCTAAACGAAGAAATATAATATCAGGATTTACAAATAACGAGTTTTGTGTCAAAAACGGGTCACGTAGGTTTTTAAAAATAAAACGAGACAAAACTAAGGGACACATAAAACAAAACTAAATCATGAGTGCCTCAAAATAAAGTCAAGTAAACCCACGAATCGACAACTAAAATGAGACATACTAGTACAAATCACACAAAAGACGCAAAAGAGACACAAACTAAATGTCAAACTGGTCACAAACTCCAGCAATCCCGAACAGGCGTGGACAATCTCTTTAAAAACGAGGAGGCAGACACAGGTAAGGCCAGGTGTACAAGTCCTCCACCAATCAGGGACCAGAATGTAGCAGCCAATCAGAACCAGGCGGGAGAGTAATCCACCAATCAAACGAAATCCACAGGGACAAGCAGAGAAATTAAACCCACACAAATCGTTAATGACAGAGAGAAATAACCAAGGCTGAGAAATGGTTCAAACTCAGAGTGGGAGTGTGTTTACCCTTTGAAATTATGCATATCCAAATAAAATATTGCACTATATGAATAATAATTTAAAATAGTCGCTGTTATTTGCGATGCCAAATATGTTTTTTGTGCACAAAGCGCTCACTCGTGTTGCCTGCTGTGCTTCTGTACTGATTCTTGTCTTGGTTCAGTGTAAAAATGTATAAAAATTTGAAACCGTTCACTCTAAAGAGCCATTCAAAAGAGCCGTTTACAATTATTACATTATCATTACTACAACTTTGTGTCTGCATTTTAACTACAAACTAATCACAGATAGAAGTGACGAAGGGCTAAGAAATGGTTTCAAACACAGAGTGGGAGTGTGTTTACTCTTTGAAATGATGCATATCTAAATAAAATGTAGCTCTATAATACTAATAATTTAAAATACTAGCTGTTTTTATGATACCAGATATGTTTTTTTGTGCACAGAGCTCTCACTCGTGTTGCTTCTGTGCTGATTCTTGTCTTGGTTCAGTGTAAAAATACATTAAAATTGAAAGAAATTTAATCTGGTACCAACCGTTCATTCTAAAGAATCTTTTAAAAGAGCCCGCTCTTTCACGATTACTAGAACTTCATCCCCGCACCAGCCAAAACGCGTATCTGTTCATTTTAAAGAGCCGTTCGAAAGACTGATTATTTATTTATGTGACAGAAGCCGTTGTCAGAACTGGTTTCAGCTACAAACTCATCACAGATAGAAATAACCAAAGCTGAGAAATGATTCAAAGTGAGAGTGGGAGTGTGTTTACCCTTTGAAATTATCCATAACCTAATAAAACATTGCACTAAAATAATAATAATTGATACCAGATATGTTTTTTATGCACAAAAGTCTCACTCGTGTTGCCTGCTCTGCTTCTGTGCTGATTCTTGTGTTGGTTCAGGGTTAAACGGTGTAAAAATGCATAAAAATGAGACAGAAAAAGAGCTGGTTTGAAAATATTAGGCCTGACACGATAAGACATTTTGAAGTGTATATTTAGGCTGAGTTTTTCTTTACAATAACTGCTCCTCTGTGTTTTTAAACTCCATGCACCTCCACTAGAATAATTTAGATAATTTCAGCTCTGGAAAGGCCAAGCTTTACTGAACTAAAGGTAAAAGGAGCCGTTAACTTGAAAACTTCATGACCACTTCATGACATCACAAGGTGGAACAGAGCATTTTGAGCTTTGGAGATGTAGACAGACGAATAAAAAAAAAAAGGTTTCTCAAACACGTGTCAATGAAACAAAACACAACTCCCGGTTTGTTTTTGAGGACGTAACAACATTAACTTTTCTAGTAGAGGGTCCATCAAATGTATTTCTCCATGGAAATGTTATTGCTTTCTCTGGAATGTTTCACAGTATGGCTTTAAACCTTTCTATCTTCATGGAGACCAACCCAGACCAAGTTATAGGTCAGATCTGTGGAGAGACAACGCCATTCTCAGTCAGAATGTCTGTTTTTCTAGGTATTTTTGAGCTATAAAACCGTCTGTAATTGAATAAATGTAAAGTAGAGCTGTTTAATGTCACACTATGGAACATTCCAGGTAGAGCAATGACGTATCCATAGAAACAAGCAGGTGAAGGACTCCCAGCCAAAAAATTACACCTTTAAACGTCACAAGAGTCCATTTTGTGTAATATAGAACCTTTAACTATAGATACAAATATGGAAACAAGTCTATCTTATTCATGTGGATGAACTGTTCAAAAGAGCCGTTTTGTTCGGCTCTTAATGGCTCCTGCGCACACGGCCAGACAGGAGCGGGCACGCCAACACGCCAGCGCTAATGCTAACGCTAACGACACAGCAGCAGCCCGTCCCGTCTCTCTCGTGAGCCCGACATGATTAACGGCTAATTAGGGCCCAATCTGGAGAGGCCATTAAAAAGCTCTCAGCGTAAAGGATCCCGCCGCCGCGCAAAATGGCCGCTTGTTTTTGTTATGAGTGAGTGTCAGCGTCGGAGATGAGAAATAGAGCCGGGCCCAGACATTATGGCAGGCATTAGGTGGGTTTATGGAGCTGTACATCTGTGGAGGTTCTGTACCATCTCCTCACACGTGTTCAGAGTTTTTTTTATGACTGAGCAGATGATCCAGTTGTGATCACGGCGTAAACGTGACGTAACCGTAGCTGCAACTGTGGCAAATATACACTTTATTAAGGACATCACAATCGCATTAGACAAGCCGATTGCACTGCTTTGAGTTCTAGTTTTCAACACCTGTCCGTATATAAAAAATATAAGATAATGCATAAAAACAGACAACATTGGTTACAAACAGATAAGAAATATACAGCATTATTACATTTTCAGTGAGTGCATTTTTGGTTAGAAACATATAGTAATTTAAATTTACTTTAACATTTGTTGCTATTTGTTTCTAATTTTAAATCAGCTGGTTGCAGTTCCGCAGTCTGGTCCCTCTGGCAGAGAGAGACTGACCAAGACTTGTCCTGTACACACAATTACCACTAGTAGCACCTCTTGTAGTAGCTCTGTGTGTACAGATTATGGCCCTGGTAAATTCTGAATTCAATGGTATATCAGAGTTAAGACACTTTTGATGCCTAACTTTGTAGTTGAAGAGGGAGCTGAGCCGAAAGGCAAAGCTCTTGATTTACCGTCAGTCTACGTTCCTGCCCTCACCTGTGGTCATGAACTTTGGGTAATGACCAAAAGGAAAAGATCGCGGATACAAGCGGCCAAAATGAGTTTCCTCTGCAGAGTGGCTGGGCGCTCCCTTAGAGATAGGGTGAAGAGCTCAGTCACATGGGAGGAGCTCGGAGTAGAGCCGCTGCTCGAGAGGAGCAGCTGAGGTGCCTCCTGGATGCCTCCCTCCAGAGGAGGCCCCAGGGAAGACCCAGGACACACTGGAGGGACTATGTCTCTCGGCTGGTCTGGGAACACTTTGGGGTCCCCCCGGAGGAGCTGGAGGAAGTGTCCGGGGTGAAGGAAGTCTGGGAGTTCCTGCTTAGACTGTTGCCCTGCGACCCGGCCTCAGATAAGCGGAAGAAAATGGATGGATGGATGGATGGACTTTGTACAGTAATAAATGGATAATGGTTTATGTTTTAAAGGCATCTAACTGTTCCTCATCTAAATCTTGCCATGGCTCTTATTTTTACTCAATTTCTTATGACCGCTATAACTAGTAGCTCTCTGGCATTTCCGTTTTGTAAAAGTAGCTCACCGGAGGAGTCTCTGTTTGCCAGTTTTTCCTCCACTGACTGGAGCCATATAATATAAGGAGGTTACCACACGTACTTAGAGTGAATACAGTGCACATTGTTACCACACTGACATGTCTATAACACACTCAGAGTCCTGCAGTAAAGACAGAGCTGCACACACACACACACACACACACACACTCCCTGTCTCTGGTCTCGGGGCCCATCACGCTGCTGCTGCTGCTGCTGCTGCTGCCGCTGCTGCTGCTGCTGCCGCCGCCGCTGCCTCACAGATCAGGGCCTTCTGTTGTTTTTACCACGGGGTCGGTGGAGAGGTTAAGAACATGATCCCTCCTCGGGCAGATAACTACACGTCTCTGTGCTCTGTCAGCCTCCAGACACACAGAGGGCCCGTTAGCATGACGGCGTTAGCGGGTTAGCCAGCGTGTTTACCTGTGCTGTCAGGGGCCCGGGCTTTGCTGTAAGCCCCTGATATGTGACAGTGTAAACCACAGGCTCTGTATGAAACATGTGAGGGGAGTGTGCTGACGTGAGCATGGGGGTGAGGGGCCGGTTTACGCGCTGGGGTAAATGATGAGGGAACGCTGTGGTTTAGAGCAGACGGCGTGGAGAGTTAACCAGAGAAAGACGCTGCCGACATACAGATTGTTTTCTCATGTGTGACGGGGTTCTAATCCTGGGTAATGACGATGGCGTAGTCAGAAGGATGTTTTTGATTATTTAATTAATGACATTCCCCCCAAAAATTGAAGAGTGCTACATACAAGACAGTGAAACATAAAGGTATTTACAACATGTACACAACAGCAGAAATATGCTTCATAAGTCATAAACTCTAGACTGTTTCCTTCTGTGTACAAATCCTGGCCCAGACTGACTGAGGGAGGGAGAGTGGCTCTTTTTTACCCACCAAGGCTCCTCCCCCAGGCCAATTAACACAAAAATATTTGTTTTCAACACTAAAACCCGAATTAACCGTAATAACAAAAATATAGAAAAATACACGGAAATACACTGTGCAACATGGCCATGTCTCTGCGCCTGTAGCAGAAGCAGGAAAAATAATATGAATAATTTAGTTTGGGAAAGGATATTTTGCGATGATGTCACTATGTCGTCAAACGCCAATGTCCCGCGCGTGACGACGGAAACAGGAAGTGCGTGAGGCGCTCGGTTTGACAGTGGGAATTGCGAACGGGAGATGGAGACTGGTTTGGAGTTTGTTGGAAAACAGAATTATGGACATGGATGGTTTAACAGTGGACTCGTGTGCACCCAAGACGACTGTGGCGGAGAACGGAGTGGATGGACGGGAAGCAGGACACGGAATGGAAAACCAAACCGAAGTGGCTAGCACGGGCTTGTTTGGGCTACTTAGGTTAGCGTGGGCTTTGATGGGGCTACAACGTCACATTGTGTTTGGTTAAAGGTCAGTGCTGCGTAATTCTAATCAGGATTATTTGAAAAAGGATTCGTGGACTCATTATCTTAAAAAAAAAACAATATTTTTTGGGTCAGTATTTATCATGAGGACATTTTCTTTGCAATACTGGGGAATTTGTGGTAATTTTTTGGCCATATAACAAGATTTAAGTCATAATAAGTTAAATTAAAAAGTACTAAAGTTTCTAAAGTTTCATTCTTTTTATTAATAAATGGAATGGATGAAAGTGCAGGATCTAATCCCAGAACTTCGAGGTCCAAATAGGAAGAGCTTCTGTCATTTCTAATCCATTCCAAAATGTTTTTAATTTGCTTGGCCTAGAAATAGTATTTTAAATTTGGTAACGCTACGCCTCCTTGGTCCACTGGTAGCTCAAAAAAAAAAAAAAAAAAAGAAATTAAAAAATTATAATAATAATAAAAAATAATTCAGTTGCAGCTCATGATTTTATTTTTAAATACTGTACATTTAGAATTGTTTTTGTGGTTTAAATCTGGGTTTTTGTGGCATACATTTATTTCAATATTATCATCTATTTACTTAAGCAGTATATTGTAGTTTTAATTAGCAGTTAATATCCAACAGAAGTAACATACCCCCTCTTTAATATCTTTGTTTATATCTCCATGTATAAAGCATCTTTTGGTATCTTGAAAACCGCTCTTCAATTGTCCTGTAAAAATATTATGTACTCAGAAGAGCGGCCATAGCAGGGCAGACAGACCTCCCCATATGATTCTGAGCTGAATTTTGTTTCATTATTATTATTTTAGCAGTAGTTGTAATCACTAACAGCTTTATGGGTACATGGTTTGCCGGGTCTTGTACAGAATCGTTTAAAATATGTCCATCAATAATATATTTTTATTACATCCACTTAGCCTATCGATCACAATTTCGATTTTATCACAGTCCATCTGGTTAATGGCTTTTTATTGGCTTTAAGAGGCCACTAAAGTTCACTTGTTCTGAACCTTCAAACTCACTCTGATTGGTTCAAACTGCTGTCACTCACTCAGGAGCTGGCCAATGACGGTTTATAAAAGAGTATTAAGTCTTCATTCATCTGTTATTACCATTTAAGCTGCAGTTCTTGTACCGAGAGCGTTTACGTTTTGCTCGACTCAGTCATCTGTTCACTGGTCTCCACTGACAGATGGGCAGAACCCCACACATGAGCAAGGCACTTCCTGTACTTTCACTCTTTAAACTCTCCTCAGAGTCTGTGGAATGGGCCACACCAGCCGACTGATGCAGACAAATACATAAGTGGCACAAATTTGATGTTTTGGTAAAGTTTTGGGATTGTCATTCCAAAGTTTTGCATATTGTGCTTGTGTCTGTTGTATAGTTAAAATCTATGACACCCGTAGATTGTTACATTAGAATTTGGGCATTTTAAATCACAATAAAAATCATCTAAAACGACTTAATGAAAGAAACAGTTCAGATGATTTCTTTGTTCGAAAATTCCGGTGCCCAATTGGAGCTGTCGTCACCGTAAACGTCTTCACAACAAAGCGCCGTGAAGTTGTCAGCGTCGCCGATGGATAGCTGCAGGTCACACTAGAAAAATGTGTACCAAAATGACTACACAAGACAGATTAAGAAAATAAAATTGGAGAATGAAGTAAGTACAGAGCAGTGGGAGATGAAAACGGGAGTTGAGTGTGAAAATAACCGATTAAAGATTGCTCAAGCACTCCAAATACAGCTCCAGGTGAGTAAATGTTGAGGAGAAACAACTACAACATGGTTAAAAGCTTTGAAAAGTTGATTTTGTGGAATAGGTCTGCTTTAAAAATGTATGTGTGTTCATGTACTTCATAAATGATGGATAAACTGAAGTTCCAGTACCCGTTTTTTTTCTCCCTCTCAAACTCTACAGAAGGAGGAGGTCACATTTAAAAGTTTTTCCATGGTTCCAGCTTGTTTCCAGCTTTTAGAAAATACCAAAACATGAGAATTGAATGTAGTTGTGTAGCAAAAAGCATATGTTTTTGCCATTTAACCCATAGTACAGTAAACTGCTGTATGCTAAGCGAATATAAACAACAACTTATTTTGGAGAATAGCAAAATGTTACGATACTGGACGCAAATTCACATTCTCATACTGTGCCAGCTGTTATTATGACCTCACTGCTTCATCCAGCCGAGATAACCCTGTCCCGCTCTAACCCACGTCATAACAGCATGAGTAACGTGACCCCTGACCTCCCCGGCCCCTTCACCCCCTTCATTCGCCTTTGAGAGGTTCCCTGACTGAGGCGTGTCATTCTAAAGTGACGACAGCTTCACGTTCTCACTCAATCATTTCACCGTGAGCTCGTCTGTGGTGAAGAGGGCACGATGTTGGGAATTCCTTTGTTGTTCCCGGCTGATCTGTGCCATCTTGATTCAGAATCGTGAGTCGCCAGATGTTTTATTTTATTGTTTAGTTAAACACGTCTCTGATCTTTGCCTGCAGTAGGTTTTAGAGATGGTCCTGATCTGATACTGGTATCGTATCGGCATGGATCTGCGATGTCTTCACAGGGGCTTAAGAGTGAAAACGAAACTTTGTACAAATTGGGCGGAGGAACAGAGACAAATGTGCCAACTTTTTTATCTAATCTAATCTAATCTAATCTAATCTAATCTTTTATCTTAACATCTGGTAATAATTTTGTTCAACTGGGAGAAGATTCACAATGGAATACTGTTTTCATTTTAAAAGCGTTTTAGAGGATATTGAGGATTTTTAGAAAATTGTGATTTATTTAAAACTTTGTATTTATGGCAATTAGTAGGGGTGGGACGAGACAGAATTTTCACGTGACGAGATACGAGATGGGGTCCACGAGATCGAGACGAGATTTTGAAATAATTTACAAACTGATCAATTCGCAATTTTGGTCTTTTGATAATTTCTTTATATATTGTGTTGTGAATTGTGTTTTATGTGTTAATTTGGTCATTTTTATAACTATATCAAGCCATTTTCATATGTTTGTAATAGCCTAAATGTATAAAATATTTGATTATTTCCCGATCTTTTTTAACCAACTTTAGCATTGATTATCTGCGTCAGTATTGGTCCCATCACTACGAAATAAACACTGGGACAGAGTTTAAAACATTCTCTTTCTGAATACGTGAGCTACAAGTCCTTGTGTCTCAGTCTTTTAGCTACAGATGCTCAAAGATCTGCAACTTTCCAGAGCTGGAGCGACACGTAACTCTTTTATACTCGTGGCAAGTGTAAAAACGAATGATAAAATCGTGCTACAAGATCTTGTCCCGTCCCTAGGAATTAGTCTTAATGAAATGTTTTAAATGTTTATGGTTGTTTTATTTAGATTGTGGTTCTTTCCACTGTTGCACACTATTGTTGTGTCCTTAAGCAACGCCCGAGTGGTCACTATATGTAAACACGACCATCAGCTTTGACCTTTTTGACCGTAGCTGCTTGAATTCATAACGAAGGCCAGCCCTTTCTCTCCTGTTTACTTCTGAATCCTCGAGGTTTTGTATGGAAAATGTAACCGTCACAAACTGAACCCGGGACATAAGTGGATTCTGCATTTTTCCCACCGACAGCCAACTTGATAGCTCCAGTCTCCAGACCGTCAGCCAAATCCGGAGATCAGGCCTGTTTACATCCCCCTCTCATGCAGACCCTCTCGGACCCCTGCTCGGATGGTTCCCACCAGCCTCCTCCTCTTCTTTTCCTCCTCTTTCTCTTCGTCTTCTTCTCACCGGGGTCCCAGAGGAGTCCATGTGTGAGCTGAGGTAAACCGAGGCGGGGGCCAGGAGCTAACCGCCGTCGTGATGGACTGAAATGTGATGTTGGTCTGTAGTTGTGTTCTGCGGTTTTGTCTGAGTGAAGGGTTTTTAGCGTAAACGAGGAGGGTAGTTAAAGAGGAGACGTACAGAAATGTCCAGAATTGCGTGGTTGAGAGCTTTAAATTCTTAGACTTCTGTTCTGCCTGGAATGTTCCACAGTGTGACATTAAACAGCTCTACTTTACATTTATTCAATTACAGGTGGTTTTAGAACTCAAAAATACCTAGAAAAACAGACATTCTGACTGTGAGCGAGGTCGCCTCTCCACAGATCTGACCTGTCACTTGGTCTGGTTTGGTCTCCATGAAGACAGAAAGGTTTAATGCCACACTGTGATTTTCTGATCTCTGTTATAATGTTGAACTGGAGTTGTGTTTTGTTTCATTCACACATTTTTAACGCACAAACTGCATTTTTGCGATGAGTTCTTCTCTCAAACCGGAAACACTCTGTTCCACCTTGTGATGTCATGAGATGCACTGTTATTTTAAACTCCACAGACCTTCACTAGAGCCTGCCCTGCTGTGGAATGGGAGCTTGTGTGTGTGTGTTTGTGTGTGTTTATCGGGTTTGTGTCTCTGGAGTTCACTGGTGGAGAGGTTTTGTCGTACAGAAGGGCAGGAAGTGTTTACTGTACGATCAGTGTTTTACGAGCTTTCATTCTCTCTCTCCTCCCTCTCCCTTTTTCTTTCACTCTCCTCCCTCACTCTCACTCTCTCCCCCTCTTCTCTCCTCCTCTTGTTTATCATTCTCTCACATTCTCTCTCTCCTCCTTTTCTATGATGTAATGGAGGGATCTGATGAGCCTGAGCGATGAGATGCTGTAGTACTTTTGACT
Source organism: Taenioides sp. WSHXM2023 (assembly GCA_029959045.1). Lineage (NCBI taxonomy): Eukaryota > Metazoa > Chordata > Actinopteri > Gobiiformes > Gobiidae > Taenioides > Taenioides sp. WSHXM2023. The sequence goes on from CM057090.1 coordinate 3,153,116, forward strand.
TCCTCTCTCCCTCTCCTTCCCTCTCTTCCTCCCTCTCGCTTTCCCCCTCTTTCTCTCTTACATTCTCTCCCTCTCTCCTCTTTTCTATCGTGTAATGGAGGAGCCTGAGATGATGTAGGACTGTTGACTTCCTCTCTCTCTCCATCTCTCTCTGACTGATCCTGTCTTGCTCTCTCTTCCTCCCTTTTCCCCTTCGTCTCTGTTTGTCATTCTCTCTCTCTCTCTCTCTCTCTCTCTCTCTCTCTCTCACTCTCTCACTTTCTCCCTCTTCCTGCTCTCCTCCACACTTCTGGTGTTCCAGGCTCAATCAGAAGCAACACAAGGATTTGGGAATTTCACTGCAGACTCATAATATGTAAACGTGTTGAGAATTAAAACGGTATTTGCAGAGTTTTGGGGTTGGCGGACAAACCTGATGAGATGTGCTGTAGTTTCATTAGTGGGAAGGACGGTGATTGTGTTGTTTTAGCGCTCTGAAGGGGGAGTTAGAGAGCAAAGGGGGTGGAGACTCAAAAATGAAACTTAGAAAACGTGTTAATACATCGTTTTAGAACAGGGGTCGCAAACCTGTAGCTCTTCACCTCCTTTAGAGGAGCTCACCAAACGATTTCTGAATTCTGTGCTAAAATAAGTTAAGTAAGTTAAAATTTGGTCAGTTACTGTTGTAAATCTGCAATTTTGATGCCCATCTGTTCAATAATAAATAGGTAATGGTTTATGTTTTATAGCCATCTAACTGTTCTTATATTTAAACCAAAGATGTCCATTTTGTCTTCTTATGTACTTTAACTTCTTGGGGTCTTTTAAAAGAACCCAAGAAGTTAAAGTACATAAGAAGACAAAATGAACATCTTTGCTTTAATAAAAAGAAGATTTGGACAAAAAGGTGTCAAAGCATTTTGCCACTTGGAGAGGCTGGAAAAAGTTGCTGTATTGTCTTATATTTACTCAACTTCTCTGCGACTGCTAAAATAAGTAGCTCTCTTGACATTTTCGTTTTGTAAATGCAGCTCCGTGAAGGAAAAAGTCTGGAGACCCTTGTTTTGGAATTTCAGTGCAGACTCATAATACGTAAACATGTTGAGAATTAAAATGGTATTTGCAGAGTTTTTTAGGTCGGCAGTTCAGCTTTGTTCAGTTTGACTGTATTTTGTGTCACTGGCCACGGCACTTTCCCCACTGTGGCCCATATGTGAATCTGAGTTTGATCATGTGATTTGTTTGATGAAAAGTAGGAGAATAATGACACTCACATATGGGGCTCTGTGGCTACAACATTTCCTGGAGCGAATGAACAGTGGAAAAAAAATAAAATAAAAAATACAACAACTTTAATATTTAACAATATTAGTTATTGTTGTAATAATATAATTCATATTTTTGTAGATTTTTAAATAAGCATTAGACTACTTCAAGCTTTAAATTGATCATAAGATTTAAATAGATTTTCTTGCTCTTAAAATCATTTATTTAGTTTATTTATGAGACAGGGACAGTGCACAATCTACATTAACCTTAACAGGAGAGATGCATTGTGCAGGTTGTATTTCCACCTGTAGTCCCGGTGCATGTTTTTTTAGGTTTATTTATGTTATATTTTTTATTTATTCATTTATTTATTTTAGCTATTTACCCTGTTATAACGTTCCTTCATCAAAAACATGGCTTAAGAGGTAAGAAAAGTTTGAATATGGCCCTGAGAGAGATCACTAAATTACTCAAACATGCAGAGAGAGAGAGAGATGTAGACAGACTGATAATAAAGGGTTACGAGCATAAACAAAACAACTCCGGACACGTTTTTGACGAGGTAACAGCGGTATAACGTGGCTTACGGCGCATGAGAGTCCATTTTGTGTAATATAGGACCTTTAAAGTAACTGTCACTGAAAAAGAACTTCCTTTTGTGTAAATCGTCTGCGTTTTAGAAGGAGTTGATGACAGCTGATGAGGGAGAGGGGGCGTTGAGCCGGGGCGTATTTGGATAGCTGTTAGCATAGCCTCTTCCAGCGTGATTATACAGGCCTGGCTCCTGATGCAGAGAGAGAAAGAGAGAAGGAGAGAAGGAGAGGAGAGGAATCATGATGAGGACAAACGAGTGGAGTTTGTGAAGGGTGAGTGCGAGAACCACAGACGGACGGGGACAAATGAGGAGCAGAGGAAGGAGATGAAACAGTCTGGGAGTTCGAACTGTTAAAAAAAAGAAGCGAAAAAGAACGAGGAGGACAATAAGAGAGGGGTAGTTTTTGTGAGTTCATGTACAGCTTTTAAATATTTGATGCAATCTTGAGCAAAATATATTTAAAAAAAGGAAATGTTGGAAGGAAACAGTGAACTTAAGTGGAAGTATTATGCTAAATCTAGTTTTTGGAGCTTTTTTTTTACCGTGTTATAATGTTCCCTCATCAAAAACATGTCTGAAGAGGTTTTAGAGTCATCCATGCATGTTTGAGTAATTTAGCGATCTCTCCCGAGCCCTATTCAAGCCTTTACGGTTAGCTGTAAGATTCGGTACAAAGCTCCGCCCACAAGCCAACGTCACCCACGCTCCAACACGACAGCTCTTCATAAATCTACAAAAACATGACACAAAACTGAACACAACAACTTGACAAACCTGATGCGATGTGCGGTAGTGTAGGTTGTGTTGTGATAGCGCTCTGAAGGGGGAGCGGCTTAGCGCGGAGAGCCAGAGGAGGGGGAGCCTCAGAGCATCAAAAATGAAACTTAGAAAACATGTTAATATGTTGTTTTTGGCTGATAAATCATTTTCAAAACAATAAAAGCTAACGCGGTGATCTAAAAATGGTGCGTATTAAGAGAAATGTAAAAAACAAAAACGAACAAAACGATAAAAAACAATTAGCGCTTTTCTGGTTATCTAAATATTTTTTGTGATTTTAAAACTAGTACAAATTCTGCCTGTAACGCCTGCCAAATGTAATCGAACATAGAGTGTGTGTGTGTGTGTGTGTGTGTGTGTGTGGGGGTGTGTGCGCCCTGTGTTTACTGTATTGTGTGCTGTGTAAACGGCTCCACTCAGCCCTTTTGGCAGCTCACTCTGTGTCACTGTGTTTGAGTGGGCCCAAATCCACCATGACATGTTTGTTTGAGGAGATACTTTGCCGATCACTCCGCTCCTTCACCGAGAACCTGATATTTGTGCTTTTCAAGTGGGGCAAGCGAAGATAATGACGGAGATGGGAGGAGAGGGAGTGCGCGGGGGTTTCTGGTTCCACTTGGCAGAGAGCCGACTCGGTGACCCACGGCAGCGGCCCGTACACTGGTGACCGGGCTAATGAGCGGAGCAGGGGGAGGGGCTAAGAGCTGTCAATCACACTGACGTATGTTTACAGTGCAGAAACGTGATGGAGCTGATTTAAAGACGGGGTGTTTTTACTTCTGCGGGGAATTAACTGCTAACACACACGTTTAGATCACCAGGTTAACTGTTATTGTTTTGAAAATGCTGCAAGTTTCATTTTCGATTTTGACATTCTGAGTCTCTCCTTCCTTTGCTCTACATGCTAAGTCACTCCTCCTTCAGAGCGCCATTACAACACAATAGGCTTGTGGGTGGAGCATTGCAAAGAATCTTACAGCTAACCACAAGGAGGGTTTGAATAGGGCCCAGGAGAGATCTCTAGATTACTCAGACATGCATGGGCGACTCTGAAACCCCTTCAGGCAGGTTTTAAAGAGCGAACAACATTAAAACGGTAGAAACACCCGGTTCACTGGTAACTGAACGTGCCTTGTGAAAAGATCATTATGAAATTAAAATGAGTTTCTTTCCATCAATATAAAGGAATTCATTATAATAGATTTACTTTTTTTAAACATTTATTATTTTTTTAAATTATAATTTTATGTCTTTGCAATATTTTATTTATATATTTTATATATTACTATTATTATTTTTTAAGAGACTAATACAATAGGACAAACAGCTTTTTATGTGTACTCTGGCAGACACTGGCAGGTGTCTTGCCTAAGGGCACAGTGGCAGCAGCAATAGTGGGATTGGACCAGGGACCATTGGGTCATTGCCTTGGCAACTACAATATATAATATATTTTGTATAGTATATATATTCAGAGTTATTTTGTATTGAATAAGTTTGAATATTTGTCATTTATTGAATAAATCGACACATTTGTTCATATTTTCCCTGTTTCAAACACGACCTTTAATGTGTCGTATTTATATGACCCTCCTCATGTTGATCTGCGTCGCTCCAGAGCTCTGACTGAACGCAGCTTTAAACAGAGAGCAGGAAGTGCTCTGTTAGCCTCTGTTAGCCTCTGACAGATTCAAGCAGCTCGTTCCTTACGTCAGCTGTTGCTCTTTCTTTTCCTTGTTGGGGGCCTCCCTCTCTCTCCCTCTATGGGGTCTCTCCGTCCTGTTTCACAGTGACAGTGGGCGTCTCATTTACAGGCGGTTAATAAGGCCTTTAATCAGAGCTCATGTCGACCTGAGGCACAGCACTACTGCAGATCAGATGACTCAACAGAAGGAGGGAGAGACGGAGGGGGAAGAGAGGGAGAGACGGAGGGGGAAGAGAGGGAGAGACGGAGAAAACCAAACCCTAAACAAAACCAGGCTGCACATGTGTGTCTTCTGTTATTTTATGTATTTAATCATTATTATTTATATGTATTTTTAACATGTTATTACTATTTTTATTATACTTTGGCTTTCTGCAAAATTTTACATAGAGATTTTTATTTTATTTTTATTTTTTTTGCTTTCTCCCATGTTATAAAGTTGTTCCCCTCATTAAAAACATCCCTGAAGAGGTTTTAGATTTCATCCATCCATGTTTGAGCACAATCAGCGTGTGGAATTCACTGTGATCCGCGCTCTGAAGGGGGAGTGAGCAAAGAGGAGGAGAAGAGCATCAAAAACGAAAGTGAAACTTAATAACAATAAAACAATAAAAGGTAACATGGTGATCTAACTATGTCATGTACCCCATAGAAGTGAAACACTCCCTCTTTAAGGTATATTTATACATATATTTTAGATTTTCTTGTTTTATTTTTTTAAAGGACAAGAGTAAACCTCTAATTGTTTAAATATTGCCTAAATATTCAGGGTTTGTGTGTTAAACATGTGTGAATGAAACAAAACACAACTTCAGTTTGTTTGTGATGAGGAAACAACATTAGAACATCAGAAAACAGTATCATATGGGCCATTTAAAGGTGCACTGTGTAGCTTTTCTGGCGGATATTACCTTAAAAATTAAAAGATCGGTAGCAGGTATCAGGATGAGATTGTACTGGATCGATATTGGCAATTGCAAATATTTAAAAAAACATTATCAGATTGAAAACCAAAAAAAAAACTGTATCAAGACATCCCGGTTTCATATATTTTTTGTTGATGTGTAAACAGATGTAGAACTTCAGACAACAAATGTGTACACAACTTTTTAATTTTTATGCAGAAAAAAAATAACATAATTTTTTTTTTTTTAAATCACACAAACCTTGAGTAAATACGAAAAAAATGCAAATAGTCTCACACATAATAACAAATATACTACTACGATTACTACTACTAATAATAACAAATAAATGAATAAATAACAAAAAGTGGTGGTGGGGTTGGTTTAGACAGTTTCAAAAAGTCAATAAATGGCTGCCACTTTCTAAAACATCTATTTATGTTGCCTTTTGACATAATAATAATAATAATAATAATAATACATTGGTTTTATACAGCGTTTTTCGAAAAGGATAAAACAGGGAAGGAACGTTTGGGGATGAAACAACGGCTATGCTCTGATGCTCTGAGTTTGAACACTTAAGAGTCTCGTTTTACTGTAGACGGGAAACAGCAGACGAGATCGCGCTCACAACTTTATACCCTGAGGTCTGCAGACATGTCCCGCTGAAGTCTTTGCGATCGGAGATTTAAAGTCTCATACGATTCTCCTCGTGTCTGTGGTCTACGCTTTTTGTCGCATCGTTTAAGACCAAAAAATCCTGTAGTGTGCGGCGGGCTTTACATAACTTCATTTATCATCAAAACATCCCTAATAATTCACCTTTTTAAATGTGTGAAAGTTTATATCTACTGAAGTTCATTTTTTTCCAGCTGCACACACCTCCAAACACTACCTCTTGATTTCTCATGTTTGGTGTTTACTTTTCAGATTCCTCCCGTCAGTTTTGTAGCAGGTAGATCATCACGCACACGAGGCAGTGCAGCTCCGGTTCCAGATGGATGCTAATGCGCCCGAATGCTCCATCTTGAAAAACGCACAGTAATCATAACATCTCCCATCCACATATTGTGTCGATCTAATCCGCGTAAGTTAATTAGCTTCAACTGTGGTCTGGCTGTATTTTCGCTGCTGCGTCGAGGCGCTGTGCTTCTCCAGGATGTTTTGATGGGGCTGCTCCGAAACAGCCACTTTAGTGTATACAGACCTGACAACCTGTTTTGCTTTTTCATCCGTAATCGATACATGGGAAAACAATTGGGCGCTGACAACACTTTTACACATGTGCCTTTGATTACACGCACGCACAAGGACACACACACGCACACACACACACACACAGGCTTAAATATGCTCACAAACACGGCCACAGCGGCGCACACACACATGCACTTAAATACACACACACATATTTAAATACGCACACACATGGCCACAACGACACTGCCACACACACACACACACACATGGACACAAGCTTAAATATGCTTACACATACACACATATTTAAATATACACACAAATACGCACACACAACACACACGCTCTTAATTATGCTCACAGACACACATACGCATGCACACACAGCACCACCACGATGCGCACACGCACACATGCACACATGCACGCGCACACACACACACAGACGATGTAAATGAGCGGATTGATTTGTTGAGTGACACTTTGACGTCCTCAGACAGCTCCACTTAAGTCCTTAAAAGGTTTCTCTAAAACGAAGGAGGAAAGAGCTTCAGTCACCTCATTAAAGCTCAGAGCGTGTGAAAGCACAGACGGACACGCACAGCACCCAGACACAGCACCCAGAGGACCCACAGCACCCAGACACAGCACCCAGAGGACTCACAGCACCCAGACACAGCATCCAGAGGACCCACAGCACCCAGACACAGCACCCAGAGGACCCACAGCACCCAGACACAGCACCCAGAGGACCCACAGCACCCAGAGCACCCAGAGGACCCACAGCACCCAGACACAGCACCCAGAGGACCCACAGCACCCAGAGGACTCACAGCACCCAGACACAGCACCCAGAGGACCCACAGCACCCAGAGGACTCACAGCACCCACCCAGAGGACCCACAGCACCCACAGACAGCACCCAGAGGACCCACAGCACCCAGACACAGCACCCAGAGGACCCACAGCACCCAGAGGACCCACAGCACCCACCCAGAGGACCCACAGCACCCACCCAGAGGACCCACAGCACCCACACACAGCACCCACAGCACCCACACACAGCACCCACAGCACCCACAGCACCCCTAGGTCTACAGAGTGCTGCACATGGGAGAACGTGTGTGGAAACAGATGGACTGAGCGTTAAGGTGGATCCCTGTGGAAACATCAGGTTTAGTGTTTTTATATCTGACTCCAACAGGCCCGTCACACTTCACTGTAAAAACAAACTTACAGCGAGAGGTGAGAGTCGTGTCAGAAAAAGGATCATTTCACAATGACGACAAGGATCGATTCCCGTTTGGAATTCTGTTGTCGTGTCCTTAGGCAAGACACTCAACCCACATTTCCTAGTATGAGCGTAGTAATAAGTATAAGTGGTGTTTAAGTGAGTTTTTGTTGGTGGTCAGAGGGGCTGTAAAGTTAAAAAGTCTGCAGATACAAGTGCAGATAAAAATAAAAACTCAAAAGGGGTGTGGGAAGTGATCGTTCAGCACTTTAGTCTTTCATTCTACATTTTCAAACTATTTACAGACACGTTTGAGTAAGTTTATCTCGCGGTCAGTGAGGATTTCAGGGTGTATCTGCCGTGCGTTAACACTGCATAACACACAAGTAGTTCCGACAACAGCCAAATCACTGTTCTGTATCACTGCTCTGCTACCATAGCAACGGGTAAACAAATGCTCAACTGCTGTGGGTAAAATAGAGGGACTAGCTTCATTTAAAACATGGAAATAACTGATATTTTGGATGTTTACAGACAGGGAATAGGCTTTTTAGATTCAAAAGTGACAGATTTCAGTTTGTAGCTGTGGAATAAGAGAATTAAACAACTCTGAGCCGTGCGTTCTGCAGTTTTAACACATTTATATGACTCTGCGGCGTGCGTTAAAGCTGCATAACACACACCCTTATTTATTCTTTCATTTATTTAGGACAGCCCCTTGATAAGCATTAAGTCTTTTTATTGGGGTTCTTAATATTGTCCTCATTGTACCACCCTTACTAGAACTACTAGAATAATACACATATTTATAACAGTGCAGCTACAGCAAATGAGGAGTTGGTATATGTTTTTTTTTTTTCATTAATTTTGAAGGTTATACAGCAACAACTTGATAAAAAATGTAACATAATACACAACTGGAAATTTAAGACCTTTATTTAACCATACAAATCCCAATGGGAATCCAAAATCTACCTATGCAGATCAACTATCAATCAATGTTTTATTTTTTTCTTTGTTTACCGTCTACATTTTTTTTATACATACAAGACATAAAATACAGTATGCAAAATGTATGGATTTATGTAGCGAAGAAAAAAGGTAAATAAAGAAATAAAACGTTGAGATGGTGTGTCCAAACTTTTGACCGGTAGTGTACCGAAATGATCTTGTGAGATTTTTTGTTTTGTTTTACATTTGGATTGGACTAAAAAGGGTTAAGTATTGGTGAGTTACATCTCTTACAGTTCAAAAAAAAATATTAGAATGGAAACAACGATATGAAATCAAAGAAATAAAACATTGCAAGGCCAAAACTGGAAACTGAATCGTGAAATGTGTATATTAGGAATTATGTTAAAATTTCATCTCGTCTCATTTTCGTGGACCCGATTTCGTATCTCGTCTCGTGGAAATTGTGTCTCGTCGCATCCAAAGCAGATACCGATACAGGGACGACATCCGGTCCCCGCAGAAGGCTCCATCTGGTCTGGGAATCCGTCGTGAACCTTCTGGCTGTGAGGCAGGACTGCTGACCACTGTGGCACCACGCTGGCCGACCATTTTCAGTCTGTGGCACATCCTTCACCCAGCGTCTCAACCACTGAAATCTTAATGGGCACAGCAGGTTCACGTTATTAATGACCCTGGTCCAGCTCTGTGGCCGTTGTAGCTTCAGGGACACTAATATTCCAAATTACCCCAACTCTAAAACTATATTAAAGGTCTCATATTACACAAAATTGACTCTTCTGAGCTTTAAACCGTGTTAGAATGTCATTACCGCCTCAAAAACGAACCCAGAGTTGTGTTTTATTTCATTAGTAAGTAAATAAAGTTTATTTATACAGCGCTTTTCACAAACATAGGCCACAAAGTGCTTCATATACAAAAGATAAAAAACAGCATAATACACGTTCATAGTAAAATCAGTCCTAGCAGCCCTAAACCTAAGGGGGCGAGAACGTTCAAAGGAACTGTCATGGTTTGTGTTTTGTACTCATTGTCGCTGCATATTTTTGTGTATCTTATTCCTTTAGTGTAGTGCGCCCTTAGTGTTTTATTTTGACATTTGTCCTGTCAGCTTGTTGCTTTTGGTTTTACTTCCTGTTTGTTGATTGTTTTCTTCACCCTAATATATTCTGTGTTCTCCTCTGCCCTTTGTTGGTCCGTTGTCTTTATCAGTGTCTCGTCATGTGTCGATTTTTGGATTTTGGTCATTCTTTGTTTGTTATTAAAGAACTTTAACAGCAGTCCTGCATTTCAGGTCCTCCCTCTGTTTCTACACAACAGGAATGTTTTAAGTTGCTTTTTAAAGGCGTTTACACTTTCTAGAGAGCGTATGTGAGGCAGTTCGCTCTAGAGTTTAGAGGAGACGGTTTGAAAGGATCTGTCGCCTCGCGTTTTAAAGCTTGTCCGCATGACCATTAGCAAGTTTTGGGTGGTGGACCTCAGGTGACAGGCAGAGGCGTACGGCTTTATCAGGTCTGAGGTAAAGGCAGGAGCTAAAGGTCAGCACCAGCATCTTGAGGTGGACACGAAAAAGAACAGAGAGCCAATGTAAGGATTTTAAGACTGGCGTGATTGGATGTTGTTTGAGTAATTCTTTATTATTAGTCTGTCGACATCTCCAAAGCTCAAAAGGCTCTGTTCCACCTTGCGATGTCAAGTAGTGGTAATTTTTAAGTTAACAGCTACCTTTTTTACCTTTAACGCAACCTAAAAATGCAGGGTTTGTGTGTTAAACATGTGCGAATGGAACAAAACACAACTCCAGGTCTGTTTGCGATGAGGAAATGACATTAGAACATAGCTCAGAAATGGACCCTCTAACATTTTGACCATCTTATAACTCAAACTCTATATTTAAAGTGTTAGAAGAAGCTCCCCAGAACAGCGAGTGCTCTGTTAGCATGGATGGCTGACAGTGTGTGGTGAGCAGATGTGTTGCGGTCTCTGGTGTTGGACCTCGGAGGAGACAGAAGAGACAGAAGGTGAGAGCAGATTCCAGAGGAGGCATCTTCACGAGGGGCACGGCGGATTATTGATGGGCCAATTAGCAGCCAGCGCGTGTGTCCTCCCATCCACCGGGGACGCTCTCATAATTAATGAATAATTTAGCATGCCTTTATGTAAATGCTGATAGGGGGTAGAAGTCACAGAGATCGCACTCCTCCATTGTTGTGCGCATGATGGAGTACAGCTCCACGGACAGACGCACAGGGTGGAGCTTTGTGGTGCTGCAGGGAGATCGCTTTACAGATGGCAACGATAACTGAGGGTGTTGTACGGAAGGGCATCCAGCTTAAAAAGGTGCCAAATTATCATAGTGGAATGGAGTTTTGTGTTTTTCTCATAATTAGACTTAAGGCCGCCACATACTACAGGAGAATTTGCCCGATTTTGGCTGCGATTTGCTTCTCCCTGAGTTCGGGAAGGCGTGAACCGAGTTTCTGAGCGGCTCTGTCAGATCGTAACCACCAAACATCGGCAACACTACGGTAAAAGCCGATAAAACAGAGCGTCACTGGCAGACGGAGTGATGGACACAGAGGCGCAACATAGCGAAAATAGTTATTCCTCACCTCTCGTAATGTTGTAAATTTAAAGTGCAGCTTCACATCCACATTATCCATAGAATTTGTCCTCTGTAAATAATGACACCCAGTCCACAAAACTGCGCTGTAAATCCAGTTTGAGTCGTTCTTTAAAAGTAAAAAGTCCAGAGTCGTTCCTCACGTGTGTCTGTTACATCCACACAGCGACGGATCGAGGTGAAGCTGCAGATTAGCGACAGTGACTCTACTTCCTGTGGACTTTATCTCCAATGTTTTTTGCTTTAAAAATCATGTATCTGAAATATTGCACCACATTTCACAAATAATAATCACATTTTTCCTTGCATACGAGGTCAACCTCGTCCAGAGCATATTGTTCAGTCAATCAGTATATTATTGCACTGTCGTTCTTGTCTCTTGTTTATAGCTGTGATTTTATAGTTTATTTTATATTTTATTACCTATTTTCTATTTTATTTTGACAAACAATTTCCCTTGTGGATCAATTAAGTTTGTCTAAGTCTAAGTTATTGACCCTTAATTCCTTGGTAGTGATACTTTGCAGTGACATCTCGCTGGGGGTGCTCTACATGTATTTCCGTTGGCAGAATGTTCAGCAGTTACAATGTTGACGCAATGCACGTATTAGCAAACGATTAAAAAACGTTTTATGACAGTCTAAAAACTCAAGAAAAAAAACACAAAATGGCACATTTTTAGATATTTGAGTTTAAGCAAAAATGGGAAAACTGTTTTTGTAATTTTACGTGTGAGGGACTTTTTCTTTTTCACAGCACAAATCGGCTCGTCTGTTGTAGATCCAGAAAAACCAGCTCTTTCTAGTCAGATTTTGCTAAAACAAGCTCAGATTCAGTCTAGTTTGAGTAACAGACGTAAATGGCATCAGCTGCACAGTATCATTTGGTTAGATATCGTTGATTATCTAATGAATCTACATATTTCTAACCTTTCCTTATGAGACGAATCGCACTTTTAAACAGGAGATTGATTTCAGTTCGTAGCCCTTTTTCTAAATCAAATCAGTCCGTGTAATTCTCCACACAAAAGGTCACTGCAAATACACTTTACTCTTACAATAACAGCTTTCTCTTTGTTCCTGGGTCTGATTGACGTGAGATGGTGGCGCACATTAAAAGCCAATCAAACGTAGCTTTATTTTAGGCTGAGGGATGCATAGGTCAGGCCTCATGCATAATAAACCTCACACACGCACACACACACACACACACACACACACACACACACACACACACACACACACACCTCACTGAACTGTATTGAAATGAGTGGGGGTCCCCGGCCTTATAACCTGCATTAATTTAAAGGATCGCTCCATGACACAGCTGAACATAGACGTGTCAGGAAGAACGATGGACATGGGCTCAATAACAGGAGACGATGGGGCTGCTCCGAGTCACTGTAATAAAGTGTTAAAGGTTTTTTATTACGCAAATCGACTCCAGCGAGCTTTATGCCGTGTTAGAATGCTGTTACCGGCTCAGAAACATACCTGGAGTGGTGTTTTGTTTCATGGCCCACTTCCTGTTGGGAAAAATTATATGTTTTATGTACAAAATAGAACTTTTTATTGTTGACGCTTCCATTGCAGCCATGTAAATACATTTTGAACGTGGCACTTTCACTGTTTTTTCCCGAGGTCTTCACTAAACTCTAATTTTTTAGATAAATACTGGTTACTTGTGTATTTATTATTGTTTACTGCTTGATTTAGTGACTTTCCTCAAAATGTTCCAGATATACTTAGGCTCTTGTAAACACCTGCTCGGGTCCTAATGATCTGAACTGAGTCTGAGTCAAATGACTTGTCAGATGCCACAGATCAGGCGGTCTGGAATGTTCCACAGTATGGCATTATACAGATCTATCTCCATTATGTGTTTAGTTTTTCACTGTGAAAAAAGTGTGTTGCTTGATTCTTAATATTTAACTTATTTTTTAAAACAACAAGAACACGATGACCTTTTTTTAAGGAATTCATCTTGAAAAAACAGGCCTAACCCAAGACTAAACCAGGACTAAACCAGGTCTAAACCAGGACTAGCCCAGGTCTAAACCAGGTCTAACCCAGGACTAAATGAGGTCTAACCCAAGATTAACCCAGGACTAAACCAGGTCTAACCCAGGACTAAACCCGCTCTAACCCAGGACTAAACCAGGACTAAACGAGGTCTAGCTCAGGTCTAACCCAGGACTAAACCAGGTCTAAACCCGGTCTAACCCAGGACTAAACCCTCGTATGCAAGGAAAAAACATAACCCAGGACTAAACCAGGACTAACCCAGGACTAAACCAGATCTAATCCAGGATTAAACCAGGTTTAAACCCGGTCTAATTTAGGACTAAACCCAGCCAAGCCCAAGACTAAGCCAGGTCTAAACCCGGACTAACCCAGGACTAAACCCGGCCGAGCCAAAGACTAAGCCAGGTCTAGCACAGGACTAAACCTATGACCCTAACCAGCCCTAATCCAAGCCCAGGACCAAACCTGGACAGACCTATGCCTGATTCTTGGTCTGGTTTGGTCTGGGGTCTTGTTGGTCTGGTCTGGGGTCTTGTTGGTCTTGTCTCTCTCTACTTTGGAGTCCTTTTTTCTTAGTGATCCAAGTTCTGAGCCTCTGCAGCCCCGAGGGACGCCACCGAGAGTGACTAAACTGAAAAACTGTCAGCTAATTTGAGAGGGACTTGTTTAACAGCACAAATCAAGTCGCCTGTTTCTTTCTGGTCAGATCGTGTCAAAACAAAGCTCAGATTAAGTAACAGAGCTTCAGACAGAGCAGTACCTCCAGTTAGCATCACACAACAGCGGCTGCAAAGTGAACAGCCCATATCAGACCTTGACGTCCTCTCCGTTTGATGGCGCGTACTTAAATGTTTATGCAGCATGATCACAGCACTCCCCACACCGCCAGCTCCTCCTCCGCCCTGATTGAAAGTTGTAATTAGACGAGAGGGGAAGAATTAAACGCCGAACGAGCTGTCACAAACTCACATTTACGTGAAGGATGCCCCACTCCGCACCGTAAAACATCTAAATGATATAAATGGCTGCTTAAGTGTAGCTCGGGCTAATGTTTTGTTGCAAATTAATGTGACACAAGACAGCAATGACAATCAGGGGCCGGCTCATTCTAATTTGGCTGTGTTTAGAGGGCTTTTGTGACCGCGCAGCTTTACACAAATTAACACAATCTGCTGTTTTTATGAGGGAACCATAAATGTTTTCCCCTCGCTTTACGGGCTAATGAGGAGAGAAGACCGCGCACGTGTGTCTCTGCGTTATGGTAATGGCAAAACAGCAAGGCCTATGACATTTTAGTCCCCAAAGTCGAGAACAAAAGACCGGATAGAAGGACTTGCTCAGATTGCTGGGTTTCAAATGACATCGCAGCGTTCTATAGGCTAATATTAATGAATACAGATGGGGGGCAGCTAAAATAAAAACTGTCATGCCAACTTAAAGCCACTGTGTGTAACTTTAGCCACTTTTTAAAATTTATTTTTATTTGGTTTTTATTTATTTGGGAGCTTTTTAAACCTGCTATAGTACCAGGAGGAGGCCCCGGGGAAGACCCAGGACACGCTGGAGGGACTATGTCTCTCGGCTGGCCTGGGAACGCCTTGGGGTCCCCCTGGAGGAGCTGGAGGAAGTGTCCGGGGTGAGGGAAGTCTGGGAGTCCCTGCTTAGACTGTTGCCCCCGTGACCCCGCCCTGGATAAGCAGAAGAAAACGGATGGATTGTTTATTTGGTTGTTTTTATTGCATTAGAAAACGTATACAACGTGCGTTCTTACCGTGAGTGGGCTTGCATCTCCACAAACCTGACTCTTATTTGATGTGGAGACCTGGCCTTGCAGAAGTACTTCTGCTTGTTTCCGTGGAAATGTTGTTCCTTTGGTTATAATCTTCCACAGTATGACTTTAAAGGCATCTACTGTATCTCCATGGAGAATGTTCCGTAGTTTGGTTTTAACTTTCTGTTTCCATGTCAACCACTCGGATACAGATGGATACCAGATACAGATAAATAGATAGATGGATAGATGATAGAGAGATTAAAAAGATATATATAACAAAAGTTAAAAAGTACAAGTAGTATTATAGTACTACAGAGGTGGGGCCAAGTCCTTGTTTTCCATGTTTCATACAAGTGACGCGCCAACTCCAGAAGTTACATACTGTACCTTTAAAGAGGCATTATGTAACTTTTCTGTCGCCAAGGAAATATTAAATGCCACGGAATAGCTTGCCGGAATGTTCCACAGTACAGTAATAAACATATCTATCCTGCATTCACTCAAAGACACGTGTTTTATTGCTGGAAAATACCTTAAATGACATGGATTCTTATTGTGAGTGGGGTCACCTCTCCACAGATCTGGCCTGTAACTTGGCCTGGCGATTGCCCTAGGGTAAAAGGTAAGTTTAATGCCATACTGTGACAGTTTCAAACAAATCAACAGTATCTCCATGGAGACAAGCAGTCACCAGGAAAGTTGCATAGTCCGTCTTTAACAACAGAACACAAATGCGCAGTGTGTGTCCGTATTAGTTCCAAAAGCTTAAAGGTGCACTGTGTAACTTTTTGGTTTGGGGTCTGTCAGCTGCTTGTTTCTATGGAGATGTCACTGCTCTGCCTGGAATGTTCCACAGTGTGACATTAAACAGCTCTACTTTATAATTATTCATTTACAGGTGGTTTTAGAGCTCAGAAATACCTAGAAAAACAAACATTCTGACTGTGAATGGGGTCGCCTCTCCACAGATCTGACCTGTAACTTGGTCTGGTTTGGTCTAGAAGATAGAAAGGTTTAATGCCATACTGTGAAACATTCCAGACAAAGCAATAACATCTCCATGGAGAAACACGTCTGACGGACAGAAAAGTCGCACCTTGAAATACAAAATGACTTTATTTTAAAAATAATTTGAATAATTCTGAATATTTCGTTTGCGTTTCAGGCTCTGGAGAGTGAGTTCGTGTCGTGCCAGCTTCACCAGTGGATCGATCTGATTTTCGGATACAAACAGCAGGGTCCTGAAGCAGCCAGAGCCCTCAACGTGTTCTACTACCTGACCTACGAAGGAGCTGTGAACCTGAGCTCCATCAGTGACCCCCTGCTCCGAGAGGTACGGACGCACACAGTTTAGCTCAGTATTCCGACTGATTATCCTGACGCTCCTGGAAACAGTCTAACTCAATATTCCGACTGATTATCACTAAAACTAAACTCGAAACCAAAGATTACACACTGAGAGACGATTTGCTGAAGCTGTTTATATTTTAAAGCGAACCTATTACCTTTTCAGAGCCATGTTACTGTAGTTTCTGCTCTCGAAGTTGTGTTTGGAGTGATTTGTGTACGTTTCAGTGAATTTTAATCTGTTTCTTTATTTATTTGTTACTTTATTTAATACACATTTCTGTAAATGCACCAGAATTGGCCTAAACAGCTCATTTTCATCTGCTGTTCCTGGACAGATGTTAAAAAGTCACCCTAAAAACC
Source organism: Taenioides sp. WSHXM2023 (assembly GCA_029959045.1). Taxonomy (NCBI): domain Eukaryota; kingdom Metazoa; phylum Chordata; class Actinopteri; order Gobiiformes; family Gobiidae; genus Taenioides; species Taenioides sp. WSHXM2023. The sequence continues at coordinate 3,169,883 of CM057090.1, forward strand.
ACAGAGAGGTACAGATATGCAATAAAAGACATAAAAAATATAATTATACATAAATACATATAATTCAAAAACACATAACAAAGCAGAAATGGCATTACATCTTTAAGTACATTACTGAAAATGCTGATAGGTTTGATTATTAAAAACCCACTTCCTCAGGTGCTTTTTAAATTGTTTATTTGTTCTGTAATGAAAAACTTTCCACTACTCGCTCGTGTGATGTGAAAAAAATATATTAGAGTTCAAATGTGTGGAATGTTTTGTACAACTATGTATGTATACAGAAGAATAATCTATTTATTATACCAAAATATATGAAGGTGCTGCCCTGTTATTTAAAGATTTACAGAACAATTGAGAAAATATTGAGTAATAGTGAAGGAAGAATACAAACTGACGATAAGTAAAGAGTGAAAAAAGGTAAAAAAAAGGTAAAAAGTGTGAGCGTAACGTGGCCTAATATGAGCCCCGGTGTGTGTCTGTTGTTCTGCGCTGTGTTTGCCTCTGGGGCACAGCAGCAGCTCAAAGTGAGGGACATGAATAATGAATGAAGAGGAGAGGAGGAGGAGAGAAAGAGGAGAAGAGGAGAGAAAGAGGAGAAGAGGGGGTTAGAGGAGGAGAGGAGCTAAAGTGGAACACAGAGAAAAGAACGAGCTCAGCACAAGCTCTCCGTGTGCAGTTAACGCGCCTCTCCTGTAGCGTACAAGCGTCCAATTGAGCTTTAATGGCATCAGCGCTGTCCCCCACAGACGTGTGTGTGTCTGTGTGCGTCTGTGTGCGTGTGTGTGTATAATGTGCTCGTATTAAGGGCTCATTTGAGAGCTCTCTTGTTGAACTACTTACGGTAATACGATGCAACGGCTGAGTCAGCAAATCAGGCTGAATGGACCAAGAACGAGACAACGAACACAACAGCTGCTGTGGACAGGAGATACAGTGATGTTCTGTTGTGTAGTTGTGTAGAATAAATATTATATTAGTGTTCTGTTGTGTAGTTGTGTAGAATAAATATTATATTAGTGTTCTCTTGTGTAGTTGTGTAGAATAAATATTATATTAGTGTTCTGTTGTGTAGTTGTGTAGAATAAATATTATATTAGTGTTCTGTTGTGTAGTTGTGTAGAATAAATATTATATTAGTGTTCTGTTGTGTAGTTGTGTAGAATAAATATTATATTAGTGTTCTGTTGTGTAGTTGTATAGAATAAATATTATAATGATGTTCTTAGGTTCTCTTATAGTCACAAAGCAGATTTAGTCCAGCTCTGTGTGCATTTGTGTGGACGATTGAACGATTACACACGTCTATTAATGCCTATTTTTATTAACCAGCTAGAGTCGGCGTAATATATATGAAAAGGAATGCAAGCTTGTGTTTTTTTTGTTCATAAATGTTGTTTTGGGTAAAAAAAATACAATATAAAGAAGACTCAAACCTGCACGAATCGTTCTAAATGCAACTTTGAGGGGAAACAACTATAACAGGGTTAAAAGCTCAAAAAAGTCAATTTCGTATAATAGATCGGCTTTAAATTTAGACATATTCAAATGGGCAGTTATCATTACCACAAGAAGGATCAAAACACTACACACACACACACACACACACTTAAAATGATAAGACAAGCTTCTATCCAAACTTGTTTCTACTTTACGACCTACAGAAAGTCAAAATTAAATTAGCGTTTTTCCTGATGAACGTGGTCGTGACCCTCACAGAACTCCAGAGCCAAAGGCGTTTTATCGGGACTCACATTATTTAGTCCCTGTGACGTTTGAATCTAAATGGAGATGAGCCTGCCGGGCTTCCGTAGTGCCCTTCATGCTCAGTGACTGCAGCTCCTCTCACACAACAACGTCTTGATTTATCGCCTCATCCGCCCTAATTCCCACCCAGATGTGCTGTGGCCTTTAGCGAACGCACAAACACACGCACAAACACAACAAACACACACACAAGCACACAAGCATATACACACACGCAAGCACAAACACACAAACATACACACAAACACACATACAAACATGCTCTTTTTGCGTCAAAAACAAACTGGCTGCTTACATGTAAAAAAGGTGAAAAACCGACATTGAAGTTTGTATAAAGGATTTTCCAAGGAAAGAGAAACACAGCGACTGTTTGTCCTTTTTCAAATGTTGCTCATGCGTGAAACCACCTCCTCCTCCACAGCTCCATAAGTAGAAACGCCTCCTTTCGCCTCCTCCTGACTCTTGTTTACAGCCGGTGCACGTTCAGAATCGCTGTTGCTGCTGTAACTATACGTTTTTAAATGATAAGCAGAAGTTTCCAGTCCAGAAGTCATTTATTGACCAACGCGTCAGTCTTTAGACCCTTCGTCTGCTTCAGTGACGCCATCACTGGAAGGAATCTCCAAGAATCACCTTAGTTTGGCTTTGCTCCTTTTCCCCTTCTCTTCTTCTTTCAGCGACCTCAAAAACGGACTTTCTTTCGCGGCTAACTGGTCATGGATTCTCCTCCCCCATCGCAACAAACTTTGTACAAACTGCGAGGAAGCTACAGTTGGAAAAAGCCGCTAAGAACCGCCGCGTTGGTCGAGTAAACGCCGTCTTACGTCTGTGGAATGTGTTAGAGGCGAACGTAAATCACGTAATCCCAGCGCGCCGGAGAGTCAGTTACTATAGAAACGTAGGGAGTTTGATTGACGACCAAACAGCCAATAGATAAAGAGGTAGCCTCGTTATCTATTGGCTAATGTTTATCTGGCCCCACCACGTTCACAGTTGATGGATTTTCATTCTTTTTTTTTGTCTCATAATTATAAGACTGCTGCATCTCTATAATACTATTTTGAACTTTCAGTGACAATTTGAAACTAAATAAATGAAACAGAAACATTGATTTTGCATAATACCAGTTGTTTAAGTTAACATTTCTCAAATCACAAATACAGCTTCATGTCTCCTGCCGTGTTACCGTGCTCCCAGCCTTTCCTCCCTGACAGCAGCAGGTCTGTGGGCTCTCACCTTCACAGCAGCTCCAGTCTGAGCACTTTAATCAGTAAAATAAACGTGTTCAGTGTGATCCCTGTGAGCCGGGCCAAACCGTCTGTGTGCGTCTGGAGGAAGGAGGCCTGCCCCGTCTGTGCCCGGCCCCAAACAGAGCTGTGGGTCTGGGCATCGTCAGGGCGCGGTGTGGGGGGGGTCTGGAGGGGCCCTCACAGTGTCCCCAGTGTGGAGCATTACTGATGGACATGGTGGAGAGGGCCAGTCTGCGGAGGGACAGGTGGGGCTCAGGCAGGAAGCTCTGGACCGGTTCATTTCTAACCCCTGCTCCTGTTCCGGAAGTATATTTTGCATTTTTCCTGTAGACTTTCCCAAAAAATTCAAATTTTAAAGGTCCTGTATTACTCAAAGTCAACTCTTGTGAGCTTTTAGCCGTGTTAGAATGTTGTTACCTCCTTTTGTTTCATTCACACGTGTTTATTATTAGTCTGTCAACATCTCCAAAGCTCAAAACGCTCTGTTCCACCTTGTGATGTCATGTTAACAGCTATCTTTTAATTTTTCGTTAGTAGATATGGGAAATTCCAGGGCTGAAATTATCCCGATGATTCTAGTGAAGGTGTGTGGAGTTTAAAAACACAGTGAAGCACTTCCTGTATTACCACATGACTGTTTTCTGTTTGAGAAAATACGTGGTTTTTTTTTGTCTCTTTTATGCGATCTGAATCTTTTGAATTTATTTATTTTTTGATTAATATTTATTTATGTGACAGAAGCCATTGCCAAAACTTATTTTATCCACAAACTCATCACAGAGAGAAATGACAAAGGCTCAGAAATGTTTCAAAATGAGAGTGGGAGTGTGTTTACCTTTTGAAACTGTAATTGTGATACCAGACAGGTTTTTTGTTCTGCAAAAAACATCACCATATTTCCTGCTCTGCTTCTGTGCTCATTTTTGTGTTGGTTCATCGGTTAAAAAAAAAAAAATGCATACAAACTAGACGGAAAAAGATTTGGTTCTTTTAAAAAATGAGATCAGCTCGAGGAAACAGCGCAGAGAAACAGTGTATGATACACTATTTTACAGAGTTTTACGGTTTTCTATAAATAAACATGAATCTGAGATGAGCAGGTCACAGCACTACGCTACATTACAGTTCAGATCTGTGGAGAGTTGCCCGTATTCACAGAAGGAATTGTGGTATTTTTGAGCAACAGAAACACCCGTAGCTAGTCTCCATGTCCGGAGATCCGGTCGTTGAGGCCCCTGCCTTCGACTGCCGCCCAGATCTCCGCCCAAGATTTACCGTCAATCTACGTTCCTGCCCTCACCTATGGTCATGAGCTTTGGGTAATGACCGAAAGTACAAGATGGCAGATACAAGCGGCCGAAATGAGTTTCCTGGGCGCTCTCTTAGAGATAGGGTGAGGAGCTCAGTCACATGGGAGGAGCTTGGAGTAGAGTCGCTGCTCCTCCACATCGAGAGGAGCCAATTGAGGTGGCTCGGGCATCTCTTCCAGATGCATCCTCCGGATGTGTCTCGGCTGGCCTGGGAACGCCTTGGGGTCCCCCCGGAGGAGCTGGAGAAGTGTCCGGGGTGAAGGAAGTCCTTAGATTGTTACCCCCGCGACCCGGCCCCAGATAAGTGGAAGAAAATGGATGGATGGATGGATGGAGAAACACCTGTAATGAATAAATGCTGTATGGATAGGTTTAAAGTCATACCATGGAACATTCCAGGCAAAGCAGTAACATCTCCATGGAGACAAACAGAAAAGTTGCGCTGTGTACCTGTAGCTTAAATGAATGGCGAACTAAGGTTTCCACTGACAACAAGCAATAAAATTATCGTCACACTAACGAGCATGATTGAGGGAAATTCCGAAACTGTGGAATAACAAAACTTGAACATTTTACTGGTGTGTGAATCATGACGGAGGAGAGACTGAAGATACAAAGAGGGAAGATCTTTGCCAACTGTGTCCTCATAGTCCTGCTCACGTGTTCCTGGTGCAGTTTTGACCTCACGCAATCAACATGATGAAGGTCAATGAACAAGAGACGAAAACATGACGTCAGCTTCAGGACAAGATGGTCCACTGAGTCCGCAGCTCTTCACTCATCAGCTCCTGGAGTTCTAACAAATGCAAAAGTCTGTTCAGATGCATTAGTTTACCACTCAGACTCAAGATGTTCTGTTCGGATGGATAGCTGCAGATCACGCGAGCGAGCTACGGGGTTTCGACTACACGACGCTGCCAAATCCAGAGATTAAGAAAATGAAAAAAATTGGAGAATGAAGTAAGTACGGGGCAGTGGGCGTGAGGAATGGCGAAGGAAGACTGATTTTAACCTCCTCCAGTGCCAGAAAAGACATTTAAGGAAAACCAAGAAAAGAAAAAGCAGCTTCCCCAGTTCAAAACTCACTCGGTTAAAGCTTTGTAAAGACAGTAAATGTGAAATAAAAAATAATAAATAAGTTTAAATATATATATATATATATATAAAATAATAAATATGGGTGGGATGAGATACAGTTTCCACAAGACGAGACATGAGATTGGATCTACGAGGACGAGACGACGAGATTTTGACATTAATTAGGCTTTAATAAATATATTGTGTAATTCAATTCCCAATTTTAGACTCTCCATTTTTTATTTACTTTATTTAATATTTCTGCTGTCGTATCTCTGCTTTTTGGGATTACACATTCCCAAAAAATGTACTCTATTTTTCCAATTCAAACGTAAAAACAAGATCATTTTCTTCTTGTGTGCATGATCTTTGCAATTTTGTCTCGTACAAGTACAATTAAAATAAAATAAATAACAAGTAAAATAAATGTATTGGATTAATGCAGCACCTTTGAAAACACCCAAAGCTCTTCACACTGTGTGATTCATTCCCGCCAAACTCTGTGGTATAATTTATCCCGGGTTAGTTTGGCCGTTCACTTCCTTCACTCGCCTGTTTCTGCGGCGCTCTCGTTCTGAACCTGTTTCTGTTCCGAGAGGAAGTTTGGAACGTCTCATCCTGGAGAGAGGAAACCATCGAGGACGCAGCCGTGTTTTTCAGAAGTGTGATTACTTCCTGCCCTGCTCCTGCTGCTCATCCTGTTCCTGCCACCCTTTTTGCTCCTGCCTTGCTCCTGCTGCCTGTCCTGCCCCCGGTCCTGCCCCTGCCAGCCATCCTGCTCCTGCACCCGTCCTGCCCTTGCCATGCTCCTTCCTTGCTCCTGCTGCCCATTCTGCTCCTGCCACCTGTCCTGCTCCTGCCACCCCTCCTGCCCTGCTCTTTCCGCCGTTGTTGCTCCTGCCCTGCTCCTGTCTTGCCCCTGCTCTGCTCCTGCCCCTGCCATGCTTCTGCCCTGCTCCTACTGCCATCCTCCTCCTGCCACCCATCCTGCTCCTGTCCTGCTCTTGCTCTGCTCCTGCCGCCGGTGTTGCTCCTCTTCTGCCCTGCTCTTGCCACCCTTGTTGCTCCTGTCATGCCCTGCTCCTGCCTTGCTCCTGCCGCCCTTCCTGCTCCTGCCTTGCTCCTGCCACCCTTCCTGCTCCTGCCACCCTTGTTGCTCCTGTCCTGCTCCTGCCTTGGTCCTGCCACCCTTCCTGCTCCTGCCACCCTTGTTGCTCATGTCCTGCTCCTGCCCTGCCCCTGCCTTGCTCCTGCTGCCCTTGTTGCTCCTATCCTACCCTGCTCCTGCCTTGCTCCTGCTGCCCTTGTTGCTCCTGTCCTACCCTGCTCCTGTCCTGCCTTGCTCCTGCTGCCCTTGTTGCTCCTGTCCTGCCCTGCTCCTGTCCTGCTCCTGCCTTGCTCCTGCCGCCCTCCCACTCCTAACCCCTGCTTGTCTTTGGGCATACTCCCACACGTGCGTCGGCTCTGTGGAGAGGAGAACGCGCCCTCTCCTCTCCACACAGGGCTTTCCCTCTTTCACATGTGATTACGGAAAATCCCAGCGAAGCAGCGCCGTGGACGAAGCGCAGGCTGCTCCCAATTAGCCCAGGTTTGTGTAATTCGGCAGAGGATGGGGAAATGGGCTCATGCCAGTGACCCTGCGTAATATTACACAAACCTCAAAACCTGTGTGGAATTGTGCGTCTGTAGTTTCCTTATGTAAAAACTTCTGTATTTATTCATTTGGTGTTTTCTGTCATAGGATTTTCCATTGAAGTTATTATTAGAGTTTACAAGCTTGACTAGAATCTCGTAGCACTACAGTATTTACTGACTCCACTCATTCGGTGGGGGTAAGTCACAGCTGAAGTCACAGCTGCCCTGGGGCTGACTGGCACAAGTGGCCGCCAGTCTGTGCCATCTGCGTTTCAAATTCCATTTTGATACCAAGGAAATGTCTCGGTATCAGCAGTTCAGATACGACAATGGTACAAATTTTTCAAAAAAACATATTATTTTTTATTTTACCTTTATTTAACTAGGTGTGACCTTCTGGTTAAATAAAGGTAAAATCACATGTGAAAGAGGGAAAGCTTTCTCCTCTCCACAGAGCTGACGCATATGTGGGAGAATGCCCAAAGACACGCAGGGGTTAGGAGCGGGATGGGTGGCAGGAGTAAGGCAGGAGCAGAGTAGGACAGGAGCAACTAGGGCGGCAGGAGATTCATACACAATCAATACAAAACAGATATAAAACACATTTGCATCTCTCAAGAAAAACGTACATCTCTGTCACCACACTTTTTACAGTTTTCTTAAATAGACACCATAGATTCCAATTTAAAGGTTGTATAGAGGATTTTCCAAGGAAAGAGAAACACAGCGACTGTTTCAAATGTTGAAACAGTCGCTGTGTTGCACATGCGTGACACCACCTCCTCCTCCACAGCGCCCTAAGTAGAAACGCCTCCTCCCGCCTGTTTGTTTACAGCCGGTGCACGTTCAGAATCGCTGTTGCTGCTGTAACTCTACTGTACATTTTCAAATGATAAGCAGAAGTTTCCAGAAGTAATTTATCGACCAACGCGTCTTTAGACCCTTCATCTGCTTCAGCTCACGCCATCACTAGAAGGACTCGCCAAGAATCACCTTAGTTTGGCTTCACTCCTTTTCTCCTTCTCTTCTTCTTTCAGCGACCTCAAAAACTTTCTTTTGCGGCTAACTGGTCGTGGATTCTTGTTTGCCACCGTAACAAACTTTGTGCAAACTGTGAGGAAGCTACAGTTGGAAAAAGCCGCTAAGAACCGCTGCGTTGGTCGAGTAAACGGCGTCTTACGTCTGTGGAATGTGAGAGAGGTGAACGTAAACCACGTAATCCCAATGCGCCGGAGAGTCAGTTACACTAGAAACGTAGGGAGTTTGATTGACAACCAAACAGGCAATAGATAATGAGGTAGCCTCTTTATCTATTGGCTAATGTTTATCTGGCCCCACCACGTCCACAGTTGATGGATTTTCATTCTTTTTTTTTTTTTGTCAGCATCTCTATAATGCTATTTTGAACTTTCATTGACAAAATCCTCCATACAGTCTTTAAGTTCTTTCCATAAATGATTCCAAAGCCATGGAGCTGCGTAGGAAAAAGGAGATTTTCCCAGTGAAGAGGAACTGTGAGGAGGAGGAGTTCGTATTAAGGAGATGACTAAGGTACCCAGGAAGGTTCCGCAGTATGGCTTTGTAAATAAATATTAACCAATGCTGCATTTTGCCAATCAAACCTTGTTTTCACTGCCGCCGGCATACCCCTATTGCTTTGTACTTACGTTCTCCAATTTTATCTTTGTAATCAGTGATTTGCGTAGGATTTGGCAGCGTAACATAGTAATTTTGGTATAAATGAAAAAAAAAATAAAATAAAAATAAGTGCTGCTTGTGATTTGCAGCTATCCATACGAGCTCAGCGGACTTATTTCTTTTATTAAGTTGTTTTCGAGGAATATTGCGATTTAAAATGAGAACATAATGAATCACGGGTGGCGTAGATTATAACTATAAAGCAGACACAAGCACAGTAAGTCTTTTTTTTTAAATATAATATAATTTTCAACTCAAATGTTTCTGTTTATAATATGTCCTTTAACGTAACCGTTTAATGTAGCGTATTGTTTCTTTGACACGTCCCCATCACTGTTTCATTTGAATTCAATTTTCCCCTTGGACATAAAACGTTCTTTACTCCACAGTCCTCAATGACCAACAGTAAAGGGTCTTATCCGCAGCCTTATTCATGGCCCTGTTTAAACACTGCGTTACATTGATTTGCATCGCACTCACCGCGGTTTTACATGCTCATGTCAAACACATGAAGTAAATCGCGAAAGCATCACCGGGCGTCTGAGGCCATTTAAATGTATAGAATATAGAGTGCCCTCATCAGATCCAGCCCACTGCTCCTCGGGGAGATTGGCCTTGTGTGTGCCCCTCGTATACTCATCTGAGCAGGCACTGGCACCCCGTTCTCACGGACGGCGTGAGGACGGGGTGAGGACGGGGTGACCTGGCCCACAGCACTTTTAGGAGCTCCATCGGCTCCATAAATGTCAGACCTGGATCTAATGAAGATGGGTTGAGTGGTTCTGAGCGGTCTCCTCCCGGCGTTCTGCCCGGGCTAATACGCTGAAGGCCAGAGGAAACGGGGACAAACTGACCTTCACTGTGCCACCCACGTCCCACTGTGGAGCTGAAGGCGCGGGACTGACACGGGGAAGGTGGAGGGAGAAGGGTTTGGGGGTTAGACGGAGAATTTAAACTGATTTTTATTGTTGTTAAAATCAGATGGCCACTTTGTTCTATGCCGCAGGTGTAAAGGTCGTGTAGACTTTACAGGCTCGTGCCAAACCTTAAAAAAGTGCGTGAATGAATGACAAAAATGAATAACACATTTTGGAGGAAGCTTGTAGAATAAAGAGGAGGTATTATGCAAAATCTTTTTTAGTTATTTCTGTTCTAATGTTGTTCCCACATGAAAAAACGTGCCTGAAAACAAAAGTGAAACCTGTAAAACATGTTAATGCATTGTTTATGATGAAAAATGGCATTTATTATCAAAACAATAAAAGGTAACACGGTAGTCTAATCTAGTAAAATACCCTTTCTTTAAGATCACACATCTTAAATATCATTGATTTCAAAGCAATAGACTTTTTAGTATTTAAAGTAATTACTTGAGCCTTATACTTTCACAATAAGAAGTGAAAAATCTTTAATGTCTTGGGACAAAATAGTACATTCAGTTTTGCAATGATTTTCACAATTCAATACAATAGTAGAATTTCACAATACAATAGTAGCTGTAGTAGTACTTGCAGTAGTAGCTGTAGTAGTACTTGCAGTAGTAGCTGCAGTAGTAGCTGTAGTAGTACTTGCTCGTGGCCTGTGCCCCTGGACTCTGGTTAGTTTCAGGTTGTGCTCTTGAGCAGACACACACTTCCTCCTTCTCTTTTCTCTCACAGTCGGGGCGCAGGCTTTAGTCATGAGCTCAGTCTCTGCGGAACCAAAGTCATTCTCAAAAATCTCACTTTTATTCACAGACTCCGGCCCGACAAGGGGAACATCACCGTCACCGTGTCTGATCCTTTAAAAAAAAACACCAAACTGGACTTTTTTGGCTCTTTTATTTCATTTACAACAAGTTAGATTAATACATGTGACAATTTTTATTCTTTTTTACTTTTTCAGACTGTCAGTAGAGTGTCTTGTGCCCGTATGTCTGTAGTGTGTTGTGTGGCTCTGTGATGCTGTCCAGAGCCTGCGGGTGGCGTCGCTTTGACATTTATGGCCCTATGCCTCTTCATTAACACCAGCTAAACCTGCCCCCTGCCCCTCCTGCCCCTCCTGCCCCTCCTGCCCCTCTGCGTTCAGCCCAGTGTGTGAGGGTGAAACGGTGGGAATATGGTTCAAATGTTTTTAATAGAAACAACCAGTTAAGTAAATACTATGAGAAATTAATCTTTTATCCACAGTTTGAATCTCTGAATTTTACTGAAATGCCATTGTGGGGACTGACAGGGACATATCGATAAGTGGTCCCTGCCCTCAAACAGTTTGAGAATCCCTGGTTTAAATGGCCCATATTCTTAGTTACTTTCTCATCTGTGTTATTATGTTTTTTCCTAATAAAAAACAGACCTGGAGTTGTGTTTTGTTTCATTTACACATGTTTACTTCTTAATCGTGGTGCGTGGGTTATTCAGCGTTTCAAATATTTGCTAAATTTAGAGTCCAAAAGAGTTAGTGAGACATTTTATTTTTATTTTTTTGGTTAAAGGGCCCATTTCACACTATTTTCTGATCTGTTCTAATGTTGTTTCCTCATCGACAACACACCTGGAGTTGTGTTTTGTTTCATTCACACATGTTTAATACACAAACCTTGCATATTCCTGCAGTTCTCAAACAGAAAACTCTCTGTTCCACCTTGTGATGTCATGTGGGAATACAGGAAGCGCTCCACTGTGTTTTTAAACTCCACACACCTTCACTAGAATCATTTGTCTTCACTTCATCTTTTTAAGTTGGAGCAGTAAGGTTCTGTTCTCATGACTAAACACAAAATGACTGTTTTCGGTCACACATAAAAACCATGACTGTACTAATGTAAAACCCAACTGTCCGTCTCATTTCTGATTTTTTTTTTCTGTTTTTCCTTCAGGCCGTGGAGTCTCAGATCCGGAGCTTTGGACAGACCCCGGGCCAGCTCCTCATTGAGCCTCACCCTCCACGCAGCTCCGCCATGCAGGTGGTGAGTGGAACCAGACCCTCCCTCCAGTCTCCCCCAGAACCCTGCACCCTAATCCCCCTGTCTGAGCACCGTCACGGGCCAGCTCCCCTCCGCCGCGGCCCCTACACCGCCCCCTCCGCCCCAGATCATTATTACGAATACCAAACTTGGCGTTGATTCAGAACTATTCGGAAACATGGCATAAGAAAGACGACGTAAATCAAAACAAGCAAATATATAAAAAAGAAAACAGAAAAAAAAGTTTAATGTAAAAGAAATACTACTAGGCCCTCTTTTATTTATATATTTAGGCTTTTTTGTTATTTTATTTTACCTTTTTTTCCCCCATTCTTGGTTGAGGGTCCGTCACCTGCTTGTTTCTATGGAGATATCATTGCTCTGCCTGGAATGTCCCACAGTGTGACTTTAAAGAGCTCTACTTTACATTTATTCAATTACAGGTGGTTTTATAGCTCAAAAATACCTAGAAAAACAGACATTCTGACTGTGAGCGGGGTCGCCTCTCCAAAGATCTGACCTGTAACTTGGTCTGGTTTGGTTATGAAGCTAGAAAGGTTTAATTCCAGACAAAACAAGAACATCTGCATGGAGAAAAGTATTTGTTTTTGTTTTTGTTTGCCACTTTCTACATTTTATACACATACGGAAGGCATCAGATATATGAAGTAAGATGTGTGGAGCTATGAAATAACTGTGCTCATGTTGGCACACTATTTGACATACGATTTTCCCCTTTAAATCTACCTCATTATTACGATTTTTCATGTATTTTCATCCCGACAATGCTGGGAAAGTGCAGTCTTGGATTTGAAAGCATCTCGTGTCTCATCATTAGCGAGGTGTGTGCGGAGAGGGGACTGGAGAATTCTGATCTGGAGCCAGTTTTTCCACCTGAACTGGGATCAGTGAAGCGGCGGTGGAGGGGGCAGGCTTCCAGGGGCCCTCTGTGCGATGGCTTGGGCCCCCAGAGTCCCTATTAGCCCGGTGTCCCCATGGCGATGACAGCTGCCTCCCGACCACCGCCCCGTACGCACGCTCACTGACCCTCACCGCAGCTCTGAGCCGGTCGCAGGATTTACAAGAAAAATCAGAGGGAATGTTATTTTGGATTTAGGATTTAAAGGTCCTATATCACACAAAACTGACTCTTGTGAGCTTTAAGTCATGTTTTAATGTTGTTGCTTCATCAAAAACAGACCTGGAGTTGTGTTTTGTTTCATTCACATGTGTTTGAGTAATCTTTTTATTGTTAGTCCAAAGCTCAAAACGCTCTGTAGAGATTGGCAAATCCAGGGATGAAATTATTTAAATGATTCCTGCAAAGGTGTACGGAGTTTAACGGCACAGTGGCAAAGTGGTTAGCGCTCTCGCCTCACAGCAAGAAGGTCCTGGATTCGATTCTGGGGCGGGACTTTTCTGTGTGGAGTTTGCATGTTCTTCCCGTGCCTGCGTAGGTTTCCTCTGGGTGTTTCCCCTGCGAGGCCAGGACTCCCCTGAAAAAGAGATTCTTCATCTCAGCTGGACAGTCCTGGTTAAATAAAGGTCAATAAAATAAAAATAAAAACACAGTGGAGTGTTTTCAGTTTGAGAAGAAATCGAGAATGAAACAAAACACAACTCCAGGTCTGTTTGTGATGAGGAAACGACATTATGGCAGATCAGAAAATGCCGTAATATGGGCCCTTTAATGTTGAACAGAGAAGGTCGTGTTTTGTTGGTCTGTATGGAAGGTAATATTACAGTTCCAGAAAGTTTAGTTTTAGTTCAATGGGTTTATTATGGATTCTTGTTTGAAGTGGACCAATAGGGTTCTGACCTAAGTACACTTCCAGTTAAAAGGTTGGACACTTTTTTATTTATGTTTCTTCTTTATTTCCACCAAACACCAAACACATATGGGATGTAGAAAACAAAAAATACACTCAATAACTCAAAACCTCTTTCAGAATAAAAAATAGATAAAAATATCCACCCTTTGGTTTGATCACTGTTTGCACTTTTGGCATTTCTTGACCCTGAGGCACAGCTGTGAAGTGGAAACCATTTCAGGAGACTTCATCAAGAAGCTCATAGAAGGAAGGTTAAGGGTTTGCAGCTCTGCCGACAAAGCAAATATAAAGTATAAAAAAAGTATAAAAAACACTTAGTTGAGTAACTTTCTTTGTTACCCACTTCCATATATGTATAGAATTAATTTGCAAAAACAGATAAGTACCATTTTCAAAGTCATTTTGCCGCAATTAAAATATTATTCCATCTCTGGTAAAATCCACTGTACATTATATTCATTGATAGAACCTGTAGAAAATGACAAAAAGAAAATACTCTTTGGCAGAAAATGGAGATATCCGTTTTTCCAAATGAACTCTTCTTACAGCAAATATTTGATGTCTTCTGTGTATATCTAAATAGTAGAAAGCGGAAAACTTAAAGAAAAAAACATTGAATGAGAAAGTGTGTCCAAACTTTTGACTGCTAGTGTATATTACTAATTTTAATAGTGAATCAGATGATTATTACTCCCCTCGAGTTTATACAAGGCTCAGAATCGTTCTTGGGTTTTAACAAACGTTTATTCGGACAGGAGGAGTCTCCAGTGTCGTCACACACAAATTAGCCTCACAGTGTCGATGATGCCGTCAGAACTATGGAAAAGAAAATACGAGAACTTAAATGAACCCTCTTGAATTATGGTCCTTCACATATAAATAAAGTAATAAATAATAAAAAATAAAGTACACATTCGCTAAACTCTTAATTACACATTAATACAAAGTCACGCAGCCGTCACACGCACACGGACAGAAAAGTAATTCAACAATAAAACAATAGAAAATGTGACTCATTGGCCACATTGACTCAGAGGGAAATAAAGTCCACATCTTAGAATGTCCTCTGAGGAAACTTCAACTTAAAACAACTTTCTTTTGTCACTTTAATCTCTGAGGTCAGAGCGCAGATCCTCGTGTGTCCCAAATTAAGAAGGAAGTGCTCCTGTAAAAATTCCCCTCAGAAAACAACAGTGTAATTGGAAGCGGAACAAATAAAAGGTTCCCTTTATTCATGTATTATAACCAAAATAAAATGAAATTAATGAACATGAATTTTCAGAAAAATGACTTATTTATTACTATTTATTGCCTTTTATTATTTTACTGTATTTCAATCTGAATATGATAAAACATGAACTTAAATGTATGTTATAATGTTTTAAATAATATCAGATCTTGAACTTAAACTTTATTGATCCACAAGGGAAATTATTTGGACACAGTAGCTCAGACATCACAATATATTCCATTAACAAAGAGGAAAAATATAAATGGTAATACCAGATTCAAAATAAGAATAAGAATTTAATAGACTTAGACAAACTTATTGTTTGAATAATAAAACTTCTTAATAAGTAGCAATACAAAATAGCAAGAGTCTGGTGTCAAATAAGACATAATTATATAAATGTCTATGTACAAATAAGTAAAAAACAGAAATATAGTGATGTAAATACAGTATATCACAGTTATATTCAAAAGGTCATAAGGAAACAGTGCAAAGACGATATGATGATTGTCAGAAACATATAATAGTTTGAAAAATGGATTTCTTTTATTCCCAAACCCGTCGTCTTGTCTTCCCTCACTTCCGTACACACTTCCCTCTTTCCCTCCCGTGTAGACGAGCTGTCAGGGCCCGTCTCTCTGCGGGTGTAATGATTGTGTCACAGAGTCTGGTTAGCCGTCACACACAGGATTTACCCGGCGCGCTCCTCATGTTAAACACCGATGTTCGTCCTCTTTACACGCACACAGGGAAATGGGCCTGTGCTGCAGCTGCTAATACAAACACAACGTAAACAGCTCCGTACAGGCCCGAGGAGCGCTGACAGATACAGCGCTACGTCTGCAAATACGGGAGAAATGTTTGTATAGAAGACTCACAAAGCGGCTGTTTAGAAGGTTTAGAACGTGCATTGGGTAACGTATCCAGTGGAGGGTCCGTTAAACACTTTTCTCCATGGAGATGTTATTGCTTTGTCTGGAATGTTTCACAGTATGGCATTAAACCTTTCTATCTTCATGGAGACCAAACCAGACCATGTTATAGGTCAGATCTGTGGAGAGGCGACCTTTTACTACCATTTTTCTATTTTTTTTTTTATACTTTATTTTTTAAGCTTTAAGAGACATTATACAATA
The DNA here is from genome assembly GCA_029959045.1 of Taenioides sp. WSHXM2023. Classification (NCBI taxonomy): domain Eukaryota; kingdom Metazoa; phylum Chordata; class Actinopteri; order Gobiiformes; family Gobiidae; genus Taenioides; species Taenioides sp. WSHXM2023. The sequence continues at coordinate 3,185,763 of CM057090.1, forward strand.
ATAATAATAATAATAATAATAATAATAACTAAATACATAAAAAATAATAACAACAATAATAATACTATCATTACCCCTATCATTCTTAAAAAAAAATAAATAAAAAATCTAGGTATTTTTGAGCTCTAAAACCACCTGTAATTGAATAAATGTAAAGTAGAGCTGTTTAAAGTCACACTGTGGAACATTCCAGGTTGAGCAATGACATCTCCATAGAAACAAGCAGGTGATGGAGCCTCCACCAGCAAAGCTACACAATGCACCTTTAAATATTGTGTAAATATCGAGATGTAAGAGTTCAGACGCTGCCATTTTAGCTGTAAATACTTTATATGTACCTGTTGCTTATTTTATCCCACATTTTATTTCAATTTTGACAAACTTGTAAACCTATAGCCAAGCTGGACCTTTTATTTTATTATTATTATTGTTATATTTTTATCTACCTTCACTCCAGCCAAATGCACACATAATCAGTGAGCTTAATGTTAAACCAATTGAGATTTTAAGATGCTAAATACCAGGGATGGGACAAGATCTCATGAGACAGAATCGCCGCAAGATCGTGCAGACAAGAGAAAAATAAACTTGTAAGACTTTTTGTCAAGTTTTCTCATTTGGATTTGACGAAAAAGGGTGACGCGTTGGTGAGTTAAATCTCTTACAGTTCCAAAAAGCAGGACTAGAATGAAAACAAAACTGTGAAATCAAATACATAAAAAATCGTCCGGGCAAAATTGGAAACTGAATCGTGAAATTCCTATATTAGAAATGATGTTAAAATCTCGTCTTGTCTCGTTCTCGTGGATCCAATCTCGTATCTGGTCTCGTCTTGTGGAAATTGTCTCGTCCCGTCCCTACTAAATCCTAAATGTCGGATATTTTTATTTCAAATCTTCAAAGTATCCACCCTTTGCTTTGTCGACAGAGCTGCAAACCTCTGTGAGCTTCTTGATGAGTATTTTGTTTTTTTGTTACCTACATTCCATCTGAGTCCATTCCTTCAGTGAAAATGCCCGAAATGTTCCGCGGTATGGCTTTAAACACGTATATATCTTGTATTTATTCACTTACAAGTGTTTTTATTTTTCAAAACTACCTCAAAAACATGTATTCTTACTGTGATGTGTCCTGGTGATGTGGCCTGCTCGTCTCCAGGGCGATGGTTAAATTAAATGCCGTACTGTAGAACATTCCAGGAAAAACGATAAAGTCTACACCGTCAAACAGGTCTACCAGAAAAGCTACACAATGCAGCTTTAAGATACGGGTTTTGTTTTTTGTTTTTCTCGCAGTAATTCCAAAAAAACCCATTTCATTCACATGCATTTCAGATTATTTTAATATGCCACTTATGCCTTTTTGATCTGATCTTTTAATCCGTAATAGCCTTAACTTGGTTCTGTATCTCATCTGTTAATAATTTTTACCCAAACCGCCATATTGTAACTTTAAATCCTCTTTTCTTGTGACAGTTTTTATCCCGGCTTTGTGTATAAACCTTGATCCTCTTCTTCTGATTCTGCTTAACTGTCTCCTCCTCTCCCTGTCCCCCCGTCTCCTCTGTATGTTTTCATCTGTATCATTAATACCGGCTGTGTCCTCCTCTCATCCTCCGTTGTTTTACCGCCCCATCCTTTCTTCTTCTTCGTCGTCGTCTTCTTCTTCTTCTCTTCTTCCCCCCCTCCTCTCGTCCGCACGTGGGGGTTTTGAACAGTCTCTTCTCGCGCAGACCCCGCTCATGTTCACGGAGCAGATGCAGCAGGACGTGATCATGGTCCTCAAGTTTCCGTCCAACTCGCCTGTGGCTCACGTGGCGGCGAATACCCAGAGCGGCCTGAGCGCGCCCGCCATCATCACCGTCACCGCCAGCCGTCTGTTCGCCGTCAACAAGTGGCACGGGCTAGCAGGTAAGAGCGAGAAACCACAGATCACCTCGTAGAAATCCTCGTTTTATCGTCAGTGATTTTGTATTGGTCCATTTTGGTGTCATTTTAAAGGCCTGATCTATGTCGTAATGTCATTTCCTCATCGCAAACAGACCTGGAGTTGTGTTTTGTTTCATTCGCACACGTTTAACACACAAACCCTGCAGATTTAAGATTTAAGATACAGCTGTTCACTTTAAAACTACCTCTTCATGACATCACAAGGTGGAACAGAACATTTAGAGCTTTGGAGATGTAAACAGACTAATAATAAAGTGTTACTCAAACATGTGAATGAAACAAAACACAACTCCAGGTCTGTTTTTGAGGAGGAAACAACATTATAACATCAAATTTTGCATAACTTTTAAGTTTGAGATTTGGGATCGAATGGGGCTCTTAAATCGAGAGGGATGTTTTGTTTTGTAAGTGCATTTTTTATTATTTTTTGCCAACATAAAGTACAGAAAAGGATGTGTGTAGAGTCCCTCAGTCGTCCAGGTAGAATCCATAGCAAAAGGAGAAATTTAATTTGTCAACTGGACAGAGTTTATTTGGTCGAAATAAACTCTGTCCAGTTGACAAATTAAATTTCTCCTTTTGCTACAGAAAAGGATTTTAAAGTTTTGGTGATGTAACTCACGACGCAAACTTTACAAACCCATTTTCTCGTTTGGTTATTGCCTTTATTTAAGAATCCTAAAATGTTTAAAATTGCATTAAAGGCTAGTGAAAATGCAAATAAATAATAAAACCACAATATATATTTATGTTTTACCTTTATTTAAACAAATTAAGAAGATCAACAATTTCTTTCTGCGTTTTTCACAGTTTGAGTCAGTATTTTTAAAGGTACTATTGAGCTTGAATAGTACATTGAATCATATCAATCTGCAGACTTTAACATGTGATTATGCCACACAATTTTAACACATTTTTATTTGGTTATAGTGAATGTTTTTGACTAAATTAAAATAGAGTCCTAGTGTAATGAGTTCCCTTGGTCCGTGGTTCTCCTCCAGTGCCTGACGCCCCTCGGTCTTAGACTTAGACAAACTTTATTGATACACAAGGGAAATTATTTGGACACAGCAGCAAACATCACAATATAATATAATAACAGAGAGGAACAAAAATAGATGGTGTAGCAAAAGGAGACAAGTGTCAAATGAGACATAATTATAAAAATAAATGTATATGTACAAGTCAAAATAAAATAGAAAAATAAGTAATGAAATATAAAATAAACTATAAAATCACAGCTATAAACAAGAGACAAGAACGACAGTGTAAATAATATACTGACTGACAGGGCATAAGGTTATCTGTTACTTAAGATTTAGTTGTTGTACAGTTGTAGGGAGTATTATCTCCTCTGTCCCTCTATAGTCTGGTGCAGTGGGTGAGTTGTTGTACAGCTGTAGGGAGTATTATCTCCTCTGTCCCTCTATAGTCTGGTGCAGTGGGTGAGCAGGAGTGTCCATGATGGAGAGCAGTTTGTCCAGTGTCCTTCTGTCTGTCTCTGTGGATGGACGGTGATGGACAGTGTTGTGTCAAACAGCTGCGTGTGTCTCCAGAGTTGTTCTATCAGACGAGACACACGGAGCCTCCAGCGTGAGGTCCTCTGTCCAGACTCTGTTTACTCTGCATTTCTTACGCCAGAAAACACACCAGCTGTGACACTTAAAGACGCACTGTGGAACTTTTTCGGCGGGAGTGTCCGTCACCTGCTTGTGTACATGGAGAAATGATTGCTTTGCCAGAAAAATTTCCACAAACTTAAGACTTAGACGAACTGTATTGATCCACAAGGGAAATTATTTGGACACAGAGAAAAATATAAATGGTAATAATAAATTAAAAAAAATAAGTAGCAAAAACAGCAAGAGACTAGTGTCAAATAAGGCGTAATTTTATATTTATTTAAATGTAAGTAATAAAAATAAAAAATATAGTTATATACAAGAAGTCATAAGGAAAAAAGAGCAAATATATGATTGATAAACATGTTACTTGCATTTATTAAATTACAGGGCATTTTATTGTCTTGAAAAATCCACATTCTTACTGAGAGCGGGGTCACCTATCCACAGATCTGACCCGTAACTTGGCTTGACTCCATAGAGGTAGATGTTTAATGCCATACTACGGGACATTTCAGCAGGACGAGCGAACGACTTTCCACCTGAAAAGTTCCACAGTGCACCTTTAAAGAGCAAATGACGGGTTCTGATGATTCTCAGATTTTGACGTAATTTGGTTGGATAAATATAAATTCTAGTTTTACACCGATCAAGAAGCAGTTTGTGAAGAAAAGTAGAAAAAATAACAGGAATTCGGAGTCCCATCCTGATGACGTCACACTGGGAGAATTTACTTTATTATTCATTATTTCATCAAAATACATGTGTTTTCTTATAGTTTTATCTGTCAAATAATCATTTTTTTGTACATTAGAGGAGTCTTGGCAAAGTGCGCTAGATGGTTGCTAGGTAACAGTTACGGAATTAATAATTTCCAACCAGGAATTAAAATTTTGAACCTAAAAATTGCCAAACTCTGAAAAATAAATGCAAAATGTTTAGTAAAATCTTACTGGTGTTTTAGTGAAATGAGAAGTCTGACGTGTCATAGGAGCTTTAAAGCTGCACTGCGCAACTTTTCTGATGGAGGGTGCTGCTTGTCTCCATGGAGATGTTATCACTTTGCCTGGAATGCCCCATGGTATGACTTTAAACATATTAATTTAGCATTTATTCATTATGTGTGTTTCTATTGCTCAAAAATACAATCATTCCTTCTGTGAACAGGGGCGCCTCTCCACAGATCTGACCTGTAATGTAGCGTAGTGCTGTAACCTGCTTGACTCCCTTATGATAAGCAGCTTTAATCTATACTGTGGAACATTCTAGGCAAAGCGATAACATTTCCATGGAGACCAGCAGGCGGCGGAATGAATCTCTACTCGAAATGTTACGCAGTGCGCCTTTAAAACGGTATTGGCTTGAGTCCAGTGTGACGCTCTCCCTGCACAGACCTGGCTGATGAGTCTAATTGGGATAATAAAGCTGATGTCTGCCCATTCAGACACACTGTTAATTATGTGGATTTATGATGGTCTCCGTGAACAGTGGGACTAAAATAAATGTGCGTCATAAAAAAGAAAAATGGAGAGATGCAAATGAGCGTCTTGTTTGGTCGTGTTGTGGTGCGGCAGTGACGGAGCGCAGGCACTCGCTCAAATTTACTACGTGAAGATGATCTAGTTTTATTAATGTGTTTTGTGGTTTCAGTTTTATCAAAGTGGATATTTTTGGTGAAATTATGTTGAAATTTGATTGCTAATACTAATATAATATAAAGAATGCAAAGTTTTCTTAATGGAATAAGTTATAATTTTATATCTAGCATTTTCTGGCATTGCTTATTTCATTTTTTGTTGTTATTATTATTATTATTATTATTATTATTATTATTATTATTTAATATTATTATTAATTATAATAATTATTATTGTTATTAATAATTATTATTTATTATTATTTTTTATTATTATTTTTTTATTCTAATTTCAGAAATCTTTCTCTGCATTTATATTACAAGTGAACAAAGTGAACAATTTGGACACACCCTCTCATTCAATGTCTTTTTTCTTTTTTTTTTTTTAACTACTTCCTACATTTTATACAGAAGACATCAAATATATGAAACAAAATATATGGAATTATGTAGCGACTTTATATTTTTTAATATTTTGTAGTAAAATTCCTCAAAGTAGCCGCCTTTTGCTTTGTTGACAGCTCTGCAAACCTTTGACCTTCTCTCAGTGATATTTGTAATAAAGTCAGCCTAAAATGGTTTTTACTTTGCCAACATAATGAAAAAGTCTGTCCAAACTGACTGGTTGTGTACTTGTACTTTGGGTACTAAATTCCAATTGGATCAGTTGGGTAAAATTACCAAAATCAGCCCTACATATAACAAGCTTTGAATTATTTTGAGTTTGCATTAAGACAAAGTTGTGGATGAGTTTGACTGAATTCAAATTGGATCATTTGGGTAAAATGGCCCAAAAATATCGTCAGAGCTGATCGACGTTCAGTTTCTCTGGATCCTAAACGATCAGTATCTGCATTGACCATGGAAAAAAAACAAAAAAAAACAAAACAGTCAGTCTCTAATTATTCCCTTTATGACCTGGGCAGCCTTTGGACTTAACTGAAAGTGTGCCTTGGTTTCTGATGCTGTGACTTTGTGGTTCTCATTTCATATTCTTATATTCATATTTATATTTATATTCATATTCACTCGTACATCTCTCATATTCTCTCATATTCTCTTATATACACTCATATGTCTCTCATATTCACTAATAATTTTCTATTTCTCATATTCACTCGTATATTCGCTCATCTTTCTCATATTCACTGGACGAAGCCTCCTCTGCTCATTCTCACTCATATTCTCTCATATATATTCTCATATATATTCTCATATATATTCTCATATATATTCTCTCATATATATTCTCATATATATTCTCTCATATATATTCTCTCATATATATTCTCATATATATTCTCATATATATTCTCATATATATTCTCTCGTATATATTCTCTCGTATATATTCTCTCATATATATTCTCTCATATATATTCTCATATATATTTTCTCATATATATTCTCTCATATATATTCTCATATATATTCTCATATATATTCTCTCATATATTTTCTCGTATATATTCTCATATATTCTCTCATATATTTTCTCATATATATTCTCTCATATATATTCTCATATATATTCTCTCATATATTTTCTCTCATATATATTCTCTCATATATATTCTCATATATATTTTCTCATATATATTCTCTCATATATATTCTCTCATATATATTCTCATATATATTCTCTCATATATATTCTCATATATATTCTCATATATATTCTCTCATATTTTCTCATATATATTCTCTCATATATATTCTCATATATATTCTCATATATATTCTCTCATATATATTCTCATATATATTCTCTCATATATATTCTCTCATATATATTCTCATATATATTCTCTCATATATATTCTCTCATATATTTTCTCATATATATTCTCTCATATATATTCTCTCATATATTTTCTCATATATATTCTCTCATATATATTCTCTCATATATATTCTCATATATTCTCATATATATTCTCTCATATATATTCTCATATATTTTCTCTCATATATTTTCTCTCACTCTCGTGTCTCTTCTCGTCCTTCAGCTCATCAGGGCTCCTCCTCACAGGACCAGCACTACCAACTGCCCGTGGAAATCGACCCTCTCATAGGTAAGTCACCGCTCACACACCCTCACATCGTCTGTACTGACACTGTGCAATAATGTCATCAATATTCCCTGGCGGTGTGATGCTAACTGTAGGCACTGCTCTGTCAGACGCTCTGTTACTCAAGTTAGACTTGATCTCATTCATTTCATTTGAACACAGTGTGACCAGATAGAGGCGTTTTAGTTGGAACTTCAACAGGTGATGATGTTTTGGTGAAAATCAAACACCTGAACAGGACCATGAACGCTCGTATTCTTGTTTTCTTGTAGAAAATATCCAAAAGGTAAATTCACAAATGTTGAACCTGAATCTCAGTGGGTGGAGATAGGTGGTAAATCATAATAAATAATAATACATCAGACTTAGCGCTTTTTTGGACACTCAAAGACGTTTTACAAACAAATAGGAAGCAACAGAGGGGAAAAATGGCAGTGGAAATAACGAGGAATGCCAGATTTAAAGCTGCATTGTGTAACTTTTCTGCTGGAGGGTCCGTCAAACGCTTTTCTCCCTGGAGATAGGAGTTATTTCTTTGTCTGAAATGTTTCACAGTATGGCATTAAACCTTTCTATCTTCATGAAGACCAAAACAAGTCAAGTTACAGGTCAGATCTGTGGAGAGGCAACCCCGCTCACAGTGAGAATGAATGTTTTTCTAGGTATTTTTGAGCTATTAAACCACCTGTAATTGAATAAATGTAAAGTAGAGCTGTTTAATGTCATACTGTGGAACATTCCAGGCAGAACAATGACATATCCATAGCAACAAGCAGGTGACGAACCAGAAAAGTTACACAGTGCACATTTAAGGCGAGTTTTTAGTAGTAGGAATGTACTACTCAAATACAGGACTATTCAAACATGCATGAATCAAAGTACAAAAATGACTAAGCAAAATATTAGAGAACGCCCTTCATTTTCCGTTAAACCCCCTTTTAAACTCCCAGAACCCCTCCCTCCACGTCCCACCTCACCAAAAAGTGCGTTTCTACAGTTTGAAGCCCCCCTCCTTAGCTGTATACGCAAGAGCCACTTTAAATTCACAAACGAAACCATGAATCTCCGTGCGACTTGTAGCTGTCCCTCTCCAGTTCATGATATAGGCCCGCTCCCAAACATTTGCATGTAAATTGGAACGCAATGAGCTGTGGCCCCGCGCCGGCATTTCATCACCAGAACCCCCCCTCTGTAACACCTCCCACCCCGCCATAACCCCTCCCACCCCTCCCCGCCGCATTCTCTCCGCCCTAATTCAAACGCCGGGGCTAGAGGACGCGCGTCACCCCGAATGAATACGAATGGCGTAATAATGCGTGATGGAGAAGGCGCTGTCAGGACAAGATGGCCGCGTCTCATCCTTCAGACTTGTTGATGAGGACGCGGGGGTTGGCGGTGATGTATGCGAGCGCGCAGAGGCTAGCGGATTCAGCAGGCTCCACTGTCTCGCGCATGTCTGCAGAGGGAGGGTGGCTGAGTCGGCTCGCTGTCGTACGCGATGGGGAAATGGCCGCGCTTGGAAATTGTCTGAAAATATCCAGAGTTCCATCGGGGTTTATTTCTCTATGGCTAAAATTCTTCACATTTTACATCCTGGGTTTTTCTGTCACTGTAAACATGATAGGTTAGAATGTGTAGATACTTTGCAGCTGAATCCATGGGGGTGTGACGCTAACTGTAGGCACTGCTGTTAATCTGAGCTTTAATTTAACACAATATGACCTGAAAAAGATGACTTAGGCTGCGTCCCATTACTCTGTCTTACCCCTTCCCCTTCCCCTTTATCTTCGTCTTTGTCTTGCCCCTCGATACCGAGCTGTGAGGCCTCGGGGTACGAATGTTCCCCTAAGAAATGGGACTCCACTCGATTACCGTTTGCTTCTGTTAGACAAATGGACTTCACACTGATTTCACCTAAAAAGTGCCACGTCAAGGATTATCGGGTACCTCAGCTCGACTAAAAACGAGCTTGTTTATACATGAAAGTTTGATGAAAACGATAACGTCGGCTAAACAGACATTACTACAATTAAAACCGCAACAACAGTTCACTAAAAGTAACGTAGAACATAAGCGTCATAATTGTAAACCTGCTAAACTGTTAATTGATATTTACAACTGCTGAAAATACTCACATTTATGAGACTCCTTGGCTGGTCGATGTGACGCTCCATCCTGATCCCAACACCTGCCTGAGCTTGTAGGCCGACCCCTTCGCTTCAAGTCTGGTCCAGAGTTTACTTCGTTTCAAGGCGTATGTAGCCCGAGGTCGTGGCCCTAGCCCGTGATCAAAATTAGAATCGAGACGCCCCTTGCCCTCACATGAACGCACAAAACCAAGGGGTAGGGGTAAGACGAAGGGGTAAGACAGAGGAATGGGACGCAGCCTTAGCTGGAACTACAACAGGTGAGATGATTAAACAAGTTTTTCGCACATAAAAGTACAGTCACAAGCTCACTAATTTTTCAGTCAGTCACTCTCACATTTTAGTTGAAAATCAAACTCCTAAACAGGATCATGAACGCTCGCTTTGATCATGGTCTCCTGAAAATGTCCTGTTTTTTTGTATTTTATCTTGAGTTTTCAGAGAATTTTAAAACAGCTGTAATGTGGGCATTGTGACACCAACATTCCACCATAGAAATACATGTAGAACACCCCCAGCGCGATGTGTGAAAATATGTAATAACACGTCTCATTATCTATTGTCATGAGATTAGTCTTGTTCACGTTAAAGCTTTAAGACTTATTAAAATGTTGTTCCTTCCCACATGTTTGAGTAACTCTTTATTATTAGTCTGTCTACATCTCCAAAGCTCAAAATGCTCTGTTCCACTTTGTGATGTCATGAGAAGTGGTAGTTTTAGAATTAACATTAACCTTTTACTTTTAGTTCAGTAGAGATTGGAAATTCCAGGGCTGAAATCATCCAAATGATTCTAGTGAAGGTGTGTGGAGTTTAAAAACACAGTGGAGCACTTCCTGTATTACCACATGACATCACAAGGTGGAACAGAGCGTTTTCCATTTGAGAGAAGAACTCAGCCTAAATGTGCAGGGTTTGTGCGTTAATTAAACATGTGTGAACGAAACAAAAACACAACTCCACGCGTATGTAATGAGGAACCTACATTATAACGTAGCTCAGAAAATAGTCGAATCTGGGCCCTTTAACCCTCTTTTCTGACGTGACATCAGGTTGTAAAATGGATCTTAAATCTTCGGCCCAGTGTGTGAACATGTTTTGGGAGTGATGGTGGGATTCGCAGGCCTTGTCACTAATATATTTCTGGTGTTTGCATTCCACACGTAGCCCGAGCTAAACACAGCTAAAGCAGAGATGTGCGCGGGGGCCAGCTGGGTCCCCGGGGAGGCTGAAGGATTACGCTGGGCAGATATATGGGACTTCTAACACCAACAAACAAGAAAAACTACAGCACTTACACAAGGCAGAGATATTTCCTTAAGCTCAGATGAATTTGCTGTGAGCGTTTATGCTACATGTTAAAGGGCCCGTATTACGCCGTTTTCAGAGCCGTTCTAATGTTGTTTCCTCATTAAACACACGCCTGGAGTTGTGTTTTGTCTCGTTCACACACGTTTAACGCACAAATCCTGCATATTTAGGCTGTGTTCGTCTCGAAAACGGTTCCGCCTTGTGATGTCATGTGGTAATACAGGAAGTGCTCCACTGTGTTTTTAAACTCCACACACCTTCACTAGAATCATTTGGACGATTTCAGCCCTGGAATTTCCGATCTCTACTGAAATAAAGTTAATGTTAATTTTAAAACTACCACTTCCTGACATCACAAAGTGGAACAGAGCCGATTTAGTTTTTTTAGAGTGGCTTTCTAGTTTTTTTCCTAGTTTTTTTTTTTTTTTTTGTGAAAGCCGCACGTGATTGGTCAAGATGTGCGGCGGCATCTGCATTTTGTTTGTGCAGTTTGCTTTAATCTGAATAGTCAAAAGTTTGTCTAATTGAGATTGATCTTTTTATACTTTTTTATACTTTATAATTTATTTCGCAGCACTCTGTTCAAGGTTGAGTGTGTTTGGAAGATAAACCCATATAAAGGCAAAATATTTGATGTCATTCTTTTTACACACAGTTTTGCATTGTTTTTGGTAATTAATTTAAGAAACAGAAAATTAAAGGAGCCATTTGGGAGCCGAAAGAGCCGGATCTTTATAGTAAAAAAAAACAAGAGAGCCGAAATTCTCATCGCTTTTGGAGCTGTAAACAGATGAATAATAAAGGATTACACAAACATGAATGCAACAAAACACAACAACATTATAACATGGCTAAAGCTCACAAGAGTCAATTTTGCATAATCCAGGACCTTTAAGCTGCATATTCTTTAGTTTTCCCCATGATAAAGTATAGTCTGTGTATAAACTACAGTCTTTATGTGTTGTGATGTCCTTACAGGGTTAAGTGAAGGTGGACCACATGGTTTACCTTGAATCTAAACAGTACAGATCTTATTTAATCTTGCTGAATGTTGCACAAAAGTGGGAAGAGTCGCTAAAAATCGACCAGCGTAATGAAACTTGATGGTGTAACTTTTTGTTTAGGGGTCCGTCACCTGCTTGTTTCTATGGAGATGTCATTGCTCCGCCTGGAATGTTCCACAGTGTGACATTAAACAGCTCAACTTTACATTTATTCAATTACAGGTGGTTTTACAGCTCAAAAATACCTAGAAAAACAGGCATTCTGACTGTGAGCGGGGTCGCCTCTCCACAGATCTGACCTGTGACTTGGTCTGGTTTGGTTTCCATGAAGATAGAAAGGTTTAATGCCATACTGTGAAACATTCCAGACAAAGCAATAACATCTCCATGGAGAAAAGTATCTGATGGACCCTCCAACAGAAAAGTTACAGATTTATTTATTTCACTTTCTTCCACGTTATAATGTTGTTCCCTCATCAAAAATCCACCAGTACCACCTTCAGTTCTGAACATCTGCGGTTGATTTTGTGTTGAAAATCTTTGTCTTTGATTGTTCGACAGCCAGTAACGTGGGCATCCATCGGCGGCAGATCTCAGACCTTCTGGACCAGAGCATCCAGATCAGCTCTCAGTGCTTCATCATCACCGCAGACAACCGCTTCATCCTCCTGTGTGGTTTCTGGGACAAGAGCTTCAGAGTCTACTCCACTGACACAGGTACCAGAGTTATGGTTGGGTTTTTCCCCTTATCACCCTGACTTTTTATCAGCTTACACACACAAAACGTCTTTGGCATTTCTTAATCGATAGATGGATATATAGAGAATCTGTTATTAAACGTATTAAAAGCCTATAACCAGTCTTTACCAACAGAAGATTTCTCTCCACAGAAAGTTACGCAGTGTTGCTTTAACTTGAAACTAGAATTTGTTGTAATTAAAAGCTTTTAAGTCTTTTGTTTGTCAATGTTCATATTTAAACTGGCTACAGGTTTGTAATATGTTTCATAATAATCTCTGTACTGTACGTGCTCTCAAATATCACTCTAATCACATTTTAAATACACTACAAACAATTAAATTAAATTAATTTAAATTTACATTTTATCTTATTATTTTATTTACATTTATTTTATTTAAATTTTATTTTATTTTATCATATTTTATTTTATCATACATCTATTCATTCATTTGCTGTGGATACTACCTGGACGACTGCGAGACTGAGACACAGACGCCTTAATATTCTGTTACCACTACTCCCTACAAAAACTACAATAGAGAACGCGTTTAATTTGCTCCCACGAGAAAGTACAAAGGAAAATGGCCAATTCTGGGTTTTGATTTACAGCCTTATATCGACTTTAATATAACCTTTGCCGTTTAAAATGTCCCAAAAATATATGTAATTATTATTATTATTTTGCCATAACACAGAAGAGCCCAATCTGACCCTTTAATCTTTACAATATCGTCTGCTTAGTGTAAATCAAACTCTATATGTTATAATCACCGCTCATATAAGTGCCCTAATGCCCGCAGCATGTATATACGTCATTTTGCCTCTGAAGTCATGTTTATTTTTAAAGCTAAATACAGGGATATTCACGTCCTCGCTTGAAAATAATTAAACTGGTCTAAGCTGGTCTGTGGCTAACCCACGGCCACATTTGGAAGTGGTTTTGTGAAACACCACACTGCAGTATATTTATAATGTAACTCTATTACTTTAAAGTGGAGCTCAGACATTGGCCTTGTTTTGCTTATAGATCCACTTTCTGCAGCGTTTGGGCCTCCGTAAAAATATATAGAGTTTAAACTTTTAAGTCAAGTGTCAGATCTAACGTTTCCTTTTTTATGTAATACACAACTTATGATATACAAGTTTTGCAAGTCTTTAGTTCAGTGGTACATTCTTTCATTCTCGCCTCACTCAAAATACAAAAAAATCATTGTATATTTTGTATTGAACTTAATAGGCCTGCCCACTTTTGGGTTTAAATGTTCTTAAACGGCGCTTAAATCTTAAACTGTGGTGGCACTTCCAGTTCAGTGGGAACCCCAGTCATTCCAGTGGAGAATTTGAGAAAACATTTGCCGCTAAAATGTAAAATAAAGTAGGCTGATTTGTGCATGTTCAGTGTTCATGGGTCAATTCTCTGAGAGGTTTTAAAACGGTTTTGAGGGCCACTGTTAAGACAGAGATTTAAGTTTCTTTATTTCATCATTTTATTACTATAAACAGTGAAGTCAGGAAAAAGTCCAGGTAATCCTTTGACAAGTAAAGTTCAGTTTATGAGTCCAAATGTGTCAGTTTAGCGACGATAGCAGCCAGTAAATGTAAATGTGACAATAAAAACCTGGTTAAAACACAAAATAAACGTCTATATTGGCGATAAAGGTACTTAAAATAACAAAACAAAATAAAAACTGTTGTTACCGTTGATTTCAGTGCTCATCATTCATGAATTATTTGGTAAAATCCGTGAATGAAACAAAACACAACTCCAGATATGTTTATTTCTTAACATAAAAATCCAAACCAACACTTGTGTATAAACGATACACACAGTGGCTATTGATATAAAATCTAAAATCTGTGGAGAAGTGAGGGAAACACGTCTTTTGGTGGAGTTCTACTTGCACCGTCCTGTCCCGGGGGTCGGCAACCTTAAATACTCAAAAAGCCATTTGGACAGAAAAGAAAAAAAACATTTTGACGTCTAAAATGAGGATAATTTTTTTACCTGTGTGCGTTTATAAAAGACTAAAGTGTGTTGCGTTTAAGAAATCAATGAAATGCTACAGAGAACACGTAATTTTTATTTCTGCATGCAACAAAAACATTTTGAACTCCGAAAAAAAGACACTTAGTTAATGCTTACTTTCACATGAAATACTCAATGTCTATTTGAGTCCTCCTTGTAGGAAATAAAATCCAAACTTAAATTATCCACCCGCAGGAACCAAAAATACCGTCTGCTTCTGTGTTCCGTCATTTTATCACGTGTAGAACTGCGTGTACCGTTCTCATCAGCCGTGAAAGCAAATGAATCTGCCCACTGTTTTCTTCAGATTCTTTACTTTTCTTGGATTTACCAGGAGTCGAAAAGCTCCATAAATGGTGCCGCCGCCGCTGGTGTTGGTGCCGGTAAGTCCGGGCTGCCACATATGAACCGGGTATCGCGTATTTTGAGCGACAAAAATATTAAAAACTTCTACTTTAATGTTACAAGATTACCACTATCTACAAATTTAGAATTACATTTAAAAACGAACAAACTAAAATAAAAATACGTTGTAATTAAATACTCCAAAGTCACAGGAGCCACAGCGATGAACGAGCCACATGTCGCTCTGGAGCCGCGGGGAGGCTTCTACGATTTCTACGAGTACAGTGAAGTTAATTTGAAAAAGTATTCTGCAAAAAAACTGTGCATTTGGATCTTACAACTCAAAAGTCCTTGACAATGCCGATATTTTTCCGCCTCACGTTGTATTTTAAACAGAACTCCCCTCGCCGCTCCGCTCCGGCTGTACGAGTGCACGGGGCTGTTTGTGCATTCACCGGGAGACAGTGGCAGGTCAGGGGGTCCCGAATGAGCCTGTCTCCTAATCACGTGTGTTTCAGAGTCCCATACCAGCCCTCTCCAATTCAATTTTCATCCCTGCCGCCCCTGCGTCCCTGCCGCGGGGGGAGGAGATGGCTCTATTGTGCTCCTGCCACCTCGACACAGGCCCGCTTTAATCGCACCGGCTCCACATCTGCCTCTCGCGCTCCCCCAGGCCCCAGGTTAAAGAACAGGGGGTTTTATCAATTACACAGCCTGATTGCTACACGTGAACGCAACACGGTGCCCGGTAATGGGAATCCGCACGCGCCTCTATGGCCGTGTTTGGGGCGGAGTCTGTAAATGTGGGAATTACAGAGGGAATGTAGCTGTAAAAGATCTGCGTTTTCGTCTGTAGACACGGGGGGTTTGAGATGTATAAATGAATCAGATTTCATAAAGCAGCGACAAAATAGACTGATAGGAGTTTGTTTCCATGGAGATGCTATTACTTTGCCTGGAATATTCCACAGTATGGCATTAAACTGGTCTAGCTTGCATTTACTCAGTTACACGTGTTTTTATTGCTCAAAAATACTTTAAAAACAAGCGCGCAACACACAAAGTTATGCATTCTCATAAATATTTACAGCACCAGGTTAATCACAGGGGTTTGGTGCGCCGCGTGTGTTACTCCCCACTAAAATGAAAGGCAGAAGTTGCATCCTCAATAACCAGTATTCATTTTCACTGTCCTTGTGTTGTAAAAGCTGAGAAATCCACTTTACAAATCCTTAAATATTCACAAACGTTATTGATCCAAAAGGGAAATTATCAAATTGCCGTGGTCAGGTTACATGTTGGAGATAATAATCCGTCGTGGTTTGTGCAGACGCCACGAGGCTCACGGCTCAAAACATCTGTGTTTTAAGACATCTGCTACGTCTGATCTAAGTGAAAGTGTTTAAGGGAAGAATGTGGTCGTGTGAGGATCAGCTGGAAAAACAAAGTGTAACATGTGCATGGACATTAGAAATATGAATATAAACATTACTACCATTATAGAAATATAAAAGACTAAAGGAAGGACCATTACCTCATGATGTGACGTCAAACAGACGTGTGTATTAAGAAAAAATAGCCTGTACAGCCCAGTATAAATAAAACGGTGGATGAAATAACGTAGAGAAAAATCCCACACACGTCTTACTTGCAAAATGTGAGATTTATTAGGACATACAACGTTTCGGCACTAGGCCTTCATCAGGTAAATAGAGTGAGCGCTCAGGTGGCCGTCTTAAATAGGGTGTGGCAGCACCCAAGGGCGACAGGTGGTAAAGGAACAGTGTACTTAAAACAACACAATTCCAAACACAAAGGCAATCAACACATATACAGTGTAATAATAATAATAATAATAATAATAATGATAATAATAATAGAAGAGTATCTGAATACATTTAGACCTTGTAAATATGCACCCAACTATAGAGCTGTATACATATCTACATATACACAATGGATCTGATAATCCAGCCCATGTACAGCCCAAAGTAACATAAGAATCACCTGATACTTACAAAAAATGCTTAAATTAAAGTCGTTAAGATGAAATTAGGTCAGGATGAAACAATGAAATAATATACTGTTTATGTATTTGTATTTAAAACTCCATTATGTCGTGTATCTGTACTTCACACACAGATCTTTTTATAATAACACTCATATACTATAATAATAAAAGCTCATACACACACACACACACACACACACACACACAAAATGTGAGTTTAATACGTCCTGCGTGGCAGCCATTACTGCGGCGGCCATCATTATTTCTCCTCTGTATTTATAAAGATGTCAAACACTTTACACGTTTGATGTCTCTCTCTCTTTTTCTGCATAGTCCTCCTCCTCCTTTTACTCTTCCTCCTCCTTTTACTCTTCCTCCTCTTCCTCCTCTTCCTCCTCTCGTCTGCGATCTCGAGTCTGTCGTCTCTGGACACATACGGCTTCATTATGTTCTGGACAGTGCGGCTGACACTTGGACACAAGTGTCCTGGAGCATTGTGTGACTGCAGAGGTCACCCACAATGCACTGCACCACACTGACAGGAGAGAGGGATGAGAGGGGAGACAGGGAGGAGAGCGAGGGAGGGAGGAGAGCGGGGAGGGAGGAGAGAGAGGGAGGAGAAAGGGAGGAGAGAGAGAGGAGAGAGAGGAGGGAGAGAGGGAGGAGAGGGGAGAGAGGGAGGAGAGAGAGGGAGGAGAGAGAGGGAGGAGAGGGAGGAGAGGGAGGAGAGAGGGAGGAGAGAGGAGAGAGGGAGGAGAGAGAGGGAGGAGAGGGAGGAGAGAGGGAGGAGAGAGGAGAGAGGGAGGAGAGAGAGGGAGGAGAGAGAGAGAGAGAGGAGAGGGGAGAGAGGGAGGAGAGAGAGAGAGAGGAGAGGGAGGGAGGAGAGGGAGGGAGGAGAGGGAGGAGAGGGAGGGAGGAGAGCGGGGAGGGAGGAGAGAGAGGGAGGAGAGAGAGGGAGGAGAGCGGGGAAGGAGGGAGGGAGGGAGGAGGAGAGAGGGAGGAGAGGGAGGGAGGGAGGAGAGAGAGGGATGAGAGGGGAGAGAGGGAGGAGAGAGAGGGAGGAGAGCGGGGAGGGAGGAGAGAGAGGGAGGAGAGAGAGGGAGGAGAGAGGGAGGAGAGAGGGAGGAGAGAGAGGGAGGAGAGAGGGAGGAGAGAGAGGGAGGAGAGAGGGAGGAGAGAGGGAGGAGGGAGGGAGGGAGGGAGGGAGGGAGGAGAGAGAGAGAGGGAGGAGAGAGGAGAGAGAGGGAGGAGAGAGGGAGGAGAGAGAGGGAGGGAGGGAGGAGAGAGAGGAGAGAGGGAGGAGAGAGAGAGGAGAGAGGGGGAGGGAGGATGGAGAGGGAGGGAGGAGAGAGGGAGGAGAGGGAGGGGGAGGGAGGGAGGATGGAGAGAGAGGGAGGAGAGAGAGGGAGGGAGGGAGGAGAGAGGGGAGAGGGGAGAGATAGAGACAGACACACAAAGAGATGAATGCAAAGAGAATGTTGTGATTTCATCTGAAACAGCAGCAGTTGTACTTTTTGAGTAGTAAAACATGTACTTTTACTCGAGTATAATTGTAGCCGTGTATTTTTAACTCGCTGCATTTTAAAGTTCCACGTTTCATTTGACTGGGTCTCTAATGTACCATTGTGTGTTTGTGTGTGTGTTTGTGTGTTTGTGTTTAGGAAAGCTCACCCAGATTGTGTTTGGACACTGGGACGTGGTGACGTGTCTCGCCCGCTCGGAGTCGTACATCGGGGGCGACTGCTACGTCCTGTCGGGGTCCAGAGACGCCACCCTGCTCCTGTGGTACTGGAACGGCAAAAACCTGCAGCATCGGGGAGGGCTCGGCCAGTAAGTCCACACACACGCACACACACACACGCCGTCATGTGTGTCTATGGTGGAATGTTCAGCAGTTGCCACGGTGACACAAGGCAAACACTGACAGAAAAGTTAAAACGGTCTGAAAGCTCAAGGAATAATACAAAATGGATTTAAATGCGAGTTCTTTCTGGTCAGATTGAGCTAAAACAAAGCTCAGATCAAAGCCTAATTTGAGCTTCAGAGAGTGTCAGACAGAGCAGTGCCCACAGTTAGCATCACGGCCCAGGGAATGATGATGAATTCAGCTGCAAAGTATCAAAACACAAACGCAGGGCTCTGGGAGATGATAAAAAACATGATTCAGTTCTGTCCTGTGAATGGGACTTTTTAGTATCGACTCCTGCGAAAAATGAGTTTGTACTTTCGATACTCGTTTAGTATCGATTAGTAAATGATTTTTGATACTTTTGATACAATCCAAGTACACGTTACTGTGTGTGTGTGTCTGTGTGTGTGTGTGTGTGTGTGTGTGTGTCTGTGTGTGTGTTACAGCAGTGAGAGTGTGAGCCACTTAGAGACGTTAAAGTTTTGCGGTGGGGTTCAGGGTCAAAGGTCAGAGCGCTCGATAAAAGTGAAAAATGCCACAAATTACACCCCCTCCTCTCCCCCGCTCTCTCTCTTCTCCCCGTCTCCTCTCACTCTCTTCTCTCGTCTCTTCTCCCTCTCGTCTCCTCTCCCTCTCGTCTCCTCTCCCTCTCGTCTCTTCTCCCTCTCGTCTCCTCTCCCTCTCGTCTCTTCTCCCTCTCGTCTCTTCTCCCTCTCGTCTCCTCTCCCTCTCGTCTCTTCTCCCTCTCGTCTCTCCCCCTCTCTCTCACCCCCCGCTCTCTCCCCTCCGTCTCCCCCCCTCCCCTGTTTTCTCTCCCCGTCTCCTCTCACTCTCTTCTCTCTTTTCCTCTCCCTCTCGTCTCTTCTCCCTCTCGTCTCTTCTCCCTCTCGTCTCTTCTCCCTCTCGTCTCTTCTCCCTCTCGTCTCCTCTCCCTCTCGTCTCTTCTCCCTCTCGTCTCTTCTCCCTCTCGTCTCTTCTCCCTCTCGTCTCCTCTCCCTCTCGTCTCCTCTCCCTCTCGTCTCTTCTCCCTCTCGTCTCTTCTCCCTCTCGTCTCTTCTCCCTCTCCTCTCTTCTCCCTCTCGTCTCTTCTCCCCGTCTCCTCTCACTCTCTTCTCTCGTCTCCTCTCCCTCTCGTCTCCTCTCCCTCTCGTCTCCTCTCCCTCTCGTCTCCTCTCCCTCTCGTCTCTTCTCCCTCTCGTCTCCTCTCCCTCTCGTCTCTTCTCCCTCTCCTCTCTTCTCCCTCTCGTCTCTCCCCCTCTCTCTCACCCCCCGCTCTCTCCCCTCCGTCTCCCCCCTCCCCTGTTTTCTCTCCCCGTCTCCTCTCACTCTCTTCTCTCGTCTGTCCTCTCTCTCTCCTCCCCCCTCTCCTCTTTCCCTTTCATCTCCCTCTCTTTCCTCTCCCCGTCTCTCCCCGTCTTCTCTTCCCATCTCCTCTCTTTCTTCTCTCCCCTTTCCCCCCTCTCTCTCCTCTCATCCCCTCTCCTCTCTCCCTTCCGTCTCCCTCTCTTTCCTTTCCCCCTCTCTCTCTTTCCTCTCTCTCCTCTCTCTCCTCCCCCTCTCCTCTTCTCCTCTCTCTCCTCTCTCTCCTGCGTTCCTGAACATATGGCATTAGCTCTGATCAAAGTCTGTTTCTTGGCTTTAGCCTCCACGTGCTAATTCACGCCGCTAACTGGGTCCTCCGCGCCGCTAACTGGGTCCTCCGCGCCGCTAACTGGGTCCTCCGCGCCACTAACTGAGCCGCTACAAACGGCCTCAAATTTACGACTAATTGTGACTGTGTTAATGAGACGGCGAGAGTTTGAGACGAGGGGTTCACAGATTTACTCAGGTGGACCGTGCGAAGGCGTTTGTGTCACTTTTACAGTTTTTTACCATTTTATTTAGAAGCAGTGGTGTTAAAAGTACTCAGTTTACTACTTAAGTAAAAGTACAGATACTGGAGCAAAAAATACTCGAGTATCACATCAAATCACATGAAACACCGACGTACGTGAAAGTATTAAAAGTACTGGCTTAAAAATGTACTTACAGAGTAAAAAAGTAAAAGTATTTTGTGCAGATTTTGATTTTTTTATTTGTATATTTTCGTATTTTATTTAGATTTTTTTGTACATTTGTATTTGTATATTTTATTTTATTTGTATATTTTCATTTTTTAATTTTATTTTTTTGTATTTTTCATTTGTATATTTTATTTGTATTTATTTATATTTATTTGTATATTTTATTTGTTCATTACTTACCACATTAATCCTGATGTCATCAAAATCGCAATTTAAATCGACGTAAATGGCTGCAATTTAGAAAAGTCCCATCATTTCCTCCAAAAACAACAAAATTCTCAGTTTTATTCTGCATAAAAACCCTTGAGTTTAGATCTCTACGAACATCTTCTGAAATGAGGTTCTTTTATTAGTTTCTATTTAAAAGTGCTACATTATACGAAACTGACTCCTGTGAGCTTTAAACCGTGTTGGAATCTTGTTTCCTCCTCAAAAACAGACCTGGAGTTGTGTTTGTTTCATTCACATGTTTGAGTAACTCTTTATTATTAGTCTGTTTACATCTCCAAAGCTCAAAACGCTCTGTTCCACCTTGTGATGTCATGAAGCGGTAGTTTTCAAGTGAACATCTCCTTTTAACTTTAGTTCAGCTGAGAATGGCAATTCCAGGGTTGAAAAAAAAAATATCCAGATGATTCTAGTGAACATGTATAGAGTTTAAAAACACAGTGGAGCACTTCCTGTATTGCCACATGACATCACGAGGTGTGGAACGAAGTATTTTTCCGTTTGAGAGAAGAACTCGGTCTTAATTTTGTGTTAAACATGTGTGAGTGAAACAAAACACAACTCCAGGTCTGTTTGTGATGAGGAAACATTAGAACAGATCAGAAAACAGCAGAATCTTTAACACATGAACTTTAAACAATATTTTATTAAAACTGACGTCGCCAAGCGAAAGAGAAACTGAAATTATAGATTGTACCCCAGTTTTTCTGTGTGTGCGTGCATGTGTACACG